>CM056210.1:10455742-11660759 GCA_029692085.1 Gymnothorax javanicus | reverse complement strand
CAATATGCACTTAAACGAACCATGAAATTACACTGAAAACACATTGGTTTGGAAAGGCCAAAGACGTTTAGTCTATTTTGGCAAAACAACCTGTCTCGACCCTGAAGGCCCATTTCCACAGGGTAATTCAGGTCTGGCAGACCTGGGTAGAGAATGGGTCGGGCTGACTCATGTGTTCAGAATGCCTCCACACATGGGCTCTCCATCTCCTCACTGCTCCATTTCCTATTTCCAAAATCAACGTGCGCAACAGGACCTTCCCCCAATTGTTGTGCCTTTATTGTCGGAGGTTTGGCGAGGATGAAGAGGCTGTTTCCTGCTGCTGGGAGAGGGTTTGTTATCGCCGGCAGACATCTTTATTCAGCCACCGTTGCTCAGGCAGGGCAGGGTATGTGTGTACGTGTGTGTGTGTGTGTGGGGGGGCTCTCACGTGCACGACTGTTGCCTGGCACCCACCTCGTCCCCCCAAAATCATCGAGATCGACCGCCACAACTAACATCTCTTGGCTGTAAAACCCAAGGAAGACAATTTCCTTCCTGCCCACATACAACCCCAATTCAAAAAGAGTTGGGATGCTGTGTTGTGAAAAAAAAAAAAACAGAATGCAATGATTTGCAAATCTCATAAACCCACATTTTATTCACAACTGAATACAGACAACATATCAGATGTTGAAAGTGAGACATTTTACCATTTCAAGAAAAATATTATTTTGAATTTGATGGCAGCAACACAAATCAAAAAAGTTGGGAGAGGGGCAACAAAAGGCTGGAAAAGTACGCGGTACTAGTGAAAAACAGCTGGAGGAGCATTTTCCAACTAATTAGGTTAATTGGCAACAGGTCAGTAACATGACTGTGTGTAAAAAGAACAGTTTAAGAGAGGCAGAGTCTCTCAGAAGTAAAGACGGACAGAGGTTCACCAATCTGCAAAAAACTGAGTCAAACAAGACTAGGTGCAACTCAGTATATGCCTGGGCCGCCAAGTGCTGGATGAGAATTTGGGTCCAAGAAAAGGGTGGTAAGTGAGGCAAAACTCACGCAATTATATGAAGTGCAAGTTTAATAATGAGCTGGAGATGATAAATTATTTACAAAGTGGGTGGGGAGAGTGCAAGAGTGTGGGAGTGGGAGAGTGAGAGCGTGGGAGTGCTTGAGTCTGCAAGAGTGAGAGTGTGTGAGTGAGTGGGAGGTGGGGGTCTTGAGTATGGAAAACATATGAAAAGCATGTTATACATTTGAATAGTTTACTGGCGGTTTAAAAACCACTATAATTGACTATAATTAATAGTAGAATTACATAGTATCAATACCATATCGAATTTTTGCCTCAGAAAACTGATTTTTCTTAACTAGTAATTGGGATACCATTGGCTCACTGTAGCTGAATTGGTTGCTGCAGAGGACAACGATTATTTCTGTAGCGAGAGCTAATTTTGTCTGAACTGCTGGATAGATACTATGGTCAAGTATATTGAGCAGTTGGCGCATCAGGCTTGGCTGGAGGAGTTTTATTCAGGTAACTCCTGAAAAACAGGGATTGGAGTGAACTCTTCCATATTCTAAACCGCGAGCTCGGCTTGCTTGTGAATATTCAATAACTGATCCGGGTGTGCCATCTAGTGATAGAATATTGTAACTGCGTGCATATATTTGCAGCTCCATATCCGCTTGCGGACACATCTGCACAAAGATACCCTGCCGTGCACCGTTGTTCTTCTCGAACACGCCAAATCCAGATAATCCTTAAATGATGAATTGCATTGCATTGAGTTACAATTAATTTGTAACGAGTAACGAAGTGGCCAGTGTGAAAGTAACGGTGTGGAAGTATACTTTTTATCTTTTAAATGTAGTACAGTAAAAGTGCCGGTTAAAAAAAAAAAAACTCAAGTAAAGTACACATCCTCAAAAAAAAAAAAAAAAAACTACTTGAGTGATGTAACGAAGAACATGTACACCTCTGTATGATAATGTATCCCAAGTCCCTTCATTGTACCCGATAGGAAGATTAAGGAAATAATCCTGTTACCGGCTGCGAAATTCAAAAGGGAGATGGAGGAATGTAACACATCGTATCAATCTATCGTGAAATAATCTTAACAATGGTCGCAATGTGTTTTTAATTCCCCAATTCAACCTCGCAACCGATACTGTCCTCCAAGCTTGTTAACTGTGGTATCGGTTGCGAGATTGAAAAGGGACATTAAAAACACATTCCGACCATTGTTATGATTCTTTCACGCTAGATAGAGTAATGTAACACATATACCTATCTCTATGGAATCTCGCAACCGGTACCAGAGAAAACAAGCATGGAGGACTGAAACAAACCGAACCAATCTAGCGTGAAAGAAGATTAGCCTAATAATGGTCGGATTGTGCTCGTAATGCAACAAAATCAAATGGAACTTTTTCAACGGCCAGGATGCTAGCTAGGGCAAGGGGAGCATATGCATCCGCTATATTAATATTTAATCCACCTTTTGCGGTTCATTAGAAGAAAATACGCATTAATTTTTGTAAAATGGCGACCAATATCGCCAAGAAACATACACTGGCGTAAAAAAATTGCACATTGTGAATATTCTACATAAAAGTGTTTTAATTTAACAGTGCATTTGCCTGATTATTGCGGCCGGTTGCTAGACTGGATTGAAGTACTGGTCGTATTACATTTACGTAGTGGGTACAACAACGTAGTGAAGAAGTAGCAACCTCAATGACGGGGTGTCAAATCCATCTTGGCGCCATCTTTTACACTTAATATTTTCTTAAATGTATTGTTTTCATTGGTGTCGGTTACAGTCGCTGTTATAGATACAATCACAGTGGCCACCGCAACCGCTTCCGTTCAAGCGAACCAACTCATGAACGCGCAAGGGTATAAGGTAATTTGGAAACCAGTCGGGGCATCATACCGGTATTCTTGAAAATACTGAAACATAATAGTGCCGGCGCCACTTTAGTGTACGTAAATAGTCCAGCTATAGTCACAGTAACAGTAGGCTATATATTAATTTTTTCTAACATCGTGTAAGTTCCCATGTTGGACTAAAGGATGTTTAACGCAGGACGGGATAATCACAAGCATAAATGTGTGTGGCGCGTTCAATAGACCGATCGATAGCTCCGCCCACCCCCTAACTACGCATAGCAACGGCCGGACCTAGGTCAAGCTTTACTGAAGATGGCGCCAACGTCCCTTATAACCTCACTGGAAGCGCTTCCTGAAAACATCAATCTCGAGTTTTTAAAAACGGATCGCATCGCAAAAAAAAGCAAAAGACAAGGGTTATAATTATTTTTTATCTGGGTATATTCACGAAGTGTCATTTTCTGTTATAAACGCCCGTGAAGTTGAAGCGAAATGCAAATGCTATCGCTCAATGCTGAAGTCCCAGAAGCCACACTCATTGATAATAACAATCGGCAAGGAACAGAGAAGCATTGTTCACGGCCAATGCTCTTGCAAAGCAGGGTACGTAGCATTCAATTTACATATGGTGTGATAAGATCATAAACTATTTCCGGAGCGCCCAAGTGTTATTGCCCAAGACAGTCTTTGATTGAAACGGAGCTCTGTGTGAAGCCTGCATTAATCGTATCAGGTGTGTTTCTGCTCTGTTTGAATGAAAACCTGCAGCCTCTTGACCCTTTTACGGCCCAGTGCAAAGCCAGCAAGAGGCGTTATTGTTCGGGAACAACGCGAGTTGAGCTCTCAGAATAACGAGTAATTAGCAAATAAATTGCTATATCCAGCCCTCTCCCTCCTGAAAATAATGTTTACGACCCTGTCTGGGTATCTCGTGTCCGATTTACACTCACCGTAGCAACACCGCTTTGCCATTGTGAGATTTTATAATTACAAAAATGCGAAAACAAAGCGCGAATGTACTCTTCCCAATAGAGAAAGCAGTTCGGATAAGTGTTTGTTTGTCCGAGGTTATGGCGAGCGCTCGCTGGGTGCGGTCACGTGACTGCAGCCCTGGATCTCATTGGCTGGATAGGCCCGGGTGGGCTGCACTCTGGATCGGTTTATTCCACGACCAGCCAGCCAGCCAATCGTTGAAGTTCTTCCCCGCCGGCCGACCAATCGCTGGACAGCAAGCCAGCCAATCAACGGAAAACCAATCGTTGAAGTTCTTCCCCGCCAGCCGACCAATTGCTGAACTTCTTCCCCGCCGGCCAGCCAATCGTTGAACTTGATCACTCACTCACTCACGCACTCACTCAGCGACATTCGCGTTTATAGGGGCCTGGCCGCTGCTCGGCCCAGCCCAAAAATTGTGGAACAATTTCAGAAAATGTTCCTCAATGTAAAATAGCAAAGACTTTGAATCTACAGTACATAATATCATCAAAAGATTCAGAAAATCTGGAGAAATCTCTGTGCGCAAGGGACAAGGCCGAAGATCAATATTGGATGCTCGTGATCTTCGGGCCCTCAGGCGGCACTGCATTAAAAACAGGCATAATTCTGCACTGGAATTCACTGCATGGGCTCAGGAACACTTCCAGAAATCATTGTCTGTGAACACAGTTTGCCATGCAATCTACAAATGCAGGCTAAAGCAGTATCATGCAAAGAAGAAGCCATATGTGAATATGATCCAGAAACGCCAGCGTCCTCTCTGGGCAAACTGAGGCAGAATGGAAAACTGTTCTGTGGTCAGATGGATCAAAATTTGAAATTCTTTTTGGAAACCACGGACGCCATGTCGTGCAGTTTAAAGAGGAGAGGGACCATCCAGCTTGTTATCAGTGCACAGTTCGAAAGCCTGCATCTCCGATGGTATCGGGTTGCATTAGTGCCTATGGTGTGGGGAGCCTGCACATCTGGAAAGGCATTATAAATGCTGAAAAGTATATAGAGGTTTACAACAACATATGCTCCCATCCAGACAACTTCTCTTCCAGAGAAGGCCTTCCATATTTCAGCAAAACAATGCCAAACCACATACTGCATCCATCACAGCAGCATGGCTTCACAGTAGAAGAGTCTCAGTGTTGAACTGGCCTACCAGCAGTCCAGACCATTCACTAATAGAAAACATTCGGCGCCTCATAAAACGAAAAATTCGGCAAAGAAGACCCTGGACTGTTGAGCAGCTAGAATCCTACATCTGACAGCAGTGGGTCAACATCCCTCTTCCAAAAACTCCAGCAATCGGTCTCATCACCTCCCAAATGTTCACAGACTGTTGTTAAAAGAAGAGGGGATACTAAACAATGGTAAACATGGCCCTGTCCCAACTTTTTTGAGGTGTGCTGCTGCCATCAAATTCAAAATGAGCTAATATTTTTCATGAAATGGTAAAATGCCTCACCTTCAACATCTGATATGTTGTTTATGTTCTATTGTGAATAAAATGTCAGTTTATGAGACTTGCAAATCATTGCATTCTGTTTTTTATTTATATTTTACACAGCATCCCATCTTTTTTGGACTTGGGGTTTTCTTTTTCATCACACATAAAGCTTTTCTGGCAGGCATTTTCAGTGCACTCATAGTTCAGATGAACATTGAAGAAAACAACTGTTCACATGATAGTTCCCTATCTCGTGGTCTCTGACTCGCATTTTTCTTCCTTATCAATGCTCTTTTATTGAGGCATATCGAATGCCTAATGCCCTCGAGGGAAGGAATCATTAAAGTACGTATCATGGCTCTGAGCAGTCATGTTTTGTTTGGTTACCGCTAAAGTTCTGTGAACACTCTGCAACGCCCACGCGCTCCAAATGATTTCAGGCCATTCCCATCAAATCGCATAACCTTGGCCAACATTTTCTTTTAATTTCCTTTTCTGACAAGGCACATTTTCAAAGTCCAAAAATAAGATCCCTAATCCATACCCTATAAACACTATCTATACCCTGTCCACTGAATCCATACCCTATACACACTATTCATACCCTATTCACTGAATCCATACCCTATAAACACTATCCATACCCTGTTCACTGAATCCATACCCTGTAAACACTATCCATACCCTGTTCACTGAATCCATACCCTATAAACACTATCCATACCCCATTCACTGAATCCATACCCTATGCACCCTATTCATACCATATTCACTGAATCCATACCCTATAAACACTATCCATACCCCATTCACTGAATCCATACCCTATGCACCCTATTCATACCATATTCACTGAATCCATACCCTATAAACACTATCCATACCCTGTTCACTGAATCCATACCCTATACACACTATTCATGCCCTATTCACTGAATCCATACCCTATAAACACTATCCATACCCTGTTCACTGAATCCATACCCTATAAACACTATCCATAACCCATTCACTGAATCCATAACCTATAAACACTATCCATAACCCATTCACTGAATCCATACCCTATAAACACTATCCATACCCCATTCACTGAATCCATATCCTATGCACACTATTCATACCATATTCGCTGAATCCATAACCTATAAACACTATTCATACCCTATTTACTGAATCCGTACCCTATTTACACTATCCATATCCTATTCACTGAATCCACACCCTATTCAGACTATCATACCCTATTCACTGAATCCATATCCTATAAACACTATCCATACCCTATTTACTGAATCCATACCCTATAAACACTATCAATACCCTATTTACTGAATCCATACCCTATAAACACTATTCATACCCTATTTACTGAATCCATATCCTATGCACACTATTCATACCCATTCCTCAAACCCAACCCACCTAACCCAAAAAAGACACCAATAAATTCTAAGTCGGTGACCTCTTCCATTATCAGTGGAATCCGTGCCTTCAGTTAGTATGCGGAATCAATTACAAAATCATGAGCAAGACCAAACACACCGCGCAAAGCTGAGGCAGTTTGCACAGTCCAATAACACGCACATTAGTGCATGCCACTGCATTGCACGCCATTCTCAAGCACTGTGTCCCACATAAGTGGCAGCAAAGTGTGAACGCTGCAGATATGACCTCACCCTTGTCCACATATTATAACGGTGGCTAACGTCAATTGTGCCTGCTGAATGCAGACACTATTAAGAAATGATACGGATGAACAATAACTCCTCTGAATCTTTTAATCAAAAAAGAAAACATAGCGATGAAGGTGAATGTGGAATTCTTACACTGACTGCACCGGGGATTTCTGAATTAGAAAGGATATAATAACCTTTTATGGTGAAGAATAGCTATTGCTGGCCATGCAGGCCTCAATATTTTGCCTTTTTTGTATAAAAATCTGGGTCAAGCCAGATGTTAAATACCCAAGGGGTCTCTGAGTCTACGAAAGCTGCTAGAAGCACCAACAACTCTAAGTGGAAATGTACATCCTCAAATCGGAGCAAAGCTTGAATTTAATTCATGATCTCAAGCCAACTCAATTTATAGGCTGCATTCTCAGAAATTGTGCAACAAAAAAAAAGTTATGTGACAAGACAGACAGTGATTAACGGCAATGTGGCTGCAATTGTGGTGGTAAATGGAGAATAACTCAGGTACTCTCAGAAAAAGTAACTTTTCTAACTGCTTTCAGTCTTTTTGAGTGCCTTCCACAGAACAGCTAATCTATGACTGCTTTTTTTCCCCAAATTTAGTTTGGATTGGTCAGTGGTGTTCAGTGGATCATCCCAGCATCCTCAAATGAGAACTGCAGTCGCTTTTTCCCCTGATCCAATCTCTACTTCATCTCGAGTGCCTGGTTTTTGTGTCTATGAAGTGTCAAAATGTGCAGCCACCCAACCATGAAAGGCATCCTCGAATAATGGTAAAGGGAAACTCAAGTTGCTTAAATGTCACTGTTTGAAATCCAGCAGCGTTCTGTCCTGTTTTCCACACTTTCAGCCACACCTGTTTCTGCATCTTTCAGAATTTGATACCTCACATTGGAGAGGGGTCAACTGATTACAAGCGAATGCCTCCGCTGGGTAAGCCACCCAGACATCCAAACATATGTCACTGAGTCCCAATAAGAGATCAGAGCCATTTACTGTTTTTATAAGCGCTATCAAAATCCACTGAGGCCCAAATGGTTTCCGTCTAAAAAATCATGGAACTTGCAGCTGGAACCAATCCCTGAAAGTTACGACAGGGCAATGATGTTGCTTTAAGTGTGTTTTTGTTTTAACTTGTATTTGTCTTTGGAGCTGGTGGTTTGCAGGCCTGCACAGTGCACAGAGGACTTAATGTCACAAGCTTTTCATCAGAGCTTTAAAAAAAAAAAAAAAAATGAAACAAAGAACTCTTTTGCTCATCACAAATTAGGTTCTTGCAAACTTGTGCTCAGCATATTGATGTGCCATTTTTTAGAAATGATAACCACTGAAAGAACTACTGTATCTTCACAGGGCAGCTTGACTGGCTCTTAGGGATGCATTTACACTCCAGGTAAATCACACTGCAACAGTTATAATGCATTTTAATGTTATTTATAACATGCTCATTTTAAGAGAAGAAAATATGATGAAAATACTATTGGCAGATAAAAGCTGAATCTCCACAAAGATGGAGGCAAAAATGAATTGAAACTGAATTTCAGTGGGTTAATTTTTCTTCAGAGATTGCTTATTTTTTCTGGGTATTTCCCTTCCTGCTGGTAATTCCTTTTGAATATATAGCTCATTCTGTTTGCCCATAATGGGTTTCCTTCTCTAACTTAACAGTATAGAAAGTACAGCTTCCTGTTGTTTTAAGAATGAGGTCGATTACTGTGGGAGAATGTTTCTTCATTATTATGAGAAGGGGGCATTGTCCACACAGCTGAGGGAAAACATTACTGTACATTCTCTCTGAAAGTCTGAAACCTGCCCAGAAATCATTTCAAATTCTTTTGTAATTCACCAAGTACTAGACTAAGAACCAATCATATAGTTTTATATCTGTACTATGAACCAATCATACAGTTGTATATCTGTACTAAGAACCAATCATATAGTTGTACATCTGTACTAAGAATCAATCATATAGTTTTAAAGCTGAAGAAAGAACCAATCGTACAGTTGTACATCTGTGCTAAGAACCAATTGTATATTTTTATATCTGAACAAAGAGCCAATCAGGCAGTTTTATATCTGTCGGAGGAAGACAGGCAGTAGGACATTACAGAAAGCTACCAGCTCTGGATCGTTTTATGATCAACAGATGGGCTCTAGAAGCCTGGCTCGACACACATCATACTGAGTTTATTCACTTAATATTAAGTCATACTGCAGACAGAGATGTTTTTCTGGGGACCTTAATAGACTGAACACAGCATTGGCCAAGCATTTAAAAAATAGGCTACAGTATGTCTGCAGAAATGAACCACCTGTTGCTGTGGAATCACATTTTGCTTTCCAGGGAAATGGGGAGCATTATGGTCAATTTTCTCTCTGAGATTTCGAGGAGCCCAGGAGAGAAATTATTAATCATTGTGAAAATGACCGCATTTCCTGATTGTGTTTTTACAATGATACCTAGAATTTTCCCAGTTCTTATGATTACCAAGTTCTCAAACTATCTGTTTTCTAAGCTTATACAGTGATTTTTTGTTACAGCCTATCATAAACAGTTTAGAGGATAAAGCATTTTTTGCAAAGTTGGTGTGGTAGATTTGGTAATATAGGCCTCGCTTTCTTGGTGGTGACTTCTTCGAAGTTTTAAAGAAGAGTGTTAAGGTGATAAAGGGCAGCCTGCGTTTTATTTTATACCTGATTGGAATACGATCAGACTGCTATGTAACATAAGTGTGGTGTCTGGGCCATTCAAAGCCTGAAATCCTGCAGCCGACGGCAGCAAAACGGTAGGCATAATATGTGAGAAGAGGTCTCTTAAAAATTCTTGAAATTGGTTTCACATGGTCATGATTGTTGCTATTAAAATAAATAAATAAATAAATAAATAAATAGGAATTAATTTGAATAAATTAATAATTTGAATTTGAATAAATTGATACTGAGCCAATCTACTACACGTTATGGCACTACCATGTTGCGCACGCCACGCCCACTTCTCAAAGTAAACTTTCCAGCATCGATTTCAGCAAAATAACTACAACATGGTGACGACTTAGTAAATATGAGCTCCAGTCATTTGGCCGCATGAACGGCGCCGGTAAAAGGAGGCATAGTGTACCAAATTACAGAAAGTAATCAAGTAATGGTAAAAAAAAAAAAAAAAGAAAAGGAAAAACAGTGACTTACGGCTTGTACTTCGGACGTCAAAAGGACGATTATTAGACACAGAGTTGTCAACATGTTAAGCGAAAACCTTCAAGAAAAAGTAGAAAGAAGTATTGGTTAATACCAATATAGATTGGAATTAGCATATTCAAGGCCGTATTCGAGAGTAACAAAATCCCTCAACAGTCAATTTACTTACTTGAAACTTTTGAATTGTATTCTGCGTCGAGCCTGCATGGCCCCGCAAATCCGTGCTTCAGAATTCATGCCCGTAGCAACTTGGACATCCCGTGCGATCCCGTCGTTGCTAAAACATGGTCTCCTAAATAAAAGAAATTTCATTTTTTAACACCGCCCCGACAGCAGGTAGCCGGTGAAGATGCAGATCGGAAACTTCCAGGAAGCTTATTAAACATAATTCCAAAATATAGCTGCATTCTAAACCCCAAGCTGCTTGAATGGATTTGTATGACTCGCATAGACCAAAAGCATCTCTCTTCTTTTAGAATGCGTCACTGTAGTTACAGTATTGCGCACAAGCAGCGAATGAAATAAGTTTTGTGCTTGGCACATATTATATATTTTTAAATATACGATCGATTAAAGAAATTAAAAAAAAAAAAAAACTTACACCTCTCGCTCACGTACTGTTATCTTGCTTTCAGGTGAATTGCGAGCGATCCTACAGATCTGGCACACGCCGCTGACTGGCCAGACGCAAGGTACTCTCCCACCCGACCTGAAGTCTCACATTCAAGTCAAATTAGTTCAAAGTCGTTCAAAGCCGGGGAAGATGTTCATCAGCAACCGACAAGAATTTTCTAGTGCGTTTTTGTTGGATAGGCTTTGCGTGCGTATACAGAATGAGGGTGGTCATGGCTATTGCATCTTAACAAGGGGAGGGGTGGAAACCACAAGAAGAAGTTACTTTGTACAGAAACGCACAACGTTGCTGGGAAAGTAGAAGATGCTGTCAAACGCGTGTTGCGAGCTCTGAGCAAAATATATTATTGATACGAGAAGTAGTCAACTGTGTCCTAGCATAGGCGCAGTCACAGTTACATTTCACCGAGTTCCAACACGATGCTGATGACCAGCTACGCCTTAATTCTGGCGATTATCTACTCCAGTGTTGAGTGGACGAGGGCTGAAGTGAGTAACTGTCGGTATTTACGTTTTTTTTGGCATGTTTTGTGTCTTTGTTATACTCACTAAGTTTTTCCTGAGTAATAGCCTACACCTGTTTTCTCTGATTTAGCTGTGCTGGTATATCGGCATGTAGACTAGTTAACATAAAATGCGCACATGATTTCATTATTAAAAATGACTTTTTTTTTCTGACCGCTGCAACATAATAAGTACGTATATTGTTATATTGCTTTGATTTATATTTGAAACAATATGAGGTCCCAATGGTCACATAAATATGTTGTTCGCAAACTTGTCGCTGTGGCTGACCGTATCTCAGAAGTGCTGCAATGGTAATCCAGGCACGCAATTTCCAACCCATACTGAGCAAATTAAAATACTCAAATTGGGTTTAAATTTTTTTGGGTAGCATTGACTGTTGGTTGTTATTTTTACGCTTGGACATCGATCAGTCATTGATTACCTACTAAATTGAAAAAAAATGCTCTATTCTTTCTTAAATCCGACTATTAATTTTGATGGTAACTGTTCATCTCGTTCTTGTGGGCTATATCAAGAGGAAGTAATGACGGAGTGTGTCTGTATTGGATCGGTCATCGGATTAGATTAACCTTCATTGTGCACCTCTTGGGAAGTTTACAGACATTTATGTACAAGAACTTTTCAGAAGTCTTTCAGGGGATGTCCAGGAGTTCATCAACTCTTGTCAGTGATTTTACTGGCCATAGAAAAAGAGAACAATTGGCAGCAGATTTTTATGTGACCAGTGATCAGTTGTAAAAGGTGTCTGATAGTGTTTTCACCTTGGTGTTGGAAATTGTGCATCTCTAGTTGGTGGGCATAGTGTTGGTATCAGTATTTTCCTACCATACTCACTGCAGGGAGTTGCTAGTTAACCTGTGCACGGGCTGGGGCTGTCTGTGCTGCCCCTGGCCCACGCCAGCCCTGTAATAGAAAGGGTTTAGGGATTCTGCTCCATGGAAGTTTGTGTTATGTTTACTGTTCCAAAGGCATAACTGGGCTTCTATCATCAATATGATAAAATTTCTAAAAACAGGGCCATGGTGTAAAGTTACTCCCTCCTGAACAGCAAGCACACCCCTGGAATTTTTGGGACTTCCATCCCCAAACTGAAGATTCCAAATTCTTCTTTAACTCTTTCGCTTCCAGTATCCTTCGTCTTGTCTTTTGTTGTGGTGACATGTTCTCCTTTCCTTGAGAGCAGCTATGATGGCGAATGTAAGTGGCTGGTTGTACTGCCTCCCCGTGAGGAGAAATAATAAAAATCCAAAGCAGAGAAAATACTGCTCCCGGAAGAGTCATTCAGATGAAAGCCACTGGACTCAAAGCTTCAGCAGAATGCACTGAGTCTAATGATTTGTCTGTCATACAAGGAAACCTCTTTCCTCCCCTGGCTGGATATTTACTGACCTTCTCCGGCTTAGCTACAGTACCTGCCCTACCCCAGCAAATCTCCACCATCCACTCGCTGTTGTAAGCATGCCACAAAGGCTGGCCAGATTTTCTCACTGTTCACTGAAAAGGAGAATTCTCAAGCTGATAGCACACGTTTTAAAATAAGGGGATACTGCCAGGGGATGTGGTAACCAATACAGCTGCCTTGCAGCGAATAGCAAAAAAAAGTCATCGACTTGACAATTTATTACTATCACAATGTAATCATTTAAATGTTTTGGGTAATTTAAATGGTAAAATTCTTTGTATAGGGAGCACTTTTAGAGTCGATGGTGTAGTGGTCTTAGTCCCTGCCATTGCATATGAAGGTTGCGGGTTCAACACCCTGTCTAGAAAGGCTGTCTTCATGCCCTCTCACTGGTGCTTTAATTTGGTCAGATTTATGGAGGGTTACAGCCCTCGGGTAGTCCTTTAGATTTTCCCGGGAGGGAGTGTTTGAGCTTGCGAGTGCCCTTCTGGAGCAGGAATGGGGGGGTGAGGTCTAACCTTTGGAGCCATTTGTTCACTGGAATGAGGGCTCCAGATTCTGGCATCTATGCTTCTGTGCACATCAGGTGTTTCCTCTAGTTCCCACTGAAAATTAACCGCTGAGTGTTTCTGTACCGCTGCTCCAGAGGAGTGGAAACTATGAGCTTGACTGCAGCTCAGATGAGAATTGCTCAGTATGGTACAGTATACCTATTCTGCTGATTGACAGTCAGTCTCACTGAGGCATTTTGGCCTCATGTGTGTTGTCAGGGGAATGTGCAGATTGCTGTTGGCCTTTTCTCCTTCTGTCATGCTCTACTATGTCCTGTGTTCATCCTGTTGAAGATCCAGATTGCAGAACAACTTCTCACTTCTTAACTGCTACCTGAAGCATGCTTGTTGAAAAGTTTCTCAGGTATAGACCTTTGCATATTGTGCTGCAACCTCATAAGCGGTGTGTGGTTTAGAGGTTGCAGGAGTCTCTAAATGGGGGTTGGGGGGTCTTTGCTTTCCTGCAAAAGTGATAAAGGTGTTTGACACCTTACAGGATCGAGTTCTTTTCCCTGTGAACATAGCAGTGGAAGAAAGGAGTAAAGTGAACTTTGTATATGCACCATGAAGGTAGAGCCCTTATAAGTGATCTACTAAGACTGGCATAAGTATAGTTTTAGATTTCAATAAGTTACTACCAAATGTACACAACAGCTTTACTCTGTTTTGTGTCATGAGCCAGGTTTTTGCCAACTTTAAAGGGGATCTATTATGCTTTCCCTTATTTTTGCTGTATATGTAGTGTTAAAATGAAGGATGTTCATAATAAATGTGGCCAATGTTTCAAATAATGAGGTGAAAATATGTAAAAGTACTCCCTATGAGTAAAAACATCAGGTTTCCTATATCTCAGAACAGTCCTTTCTACTTTTGCTTCGGTATGACATCTTAGTGTGATTGTTTTTTTTATTAATTTTTCTGCTCCTGCCACAGGATAAAATCACTGAAAAAGGTCGACTTTTATTCTTGCAAAAACGGCAACTGCTCTGTCATTGACTGCAGTGACCAACACACTTTAAACCCAGATAGTGATGCAAACTCAAATGTATGTGGAAATCTATTTCCTCAAAAAATTGTCAGCCAGCATAATCACATTGTGTGGATGGTACTTAAAGAAAATAAGGTAAACATTTTGAAAAGTTATTTTTATTATTTTATTTATTATTTAGTTATTTTGCTGTAACACAAGATAATTAAGTTGGCTCACAAAATTTTTTGAGGTAATTGGTTTCCGTAAAACAGTTGAGTGCATCACACTTTCTGGGTTTGCAGTACATAATGTTAAGGTCCTCATTTTTTGCTAGCATCGGAAGATCCATGCGAAGCAATGACTTAGATTTATTTTCAAAGAGAATCTGTTGGTAGCTAGGTTTTTTCCACTTTGTGTTAACTAAATTCCAAGTGTAACATTTGTTAAACTTGTATTGCTTGGCTGTCTATGCAGCAAAGTGCCCCTCTCAAAATGACTTCCCATGCAGTCCATAATCATTATGTAGTTTATTTGCTTGCTAGCTACTGAATCGAATATGTGTTTAGAAACCATTGTTAGTTTAGCCAGAGACAATGTAAAAGACACATCGATAGCAACAGATAAAATGAGTGACTGTTTTTTATTCGATTCAGCTGCACAGTATAGCCATGCACAATAGCTGTGTTAGCTATGGGTTGCCATGGTATAAATGCCAGCAACGGACCATTCCCTACATTAGAGACTGCTTTCCAAGTGCAGTTAAACTTTAAATAAGTAAATTCCAGAAATGTAACCATTCTCACAGTTGCTTAGCTGCAGACATTACCTATACTCATTGTGTAGTTCATTTGCTAGCTAGCTGCTAAATTAGTCGTGTATATTTAGAGACTTGGTAGTAGCTGGGGGATTTTCACATGGTCGCCCTCTGTTGACACTCGGGGCCAGTGGCTTAGTTCGCTGGCCAATCAGAGCAGAGCTAATTTCATGGAGGAGACTCCTGCTCAGAACTACCTATTTTTCAGAGGGTTATCAATGACATGCATGAAATGGCCTCGAAATCATAAATTTTGATTTTTATTTTTTTTTAAACTTTATAAACCTCCCTTTTAGACACTCAAGAATGTTCTAACTTCAAGAAAAAAAAAAAGAACAGCATGATTAGTGCCCTTTAACTTCATAAAGACATGAGCTTTTTTGCAGAACATACTTTGCACTGATGTCCAACTTTACACAAGTTGAGTTACTCAGGCAATTTGAGATTTTTTTCTTTTTTTTCTGTGCTTTGCATTGTACAACAATACATGCTGCAGGGAACTAGTTTTTGGGGAATAAGTTTGCCAGAGTTTAATGCCTGTGTGGGTGCAATATAAGGAAGTTGGCCAGAAATGGCAAAACCAGTTTGATTAGGCTAGTAATTTGACTTAATTTCATGGGGGAATTGGTCAACCTGAAGAAATGCAGTCTACGAGGGGATGGAATTTTCAGGTAATGGTGTATGTTGCGTTTCGACTGCTTTCATTGGACTAACTGCTTGGTACTGTGATGTCACTGCGGACAACTTCAAATTTCGGCAGATGTAATTAGCAGCTGTGTGTTGTAGTCGTTCAGAACATCAGTCAGGCGTGTAACTCAGTGGCCAATGACAGCTGAATCTCTGAAGGGCCTTTCGTTCAAAGTGGCTGAGAGACTGATGGCAGCCATTAGCAGTCCACTCTTCGGCTCGCATGGCAAAGACAGCAAAAACAAATATGACCCGAGCAGGTAAAGTCAAGCGAGCAGGATGACCTCACCAGCACAGCTGCTAGTGCCTCTCTATCAGGCAGTAAACTTTGAATCCTTAGATAGACATGTGCTGTGCAGAACCATGGGCTTCTCCTTACCAGACAAATAAACCTGTGTCATTAGTTTTCCATTCTTACATTTGTTGCTCTAAAAATGCTGCTTAGGTCATGGGGTTTGGGTTGCAAGACAGTCTCCATAATTGATAGAATTGCAAATGGAAAGGAATTTTTTTTTTTTTTACCAGAATTTATTTGTATTTCTCTGATGACTTTCCAAAGAGTCAGTTCTTGTTGTCTCCAGGGACAGTAGAGTGTGAACCTTGTATCTCTATTGCCTGTTACTGTATTCTCAAAGGTTTGTTAGCAGGTAGAAGAATAATCTGTCATCGTTGGCCTGTCGTTGACTTCTTGTGCTGATGCTTTTTGGCCTTTGTGGGCCTCCTTACTGTCCCTGACTGCAGTAGACCTAAAGATTTCTCTCTGATGTCCACTGCGATTGTATCTCAGGCCTGTCATGGTGACTTCAGTGTCTGGTTTGATCTCAAATCACACAAAATTTCAGCCCAAGGGTCCCCCAGCTCACGGCAGACAGGGATTTACCACCCATTACTGCATTCATGTGTCCGGCCCTGCTCTTAGCCTCTGTCTGGGCTGGGGTCACATTCTGGCGCCTGAAAATTCCTGGTTCAAATTTCAAACAAATCCAGATTGAAAAATGTTGGGTCGTAAGATTTCTGTCATCATATTTTACATTGATTGTGAATTCTTGCCCTTTTTGAAGTACCCTGGCTGGTAAGCTGAAGTAACAGTGATAGGCGTGAGAGTATGAATGTGCTCTTATGCCATTGTCATGATTACTGACAAAATGACTCACTGATGTGCTTTGCCAAATGCTCCTTTTTTTAATTTATTTTTTATAAAAATTGAGATGATTAGTAGGTTGAGTGTAACCTTCGATTTGGTGTAATTTTCCCCACAACATTTTCTTTTCATTGACTGGTGGCTGAAACCCCATACATGGCCCTAATCCCCACTCATAAAACTGCAATTAAGCTTCATTCAAATCCTCACCCCATTTTGCAATGACAGCAGTGTGGGGGTCCACATACTGAGGACCAGAAGCTGATGTGGCAGATGGGTCATAAAGAGAGAGATCCATCACATATACAAGGACTGCAAAATATTGAAAGCCGTGCATGTACTGTTTGGAGAGATTGGGTAAATGTCACATGAAAGCCACTGAAGGGCCATGAACTGGGGCCTTAGTAATAACACTTTGCATGGTCTTCATACTTAAATATTGGGTACACATGATATAAAATGCCTTAATTTCTAGAACCTTGGGTGAGCTACATTGTATGCAGTTTTTTTTTATTTTATTAATCAGGATTGTCTTGGAATTTTGCATTTGTACATAATCTTACTTATGCTGCATGTTTTTAATATCATGTTTGTTTTCATAAATCTGAAATTTGCGGGGAAAGGTGTCTACGCACCATTTATGAACGAGGCTCCAGGACTGCTTTTGGAATTATGTCTCCACCCCTGGAGGGAGAAGGGAGACATATTGTTTGAGGCTCGGTTCGCGTTCACGTTCGCGTCGGCGTTCCCATTTCATTTCCGGAGCGTTACTCCAAAACCGTTTGCATGATCTTAATGAAACTTTGCATACTTACTACTCAGGTCCTGCAGTGGTGCCTTTTGGTATGTGCCTGTCTGTCCGTCTGTCTGTCTGTCCGTCCGATGGGTTAGGCAGGGAAGGGGGCCGGGGTGGAGACATCTGTTTTTATGAGTAAAAACACATTCTAGTTCCCGATTGCATCAGCAGAGCACATACAATGTCAGCCACCACATAGTGCTGACTGCAAGTCAGGCTTGCACAGTCAGGGTTTCATAAGCTCAATGAGAAGGCTTGCTGGGACTTGATCTATGGGGGTCGCAGGTATACAGTGGCTCCTCTCTATCACGGGCTAATATCAGAGCCAGTGGTGTGTAGCTCACCAAAGCTGTAGGCCCCAGTCTGCAGTACCATGGGTTGGGGACGAAAGATCATGGGACTCATCCATGTTCTGGCACAGTGCCTTAGCTAACGGGATTTGTCTCCTCGAGGATTGCAGTGTTGCTCTCAGATTAGTTTTGGTCCTCTCAACAGTCACCTCCCGCTCTACATCTCAGCACTCCCCCACAGTTCAGTTTGACCTCGATTAGGAACCTGAATTAGATTCCCTTGCTTGAGCCGAAGGAAGGCTGATGGAAGACCTTGCAACATCAGGACTGTTTGCCCTGAGCAGAAAGTACAGTGTCATTGTGCTCCAGCATGACCTGGTCGTATGGTCAGAACTCGACCTTGCTATCCAGGCAAGTTTCTGTTGAATGCTGTCCCAAGACTTTAAGACATTTGAATTGGCATCAATCCCCACAACCAGCCCTTTACACCCCGTTAATTGTGAGGGGGAGAGAGTCGAGGGGTGAAGGAGGATGCGGTTTCACTTTCAACCCTTTCCCTGTAACCCTGACCTCCACCAACAAGTCGTCTCAAATCTAGCTTGATTTCCTGCGGCGCCCTGGGTGGTTTGGTGGGGGGCTCCATGATGATGTTCTGAAAGAGGACCTGGGTTGGGGTTAAGTTGAGCCTGAAGGCAGGACAAGGGTCACAGTTGGGTGGGCGTGGGGTGCGGCGGGGGGTTATTGCAGTGGAAACGTCACTTTGAGAGCCCCTGTCTGCCCACATAAAGTGTGGCACCATAGTTATTGTTTCAGTGGAGCAGGTGGAGTGTGCGCTTGCTGTGGCCAGTGAGTGGTTTCTGTGCGAGTGAGGCAGCGGATTTGCTGCTGAGCATACCGCCTTAACTTGCATTTTTTTACTTCATATCTGGCTGTACACTGATATCAGGGCGATACGCGTTACAGATTCATTGGTTTCGCTGGGGGGACTTCAGCCTACTGGAGTGTATGCCTTCAGCTGACGCCTCTTAAATCAGTGGCTCATGTTACGCCTCACACCATTAGCTGAAGGCAAGGTCTCACATTTGCAGGTTAGCTTGGATGACCTCCCCCACATGGCGGGGTGTGTTTGTGCTGTGTGAAGATGTCGGGGGAAGACGGGCTCATGTTCTTACTCTGAATGTCTGTGTTTTAGGCCTCAGGTTCCTTTTTAGCACCTTTTTCACACTCAGCTTGAAATGTTTTTGTATGTTTCCATGGTCGCACCAGAATGAGAGACCTCCTCTGGAGGCATTTTTCTTTGATGGGTAAAAAAGAAAAAAATAACACCCTCCAACAATTGCCCTTTATAGTTCAAAATTAGGCAAGCTTCTGATATCTGTCCAATGTGCTTCTCTCTTGGGAGCTCTGAAGACCTTCAGTTTCATCTCCTGTTTGATGGTAGATGGTTTCATAAAATGTCACTGAATGAGTTCTGTACATAAAATGCACTGTACATTTTCACTCTACTGTGTTTTCTATGAAAATATGAGGTGTCTTATTTTTAGTGCTGTTGTCTTTCATTTTACAAAAGTCTTGACTTTTAAAACATTTACAAACCCTGTTCTTAAATTTTTCTGTGATAATATTCTGCTTTTTGACACAATAATGGCTTTTTGTCCTGCAATCCTGCAAGAGATCAAGCGCTTGGATCGTTTTTGTAAGTCTTGTGCTTGAATTTATCACAAAATGAACAGCTGGGCACTACTGCCTGTGGCACGCTTATACAAATGTGTTCCTGATCTTTCGGTTTTATGGTATGAATTACAGAGCCATGCTTGACCGTGACTGATAAAACCAAGCCAGGGCTTATAAACACCCTTCACCATATAAGCCTCTTGGTCTGCAGGTGACCCCAGCACACCTGTGGTGAATTATTCATTCTTTTTTTCAGATTTGATCATATATTGTTATATTGCAGAACTGCCAGCAACATCAAAGTATGCAGATTTCATCATCCCACTGAGGGGAAGTCACTGAGTGACCAGAACTGTGTTTTGTTTAAAAGAGGAATTTACGTGCCTGATTCCAGAGCTTAAAGCTGTGTTCATGCATCAACATGGCATGCTGGGAGTTGTTGTTTTTGCAGCTGTTTTAGTGCCAGGGTTCGTGTAATAAATGACACCCGGCTGGTTTGGAGTGTTAAAATGTGAGCCATTAACTGTGGACCGGTTGGCTCACATAATCATGTGTTTCACTATTGGGGGGAGGGGGCTGGGGTGGGGTTAATGTGGGGTGGGTGTAGCATGGGAATGCAGTGTGGGGTGAGGGGTGAGTGGGTGTGGCTGAATTGGGTGGGCGTATTGGAAGAGGATGTGATCACCGGGTCAGACAAAGGGCGTGTTGAGTCTGTATGGAATTCTGCTATTATTTGAAATTCCACATGCTTTATCTGTAATGAAGCAATGTATCCTCATCGATGCACAATTTTTCAGGCTGTTTTAAGGATTACAGATAATTTGACCTGCTTTTTCATCCAGTTAAATCAAACAAATGACCTCATGTCTCCCAGCTAGCATGCTTCGGTATGGATAAAAATAACCTACAATCAATTTTTAACCAGTGTTTACCACTAAAAAGCTCTCATTTGATAGTTTGTGAAAATTATAAGGAAGTTATTCATTGAAATAAATTAAAAATACAGCTTGATGAATTGGCCTACATTGAGTGATATGGGATAGTGCCCTATTTTAGTACTGGCGTCTGCCACCTATGGTAAATATTAATCAGAAAAGAAAAGATATGGTGGCCGTTTTCAAAACATTAACAAGAATCTAACCTTGAATTCAAAGGTAATAATTGAAGAAAAAATATTCTCATCTCAAACTAAAGATTTTTCCCAAAGAAATGTGTACCACAATCATTGGTATTCCTAAAAAATGTTATAGGAGAAATCTAATTGAAGTACATTCCCTTCATATTTTACTTTTTAAAATTCACAGTATTAACTAGTAAGACTTCAATGTTTACCTGTGGCTTCCTGTTTCCTTGGAATATTGCATGTATGAGGTCATACACAAACCAGTTTCCACTGGTCGTCCATCACCAAGGTTAAAGCAAAAGAATACAGCAACAACACAAGACAAAAAGTAAGCGAGCTTTAAATATGGAAATAGCTGTAGGAAAAGGACTCCTGTGAAAATATCCAGTTTGACTATTACGGAAATAATTAAAAAGTCAAAGGCATAGGGTAATGGTAAATATCTGCCTGTGAAAGGACCTGTGCCTGTATTGAGCACACATGCTTTGAGGGGGAAGGTTCAAGTGATTATGGAAACTCCAAGGATCTCTGTTGAAGAATTGCTGAGTTTATTATGTCTTGTGTCCAGAAAGTCACAAAAACTTTAATCAGACTCCATCTATTTGACTACAAAATGTTTAGAAGGTATCTGTAAAAAAAAAGCCTCTTTTTGTCCACAAAAAACAAACACATGCAACTTAAAATTTGCTCAGTGGTACTAGAGCGTCCTGCTGGACAAGGTTGTATGGTCAGATGAGACCAAAATAAAGCTCTATGACAACACAAGGTACAAACCCCACCAATGAAGTTGGGACGTTGTGTAAAATGTGAATAAAAACAGAATACAATGATTTGCAAATCCTTTACGACCTACATTCAATAGAGTACACCACAAAGACAAGAATTTAATGTTCAAACTCATAAACTTTATTGTTTTTTGGAAATATTAACTCATTTTGAATTTGATGCCTGCAACACGTTCCAAAAAAGGCTGGAACAGGGGCAATAAAAGACTGGGAAAGTTGAGGAATGCTCAAAAAACACCTGTTTGGAACATTCCACAGGTGAACAGGTTAATTGGAAACAGGTGAGTGTCATGAATAGGTATAAAAGGAGTATCCCCGAAAGGCTCAGTGATTCACAAGCAAGGATGGGGCGAGGTTCACCACTTTGTGAACAACTGCATGAGCAAATAGTTCAACAGTTTAAGAACAGCTTTTCTCAACGTGCAATTGCAAAGAATTTAGGGATTTCTTCATCTACTGTCCATAATATCATCAAAAGATTCAGAGAATCCGGAGAAATCTCGACACGTCAGCAGCAAGGCCGAAAACCAACATTGAATGCCCATGACCGTCGGTCCCTCAGGCGGCACTGCATTAAAAGCCGACATCATTCTGTTAAGGAAATTACCATGTGGACTCAGGAACTTCGGAAAACCACTGCCAGTTAACAAAGTTTGTCGCTACATCTGCAAGTGCAAGTTAAAACTGTACCATGCAAAGTGAAAGCCATATATCAACAACACCCAGAAACGCTGCCGGCTTCTCTTGGCCCAAGCTCATCTGAGATGGACCGACGAAAAGTGGAAAAGTGTGCTGTGGTCTGACGAGTCCACATTTCAAATTGTTTTTGGAAATCATGGACATCGTGTCCTAAAGAGGAAAAGGACCATCCAGATTGTTATCAGCGTAAAGTTCAAAAGTCAGCATCTGTGATGGTATGGGGATGTGTTAGTGCCCATGGCATGGGTAACTTGCACATCTGTGAAGGCACCATTAAAAGGTACATGCTGAAAGGTACATGCAGGTTTTGGAGCAACATATGGTGCCATCCAAGCGATGTCTTTTTCAGGGACGTCCCTGCTTATTTCAGCAAGACAATGCCAAGCCACATTTTCCACGTGTTACAAAAGCGTGTTTTCTTAGTAAAAGAGTGTGGGTAATAGACTGGCCTGCCTGCAGTCCAGACCTGTCTCCCATTGAAAATTTGTGGTGCATTATGAAGTGCAAAATACAACAACGGAGACCCTGGACTGCTGAGCAACTGAATTCGTACATCAAGCAAGAATGGGAAGAGTGAATATTTTCAAAAAACAATCAAGTTTATCAGTTTGAACATTAAATATATTGTCTTTGCAGTATGCTCAATTGAATATAGGTTGAAAAGGATTTGCAAATCATCGTAGTCTGTTTTTATTCACGTTTTACACAACGTCCCAACTTCATTGGAATTGGGGTTTGTAGATATTTAGTTAATAACCCCATCTCTATTGTGAAGTATGGTGAAGGATCATTGATGTTGTTGGGCTGTGTTTCTTCCAAAGGCTCAAGACAACCTGTTAGAAGTCATAGCATTGTGGATTCCATGAAAAAAAAAAAAAAAAAAAAATTGGGCCATGTTTGGAATTTCCAACAAGATAACGATCTAAAGCATGCATTGAAATCAACACAAAAATATTTAACCTAAGCCATTAAAGTCCTATGTCTAAGACCCAATAAAAACCAGTGGAACAAGCTGAAGAGGACAGTCCATAAACATGGGCCTCAGAATTTGAAGGATCTGGAGAGATTGTGCTTTGTTGAGTGGTCTGAGATCCATTGTCATATCTTCTCCTGACTCATTACTTAACTATACGAGAAAATTCAGAGCTGTTATTTTGGCAAAGGGAGACCTGACCTTTTTCCCTTTGACTTTGACCTTTTCCTGCAATTTTTGACTTTCAGAAGAATCATCCGATCTTTTAATGTTGCACATCCAAACCTGCCAAGGTTAGGTCAAGGACACCAATGGAAGCAAGTATCGAAATTTCCCTCTAACCTCTATAGGACATTTAATCTGACCTTTGACTTTTTACCTTGACCTTACTCGGATTGCTTGAGAATATCTCCCAAACTACATGCAGTTTCCTTTCAAAAATGCTTCATAGTCCCTCGCTTGCTTTGTTTCCCGAGTGCCAATTCTTGTGTTGTCTATATAGTGTTTATGTTGATGACCCTGAGTTTCTTAAAATTGTTGTTACACACCAAGAGCAACAGGATATATTTTGTTAAATATGAAATGCTACTGATATGATGTCCATGAAATCTCGCCACCTGATTCCAGCTGAAATAGCTCCATGAAGGAGGAAAAATGACTTATATTCCATGTGTTATCTGATGGCATTGGACACACTGTTCTGGCACCAGTTAGAGTGATTGCTGGATGGGTGCAGCCAGGACTTGTAGAAGTATTCCACAAATACCCTTAATTGCAGCTTGACAGTGGCATTTGTTTAGTTATTATTGACACCTGCTGATTCTTTTATTGCTGCCGTCGCTCATCATACCCCAGTTTAGGAGCCTCAGAGTCCTCCTTTGTTCATGGTTGTTGTTAGTTTATTTTTTTATTTGAGGGACAGTTGTGACTATATTTTGAGCTATTAAACCAGGAAAAACAAGACGAAGCAATTGGAAAACGTACAACACCCCATATTCACATGCTGTCATCTTGTAATGGATATATGATGCTACTTGTTTTTTTCTTTTGAGCCAGAGGTGGATATGCTTGTGTGCTTTGCGAGTATTGTGATTGTGAACTGTTTTATGTTGCATGGTGGAAAGCTGTTCGAAGAATATTTAGGCTGGATCCCAGAACCCATTACCATCTTCTACATAAAATACTGGGCATTCTTCCCATTCAGTGTCAACTACATAAACTGTTTATGCAGTTCGCAAATTTTATAGTCAAAAGTGATAATAAGGTGGTTAACTTGTGTTTACAATTAGCTCTCCGGGGCAGTTCATCTATGTTTTGTCAGAATATGAATTTTATAAGACATACCTATACATTTAGTAATACTGTGTCAGCTGATATTAATGTAGCAAAACAATTGTTTTTGAAATTGGTTGGTGCATATGGGAATAATGATGACAATAGAGTCTCTGCAATTGTGGACTTTCTCCAGTGTCGAGATAAGGTTTTTCTTGGCTATGATGGGGGTGTGACATATTCAGACTTGCAGGATATTGTTGATTTTTTGTGCTGCTCATAATAAGAGAAAAATGATGGTTTTGTGTCATTTGGTGAAATGATGTTTTTAAAATTTGTGTGTTTGTATGTATATGTATATACCTTGTGTACGAATAAAGATGTATATGTATTGTCCTGCTGCACAAAACAACTACACTTGAGCTTTAGGTTCCGAACTGATGGCGGGACATCTTACTTCGGGATTTTCTGGTAGAGAGCAGAATTCATGGTTCCATCAATGATGGCAAGTCGCCCAGGACCTGAGGCAGCAGAGCAACCCCAGACCATCACACTACCGCCACCGTGCTCCTCTCTTGGATGTGAAGTTCTTATTGTGGAATGATGTTTTAGCTTTATGCCAGGAGTAATGGGATTGATGTCTTTCAAAAAGTTCAACTTTTGACAGAATATTGTCCTAGAAGTCTTGGGGGGTCATCGAGATGTTTTCTGACGAATGTAAGACAGGCGCTTGTGTTCTTTATGGTCAGCAGTGGTTTTCGCCTTGCAGCCCTCCCATGGATGCCACATTTGCCCTGTCTGTTTATTATTGTGGAGTTGTGGGCACTTACCTGAACTGAGGAAAGTGATGCCAGCAGTTTTTTAGATGTTATTCTGGGTTCATTTCTGACCCTCTAGATGAGTCATCAGTGCACTCTGGGAGGTATTTTGGTAGGCTTGCCACTCTTAGGAAGGTTAAGCACTTGTTCTACGTCTTCTCCATTTGTAGGTAATGGCTCTCACCATAGTTCGCTGGGGTCCAAGACCCTTAGAAGTGGCTGTGTAATCCTTTCCAGACTGATGGATGTCAACTTTGTTTCTCACCTGTTCTTGAATTTCTTTAGGTCATGGCATCATGTGCTGCTTTTGTCCTTCTTCACATTGCCAGACAGTTTTTATTTGAGTGATACTTAGATTCAACAGGGCTGGCAGGAATCAAACCTGGGTGTGTCCAATGAAATTGAATCCCATTATCAATTAAATTTGTTTAATTGGTTGATTTAGTAACTAAGGAGGCAATTAATTTCTCACATGGGGCCTAGTAGGTTTGGGTATCCTTTATCTTTCAATAAATGGCATTATAATTTGAAAATTGCACTCATGTTATCTTTGTGTGGTACTGAAATTAATTTGATTATCTGGAGTGCTGAAGTGTGACAAATATGCAGAAATAGAGGAAATCTTGAAGGGAGCAAATACATTTTCAAGGTACTGGAATTATCATTGCTTTTATCCAGGGCTGGGGGTGGTTAAGGCATTGTGCAGTGATCAAAGTTTTATCCTGATCTTAAGTTTAAAGCTTGTGCTTTACTGTAATGTTCAGGGTAAGTATTTCTACTGTGGGAAAAAAATATTCTTTTTCCCAAACCGACACTGGGTTAGATTGATTTAATTCCTTGAGGAGTATGGGGGTGTGTTTTTGCTGGTGTAACATGTGCAATTGTGTTGTTTGCAAGACAGGCTTCAGTAACATTTTATGCTTTATTGCAAAGTCCATCTTTATCTCACTGCATGTAATCAGATATCAGAGAGGCTGGGCTATTGAGACATCCATCCTGTCTCGTCCGATCTCTTGTATCCTGGGACTGGGATAAATGGTGCTGCTGCGATGGATATGACACATTTCTTACAGTTTTAGAGCGTCACTAGCCCTCCCTGGCCTTCTGGGGACATGTTCATTAACTAGACAGGTCGGTCACCCGCAACAAATGGGTGTAGCCCCCGATTGCCCACATTTTTCATTTTGGCTTATTTTTGACACAAAATTATCTATTATGTTGTTAATTATTTTACCATGGCAACCTAAATCGAAAGGCATGCTGTCCTAACCACTGCTCATATACATACGAAATATACAAGAAGTAACTTGAAATTTGTGGCCTGTAGAATGTCCACAAGGAAATCTCTACGGCAGCGGCGGACACATGACGAGGCCAAATCCGTAGTAGCCCCGCCTTTGTCCGGGAGCTACAATAAATAATTAAGCAGTTTCATTTTATCCCCCTTTTCGCTTGTCCCCTGCCTGCTTAACTCATTGCAGACTATATTGTTTCTGATAGTTTGAGTGCAGGCTAGCATTTAATTTTTCAAGCACATCATACAGATTTTGAATAGCAGTGTTTATATAAGGCCTGCACCAAGCCCTCCTCTTTCAGTGCTTATTACTTGGTGTTATGTTCCATGCCTTTACACTGTAGAAAAGAACCCAGTTTGTCTTGTTTCACTAAGAGGAAAGGCTAACATTGGCCATTGTACTGCACTGACCAATGCAGTGTTTACATTTTTACTCAACATGAGTGTGACAAATAAAATGCTGCTCTAAGCTCTTAATATTCCTCCCTATTTTGGGCTTGAAGCTGGCAGAGTGACATCCATTTAAAAGGCTTAACCACAGGGAGGTTGTTGGGCTCAACATGTAGATTTTAGTGTTTTTAGTAGGCCTTAAATTTACCACTGTGGTGGATTTCATGCTGTGATTCCTACCCCAGCCCATGCTGGTCTCCCACTGCCAGAATGACATGAATCATAAAGAGGAATGGCCGCACACTCTCCTTCAAAAACAAAAAACGACCTAACCTCGAATCATTTTCCAGACTGCTCAGATTTTCGAGGTGAGAATTGTCTGACACCATAATCAATACATATATTTATCATAAATATACATCAGTGTGCCGAAACATCATGACCTCCGACCTCGTCTGCTGTTGGTCCTCTGCAAGCCCCTAAATAGCTCTGACCAGCTGAGGCCTGGACTCTGCGGGACTTCAGAAAGTGCCCTGTAATATCAGGTACCAAGATGTTAGCAGCAGATTCTTGAGTCCCACAAGTTGAGGTGCAGCCACGCGATTGGACTTGTTAATCCAGAGAATCCTACAGATGCTCGATCAGAGTGTGATGTTGGGAATTTGGAGGCCAGGGCAAAAGCTTGCACTCTTCTTCGTGGTCCTCTAACCATATATAATTTGTAAAGTGCGGCAGGGCGCATTATCCTAAAGAAAGGGGCCACTGCCATGGAGGAATACCATGAAAGGGGTACACCTGCTCCACAACAATGCTTAAATTGGTTGCACGTGTCAAACTGAAGGAAAGTTGAACGCCCATACCCTGGATTTCCCAGCCATTCATTGTTCCGAGCATCACATTCTGTCTACCAGCTTGTCTTCTTCCAACAGTGTATCCTGGTGCAATCCCATCCCAATTTAAATGATACATGCATACTCGGTCGTCCACGTGATTAAAAAAAATTGGGACTCATTGGACTCGGTGACGCTCTTCTCATTCTCAAAGGTCCAGCTATAACACATGCTCATTGTAGCTAAGCTGTAAACAGGAGTTAACATGGCACTGGTCTGTAGCTAAGCAGCCCCATGCTGAGCTGGGTACGATGCACTGAGTGTTGTGCCAAATTCCTCTCGTTACTGTCATTTCTGCGACTTGTGCCATAGTAATCCTTCTGTCGGTGAGGACGAGATGGGATAACCTTCATTTCCAAAACCCATCAGCCTTGGGCGCCTAGCACCTATCGCTGGTTTGTGCTATATCCCCCTGCTGATAGGTACTTGCCCCAGCTGACCAGGGTTACCCCACAAGCTCTGCTGTTTCAGGGATGCCCTGACCCAGCCGTCTGACCATAACGATGTGACCCTTATCAAAGTCAAACAAGTCTTTACTCCTGCCCATTTTTTTTTTCGCTAGCATGTTGACAATAAGAACCAACTATTTTCTAACTGTCTAATATGTCCCAGACCTTGACATGGGCCATCAATGTTATATGCTTTACCAGTGAATGGTCAAAATATTTTGTCTCATTGGTGTTTTTATACTGTATTTAGTTACATTGATAGGCTAATTTTGGTGAGATAATTGGCCAGATTGAAGCCACTCAGAGTAATGGCAAGGTTTGCACCAGGCCCATGAAGTAAATTCTGTCATTTAGAGAATTATTTTTTCTATCAGGCAGCTAATTTGGACGTAGTGACAGATTATTCCTTCCTAAGTCAAACAAAAACCTCGCCTGCAGCCAAATCAGGAATGTACAGAGTAAAATTTTGGGAGACAACTTACGTCACAGCCCGACACAATGACCTGAAGTGCCTTCCTGTCCCTCAAAGGAGATAAAGAGGAAACTTCCTGTCGATAAAAAGACTCTCGGCGCCTATTTTTAGCCCGCAAAGGGGCAAGGTTCCTCCATGGCTCAGGAGAAATTGAACTGAAGCATCAAAAGCATTGTGTACAACTGCTGAATGAATGAATGGACTGTAAATGCTCAACCTCCATAAAGGGGTGTCTGACTGAAGTCCATTTCATGGCATAAGTAATCCAGGGGTGGGTCAGACAAAGGTTTTCTCTTTTGGCATTGGTCATCTGACCATCTCCGAGACAACAATGTGTCCACTACAAAACTAAAACCCAGTTCTGGTGGAATTAGTATAACCTCAGGCCCTCCAGTAATCAAATTTTTACATACTCTGTTAAGTAAATCCAGTTGAGCATGTTGTAGAGAGAAAAAAATTAAAGCAAAATTGCTGTTATTGCCTTGGTAATGTATGTGAAGGTCATCAACATACATAACTGTGCAAATACCATATTTTAGGCACCCTAGATTTTTTTTTTTCATTTAAATATCGTCTTAGATGTGTAGTTTTTGTTTTCCTTGTGTGTTTCTGCAGATAAAAAGCACAATAGAGACGCCAAATGTTAATAAGACTAGAAAAAAAAATGTTTGTATTTCACAAAACACAGTTGACAGATAATGCAGCCTTGACAGAGCCCTGATCTTAACATCATCAAGGCTGACTATTCACACTGGATTAGCAGGGGTCCTTGGGGTTTCCAGAAAAACGGTAGGTGTTTCAGTGTGGAATTTTCACCCAGCGCTGAAGTAATGGATCACCAGAGTAATAGGTAATAGTTCCAATTACCTGGCATCCTGTGGTCACATAAATCCCTTCAGAATAGGGTTTAAGGCATATCAAATTTAGGTGCACTTTAACAATGGACCGTAGCCCATTCGTTGAGGAGGAGAGCAATGGCAGAGATCTGCCGATTCTGTGTTTGCAAATGCCGTATCCTCCCATGTTTCTGTGTCCGTTCTGTTTTCTTTGTCACAAACGGAACTGCTCTGCAAAGTTCTGGCCTCCTAGCTCTGCGTGCCCTACTCCCACCCACACCCTCCCCACTCCTCTCCCTCGCTGCACTAACCTTATTCTTTTGGTGTTTAGCTCTGTCCGCCAGCCAATCAAAGCTTTATCAGTCAAAGCAGCTTGTTCTCCAGCTGGGAGAAAATGCCAAGCCTATGAATTATGTATTTTATGTTGTTTTTGCTAAAAAAAAAAAAAGTGTATAAATCTCCCCTTTCGACATTGAAGAGTGTAAGAACTTGAAAACAACAGCATAATCGCAGATAGATCAGCGCAACACATCTTCGTGTGATACTTTGCTGCCGTCAGGTTCTCGGTCCCTTTTTGAGGAAAACCAAGCTGTTCCTTTGACAGCTGTCAGTGCGATTCCGTGGCCATTCCACCATAAAGTGTTAGGCAGCCTAGGTAGCTTGCGCTGATAAACCTTCATTAGGCTATGTCGGTAAACTACTTTTTAAGATGCTGTATTAAGATTCTTTAACCTCTTCTACCCTGAGCCTCTGTATTGTTTCACTCTTTGAGTACATGTGCATAATGGCGCATGGACTCTCAGTTAGACGCACTGGGAACGCAAGGCTGTATCTCAGACTATGTTTGTGTGATTCCGGTGGTTGAGGGCTCGTTGGAAACATCAGAGCCCATAGAATTAAATGGCCATCTGCAAAGTCAAACTGACAGCATCAAAAGCTGATCACGGAGAAGACAATAAATTGTGTGCAAGCAGAATGTTCAGGGCCAGATCTCATTGGAAGCAGTGCCCTGGAAACAAACATGCATGGAGACTAGCAGATCCAGTTTCAATATAACATGGACACATTGGGCTAACAATAGCTAGTGCAGATTTACCCTCAAACACAGTTTTTTGTTACAAAATAGCAAAGGTAAGAAAAGATCATTGCTAATCGGTGTAGAACGTAAAGTGTATGCCCGCTGTTCTTTGAGTGTGGTGTCAGTTTAAAATGACAGGACATATCATTGGATTCTGTGGACTTTCTTCTTTCATTTGATGTATTGTTTGTGTGCATTGCACAAATTCAGTAGAAACGGTAGCAATCGAGCACTGATACTATTTTATCCTATGTTTTGCTATATGCTTATTTACTTGCCTGCCGGTGTGGGTGCAGGATTTTGTTATAGCCTAACACTAACACACCTGAATATACTCATCAAGGTCCTCAAAAACCCCCTGACCAGTTAATTAGTGGAATGAGGTGCTGTAGCACTGGGCTGAAACAAAAACCTGTACCCACACCGGCCCTTTATGGATAAGATTGGACACCCGTGGCTTTGGCTTATCCTGTCAAAATGGCGGCGCACACAAGAGCTGTATCCAGAGCTGTATTCATGTTGCGTCACCCCGCGCGAACTAACAAACCTCATTTTGGATCCCACCCACCGGTCTTGGAAAAAAAAGACATCAGTATCAGCAAGAATATTGTGAGCACGCGCATGCTTTTCTGCTGCAAAAAGAAACAGGATAATATGCTTGTGCAACACATTCTCATTTCGTCTGCATATAGTGACGCTAACTGACCAAGCGTCGATATACGATGAAAAAGAAGGGTTTTGGCGTCCTTATTTGACCCTTCGAGTTTGCCACCCTGACACTTGCACGATTTTTGTTCCCGCAATGCCACGCAATGCGTCGTGGCAATGATTAAAGTCTTCGGGAACGAACGTAAGGAGTGTGTGAAGGGTGCGGGGGTGCGTGCCATGTTGTTGAGAGAATTTTGAAATGTTCAAAAATTCGGCACGCAATGTTCGTGCCATGTGCGTGCCGCTAGCGTGAACCATGGTGAACACTACGCGAACTCGGCAGGAACACTGCCGACAGTGTGTGTCAATGCGTGCGTGGTAGAGTGTTGTCACGAGTTGTTCACGTGATCATGACACGCCCAACTGAGGCATAGTTCGCGCACCTCACGAACTATTCGGACGTGGCAGGAATTTCTCATGAAGTGCTCATACATAGTTCGCGCATAGTTCACATCTTTGGCCGCGCATTATGTTAGGGCTGTGACTCCGAACTTCGGTATTCGAATATAGTTCGAATATAAATAAAAATAATGACATTTAAACGAATATTATGCAGCCCTTAATATTCGAACCTGTTAGGTGCATTATTTTTTGTAAGTGTGTTGGGTTGCAAACGTTGTTTTCAATTCAGATTCAGAGGCTTTTTTCACGCCTGCAAGGCTATTATTGGTCTTTTTTTTTTTTTTTATTTACACAAAATATAGTGTTCTGATTCCAACAATAACAAGAAGGTGTTTGCTCGAGGTAGTACGCGCCTTACAGTATAAAAAAATTATCAAAGATAAGATAACAAGCATAGAAATAAATAAACACAATGAAAATGAAAATAAATAGAAGGTAAATCAAATAAAATTAAACTCATTACATAAGGTTCTAGTTTTCACAGCTTTAAGGTTATTGCAGAATTTTAAAGAGGTAGGATTTTAAGTATGCGAGGAAGACAGTCAAATTGGGTTTTTGTTTTGTATATTTGCTGGTGTGTACATGGAATTTTGCTAAAAGCAAAATAAAGTTGACAATATATGTTTTTTTGACGGGCAATTTATCATCAAAAAAGCCGAATAAAATAAATTCACATTGAAATGTGAGCCGAATATTCAATTTTCTATTCAATAACAGATTAATGTCCAGCCAAAAAGCCTGAGTAAGGGTGCATTCCCAAAATATATGAATAATAGTTTCCTCTGTGTGGTGACAAAATGAACAAAGAGGGTCAATATTGAGTCTGTATTTTGCAATAACAGAATTAACAGGATAACACCTGTGCAATATTTTCATAGAAACCTCCCGCACCTTATTTGAAACACAAAATTTCCTGGGTAACGACCACGTTTTTTCCCAGTCTATGTCAATATATAGATTATTCCAGATAAACACTGAAGTAGGTTTACTTGTTGTATTTCTCAGGATTAAATCTTTTATGCATTTATTGTTAGTTTTAATACTGAGGAAAGGATCTGAGCTTCCTATATATAAGTCTGATGGGGTGGTTTCAATGAAAACACTGGTGACTGAGGAGGATAACAACATTTTAAGTCCTGATGGAATAGCGTCAAAGACGATTGTAAATTCTCTAGGTGGTACAGGAAAATTATATTCAGACAGGAACTCATCGTAAGTAAACATATGACCCTCCTTGTTGAAAAATTGTCGGACCAGTAATAAGCCATTGTCAACCCACTTCTTAAAAAACAGTGTTTTATGCTTGAAACATATATCCTGATTATTCCAAATATAGCATTTGTGGGGTGAAAAATTATGTTTGTACACCAAGGACCAGCATAGAAGCAGCTGTTTGTGGAAATTGGAGAGTTTTGCAGGGAGCTTTTCTATCTTGAAATTACATCTTAATAAGAAGTGAAGTCCTCCTAAGGCCTCAAAGACGTATGTGGAAATAAAGTTCCATAACGAGTTGGGATTTTTCAAATACCTTTTGATCCACTTAATCTTAAAACTGGAGTGTAAAGTACTGAAATCAAGAACATTGAAACCACCACTACTAAGTTTGTTGATCATCACATTTTTTCGTATAAGATGAGACCTCTTTTTCCAAATAAAATCGAAAAGGGTCTTGTCAATTTTTGTGTGGAGATCTTTTGAAACATCTAGCGAGGAGCTAGCATAAACAAATCTAGATAGGCCCTCAGCTTTGTCTACCAGTTATGGTTAAGTCCCTTTGCAACCATAAATTAAATCTCTGCGTAAGTGTAGAGATGAGTGGATTAAAGTTTTCATTCATTCTTAGAACTTGGTCTTTAACAATGATTACTCCCAAATATTTAACTTTGAGCTTAACAGGGATTCCTAAAATTTCTGTCTCATTGCAAGCCTTGATGGGTAACAACTCACATTTAGATAAGTTCAGTTTTAGACCAGAAGCTGCGGAAAACTTATCTAACAGTTTGATTGAAGTGTCAATTTGAGATCTATCGTGTAAGAACAAAGTAGTATCATCAGCTAGTTGGCTCAAAAAGATTGTCTTTCCTGCTATAGAAATACCCTTTAAACTACTTTCTTTATTGTAAAATGATAAAATTTGCATAGGAAGTAAAAATAAGTACGGGGAGACAGGACAACCCTGTCTGATACCACGTTCTATCCTAAATCTTTTGGTAGTTCCATGTGGTAGCTTAATCGAACTATTACCCGAGGCATATAAAGTGCGTATTGATTTTTTGAAATGCTGTCCAAAACCAAATAAATCAAGAGCTTTTTAACAAGAATTGATGCTCAATAGAGTCAAAAAGGCCTTTCGAAATCTAGAAACAGAATGAAACTATTGTCTGTAATCAAATCTGAGTAGTCTAAGATATCAAGGACAAGTCTTATATTATCAATTATATATCTACCAGACATGAAGCCATTTTGGGATTCATCAATAATGTCATTTAGAACTTTCTTTAATTTATTTGCTAAACACAGCGCAAAAATTTTTGTAGTCATTGTTAAGCAATGAAATGGGGCATAATTATCAATATCAAACATCTTTCTGAGGCTTTGGGATTAAAGTAATTAAACCTTGGTTCAGAAAGGAGGGAGTTCTTCAAAGTTTATACTCTCATTAAATACGTTAAACAGGAAAGGGGCAAGCTCTGCTGAAAATAATTTATAAAACTCTGAAGTTAAACCATCTAATTTATTCAATTTAAGTTTCTTAATAGCATCTTTAATATCAATAATATTGATCGGGGTATCACATATTGATTTATTAACATCACCGATTGACCTTACCCCCCTAAAGAGGAAAAAAAAATTTTCTATTTCAGCTGTTGATGGGTTAGATTTGTATAATGTTTCATAAAAGTTTTCACAAATTTTAGCAAAGTCTTTGGGGTTATCAACAACTGAGCCATTTAGGGAGAGACATGTTATGCCATTTTGTTTTGCCTTTGTTTCTCTAAATTAAAAAAAATAGCTGGAGTTCTGCTCCCCCTCTTGATTTGGCCCTTTGAACGTATAAAGGCTCCTTTAGCTTTGCAGCTGATCCAGTTTCAGTTGCAATGTTTGTAAATGTGCTCTTTGGATCTCAGACATATTTTCAGACAACATAGAGGACAAGGAGATTATCTCAGCAATTAATTTGTTTTCATCCTTTTATAAACTTCTTTCATTTTTATTATCCATTAAAAAATTCTTAACTCAAACTTAAGTAGCTCCCAATATTTCCCATAAGCCTTTTCACTTTCTGCCATTTTTATGTATTCCATTATCTTAAGTTTAATGATCGAGTTTACAGATTCACTCATTAATAAAGAATTGTTTAGTTTCCAATAAGCTGAGTGCTCTATCTAATGACATATTCAGATTTAATAAAAAACCTTGTGGTCTGTCAGAGGTGTCGGCATAATCTCAACTTCACGAAGGAATTAAAGATTCAGAGATCAACCAAAAATCAATCCTTGACTGTAAAGAGCCCATTTTGTTTTTCCAGGTAAATTCTTTAGCAGAGGGATTGCATACTCTCCATATATCAATTAATCCTCTTTCATTCATAAAATCAATAATAAGAGAGTTTTCCTTATGTCTACTTGGCCATCTATCAACATCATCATTCACCGTAACATTGAAATCACCCCCTAAAATAATCTTCATATCAGGAAATTTACCTAAAAGAGTAACAATATTAGTATTTAGCGTTTCAAATAATTCTTTGTTTTCCTTAGTATTGTTATAGCCATAAACATTACCAATCAACAGCAACTGGTTATTGCAGGAAATAACCATCAGAGAAAAATGTCCAAATGGATCAGTTTGAGTGAGGATGATTTTACCACAGAACTTGTGTTTAAGAGTTAATGTCCCTGCTGAACGTTGATTTCCGTGCGACATCCATAGGTCCTCCCCCCATTGTGTTTTCCAAAAGTTATAGTCTTCAACAACAGAATGAGATTCCTGGATCATACAAAAGTCAGCATCAAAGTTTTTTGCATAAAGAAAAAGCGCCTTTCGTTTAGTAATGTCTCTTAACCCTCGAGCATTAACAGAAATTAATTTCAACGATGAAATTGTGAAGCAGAACAACCGTCACAGTTACCTGGAAAGTAGGTGTGTGCGTAGAAAGCAGAACTTATCCTCCGTGCTGAGTTCGACTACAGGCATCAACAAAACAGTCAAAATATTTCCTTATTGTCCACAAAGGCTCTCCCTCCGACAAAAAAAAGGCGATCTTCTTCTCTGGCGTGCTTGCTGCATAACTGGCCTGGCGATTCCGTTTCTCGCGATCCTCCGGAGTAAGATCCTCTTTGAAGCGGAGATTGTTCTTCTTTAGGTACTCTGAATGCTTGGCCAACTTCCAAACCAGGTCACGGAAATGTCTCATTGAGAATTGCAGGATGATATCACGGGCTTGAATTTTGGCGGGGTGTTTTCTGCCAAGCCGATGAACTGAATCAATCACTTCCAGCAACTTTTCCTCATGGCCCGTTACTACGTTTGACAGATGTGTATTACCTTCATCCTCACCTCCTCGTTCTCTTCTTGGGTAGTCCGCGTGGCGCAAATTCCACCTTCGTTTGTAGCGCGCCAACTCCATAACTTTATTTTCCAAGCGCTGGATCTTTTCTTCAGCTTTGCTGACCCTATCAACGGTAGCTTCATGGTACCTTTTATATCTTGCAGGTCCGCAGAGAAAGGTTAATTGAAGCTTTGAGTTCCTCAATGGATTTTCCAATCGAGGTGCCTTGGAAATGGCTATTAAGTGCTTATATTGTCCGCCGTTTCTTGTTCCATTTTCCCTTTTTTCGCGGAAAGAGGCTTAGTAGGAATACCGGGTGGACGACCTTCACTTTATTTTACCAGGTAAGTTTCTGACATTACTGCAAATTGGCAAAATAAGTTTTGATGCCACTAATTCACTTAAGTTGGAGGAAAGTTCAGAAAAGCGTCTACCACCATGCCGCCATCTTGGCCCCCTCTCTATTATTGGTCATCTGGGCTCCTGTCGTAAGGTCGGTGACGTGAAGAAAACCTGTTAAAAACCTGGGTGTGACTTTTAATTAAAAGGACAGTTGTTGACAGACACCGTGTGTTTTTTCTTCTGAAAACGTCATTGCTTGCACACCGCCCTCTGGTGGACAACTTTATTTTGATACCTAGGTAGGTCTTACTGTAAGCATTTTATGGTCAAAATATTATCACTAATTGTTCGAATATATTCGAATATTAATATTAATTAAGAAACGAATTTCGAATATGATTTTTGGGCAAAAGTCCCAGCCCTACATTGCGTAGACAGTGCGTAACTTATGTGCGTACAGTGTGCGAACAGGGCGCAAACAAGGCTCCATTGCGCACCACCGAAATGGCACACCTTGCCACGACGCATTGCGTGGCATTGCGGGGACAAAAATTGTGCCAGTGTCGAGGGTGGCATTAGGGTTCGGGTTTATTTATTTATTTAACCTTTATTTTACCAGGAAGATCCCATTGAGATTAAAAATCTCTTGTGCAAGAGAGTCGTGGGCAGACACAAACAAGTTTCACACATGCAGAGTACATACAAAATAATGATTAAGGGTTAGGGGTAGGGGGTAGGGTTCTCCTTAAACTGGCATCAAATAAGGATGCCAAACACCTCCTGTTGCCTCATAGATCGACGCTTGGTCAAGTAGCATCACTAGATGATGCATGGGAATGAGACTGGGCTCGCTTATACACTGCTAACACCAGTAATTTTAGCAGTCTGTTTACATATGTCTGAGGGAAGCATTGCAATGGTTTAATAATTATAGTTAACAGTGGGAGTACATTATTTAGTTTTGTGTGAGGCTTAATGTGTCCAAGGGGCTTACAGTAGGCTAATCAGGGAGTTGGGACCCTGGTTCCAAACAGAGATGAAGCAAAAATCTGTGTGATCAGGCTATGGGCTAGCTCTGTGAAAGAACTATCTACATCAGATGCATATCTTGAGACAAGTATTTTGTTTTGTGTGGTGTTGCAATAATCAAAGTGAGCTAGTCCAGATTTGAAACTGCCCAGTGCTAAAATGCAGTCAGATGCTGAAGGACTAACACTCGCAAATAATTTGTTTTGTGTATTTTCTGTTTCAGATACAATACGTTGTTTAGCATTTCAATGGTATTGGGGAGCAGGGAAGAAACATGGCAGCTCACTATGCTTTTTTTTTCCCAAGTACGCAAAAAGCCACGATGTTTGTGAATGCAACACATATTAATGCTTGTGATTTTTTGGAATTTGTACATCTTAGCTGGCCTTGCCGCAGGTTTCCAAAGATTTACAGTTTTTATGAGATCTAACAGAAAAAAGGGGGTACTTTGTTTGACATTATTAAATGTCTTGGGTACAAAAAAAAATGTTGAAGTGAAAATTTATTTGAAGAACATTTGACTCTCGAGATTGAGCGTGGAGACTCTTATCGCCTACAGGGGTTGAAAAGAATTGGACTCTGCGGATGTTAAGTTGCGCTTTTGCGGACGCTCTTAAACTTTTCCTGTGGAGAGCGGGCATTCCAACGGAGATAGCAGAACGATGGTCTCCTTCCCTCCAAATTCCCTATTTGTTCAGGAGAAAGCACGGGGCCTTTGGAAATTCCCTCGCTCTCTTGCTCTGACATTCTATATTTAAAAGTGACCATTCCTGCTGTGGCCTGGTTTTCATCATGTCTGTTCTGTGTTTCGGAAGCCAGAAGTGCGCAGTTCTAACCCCCCTGGGCCCTACTCTGCTGAGAGCTGTTTTTTACATCCTCTCTGCTACTGTACTCAACATGCCTCTGCTCTTTAACCAGTCAATTATTTGGAATTTTCGGTCCTCCCTAATCCAGTCCCCAGTGGTGAGGTCAAATTATTTTTTTTTTTCACCTTTGATATTTTCCCTTAAATGCTCAGGATTTGAACTGGCCACTAACCACAATGTTGGAAGGATTTGTTTGATTAGGGAATTGTTGGCAGAAGTTAAGTAAACTCTGAGGTCGAGTTGCAGTGGATGACAAGCACGCCCCCTGTTGGTACCATCAATAATTCCATGGATGTAGCCTTTCATGCGACAAATTGCTTCAGTCAGTGCAGTCGTGATACAGCCGAATACTGTCATAGCGACAAAAGCTTGCACTGGATCCGCATTAAGAATAATAGGACGATTATCTTTGCACTCGTACTCACAATATCACATGCAGTTGGGATTATCTGCCTTAAATGGAAGAATCTTCTCACGAAAGGGAGAACTGGAGAGGAATTGAAACCTTGTTTGATTTATGTGTGAATGTTTAAAGTGAAAGTGTAATAAGATTGGTCTCAGATTTAGATGAAGAATGTCTGAAGCAAGCTGTGTTTCCATTATTGTGCTTGGGCAGACCTGCAGTTTTATAAGTCATGCATGTCTCTGATTTATTCTCTATGGACGTCAGGAATGAGTGTGGGTCAGTGTAATGGATCCACTGAATGCAGTTCTACGCGTTCAGTGCAGAACTCATGTGAAATTCCTCCGATTGATTTGTGAAGCTTGTCTTTTGTTATACAGGCAGGTGATTGATGACTAGCTCTCCGAGCTTTCAAAGTCACAAGACTGATCTGTAATTCTTCATAGAAAAAAGATTGTTTTGTATGGTGTATGTGTGTGTGTGCGTGTGTGTGTGTGTTTTGCAGACTGTGTGTGTTCATGCATGTGTGTGCATGCTAGATTTCGCACGCATATGTTTTGATCACGCCCGCGTCTGTGTGCCTGCAGACTGTGTGTATACATATGCATGTGTGTGCGTGTGCGTGCTGAATGTTAATGTTTGTGAGTTTGCATGCTGTGTGTGTGTGTGTGTGTGTGTGTGTTCTGGAATCAGGAATGTTTTCTTTAATCAACTGAAGCAGCATTGCTAAAAAAATCACTGCCATCTGCAGTATAATCCTTACCATCCCGCAAGGCTTTCCAAATCCTGAAATGCTGAAGACTGATTGGAGCATTGAGAATGTTCCCTGAAAATCATGTAGAATTCTGACCTATGGGGCAGTTACACTGTGTAATATGCAGAGAGCAGTTTACCTGTCCCAAAGTTCACATTATCACATTATAGCACAGAGCGATGTTGTATCTCAACCAGGTTAGTACTCACCTCAGATAAACAGTGATGAATGCTTTTTCATTCATATCCCTTGTCTTTTGAGGGACAGACTCACATGTGATTTGGTACTCAGTGCCAGTCGCTGGAGGTTTGCGACAGTGAAATTAGTGACAGTGCACTTTTCTTACTGAATCTTGGCTCCGGCTCCAGCCATTAGTGATCGGATCAGGCACCAGGTTCAGTCATATGCCAAGCATATCACAAGAGTAGCTAAGAAAAAAAAATTTAAGAACATACCTGTCACATCAAAGGAGGAGTGAGAGTGAGATAGAGAGAGAGAGAGAGAGAGAGAGAGAGAAGGAGCTTGTTTGTGGATGAAGGACTGTGCAGTACATACTGTAATGTTATTAGTAGATAAGTATCTGTACTGTACTGTATGTTGCCATGTGGGTTATCTCTCTAAATACTGACCGCTGACTGTACAGCACAGGCACTGAGAAGTGAGCAGATCAAAGCCAGGATCCGGCATCACAGTGGCCCACAAAGCAGGAGTTCATCTGCGCCTCGCGTGCTGCACAGACGTCTCGCCGGGAAGATCGGTTTATTGCGTTCGCCTGTCACTCACCGACCTGTTTGATGGACACCCCAAGTCGCCAGTAAGCACAGGGGTCGGAAACTTGGCCTGTAGTCAAGTGACCCTCGACCACAGCGTGTTCTCTAAATTTTAGGCCTTCCCTCGACATCACTGAGGATCTGTGCGAGACCTGTGGGAATGTCTTAGCCCTGACGGACAAACACTTCATTATACCGCCGATAAAATGAAGCCCCTGAAAGGCTCGCTCCTCAAGCATTGGACACCACGCCTCACAATGAATATTTATTGGTTGAGTGAGCCCACTTTTACGACTGTTCCTGAAGAGCCTTTTCTCTCCAAGTTTAAAACCCCCAGTGCTTAAAGTACTTAAGTCATAAAATACCCATTTTAAGAAAATGATGTTCAAAAATTTTGACTGACACTGAAATCAGGCAGGACTTAGAGTTTCACTTTTGATCCTGGCTACATGTATGCGGCAGGGTGATATATAAACCTGTGAGTATTAGATTTTGAATCCACTTTGAATTTTGATATATAAAGCAAATTTTATTTTTTGACTTGAGTTCTTATGGCACCAGTCTGTGCCTTGGGTGCTTTTTACATTGAAAATAAACGTTGAAACTTATCGCTTATACGTCAAAAACTTTATTTTCAACCACAATAGTTTTACAAAAACATGAAAAAAATGGCATTGTATGTCAGTAGATTATTAACCCTTAGAGCGCTATAGGCAACTATAGTTTCCCAATGATGTAAGAGATCAAAATCAGATTCTGTTGAAAACCTATCATGTGGCAGCTTGTAAACAAGTTGCCTCATGATAGATTTTCAACAGCTCGATAATTATATTATTAATTCCTTGGAAATGTATTCAGCACCGTAAGGGTTAAGGCAGTCGAACAGTGTCTATTCTCTGTCTCCTGGGTCAGTACCATCAGTCTGCAAGTTATCTTTGGCATGGAGGGTAACATCTGAAGACAGATTGGCGTGTTCCAGTCATGCATATATTTCCCTGTATTTGGCAGTCTTGAATGCTAGGAAACTGGTGTAGGCTGGTCGAAGGTTTGTAGATAGGAGTGCTGAAAGTTTCTTTCCGCATTTGAAGGTGGTTATGGGGTCCAAGCATCCAGCTGTCATCAAAGTACAGTTAAGTGGTTCCTGTTCTCTTTCAAACTTCATTCGACTGAATTCACTGGTTCCAACCACTGGTCTCTGGTCTCTACAGTGGGTAATATGATGATTTATAATCTTTGACTTCCACTTCTGGGGTAGCACTACGACCTCACAGCAAGAAGATCATTGGTTTGAATCTGGCCTGGGGCCTTTCTGTATGGATTTTGCATGTTCTCCTCATGAACCATTGGCGAACCATTAGCCTCTACACAGTGCATGGCTAACATTCAATTGGATGGATCAATGGCATGGCAGAAATTGTTTTATTTATTGTTTGATTGTCGCAGAGGAACATCCATCTAACCCTCGTACTTTTTAAGTGCAGAGGAGTTGCACCTTCATTGACCAGAGAGGGTCCTGTTTTTCACCACTGGTGTGTGATTCTCAAAGAAAAAAGACCCTCCTACAAATCATTTCCCTGAGCAGGCATGTCCATTTTATGTCTCCTAGCAGCAGTGACTTTCCCCTGCATGTTGTTAATGTTTCACTTGCTGAAGTAATAGTTCACCTCCTGTCCAGAACGCTCGACAGGCAAAGCGAGTGGTGAAGTAGTGCTGGCTGTGCAGTGCTGGCACTGTTATGAGGGACACGTGACAGATTTGTGAACGTCACCTGCTTTTCATTTTAGATGTTGTTGTCAAGATGCAAACCTTGGATGACCCTGCTTAATTCAGCGTGAACACCTGGGAACCCAGGTCCTCTGTTTTATACAAAGCTACTAGTCGATGTATTGTATCTGTTTTTAAACCAGCTCGTGTTCCAGTCTGTAATTGTTCTGGCATTGAAGTATACGCAAATAAGTGATCTTGTTTTTTTTTTTTTTTGAAGGCTATGAGAAAATGCGACAAAAGCTCAATTGTAGCCAGCTTTTTTTCAGTGTCATTTTCTATATGCAACGCACTGCTATCGCTAATGCTAAGAACCAATGTAAGTCTTTGTGCGCAGCTGGTAGGGACCTCGCACTCCACCCTCGGAGTGCAGCGCTGGGCGGAACAGAGCATGTGCGTGTGGCTGCTGTCGGCTCGTTACCGTCGGCTCATTACGCCAGCCGTAGCGGAGACGCGGTCAGGCCCTCCAGTTGCGGCAGCGCTGCAAACGCCAGCTGCCGCGACTCTCCCGAGTCAGGTGGAGGTGACGGGAGGGCGAGGAGTCTGCTGAACATCACGGGCGGAGAAAACCTGCCGCTCACTCCAAACAGATGTGGTCTCTGCTGTGACGTCCGCTGCGGGGGCCTGGTGCTGCTTCTCGCAGCGTGGATCAAACACGTCGAGCAAACACTCCGCAGGCGTTTGAAGGAGCACTCTGTCTGGCTGCTCAAGACTGGACGTCATCAAGCCAAGAAAACGACTCTGTGAAATGTGGAATAAGCAGGCTCAAATAGACTCTTTAGGACTTCATGTTACACTGAACATTTTACTCCTGACATATATTTCTATTTCATGGTCAGTGTCTGTGCTGCTGGTGCATGTGGCATAGATATGTGCACTTGCTGTGAACCAGACTGTGTTGAGCGACATGTAGTGGCATATGGGTAGATGTTCTGTGAAATAAATCCCTAGTTACATTAGTCAAAAAGTCAGTATATTATCATGGATTGTATGTCTGCAAGGATGAGCCAAGATCATCCGGAGGTCAAGGCGAGTGAGTGCAGTCTAGTATTTGGGATGCCTTCAGGTTTAGCAATGCAGAACGGATCTCTCACAGATGTGTGTTTACACTGTCCTCAGCCGGGACTGCTCTCTGATCTGGACCGGGCATTATGCAGACATAATTCTGGGACTCGTCAACCTGTCCTCAAGAGAAAAACAAGTAGGCTGGTTGATAGTGTGAACACACAAAACCAATGTTTGTGAACATTTAACGTCAAGCCCTGGATCCACAGGTTTAACCAAAGCCTGAGAGCCAAAACGCACACAGTCGTCACTTGACACATTGACTAAATGTGTCACTCGACTAAATGGTAAACTGCAATGCAGTGGCTTTCGCGAGAGAAGCACAGTAAAGTTTGATTCACTATCGCAGCCCTTGGGAGAGGGGATCATATTTTCCGTGCCGCAGTAATGCGGTATGTGGCTGTAATGACCTAAAGCGTGCTGACGTTTTTAAATTATGAGGAATTGCGCTGGGTTGGCAGTCAGGGAGGTTAGTAGGGTGTACGGGATCGCCGACTCTCATGTAGGAGAGCATAGTTCCATTCTGGCAGCCACTAGTGTAATATTTGGACCTGCAACCCACAAACTGTTTTTAAAAGCCACGAATGTCGGTTTAAAACAATGATCGCCCTACCCTAACCCTGTACTCTAACCTTATCCCTAACCTCAACCTGTGAGGAGTAACTTTAACTGAAGGCACAGTGTTAGTTTTTCATGGCGTGGTACTGCTGTTACCTATGGTAACTGAGGAAACGCGGAGATGGTCCTTTGGGTGGTGTCAGAAAGGACTGTGTGTGCGGTTCATGTCAGAAGGTAGGGAAGAATGGATCTTTGTGGTTGTTTAGTCATGAGGACACGATGGACTCATAGGTGATAGGTGTTTATATCGTACCATTGTCGACTTCATTTGAGGTGAATTCAATGATTTATCCACCTTGGACATACAATATTCACCGACGCGCACTTGTCCAACGTGGATAAATCATTGGATTCACTGATAACTGAGGTCAATAACTTTTATTTTATGACCCTACTTGAAAATATAAAATAAGAGAAGGGCGACAACTCTAACGTAAAGCTCCTCACAGGGATGGAGCCTCACAGGTCGTTGGATGGATATATTCACCTCTCGCGCAATGTCGCGCGGTGAACATCACTGTTTTCCATGACCAGCGGGACTCACCTCGACCAGTCAGGAGAGAGCAAATCCTGACGTCATATAATAAATGGTGATGTTAAACGCATTTACAGTTTCAAGTCACCCAAAGCTCTAGTTTTGTAGTTTATGTAAGGGTAATGCTTAAGTTTGACAATTTATCCTATCTGTAATGTTTGGTACCTAAAGCTGGGTTTAATTTGTTCTGGCTTCAATAGGCCCTAATATTTCCCTGGCTGTCGGACCATATGTTTTTTGCGAAAGAGTAATGATCACATTGTTCTTGAGTATCGCTGACCTGCACTGACTGGAATGAGGAAGATTTGGGAATAGAATGTCTCTGCTCCAGGTTTGGAGGTTTGGCGTGTGTGTTTGGGCGTGGATTGATTTATGCTCGAGCTGGGCAGACCTCCTGTATGAGGTCCTGTGCCTTCTTCTCCACAGAGCTGGTATCCATGGCTTAACACTGATGAAGACAATCTGAAAGGGGGGGGGCGGGCTTGGATTCCTACAACATGTGTTTTTAACCCTGACTTACGAAGAGAGGAAAGGGGACTGGACTTACTGCTTTTATCTCAGCAATGCACGATTAACTTACTATAAGAGAGTTTATTCCATCCAGCTCATATGTGACCCGCCGTGGCAAAAGGTACCTCCAAGCGGCGATCATGCTATTGAGAAAAACGCAATTTAAATGTCCCGCTCGCCACGTGGACTGTGTTTACTTTCGCATTTGAAAAACTGCTTCTGATCCAAGGGATTTAGCTCCATATACGTCACGCGGAATCCCCTCAGTGTCTCGATAAATATCCACTGCTGAAAATTGGCTATTATTCAGTGGCAGAGCTAGAACTGGGAATTGGGGCGGCACAGACACGTCCCTTTATGACAACTATTAGTCCTGGCTAGTTCTCAATCATTTTCCTTTATTGACGCGTTGTCCAATTATCATAATTGGCAACTGAAGACATGGTTTCTCTCCATATGCGATTTAACAGCGATGAAATCATGGGATAAATTCAGTACAGAAAAATAATGCTTCACCAATGCTTCGCGTTGATTGAACTGGTCCGCGTTCCAATGAAATATGGCCTTTCACTCTCGGTATTGCGTGGGTTGATTAAAAAAAAAATGACACTCGGCAGTTAAATAGGCTATAAAAAGCCTGCGGCTCAAGCTATTTGCGTGAGAGTCGACAGGTATGCAGTTTTGAATAACGTTAATTTAAATACAGCAAATACGTGTCTAGATGAATTTCTGGAAGAGGAAGGTCCGCTCTATAAAAAATAACATAAAACTGAATTTTGAAAATTTTGACCCTGCCAGCCTTTTTTTTTTCATGGCTGGTCACGTATGCAGACATGTAATCTGGGTCACTCATGGGCTCACATCAGCTTGTGCTCGTGGCTGATAAGCAGACTTTTTTTGGATGGATTTGTTAATATCCTAGTCCTGGATGTGGCTCATTGTTTTTAAAAAGGAAACAAACAAAAGAAATTAGTCGAGAGAGAGAGGGAAAGGAAGGAGAGCTTGGCTCTTACTTCACTCAGAGTAATTCCACACCCTGGCCGGTTTGGGTGTCTGTATCCTGATCTCTGTTGGCCGTCATTACTCCAGGTATACAGTATGGACACAGCCAGTGAGAATATAGTGTTACATATGAAACCAAGCACTGATTAAGAAGCTCATCGTACGGATTTTCACTGGGTTTTGGTGCAAGGGTTGTGCGTTTGACAATCATGCAGAAACACTGACTCACACACTCTTACACACATACACACTGCTGCTCCTGCATCCCACACTGAGCAGAGGTACTTGTTTTTCAGTGGTACCAGAGGTCTTTTACTCCTAGAAGTGAACAATGGTAACTTAGATTAGGTAGACCGCAACGGAAACCCGCAGCTAAGCATAACACATGATGTGACGTCTGATCACATGATCTGCATGGTAAATTCACAAAATCCGTCACTTTGAGCAGAGAATCCCAGCGTTGGAGAAATTTGTTAATTGTCGGTAATTCCCGAAGGCTTCATTAACATAAAACATGCTGAATTGTGGGAGATAAATTTATGCTGGTTTGCTGTAGGAAAACATCCCATGATTCCATGTGCCTTACAGCTGGACCATTGACTGCATGAAAAGATGGACGAAGCAACCGTGACGTCACCCATTAGTCTCAGCATACCATTCAGGAAGCCTCGATTTTGGCAATTTGAACAGCGCGATTTTGTCATTGTCACGGGTGGATCTGACCGTATCTGACGAGGACCAGAGGATAGCCACTCCCCATAAAGCATATCTGGCTTTATCCTTTATTCTAGTCCATTTGGGACCATAATTTACAAAAATGAACATCATGATATGTTGAAGGAGACTTGAAACTTGCAATAGATACCATAAAATAATGTGGAAAATCATTATTGAAATAATAAATCAGGTGGGAAAGTAGGGTCATTTTCTCATAGACTTCTATAGCATTGAACTTCTTTTTGCAACCGCTGACGTCGCCATCTGCTGGCGATTAAATAGAATGCTATTTTCAGAGATTTCCGCATGGGCTTTACTTTTCAGACCCAGGTGCTGCGTCCATCTTTTTATACTGTCTATGAGCTGGACTGGTTTGTGGACAGCATGCACTGCATTCGCAAAGAGCTGTGGCGATTTGGTTCGAACATGATCGCCTCCCCTGACAGTTTCCGGATTCACTGCTAGAGGCGCCCAAACTCACCTGATATGATATTAACAGACAAATGCCGTCTACGACACTCAATGAGTCCTTGCGCACTTCTAAGAGTAATAGACTTACGGTGGTACATATGCTTGCACACTCTTACATGCATACACCTGCACTGCTGCTCCTGCATCCTGCACTGTAGTGAAGTACATGTTATTCTGTGGTACATGTGCTGACACACACACACACACACACACACACACACATACATGCTAAGCAGAGATACATGTTGCTCTGAGGTACATGTGCATTTGAAACACGTGGCCTTTTCAACTTCGTAAAATTACTTTTATGCACATTCTGACACACTCAGGGAAGAAAGGTGCACAATGAATTTAGGGGAAGGAGAAAACATCTGTCAACTGAGAGTGGAAGAAAAATGCACTTAAACAAACGATGTGGGGGGTTCCTTCCAGAAATTTCTGTTGGGAAGGAAGCAGAGGAATTGCCTTGACTTCCTCTCCCAAGCAAATATCCTACAATGCTTAAAGTAAGCTACATACAAACTCCCTGACTGGGCATCTATGTTGATTTATTTTAGAGGGGAAACGACAGTTAATTTATACTAAAGCCATGGATGGTGATTGTAAGTGAACCTTATTTAATCACAATAAAAAACCGCTCTCAGCCAATGGCTGTTTTACAGAAGGTCCATGCAAACGTTTGCAAAATCAAAACAACATTCTTTAAAACAATGTACAATGTAAACTAAATATAAAGAAAAATTAAGAAATAATATCTCTCGTAACACTTCACACAGAAACACATATAAGACGTGATCCTATCATATCTGTGAATGAGTAAGGAAGATCACTCACCTCCCCAACTAAAACACTGTACTCAATTTTTAATGGGTATCAAGACTCCAACAAATTTGCATTAACTATGAATGTAATCATCTAACGCTTTCACAAATTGCTTTTCATCAGAAATCAATCATATATATTCTGGTAATGAATTAAATAATTGTGATCCAGCATAAATACAACCTTTCTTTTTGAAATCAGTATTAAGGTTTTCCATGAAAATTCTACCAACCATGATCCTTAATCCATATGACTTAATTCCACTAAACCCCAGAGTTACGTGAGGCTGAGTTACTAAGTCCCTCTTAAGGCACAGAGCCACTTTGTGATGTTTGATGATCCGTGATGGTACTAAGTAGCATTAAATCGTAAGGCTGCATGTGCAAAGCATTGGTTCATAGACGTAGATTAATAAACTCACACTCCAACATGGATTAAGCCTAGTTCTTAGCAAAAAAAACCTTTCTTAATTGAGATCTTTGAGGACGCATGTTTTTTCATCGAGAAGCATGATTAATCCGTGTTTAGGAAGGCAGGCTGTAGTAATACAGTCACTCCATCAGATTAGAGGATAATGATTGAGTCACTGACAAAAACATCAGTGCATTTCGGTCATAATTTGTTCATTAATATCAGTGAATTTGGTCTTTATGCAACTGTAATGAAGCTCAGTCCCTTGAAAATGAAGCTCCTTCGATGCAGTCTCCCGTATGATTTTGTGTGAGCACAGACATTAGATGTTGAACTTATTCATTTGAAATCTATGCTTGTCTGATTGGCGAAGAAGATGTAATTGAAACAGAGAGCACCGTACACCTCTCCAAAACAAATGTCAGACTTTTAAACAACACTCGAACAAAGTGAACCAGCACCTAACGCTCGCATCATCTGCATGTGACTCAGGGGAATGAGGTCATCCTGCAGGCACGTGGAATGACGGAGGGTTCTGGAAAGTGTTTGCAGGCGGGTGGGCTGGACCACAGGGGTAGTTGTGTCACATGACCTGGGCTGCCATCATCCGCATCCATGATCACTGTAAAGGCTAACCGGCCCTGAAAAAAGATGGTCTGATTTAGAGCAGTAATCACATCTAATGTCTGAAACTATTTGTAAAGGAGAACTAACAAACTCCCTCATATCCTCGCACACATTCACACACCTGGAACCAAATCTGAGGCTGCACTCGCGGTCTGGCTCATACTTACTGTAAACTCACAGCAGTCAGCAAATTTTCTTTTTGTAGGTGAGCTGGGGGTAAGTCATAAATAATCTTGAGGAGACACCCAGAATACCACGCTATGATGAGTTGAACGAATTTCCAATATGGCTCAGTATGAAGCAGTGGCAGCTGCTGAACTGATAATAAAAGAGGGACAGAACACCACTTAAAACTAATGATTGTCTTGGCCTGTTTTCAATCACTTATTTAAATTATCAATAAGTGAACTTTGAAAACACTATCCAGTGTGGTTAGCTCTTCTCATTAAAGTAAGACGACATGTAAATTGCATCTTTTCCACATGAAATTGCATTCCAATCAGCGTTATTCAATTGTGTGTACTTTTGCTATCCTTCGTCCTCTTTGTTGTAATTTAAACAATCATGAAGAAAGTTGTTCTAAATTGGCTTTACTATTCAGTTGCTGCAAAATTGCTTTAAGAGGGAGGCTGTTTTTGTCAATGGATTATTATAATATTGGAAGACGTATTAATCAAGAAAAATGATTTAAAACAGGTCATGAGTACTTTGTTGACTGAAGGGATTTTTGTGCATCCTCTAATTTAAGCCGAGCAGTCGTCACTGATATAAAGGGAACTTTAATTCTTCATGGCATGAAGAATTAAAAATGCAGAATACTAACATTTTGGGATTACAATCATTTATGGGTCAAAAATCATCATACGCAGAGGCAGTCTTGGACCGGATCAGAACACCAGTGGTTTAGAGCAGTGTTTCGGAGCCCTGGTTCTCGTGTACATTGTCCTGCACATTTTAGATGTTTCCCTGACCTGACACTCCCATTTCTGCACAAGATGTAGTCTGGTACTTAGCTGGGGTGGGTTTCCTGAAATCACAGATGCTAACTCACATAGTTCGACCCGTTGACTGTGAAAGGACAAACTATGCAAGTTGCTAACTTAGTGGGAAACACACCCCTGATCAGCTGAATCAGGTGCCTTTGAGCAGGGAAACACAGGCTTAGAGCATCCCTGAGCTGGACAGGCCTGAATGTTTGCTCATTTGCACCCCCTGTTGGTAAAAAAAAAAAAAAAACAGTCATGGGAGATACACTGTATAAGAACAGACACTAGGTCATAAAACTTTACAGCTGTTTTGGTTTTGATTATCTAGTGCTGTCTGGTGTTTGAAGACACCAGCAAAAAACAAAAAAATATACAGCTGGAGGGACACGATGTCCAAGTGCATTACACTCCTCCTGACCTCTCCCTCTCTGTACCCGTACTCCGCGTCTTTGATTTGATTTGGAGGATAAGCAATCACTGCTGTCTGCGCTATTTTAGTCATGTGAGGAAAATCAGAAGGTTTTGGGCAGGGCTGGGTGGACCTGGAGGGGCGGGGCGTCCCGTACTGGGAGGAGCCGTGGGTCCGGTGCCGAAAACTTATCTGCTGATGTCTCCTCTCTTCTGCCTCGAAAGACTTGGATGTCTTGGCTCTGATCAAGAGTGTAAAACCACAAACACATTTGTGTTGTATGTAGTTTATTGTGGCACAAACTTGGCTCAGTATCCTGTTTCTGACTGTGAAATGGCAAAACTCCAGTACTTGGCATTGTAGCCCGGGGTAAGTGAGTTGGTGCTATGGCATAATGTGGGTGCACTCCTTTGATTTCAGAAATGTGATGCAAATGTATTATAATTTGGAATAAAATGTTTCAAACAATGAATAATTTTCCCTCGGTGGCAAAATATGGGTGTGATATGCACTCATATAAGTTTGCGGCTTGCCGAGTACAGGCACACTAAAAAATGGTAGCCCCCATTAAGTAATTTCAACTTATTCCTTCTCTTAAACTCCACTTGCCATGACAAGGTTTTGATATTGAACTGAAGTTTATGTTTTCAAAAGTTAAATTTCAAGCTGTCCATTTCATCGACTAGTTGTGAGTTGAAACAAATCTTATCATCAAGGTGAATTAACTCACACTTAGTTTAGTAAACTCATATTTTTAAGGCAGCTGGTGAACTTTCCTTTCTATGTTAAACCAGCCTGAAATTACAGTGCAGTAGCCCTTCTGCTGATTTCTAGTTTCATGATGTTGGGTTGGCACATTACTGCCCCTCCCTCTCTCTCTCTCTCTCTCTCTTTTCCATCTGTTTGCTCTCTGGTTCTCCACCTGTCTTTTCTCTGTCTGCTCTCCCTCTCTGACCTGGTTCCTGCTCTTTTTATTTTCATTTCTTACAGGGGGTCTGCCTAAATCCTGTTCTGTTAGGACCTCTGCACCAGACCGAAAACATGTTCTGCTCTCTCCCCCCGAGACCTCTCTCAGACTCACCCCTCCCCCGTCAGCAGCCTTTCATTCCCACGCTGGCATCTTCTAAAAGCACTGCACTGGGCCTGAGCCAATCTCATCTGGAATCTGCACTTTATTGTCATTTTTTCAGATGATTTTCCCCTCTGATCTCTCTAATGTCATCTTTGTGTTTTTTTTTTTTTTTCCTGAGATTTAAACATACCAAAGAGTAGAAATGTGAATGTTTGCAGAGGTGATCTCCTTTGGGATCGGCTTCTTGTTACATAGTTACAGATCTCAGAACTGAGACAAATACACTGTTGATAACATTAACTCGCTAAATGGAGTCTTACATGTGTGAACGGAGCATTATTATTAGGGGATTTTCTCAGCAGTCAGTTATGCAAGTTGCCATAACAAAAACTAGACCATCTTCAGTGATATACTGCCTATGTACTAATATACTGTACACTTATGGCGATTCAGAGATTAATATGGTTCCTACCGAGGAAACATAAGCTAGTCACATAATCTTCGCAAGAAATGCATTCACAAAGGCTTGACTCTCTCAAACGTTCGTAGTGGATGCGTATGTCCAGTCTGCAGATGAGCATATTTCCTCCGCACAGAGGAAGCAATGCAAAGGTACATTCTACTGCCGCTCGACCATAACATTCACCACAGGTAATGACTTCTTCGTAAGTGGTTTCTTTTCACCGGACATGTTAATTTGTGCTCCCAAGGCGAGGCATTGAAGCAAATGTTTGCATCACGTTACAGAGTATGGCCGCACATTTGGTACGCAAGAAAGCTTGGAACAACCATCCTCTGTGTTAGCTTCTGCGTTCTCTGCGTGGACCAGGGCTTCCAAGTCTCGGTCCTCGACGGTTGAGAGCTGCTGGTTTTCTACCCACCCTTTACCCGAGAGTCGGGTGTGATTCCAGTCTGGCCAATCAGTGGCAACAACAGTTCAGTTAATTGTCTGGAAGGAGAGAAAACCAGGGCTGGATTTGAGGGCCAGATCTGGGCAGGCCTGGCATAAACCGTGTACCAGGCCTTGAGTTGATGGGAGTGGGATGCATTCTCCGCTGCCTACTGACAATTAAAATAAGATTTGCTGCCATCTAGTGGCTGATATTGCGACACGTTGGTGAAATCTGAACGTTTACTCGGATTACTCCCGTAATGGATGCTGCGTATCTGACAGAAAATGTTTCGTCTTGCGCGTGTGCACTAAGGAGGTGTTTTATCTCTGCAGGGCTGCGGCGGGACGGGATGTGGAAAATGTGACTGCAGCGGTGTGAAGGGAGAAAAGGTGAGTAATGCTGCACCTCAGATCTATGACACAACCCTTACTACATCCCCCATAATTCCCTGCTTCAGACGGTCAACACAAGCAAACTTCTCTCTGCAGAAGCCACAGCGAAGACAACAACAGGAAATAAAGCACTGTATCGCATGCCTTAGTGCAGCAAAGTGAGGATGAGCCCATGAATGTACTTTGCACAGTATGTTCATTTTAATTCAAATGTATTTAATCTTTATAGAGCTGTACATAAGAGACTGTCACAGAGAATTTTTACTATATTGCATAAGGACATTTCCAGGGTTTAAAAAAATCCCAAATGGGTAGAAATCTCTCAAATAAACTGCCCGGTGGGAAGAAATTTCAGGAAGAATCAGGATATGTTACAGGTAGAGTTCTCAGAGTGAGTTGCTACATGAAGGGTCCTGAAAATCTGGCCATGGAGCCATTTTGTATCCATCGCATTAGCGGGCACAATCTCAAAGTGAGTTTTTTTTTTCCTTCTATTTTTTTCTTTTCTCATCTCCAAAAATTCTTCCCTTTTATGCTTGTGCAGGCCATTTCTTGTTCAGTGCTTTCCCCCCCACAATTAATGCGCTTCCCTTTCGAGAAAAGAAAGAAAAAAATCCGACGACTCCTCTGGTGCAAGACGCCTCGGTTTCACGTGATGGATGCAAAATGGCTCCTGTTCCTGAGTGGTCACAACGCACTCTATCTAAGGACTCTAGTCAGGGGAACAAAGCCTCTTTGAAATTTTAATGCTGGTAGGCTGAAAGAGACTGACCAGAGGACCGTGCCGTTGCATCTCTTACCACAGAATGTGATGAAGTGAAGGTTTACAGTTACTGATGGAATGTGCGCCCACCAAAATGCTTTTGTAAGGTGCCACTTATAAAGCAGATACTACAGCAGTATAGAGCAAAAAGCTTGATGATTCACTGAATGCTCCGGGGTGTATAGTGTGAAGGTATGAACCGGGGGTAGAAGGATCAGGGCATCAGTCTGGGATCATGAGCTGAGCGACAGAACAAATGTCGTCTGGGGGATGAGAGTAAGGAAAGAGACATGAAGAAGAAGGGGAAGTGGGTCAGGCGCTGTAGAAGTGATCAGCCCACATTTATTAATACACAAGTGTTCATTTAATGAGCATTCTCTAGAAGCTCAGAACAGATGTTAAATAATGTCTTGACTTAACACACTGAACTGCAGCGGACAAACAGTATTTACAGTGACATGTATTTGCAAACGTGTGCTCGTGTTTTCAGAAACCACCCGACAGGTGTTAGTATATCACAGACAGTAGTAGAGGTTATTCCTCAGTAGTTCCCTGTCAAGAAAACCTCCTGTGAACAGTGGAATCTGTGAATCCGTGCGACTGAAATTGAGAAGATAGTCATGCTTAGCGACAGCTTTGTCGATGTCATGTGACCAAAAATTTTCCAATCATCACTAAAATCAATAGGGATCCATCTTCATATCACATTTGACCCACAAAACAAAAAAATAAAAAGAATTCAACAAAAATTGTCTGTAGAGAGAGAGAACAATAAATTACGGATGGACCGATGGACGGACCTGCGGATGGACCAGGGCGATCGCAATGTATGCCCATCCAGTGGAGTGGGCGTGTAAAAATCAATACATTTTAACAAAAGGAAAAATGAACAAGTAAATACATTATTCCTACAACTGACCGATGTGCTTTCTGGTGGTGTTCAGTTTCCTTGTGCAAAGTGGGTACATGTGTCTTCTATCTCCACTGGCTGCAGTACTTTAGTTTTTCCCCTTGGCATGACACCTTGATTTGTTACACCTCCCCCAAAACACACACACACACACACACACAGTTTGGCAGTACCTCTGTCTCATGAGTTTATTTGCCTGGTAGACTAACTAATGAGGCAGCCCTTGCTTAGCTGGCCTTGGAAGAGTTGATTTGTGATGCGTGATCGCGGTTCTGTCTGGCCGTGCCTTCGTTTTTTCCCTAAGATGGAAGTCTGCCCCGCTTTACTGATGTCACTGCCCCGCCGTGCTCCTGGCTGGGGGCCTGATTCCCATGATCTGGTCCAGTCCTAATTTTCCTGGCATAGTAATGATTCCTTTTTGCTCTCTTTTTCTCCCTTTAAGTGTGGGACCATTGACGGCATTGTTACGACGGCGAACGGCAAATAGACGCCCCCTAGATGCAGCACCCAGCCACCCCACTGCCAAATAAAACAACCCCAGGCAAACGAAGAAGATTCATTCCTAAAAAAGCCAAAATGTAGCAAGAGGGCCGTCTAAAAAAGCCTTTCCCTCAGCAGAAGCCTGTGGTTATGAAAAAAAAAAAAAAAAAAACCAGCATTTGGATGACATACTTTTGTTTATTAATCATGAATTTTGTGTAGGAGGTGGTAAACAATGATGTATTGTCATTGAACATTCATTAGAATTGTGATGTGCATGAAAAAAAGCATGTCAAGTGAGCTTTACATCGTGAAAATTTGATTTTCATGCGCATTTGTGGGAAATACTGATTGAAAGAGGCCATGAGAAGAATGTGAGACCCTTCTGTTTATGAGCGATATTTACGACCAAAAAAATGTGAGGAATGAAGGACTGAGAGATGGGAATGCATAAAGAGACACGCTGAAGAAACATATAATGATTATTTCGACGCTACCCCTGGTTAGAAATAGCAATCCTGGAAGTGGAACACGGGAAAAATGCGGTGAGAACCGCTGGAGAAAGTAGTTCAGTGGGTCAGACCATATTAGATAGAGCAATACTGCCATCTAGTGTCTGCAAGGGAACAACTACAATCCATTTACATTGCCCACGGTTTCCCGATAACGTTGGATCTCAGGATTAACGATTGTTTTAAAGAGATTCTTAAGCAAAGGACGTTCTCTCGTTACGTGAGTTAGTTTAGAGCGACCTAAAGAGACGCTTTAGTTACGAACGTGTTTTGGAAACCCACGTTATTTTAAGAATGATCGTAAGAGTCATTTAAAGAGATTCTTAACGTTAAGAGGCCTTCGGGAAACCCGCCGCAGTTCAGTTTGTTGATCGAGCTGTGAGGATTAATGCTGTCATGGCAAACGCAATATAACAATTCCTAAAATCTCTGTTCAAATTTAGTGACAGAAGGTAAGGACTGCTCTCGTGGGGTTTTTAAATGGGAATTGAAAATGTGTTGGGAGAAGGTTAAACAGGTAACTCAGTCAGTGTGTTCTCATGTGGTTTACAGTTAATTCAAGTAAACCAGTTATGACAGATGTCAGGTCACTGGAAAAAACTCCCGTTTACACACATCAGTGAGTAACAGTTTCTCCTGTGGTAGAAGGATCTGGCGACATTGTAAGGTGCAAAAAGAGCTGGACGTTATCAGGAGGCCATAAGTCCCCTTCCCACGTGGAATTTGTGAGGGACATATATGTTCTCAATAATCTGAGAGTAAAACACACTTCTAGTATCGACATGAGGAAGTAACCAGGTTACTTGGGATTTTCCAGCCTATTAACCTGGTTTTTAAAACCAGTCAATGCATTTACATCTTCTGAAACCTGCTTGGTGTGAATAGCTGAGTTATTCCAGCGCATGTAAATTCACTTGCTGATTTCCCATGCTGCCTGTATGTCAGCACTGCCTGTGAATGCGCCCCCTGGCTCAGTGATCCATGACAGTCTGTCAGCCAGAGTCGCGATAAAATGTAAATTTCCTCTGTTTCTGTTTCTCTAAGGGCGAGAGGGGATTTCCTGGACTGCAGGGCAACATGGGCTTTCCAGGAATGCAAGGACATGAGGGGTCTGTAGGGCCGATGGGGCCCAAGGTGAGTGAGGCCCAGTGGGGCCCCTGATCCCGAGCGAAGGGCCCCCCTGAGAGCCTGAGCAACAGGCCTGAGAGGCCAAGAACAGTCACATACAACAGGTTATTCACACACACATATATATCAGAGTGGTTATTCCCCCCAACTCTAGTGTAAATAACAAGTGTCCCCTGTTTCAGTCTCCCAATTGCTCTCAGTGCAGTATGTGCTGTATTTTGTGAGGGACCTCTTTCAGCAAAACTCCAGTACTCAGCCATTTTCCCTGCCCTGATCAGTGACAGCACGGGAAACTGCTTCCACGTCGTAAGGAACAGAATTTGACAAATTTTCAGAATTTAAAGTGGCGCTTTTGCAGCGGTGAAAAGAATAATGCTCTGTGTCTTAGGTTACAGCTGAACTGCGGAATATGCTAACAAAAGGGTTAGTTTGACATCTTCGCCGTGTAACAGCTCTTCTGCACCCTATTCTCCTGACGGTCAGGGCAATAGCCTCTGCCTATTTATTTAGTGATTTTTTTCCGCCAGGTATGTCAACAAGGATTCTTTTACTTTGCTGTGCCAGCCTAGAGTTAGCAAGTATTTAGGCTAGGCAATACAAACAAGAGAGGTGGTGATTTTAATGTGTGTAATACAGGCATCAGTTCGACAACATTTGAAGAGTTTGTTTCCAAAACGCAATCTATCCATTTTACTAATTTTGAGTAAATCAGCTTTTTCTGTGTTGGTATCTATTGCTCTTTATAGAAAAACACAAACTTTGACCATGAAAAAATAAATCTTATCATCTGAATTTCTAAAAATGGATTTTTGTACCATGTGTAAGAAGCACAGGGCTATCGCTCTATGGTATTACCTCAATTTTTGCAATTTTGGCACTTGTTGCGCTTTGGAAACAAACTCTTCATTTATTAACTAAACATGAGCACACAGGAGCTACTCTCTTTCAAAGCAGCAGCACCTGAAAGTCAAAAATAGGCATAAAGTAACTCCTGGGTCAATATTTGGCTGCAATGATAATGCGACCTTCAGACAACATCATCACGCTCAGAAAAGTATGTGCATGCTTCTGCTCAGGAGCTGTACAACCTGCGGGATTAATTGCTTGTTTGGGGCATTGGGCTTGTGAACTATGGCCTATGGGCTGCCTCAGCATATCCTATTCTCCCCATGCCTCTCCCCGAGCTTATACAATTTAAATTCTGTACAAGTGCTGTTTGGAAGTGAAAAGGGCTGAATTTTGATCTCAGAATACTTAAATTTTTGAATTTAGAACTTATTCTATATACTTCCATGCATACTGTTGCATCTGGAATATTCTGGAGTGTCAGCTTTGACTCGGCTGCGAGATTGCCTTCTTAGGAGGATAAAGATTTGATGATTGATTGTCTCAACAATACGTTACTTTACTTCCAGCTCTGTTTGGGTGGGGTGGGAGAGGAAAGGCCATGAACATTATATCGGAAGGATCAGAGTTTTCCTCCCCTCGTCAAGAGTTGATGCTTCATCCTGGAGAATTTAGTGTAAACACTGAAACAATGGACAGAGCTGTGTAATCTTGCGCTATCGCGTCGGGTATCATGTTTTTTCCTCGTCTGTCAGTGATTTATTGTTCAGAGCTGTCAAATTGTTTTGAGAACCACATCCAGAAGCGCACAGAGGGCAAAAAATTTATGGTGAAAACGTCTCCCTGGGTCAACTGTGTGATTGCTCAAAAGCGACCTCTGCTGGTCAGGCGAGTCCACGTGGCCTTCAAGCCGCATTCGAACGTCTGTCCTCTCGGGACATTCCGAGGAGGTCAATTTACAGAGCAAATTATGCAGCATGGAGATAATGCTTGAGGAAATCGCAAATGTGTCTGAGCTGTCCTGAATCCTGGCTGCAGAGAGGACCGTCGGCGAGTGAATATTGAAGATATGCGCTGGAATAGAGTGAGGGGCCTTTCTGTGTGGAGCTTCTATGCACTGCCTGTGTTTGCGTCGGTTGTCTCCAGGTTCTACAGTTTCTTCTCACAGCCCAAAATCATGTCTGGCTTACTGGAGACTGTAAATTGGCCATAGTTTTTAATGTGTGAATAAATGGTGTGTGATGGACTGGTAAACTGCCCAGGGTGCGTCAGTGCCTCCCGACCATCGGATGCCGGGATTGGCTCCTGCCCCCCGCAAACCTAACCAGGAATAAAAAGGAAAACAATGGATGGATGGATAATACTGTCACTTACAACCCTGTTTCCAAAAATGTTGGGACACTGTGAATGTCAATATGAATGAAAACAGAATGCAATGGTTTGCAAATCATTAAAACTCTATATTCAGTTGAAAATGGTACTAAGACATAGATGTTGAAACTGAGAAATTTTATGGTGTTTTTTTGAAACATATTTGACGTCATCAATATGTGTCAAAAAAATTTGGATGGGGCAACAAAAAACTGGAAAAGTTGAATGATGCTAAAAAGTCACCTGGTGGAACATCTCTCAGATAATTAGGTTAATTAATAAAAAGATGGTGAGAGCTTCACCACTGTGTGAAAGTCTGAATGGGCAAATAGTTCAACAATTTAAGAAGACCATTTCTTAACCCCTCTGCACAGAATACAAATAATGCTAATTTTTTCCAGTATGCATGAACCTATTTAGGCTTTTTAACTCAGTATTCGTGCCACAGAGACTCTGGAAAATTATTCCAGTGAAGCCAGACATTTGAAAATTCAATTACAGAATTATTTAAGAATTAAATTTCAAAATTTACAGACGCCAGTGTCTATATCTGCGCAAAATTAATGTAAAATTGCAGAGAATTTGGAGATTTTCCATCTTCAGTATGAATTATATCATTGAAAGATTCAGAGAATCTGGAGATATCTCTGTGCGCAAGGGCCTAGGCTGAAAACCAATACTGAAAAGCCATGATCCTCAGGCCCTCATGCGGCGCTGTGTTAAAAACAGACAGAATTGGTAGTGGAAGTCACTGCATGGGCTTGGAAACACTTCTGAAAACCATTGCCAGTGAACACAGTTCGTTGCTGCATCCAAAAATGCAGCTTAAGACGATCATGTAAAGACTAAACCAAATAAAGTAAGATCAAGGAACGCTGCCACTTTCCCTGGGCTCAAGCACTTTTAAGACTGACTGAGGCGAAGTGGTAACCAGTTATTCAACCCTAACAGATGCTGTGAATAACCTCTCATTTCTTAAACAACCATGTCAGAAGACATATAATGTGGTCGTGGAAAAGATGTTACTCTGTTTCAGAGGGGTCAAATTATTGGCCTGCATTCAGCAAAGAAAACAACTAAGGAGATTGCTGAGAATAATAAAACTGTCAAACACATTATTAAAATCTGGAAGGATAGTGGTGAACCATCATCTTCGAGGAAGGAATGTGGTTGGAAGAAAATCTTGAATGATTGTGATTGGAGATCACTTAAAGGTTTGGTGAAATCAAATTGTAAAAATCACCAGTAAAACTCATGGCAGTGTTTAATAGTGAAAGTAAGAGCATTTCCACAAGCACAATGCAATGAGAACTCCACAGCTGTTTATCATTTAGAAAAACACTTATCAGTGAGGCAAATTGGGGGAAAAAAGGATTCAATTTGCTAGGGAGCATAAATGTTGGACTCTGGAGCAATGGAAAAAGGTCATGTGGTGTGAAGAGTCCAGATTTGCCCTGTTCCAGAGTGTTGGGTGCATCAGGGTAAGAAGAGAGGCAAATGAAGTGATGTTCCCATCATGCCTTGTGCCTACTGTACAAGCCTGCGAGGGCAGTGTTATAATCTAGGGTTGCTACAGTTGGTCAGGTCTAGATTCAGCAAAGATGTGTGCCCAAAGAATGAGGTCAGCTGGCTACCTAAAAGTACTGAATGACCAGGTTTTTTCATCAATGGTTTTTATTTCCCTGATGGCGCACGCAAATGTGCCTGACAATGCCAGGATTTATTAGGCTCAAATTGTGAAAGAGTGGTTCAGGGAGCATTAGACATCATTTTCACGCATGGATTGGCCATCAGAGTCCAGACCTTAATCCCATTGAGAATGTACTGGAGAAGACTTTACACAGCGGCCCGACTGTCCCATCATCAATACAAAAGATTAATGCAACTCTAGGCAGAAAATTATGTAGTGACAATATACAAGGTTATTGAAACGATGCCACGGCGAATGCGTTCCATAATCAAAGCTAAAGGTGGTCCAATGAAACATTGGAGTGTGTGACTTTTTTCTTTAGCTGGGCAGGGTAGGTTCTGGAGCCACACATACTGCCATATATACATCTTTTTTGGGAAGGCCCTGCTTATTTTAGCAAGACAATGCCAAAAACCACACTTTGCACATATTACAACAACATGGCTCCCCAGGAAAGGGGTCTGGCTGCTGAATTGGCCTGCCTGCAGTCCAGATCTGTTAACCTCTGGACTAATTTGTCACATTATGAAACAAAAAATATGACAAAGATGGCCGTGAAGTGTTGAGCAGCTGAACATCAAGCAGGGCTGGGAAAACATTTTACTTTCAAAACTACAGCAATCAGTTTCCCCAGTTTGCAAATGCCAACAGAGTGTCATTAGAGGAATAGGTGATGCAACACAGTGATAAGCATGTTCCTGCTCCAACTTTTTTGAAACATAATGCAGGCATCGAATGTATTTTTATACAATTTTATGCAGTAAAATTCAGAGCAGCTTGTACATTCAGTCCAATTCATACAGCAGAATGTTTGCTGAAGCAGTTTGTTTAAAGCTCCAGGCTCATGGCTTCAAACTGAGTGCTCCTCCTGGGAACTGGACTCACAGCTTTGGAGTCAAGATCAGATTTGCAACCATGATTCTTCTCCGCCTCTCCGTCCGAGGCAATGTCTGAGTGTGTTATCTGTCCACAGGGCGATCACGGCGATACCGGAGCTCCAGGACAGAAAGGAATACGTGTGAGTGCTTCTAATCTACCTGCCTTACAGTGCTGTCTCTGCTCTATCCAACACACTGTCAGTCAGGACTCTACCTCTGACATTCTCTCAGTCCTAACTGCCTGATGTGACTGAATACATTTCTTGTGTTGGTAAGTCATCAGGAGAGTGAAGATGGTGGAGGTGGAGGTCATGATGATGATGATGATGATGGTGATGATGTGACTGTGCTCTCTCTGTTGTTTAGGGCCCTCCTGGGTTACCGGGATTTTCAGGAAATCCAGGACTCCCGGTAAAATTCCCCTCCTTTCTCAGAAATCTGTCTCTCTGCTTATTTACATGAACACAACCAAGACAATCCCATGACTTTCAAATTCAGGTACTTCCTGTGTATGGTAATTGAACAGCCTAGTGCTAAAAGTGCTTTAGTCATATTTTCACATACTGTAAGGAAAGGATGGAAAACATCTTTTACAGTAACCTGAGTCGATTTCCCGGGAATGAACGTTTTATGGTTAAATAAGGGTTAAATAAAAATAAAATAAAAAATGACTCATGAACCTTTAGCACAGGGATCTCCAGGTGTAGCCTTGGCTAGACAAATATAAAATGTTTTTATGCTGAACTTGAATAGTCCAAAATGTGACTTAAGTACTTTTAGCATGTGGGTCTTCAATTTTCATTCCCACCAGAGTTGTTGTTCCTGAATTGTAAAAAATTCTCGATGGTTCTTAATTGGACAATTAAATTTATTGCTCCCTAGCAACGTTATGTCTGAAATGCCCAGACAGTCTGCAAAGAAGAGGGAATGTCATTGCAGTTTCTCTGCTAGCTAACAGCATGTCCTACACAAGCATTCGTTATGTGCTGTAATACATTTGATGCATTACATCCCTTTTTGAAGAATTTTTAAAGCACTGTTAAAACTGTCTGCATCATTTTGTACATTAAGGTACAGCATTACTCCACACCTCTCCATCAGGAGTTGCTCTCACCCCTGATTCTCACTCTTTTTATTATTATCTCCATCTCTAGGGGATACCAGGACAGGATGGACCTCCTGGTCCTCCAGGAATCCCAGGATGCAATGGGACAAAGGTAAAGTCTCTCAGCACAAAATAACCACTTTGATTGATTTCCCTACACTGAGGCACCAGCCCTTGCTGTATCAGAAGCTTAGTCGGAAAGTTCTGGAAAATCTATTTTTCTCTCTTGTTTAAGTAGTATGCGGCACATTCTAACATTATTCATGCTTGATCCTGTTTTTTAGGGAGAGCGAGGTTTAGACGGACTCCCCGGTGTATCAGGGCTGCCAGGTCCGCCTGTAAGTACCCACGTGCACAAGCCCTTCTGTTGAGATTCCAGAAATACTGATGGAGAGAATTCAATATTCTCTTTTCTCTTCTCCCCCATCCCTCCCTCAACCCCTCAGGGTACCCCTGGGCTTCCAGGACTGAAGGTAAGGCGATGAAATTCGGTCATAATACTCCATTTGGATCTTATAAATATGACATGGAATATAACTGCAACAAAATATCAGTAATATACGGTTTCTTTTAATTACTTGGTGCTGCTTTTTTAATGCAGTCTGTTAATTTATGTCCTCCTCTCTCAGGGCGATGCAGGTGGCATCATTGGGGGGTTTATGCCAGAGAGAGGTGACAAGGGGTTTCCTGGGTTGCCCGGTTTGCAGGTTTGTACACCAGTTTGCATTGAAAAGGCTGTTTTATATCTCTGTGTAGGCCCTACTTGCGCAGGATTTGTGCTGCATGCGATGGTTGCGAACGGCATTCGCGAAGATGTTGCGTACCTCCTTAAAGGACCAGTGTGTAATATTTGGCATGGTTTATCGGCAAAATCTGAATATACTACCCATTAATATGTTTATATAAGTGTATAATCGCTATAAAATAAAATTTGTTTGGTTTTCGTAGCCTTATAATTATGCGTTTATATATACATATAGCAAGGGCCTTGCTTTAGAGATGTCGCCATCTTGCACCGCCATGTTGGTATGGCAGCCCGACCGGACAATCCAGCCAGCTATAGAACGCGTTTCGCGTGTATAAATCCCAGTAGTGGAAGACACCATTTCCGCAAAAGTGTTTTGGTCCTCGGAGGCCACCGTCTTTTTGCCGACGGGAGGGGTGAGTGTGAGTGAGTGAGTGAGTGAGTGCTACAGTCTAGAATCTGAACACTGGATGTCACTGTTTCCCCCCCATTTTACACACTGGTCCTTTAAAAATGTGAAACCTGAGGTCGCGCACTCTGCTGAAACAACGATTAGTTGTCTGGTAATTTGACGTCACTCTTATAATGAAATTTGAACACAAATGTGGAGTGATTTATTTAGAGGCTAACCGAAAAGGCTTGATGACACTGGCAAACGCAATCAACACATAATTATTAAAAAATTACATTACCTCAGAAATGTGTGCACACGGACTGCAACCTGTGCTACATGCTTGTGAGTGTGAAAGGCTTATTCATGCTTCATATACATACGAAAATAAATATGCACATTTCTAAAGCTGAAAGCTTCACTGCATGCCGTCATTCGTCCACGCTGCATACTGTACATTGGTGTGGATGTTCAGCTGTATGTCCACTAGAGGGAAGTGCAGAGTAGTTTGCGGTTGGGAGACGTTAGCCTGAAGTCTTTCTGTCGAAAAGCTTTAGGAAGTCAGATGACGTGGTACAGAGTCACACAGTCCTCATAGCCAGTCAATTGGGTAAATGAATGGGTAAATCACAGGACTCCCTTGCAGACAAACAAAGGTTTAAATCAAATGTGAAATCGTAGATTGATTTTTTTTTTTTTTTTGCTATTAGATTTATTTGATATTATTTTCTGTTTTTTTTTTTTTTTAATTTTTCAGTTCTGAGTCGCAGTTTGGTTAACTTTACACAAGAAAACTGTTTGTTTAGGTTTAGGAAACTAAATTTCTTGGTTTGGTTTCGGCAAGAAAGCTGATTCTTTAGATTTGGACACCAAAACTACTTTGTTAGGCTTAGAAAAAAAGATTGTTGTTTGGGTTCAAATAGACCCTTTCATGATGTTTATCTCATCTTCAAAAGGCTTTTTTTTTTCACAGAGAGCTTTCTGGCACAAGGCTTCCTGGGCTAGCCTGTCCTACGTGCCGGAAGTTTCTGACAACAGCAATCATGGAAATGGTGGAAGAGGTCGTTATAATACATCTGTTCAGAAAGAGACAAAAATGGGACTCAGAAATGCGATGAATAAGAGTAGCATGTGGGGTACCTGAGGTAGGGGTTGTATGTGGCAAAGGGCTAACAGATCAGCTGATCAGCTGTCAGTTTTCACGTCAGAAATGGAGCCAGTAAACCTGACACTGAAGTGGGGTGAGGATTAAATAGTCAGGCTGGTGTTAATATGTTCAGACTCTGCATCACTGTTAAAAGTACAGAGACAGGAACCCTACAAACCAGGCAGGACACACTGGATGAGGTGCTGAGGAAAATCAGCAGATTATACCCAGTGGTGGCTGATGAACTGGCAACAGGGGAAGGTCAAACCATCCCTTAAAAGAATGATTGGTCATGACCTGTTTTCAATCATTTATTTAAATTACCATTATAGAAACTTCAAAAACTCTCAACATTATCAGGTGTGGCCAGTTTTCATTAATAACGCATATCTGTCAACTCTCACGCATTCGGTGTGAGTTTAAGATACATATTTACGTTCCTCTGCTGTAGTCAGCAATTATTCCATCAACGTGTATGTAAGAGATTCTCGCGCCTAATTGAAGTCCTTGTGCGGGAGGAGTCGGAAGTTTCAAATGATCTTATTTCATTTAAACGATCATGAAACACATGCATTGCCTCCAACTCCTGAGTAAAGAAAAGCGTGAGAAATCCGGAGTCGTAATCGGCATGCGTTATAAATTAAAACTGGCCACACCTGATAATGTTAAGAGTTTTCGGAGTTTCTGTAATGGTAATTTAAATGAATGATTGAAAACAGGTCATGACCAATCATTACTTTTAAGGGATTGTTTGAACTTCCCCTATGGCCAGTTCGCCAGCCGCCACTGATTACACCATAAAGAAGTGGACTAAGGTTTACTTGGGTACCAGTACACATGGAGGACAGATTGCCAAAAAAGGTTCTGAGACTGGAAATAGGGATACAAATCCCAATTAACAAATCTGAAGCAAAAACAGTGATGAAGGAAACAAACATGAGGAGATGACAGAACGAATGGGATGGTGATGAGGGCTGCAGGCTTTTACCGTATATAACTGTAAAGAGAAGTTGGGAAAGGGTAGAGAGAGATGGGAGTAAAATTAAAGAAGAGGACATTCTTACACTTTAAAGAATAGGGCAGACAGGACTAAATCATCCCTGATTTATGACTGGAAAACACACCACTGGCAAATGTGAATGCATTAAGTAATAACTCACATTTCATGACACTTAATGGTTTTGAGATACAGACTGATAAAGTTGGGCACCTTTTACTTGATCTGTGATAGCAGTTTACTTACATGATTCCACTGAGACTCATAGGTGAATCACTCTAATTTTCTGACATCAAATACTTTATACATACAACAAACCATAGCAAAAACTAAAAAAAAACCTCCATGAGTCATGAAATGTAAATTTTTGGGCTGGGCCGCGAATAGCAGCCAGGCCACTATAAACGCGAATGTCGCTGAGTACCTGAGTGAGTGAGTGATCGAGTTTAACGATTGGCTGGCCGGCGGGGAAGAAGTTCCGCGATTGGTCGGCCGTCGGGGAATAACTTCAACAATTGGTTGGCCGACGACTGACTTCAGCGATTGGTTGGCCGGCGGGCAAGAACTTGAACGATTGGTTTGCTGACGACAAACTGGCTGGCTGGCCGGGCGTTTGTCACTCGTATCTCCTGCGGGGTGGCCAATACTACGAAGCAAGTTCAAGATACACAGGCTATATATGAATGAGCCGGTTCAACAAACCCTGAACTCGCAATCAGACATAATTGGTACCACAACAGTGGTTCTAATCATTCTTTGTTAATCTCCTTTTTGTGCTTTCAACACCGTACGCGCGCTCCACAAAGACACGTTCCATACGTCATTTGTCCCTGTATCCATTCACAAAATGACCGATCGCCTGCTGTGCGTTCTTTAAGGACATTAACCCTGATCCAAATCAGTAACACTGCGGGTTATTTCCCCCCGCGGCACTAGGGCGCCGCCAGCGGCTTAATGGGAGACCCATTATTTCAGTGAGCCAGTTTTATACTCAACAGTGGTTGGTTGGACACTTTTCCGAAAAATGACCGTATCGTTCTGAATGTTTCAGTCTGATCCAGGACACTTGGGAAATTATAATTGAGATTTATGTTGGACACTTGTGCATTCATGTTGGTTAATTGTATGCACATTCATGTTGGTTGATGATGCACTTGTTCGTTGTATGTAATTGCTGGTTGCTGGGTAATTAATAAAATCTTAAAAAAAAATTTAGAAAATCTCCTAGGAGGAGTGGGTCATTATGGACAGTTCGAAGAATGTAAATATATAAAAAACAGGAAAGAGCAACACTGTTGCTGCTATTAAGGCCAGAGAGGAATTCTGGCGGAAAATTGCTGACTGTTAAGTCCTCTGATGAAGGACTAGTGAAAATCACATCAGTTTCTCAGCCAAATCAAACAAAATTAAATTAAATTATAGAATGAACTTTCTTATTTCTTGGCCAATTCTCATGATCTTGCTGTTAACTACAAGGCCTTTTTGAAAGCTTACAATAGGTCATAAATTCATTTAAAATTAATTGCATTTCAATTTTTTTTTGTCACATAGTTAACCATATTCATTCATCACCAATATCAAATAACGCTTTATGTAAACACATGGCAGCTCCTTCACTCCAACGTGTTTATTAAGCGCTTTTACTGGAAACTGTGGATTCTTTGTCCATAACAAGCTGCAACACGAAACATGGGGGAAAAAAAGGAATCTTTGAAGTTTGTTCTTACACCTCACTATATAGGAACTGCCATGTGTTCACAAAAGTGACGTCACCTTCCCGGTTAGCACAACTGTAATGATAACTTCATTGTTTCATTACGATTCAGGAGCATGCATATATACTTTATCTGCTATCTACATCTGTTGCTGCTGTCTCTCTCAAATTCACATTCACAAAATCAATAACTGCTACCCTTACTCTAGCTCTTTGTCTATTCAAATGTATAACTTGCTTTTGATATGTTTTCCTTACTCAAGCCCCCCCCACCTCCCACTCCTACTACCCCACACACTCTCACTCACTCCCACTCCCTCACTCACACTCTCACACTTACTCTTTCACACTCTCACTCTCACACTCTCCCACTCTCCCCACCCACTTGGTAAATAATTTATCAGCTCCAGCTCATTACTAAACTTGCACTTCATATAATTGCATGAGCTTTGCCCCATTTAGCACCCTTTTCTTGGGCCCACATTCTCATACAGCACTTGGCGGCCCAGCCATATACTAGGCTGCACCTAGTCTTGTTACTTAATGCGTTCACAAAAGTGATCACTGCCGAGAGATGGAGATGGTGGAGCACGTAACAGTGTAAAAACAGAGTGTCAGGTAGAGGTGGAAAAATCACAAAATAACTCAAGGCGAAGGGGAAGTGACACAGTCAAATGAAATCAAATCAAATTTTATTTGTGAAGCGCATTTCACATTTGCCACAGTGTGCTCTCCCATAAAACCTTGGCCTAAAACCAATCAAAAGCCAGCCTGCGGTGACAGCTGGGTGGAAAAACTGCCTATGAGAGCAGAAAGGAAGGAACCTCGCGAGGAGGTTAAGAGGGGGAAAGTCCATCCTCCTATGATTGGCTCAGGGTATGAGTTTGTGATGAGCTGCATGCTCAATAAGACCGTTAAAGATACAGTCCTGGGTTGGTCCTCAGACAAGGTGGGGCCACGGACAGGATGCTGTCGATTGTGAGTCTTCGTGCTCTTGGGGGGAAGTGAAAAGGTGGAGCTAACGAGGAGTTTGAATTCTTGCTAGAGACAAGACTATATAAGCAGATCTAAAAAGGGTGGAGTCAGGTAAATTGGTGGTGGAGGGTGGAAATGTACCGATAAAAGTAGATTCCATCCACTGTAAAACAAAAAGATGAGGAGGCAAAACGGGAGCGTGCGTTTTAGACGGCAGCAGTCTGTGAAGCCGTTAAATACATTGCGACAGGAGGGTGGTCCTGCGCTGTTTCTTTAATATTATTATCCATAAAATTTCTGAAAACATGCAGAAATACGCACGAAATGAAGGCAGATTATGGACAGAAGGCGTCATTAGCCTTAAACGCTCAGCTTGTTCACGAATGCCATATTAAAGGTAAAATATAGAAGTAAGAGACCTACTTAGCGATATAAAACAGCCTTAACACTTATTCTGTTAAATATACCACTGCAAGCACATGCAACGGTTTCTGAGTGTTTCCAACGGTATGTACACGCTTTGCATGTGCAAGTGTGTGCACATGTCTTTATACCATTTTTCACATTAGTGAATTCTGAATAAAAGGTAAATGGCCAACTAATCGGGGTGCCTATCTCTCTCCATACAGGGTCCCCAGGGACCAGTGGGTGGCCCCGGGCCCATCGGACCCCCTGGTCTTCAAGGACCTCGAGTAAGTGCTGAACAGTCTGGTCTGGATCCCTCTGTGCTGCTGCAGGGATCTCAATCAAATAACTACCTGAAAAGAATGATTAAATGATGGTTGCATTGTGACATGATGTCATACAGTCACGATGGGCAAAGGCTTGGAAAGTACCCAGCCTTCACTCAGCACAGTGTCTGTCTGTCCTCAGGCTGTAAGTGCTGATGCAATCATTGGATGAGATTAAATACCCTGTGGTTTATTTGTTTGTCTTCCTTATTTTACCCTAGGGTTATCCAGGTCCACCTGGGCCACCTGGAGTGAAGGTAGGCTGAAAGCAGGGTCTGTCTCTCAATAATAACAATAACAAGTGGTGCCAGGCACAACAAACCCCGCCTTTCGCACATACTTTGACCTACTTTTCCGAAATTCAATAAGCATCTATTCTGGGTCAGTGGCAATCCCTAAACCCAATTTGGGGTGAATCTGGCCGTTAGTTTTGCTGCTAAAGTGTTAGCAAACAAACAAACAAAGAAACAAACACACAAACAAACACAGAAACAAACCGAACCAAAAACAATACCCCTTGCCCTCACCCTTTGGGTGGGGCGGGGTAATAATAATAATAATAATAATAATGCACATATACTTTGTGCTAGTGCACATTTTTAGATGAGCCAAAACATTAAAACCATTCACCGATGAACCAAAGAACATTGATTATCTTGTTATGACAGTGCATGTTCTGGTCTGCAGACAGACCATAGATGCTAAAAGTTGGCTCTTGAAGATGAAATGTTGGATGTGGGACTAATGGGAGTGGAGGGACTTTGACAAGGGCCAAATCGTTATGGTCAGATGAGTGGGTCAGAGCGGCTCTGAAGCAGCACAACCTCTTGGCTGCTCCCAGTCAGCAGTGCTGAGCACCTACCAACAGTGGTCCACGGGTGGACAAACCATAAGCGGGTGACAGGATGTTTGAGCTCCCAAGGCTTATTGATGCGCAAGGGCTATGAAGGCTATCACGTCTGGTCCAAATTAACATAAGGGCGACTGTGGATTAAGTTGTTGAAAATTTCAGTGATATTTACATTAGGAATGTGTCACAACAGACAGTGTATCATACCTGCTGCATATAGCGCTGTGAAGCTGCAGTATCAGTCAAAGTGCCCACGCTAGCCCTGGTCCAACTCTAGAAGTGCCCCCAATGGACACCTTCAGAACTGGATCTTGGGTAACTGAAGAAGGTTGCACTGGTCCAGTGAGCCACATTTTCTCTTACATCATGTGGATTGCCGGGGTGTCTGTCCATCGTTTACCTGAGGAAGAGAGGCACCAGGATGCACTGTGGGAAGAAGTAATGCCAGTGGAGGAAGTGAGATGTTCTAAAAAATGGTTCTGCTGGGAACCCTGGCTCCTGGAGTTCAAGTGGACGTCTGTGTGACTGAGCCGTTTCTGTGGTACTAGGGGACCTATACAACATAAGGACATGTGGCATGTGGTTTTATTGTTGTGGCTGATCAGTGTTTGCTTCGGTTTAGCTTCAACCCTGCTGAATGGCTTTAGAGTTTCTCAGAGTTGCATTAGGATAATACTTTCTCTGCATTGCAGGGCGACAGGCTCACTTTCCTGGGTGAAAAGGGAGAAAAGGTACAGTGTTCAAACCAACGTCCTGAATATTGGTCCATTTCTGATGACTGTGCTGCTACTTACAGATTCACAGCCTTTACTGTGTGTTTGATTGTAAGGCTTGTCTATAAACTGTTTGTCCTAACAGGGAAATCCAGGTATAAGGGGCCCTCCTGGTCCTCCTGGACGTCCTGACGAATCTGGGGCCCCCCCAGTTTCTCATATTGAGCAAGGCCCACAGGTACGAGGTTTATTTCAGTCAGTTTTTTGAATGACTGCTGTTGAGCATTAAGTATTTGTTGAATTAAATGCTCATGTTTCTTCCTGACAAAGACCATTTTCTCCCTTTAGGGCGAGAAAGGAGCTCGCGGTGACAGGGGAGAAAAAGTAAAGATTAGATTTTTCCTCATGTGTGAACCTATGAAACAGATGTGATAGAATCGAATGGGTTTTGAAGTGCGGCATCGCGTCTGACTGATGTCCTGTGTGTTCTTTAACAGGGTTACTGTCTGCCGCACCACAGTGGGGTCAAAGGTGAACAGGGTCCCCCTGGCCCTATGGTGAGAGGCCAGCAGTCACTCTTTAACCCTTTAAGGCCTAATGCAAAAATCCCAGCAGAGAATCATGCTGCCATGTTTACCATAGTAACCTGTATTTGGGCTGAAGCACAGCTTCTCAGCTTTCAGGAACAGTTGGAATTTTTTCTATTGCGCAAAACTTACAGTAATTACGGTACTTTCAAAATTACGCGCATATCTGTGTCGGCAACGACACGTTCTTAAAATGCGCACATGCTGTCCCGTTTAAATGGTTTAATCAGCGTACTCTGTGTGTCACTGAGTGTAAAGTGTTAATGCGAACAGTCGTGTGCTGTACAAAGGAGAAAAGGCCTGTGCTAACCTCAGCTCAGCTAACGCTTGATTACTGTCAACTGTGAACTGTGACAAAGGTGCTTTACAGTATAGCAGTAGGGCTGATGCCTGGCCTCAGTCAAAATAGCCCATGTGGCAAAAACCCCCTGTAGGGAGAGAAATCCTCAAACAGCAGAGAGAAAAAACTCCTCAATCAGAAGAAATCTCAGGAGGAACCAAGTTATAGTCGGGGAGCCCGTCTTTCGCTGACTGGGTATATTGACATTAATGGGTCATAGTTTTACGAGTCAATTAAAGCCCATTAGAAGCTAATTGTACAAATTAATATGATTGAACAGGTGAGTATTACTTAAGTTTGATTGTGTAATCAGGCACGTATACAGAAACGGGATGTGAGTTATTTGATGTCAATGTAGGCTTTTCATCCGACAGCACACCTCTGATTGTGAGCATCTTGTATTTAGGATGTTATATTAATAGCTCAGTGTGGCAATGATTTATTCACTGGAACTAAATTGTATTTTCTTCTGAACTTAAGGGGAAACCAGGCAAGAATGGAGAACCTGGCCCCAAGGTAAGTTCTGCTGTCTAAGGTCACTGCAGTCACGTACTTGAGAACATCTAAACTGCTTTTGGAAGCCGGTAATACAGTATGACTGAATTTTGTAGTCTCAGTCTGTTTATGGGGACCTTAAAAAATGCTTTGCCATTTAATTTCTGGTTTTACATTACTGTGTATGTCACCATACCACAGTTTTGATTGCTCATTGCCTTACACCCATCTGTGTTTCAGGGGGAGCGAGGATATGATGGTACACCCGGATATATTGGGCAACCGGTAACTCATCGTAACCCTTTTCCATTACTAACCTGCTCCCAGACCATTTAGTCTGTTAAGCTATGCTGTGCATGACTGAGGCATTGCTCAACATTTGCAAACTTCTATATTCTAGCATTTTTTATGTTAAGGTGAGGGTTTTTTGAAAGCTTGAGATGTTTTATCAGTGCACCAAATCTGCTCAATTACGTATTCCCTTAGTTAATTGCTCAGAAATTAGCATTGTAGGGCACTGAACTCAAGGCACAATTGGAACAATTAAGTTGCTTATTGTGAGTGTGGCCATTGTTTGTGAGGCAACATTATTCTCACATTTTGAAATTGTAGACTTTGTACAAAAGTTAAATGTGATAATCGCAGCTTCTTTAAACAGTCAGAGTGCATATTCTGCTTCTGTGGGTGAAGTTAGAGCTTTGTTCTCTTATTTGTAGGGTGAAAAAGGTGACAGGGGTCCCCCTGGAAGTGTAAGTCTGGTTCTGAAAGTCCACTGCTCCATTATTTTTACATCCATATCAATTTTTTTCGACTGCTATTTGTTTCTTGGCCGTTCTTTTCTCAGTCAGCAGATATTACTCGTGTTAATTTGACGGTCTAACACATTTGTGCATAGTCCACACTAAGTTTTATGTCACGGGAAAGCTAGGGTTTACAGCGATAGTAAGCTGATCTCATTGGTGATTTTTCAAATGGGAGGACTCTGATACGGGACCATGAGTGACCTATAAAGAGGTTTGGTGGAAAAACACTGAGCTGAATGTTGCTGTTTTGCTGTTTTGTGATTAAATTTGATTGGCAACTTGAACATGATGTGATACACTGGTGGAGAAATTCATTACCAAAATAACCGTGCTCATTTTAAGCAGCTTGCCTGCGTCGACCTGGTTTATCCTCTCTTTCTGTTTTCTGTTAGCAGCATACATAATACGATTTATTTAGTGACGGCACTTCCTCTGGTCCCCATTTCCATTTTGAGCCCCCATAACACTGCAGTTTATTTCAACAGGCAGGAGGCCCCCCAGGACCGCCCGGACCCCCCGGAACTCCTGGCATTAAAGGAGAGCGAGGTATGTACTGTCTGTCCCCAATCACGCTGTCCCTGTCACTGGCTTCCAGTGTCCCAGCCATCGTGTATCATCACTGCTGGGCCTGATCGTTTCACTGCCTGGCTTCCACTGCCTTAGATTGCTTAATCTTATGTTCTCTTTCTCATTACTACGGGTGTAACTTTGAATAGTTTTGCTTCAAATTGTCCTCTTTATTTGTTTCAGTCAGCTGATTCAGTAAAGCTGAATTCCTACTATTGGCAAGTGACATCTTGAATAAATATGTGTCCTCATTAAGACCCCATACACAGTGCCTGTTTACTAACGTGAAATTTAAAATGAGCCAAAAAAATGGTTTAATAGCATTGCTAAAATAAAGGGAACTTATTATGCTTTTTGTGTTTACACCTTTCTTGATGTTTTATAAAGTATTTTCAGTATGGAAAAGGTCTACAAAGTCACAAAGTTCAAAGTCCATCCACGAGCAAAGATACTCTTACTGACAGACAACACCCAGCCAAAACTGTGCAAAACACCTCATTTATAGTCCAACCATTTTTCCTGAACATAGTGACATCACTATGACCACAGGGCGGGCTAATTTGGCACACCCTAAAATACAAAACTACAAAATGCACCTCCCCCCTGGCACTCCTCACTCACGCCACCAGCTGGGAAGAATTCGGATCTACTATAGCCATGACAAAAAAGCAGCCTTTTTATCAATGCAAAGGCAAATGCACTTTGTTTGGCCTTCAAAGGATAAAGAAGTGAGGGATGGGTGGTTAAAAATGATTTTTTTATGGGGACTGTCTATGGCGGCAGTACTGATATTGAAGTTTACCTGTAACCCATTAGGCAAATCGCCCCTCTTTCAATCACACCTACAGTACTTGCAGCTTTTGCATAACCCATACATGCATGGAAATATACACTGAAGAACCACTCCCATGCACGGATTGCAGTAGAGGTTGCAATAGTCCTTAGACTTATGGCATATGATTGGAAAAACTGGGCAGTTGATGTAATCATAGCGTGTAAAATTGCTTTCATTTTTTTGAGCAATGCTTGATGATCAGGTCGCTAGGAAATCTACTTTTGCATCATAAACATATATATAAACATTGATGGTATTTGGATTTTCTCCCTCGATTTTAGTTCTTCCGTGATCACCATATTCTAATGTTAAAGTTTCTTGGGTTTGCAGTATTCAGTGTTATTTGGCTATGAATTAGTCATTATTTGATTGAGAAATAATTGTTAATGGGGACTCGCCTGTTATCTAAAAATAGCATGTACGTAAGGTGAACGTCATTCTTCTAACCCGGAAGTCGGGCAAGCAAACAACAGGAGGCAATGTGCCGAGTTAGAAAAAGTAGGTTTTTAGGCGATTTTATCAACTTTTATTTTAGATCTAACTTGTGTTGACAGTGAGGACCTGGGGTGCGTTTCCCATAAGCATAGTTTTTAACTACACTAGCAACTTATGTAGTTCATCCATTCACTGTCAATGGCTCCTACTATGTAAGCTCGCACCTGTTCTTTCGAGAAATGCATTCCTGGCTCAGTAGAGCTGACCAAGCAATAGCAACAATGGCTCTGAAAAATTTCACTTCACCATCGACAGCTAACGGGGAAACTCAGATAAGGGGCAGTCCAGATAACACAAACCGCGCTAATAACAACCCTTTTTTCGTTTGCGCTTAGCCAGCTACAGAAATGCAAAAGCAATGTATTCAATGCTCGAATCATGGCAGGAAAACAGGGGAGACTTTGTATTCATACTTTAATTTGTGAGCCCTGTGACAGGTTTGTAACAGCAAGCTAGCTTGGTAACAGTTCGTTAACTTACTTGATAATACACTAGTTGTATGATTCTATGCTAGAATTTGAAGTTATTCCACCTATGTTGTTAGGATTTCCTTTCGCAGCGGCTGCGATTCATTTGTCCGGTATTGCTCATTTTGGTTCGAAAGTAGGCATTTTTAGATCACAAATATGATGCGATACCGCTTATTTCAATCCTCGCAGTGTATGTAAAATATGTTGATGTTCATGAATAATGCTAGGTAACGGAACAAAGCTTGTGAAGACTACTAAAGGAGTTTTGTACACCTATCACTGCTGATGGGTCTACATAAGTATCAGAAGGCAGCAGGTTAACCAGGTTACCTGGGCGTAAGTCGCAGCCCAGGACGGGGGAGAAAGGGAGGAGTGTGACTAAATTCACCGTTCGTCATTCGCCCATTCATTTAATGTAATCAGTTAATATTCATCGATATATGCCTCCGGAGGAGAAATTCTATTTTTAAACTACCTTTAAGCGCACATTTCCGCTACATTCCATGGAGAAAGAAACAAATAACAAGCAGTTTAGTGCGTCTTGTTTTCAATGGTTCTCTATGGCAGATGCCCAAAGCTTGCCCGACATCCGCATCACGGGACGATTATTCACGTTTTTCGTGATGTCATCCGGGCGGGTCCCCATTGTTTTGCATTCATCAGGGTTTAATTTCCCTAAATACTGAAGTCTGCTTTGCTTTTACTCCTTCATTTTTAATGTAACAAACAAAACGTGAGCCAAACAAAAAAGTGGAGAACTAGAACTTTCCGTGGTTCTGTGGTCTCGGTAGGCTTTTGCACTCATCTTGAAAAAATGTATCTTTTCTTATTAGGTTTTCCTGGTATTGATGGAGAACCTGGTCTTCCAGGTGAGTATTCTCTTTCTGTGGTTTTAGAGTCCCGTCCCCTTTACTGACCAATTCATGCTCCTCAGGACTCGTCATGACAATAAGGCATGGTGGCACTGCAGCTCCTGAATCAGCGGAATGAATACTCCATGCACAGTTGCATTCAGTGACATGACTGGCCTCATTTCTGACTGTTCAAGATAATGTGTGCCTTAATTTCAGCACAAAATTTTAAAAAAAAATTTTTACACTCATCTATAACTTATGCATCAAAATGACGTCTACTGGCCTTTGGAGTCAGAATGGTAAATCCTTAATTTGTAATCGTGTTTATGCTGGTTTTACAGGCAGGAATGTGAAGGGAGCTCCAGGGGAGAGAGGGTTCCCGGGAGAATCGGGGCAGAAAGGCGAGCGGGGGCCTCCTGGCCAGTCTCTCTCTGGAACTGATGGCAAAGATGGGCTACCTGGGCCCCCTGGACCCCCCGGACCCCCAGGTGCAGTTTACCCGCTGGGACTTAGCAGTAACTGGGCCCTGCCCTTATAGCTTGGGTGATCTGTTAGGTAGCTCGAGTCTAGGTTTATCTATCTATCTATCTATCTATCTACGTTGAGATTTGGAAATTACTTAGGAGTATTTGGGTATCACGTCATGAAAATGAGGCTATGCATGAGGTGAGATCATGTGACTGAGTTGACAGTTTGAACTTGGTCACTGCCTGTTTCCATCTTGGTCAAGAGTAGCTCGAGTGTAAGCCTATTTGGTGTGTAGTTCTTCATCAATCAGTGGATGTGGCCGGTAGAGTTCTGTACACTCTGGGCCCTGGTAATATGCAGTTTTGTGTAAAGCATGCTGATATATTTGACCTATTATTGTGTTATGGTCTTTACCATCATGGACACCCTGTCATGATTTTGATCTCTCCATATACAATGCATTCTTGTCAGTGAATTCCCTGAAACATAATGGTGTTGTTAAAATATATTGATACTTTTACTAAGACAGCATTAGATTGTTTTAAAATACACAGTGAAGATAGTATGAAATTTCATATGTCATTCATATGACTGCAGAAGCTATTACCACGGTGTGCTAACAGCACTCTAACAGTTTTTACATTCTTTCCACATCTGAGGGCAGTCATACAATTTTGCCAATTCGGGTCTCGTAAAACCATTCCCATTATATTAAATGGAGTAAAAGCGAAAAATATCTTACTTTACAACTCTAAGCTGTCTAGTGCACTGGCATTTATAGACTTCAGGTTTGGTTTCAAAATGGCAAGCAAGAAATATTTTTCACCGGAAACTTCTCATTCAAATGTTAATGAGATAAAGGCTCAGAGACTCAGGGGTACGTTTCCCCAAAACCACAGATGCTAACTTACATAGCTGGAAGCATTGACTGTATGTGATCAAACTATGTACTGTAAGCTGCTAGCGTGGTTAGCAACTACGCTTTTGTGAAGCGTGCCGTAGAAGCAGTAATAGTTTTTTTTCCGCGTGTTTGACATAGAAATAGCAGGTTTCAGTCACGCTATGGTTGTTGTTTCTACTTCATAGTTTTGTGTGTGTCTCTCTACATGAATGAAACACAATTTTAGATATTGAATATTATGATCTATAACAGCCCACAATCTGTGACAGCAGGCACTCCGGACTCAAATCTTGCAATATCTGCGTAGAAGATCACCACCAAAGACCAGTGCTCTTCCTTATTAATGCTTTTGTAGCTGGGATAGAAGCAAATCCCTGCAACAACACTCTAAACACAAAAGAACTTAACTCAGCAAATTCCCTCCGCTTGTAACCCTATGCTCCTGCCCTTTGCGTTGCACAAATGTCTCACTACAGCTCACAGTATCTACCTCTCGCGCCCGCAGGAGATGGAGAATGCATCATGGACCGAGGGCTTCCTGGACACGCCGGGCCCCCGGGACTCACCGGGGAGCAGGGCCAGAAGGGTACGAGGCAGACTGAAGCTACATAATGATGCTGAGCTGATAAACTACAGCTAATCCCATGGTCACTCTCTCACTCTTTACCTGCATGTGGTTTCTGACAGGAGAGAAAGGGGACACCTGTGTACACTGTGCGTTATCTGGACCCCCGGGGCCACCTGGTGCCCCTGGAACCCCTGGCAGACAAGGTGAGGAGGGCAACAGAGTGACCCCATTTTGTGCCGACCGGTGACGGCGTTCAGTTAAAAGTAGTCCCGTACTGTGCAGAATTCTGGTTGAGTATTGGCACAGATCTGACCTGGTGTCTCCAGTGATCTGGCGAAATCCAGGATAACTGTGTGACTCCAGCTGTCATGATCTGTGAAACAGTCCGTGTACTAAAGTAATGTAATAATACTTTTCATGCTCATAGCAAAAATTCTCATCTTGCGATGGGCATTTTACTGAGGGTGACTGGAAAGGCCATTAGTCTTGTGGTCTCATGCATCTTTGCTCATCAGGTGTCCTGTGGTCTCATGCGTCTTTGCTCATCAGGTGTCCCCGGACCGGCTGGGCGAAAGGGAGAGAGGGGCTCACCCGGACCTGCGGGGACTCCTGGGAGTCAGGTGACCTGACATGATCACAACTGTGATTGGGACGAGGCTGGCAGATGCTTAGACTCAGAGCTTAGCGACCATTCACCAATCACCTGATGGATATCTTTATTTTTAAAGTGAATTTTTAATGTACTTTCCTGAGAATCATAAAAATAAAAGAATCATGCAAAATTGTGAATCATACATGAAACTAGTTACTGTCGAAAAAAAATCCCATTTTAGAATTTTAAGACTTGTGAGAGTTCTTTTTTTTTTTTTTTTTAACTGTCAGTAAATATTAGTAAATTTACCACTGTCTTAAAGGTCCACTGCATCATTTTTAGACAATAAATAAATAAATAAATAACACAAATGATGAAAATGAATAATTACCCAAATAAACATGTTTAAAATCATGTACACTCCATGAGATGGGGAGTCAAATTGGGAGACTCCGGAGAGGAACCGGGCACAGATATCAACAAAAAAATTATTTCTTGCAAAGATTTTTATTGAAGAAGAAAGAATATTCTGAGGAAAAACAGGAACACTGAAGGCTGGCAGGAGATACACAGGCAGAAACATCAGATGACACTGAGGAATACTGTTTGACAGAACTTAAACAGACAGGGGTTAGGAGCACCAGGCGAGGTACAGGAGTTAGATATTGAGGAGGCAAAGTACAGAAGGAGACCATAAAGAGGACAAGGAGAAATAAAGGGAAGATGGCATACGGGGAGAAACAGTGCACAAGCTCCAGGGAAACTAAAAGCACAGGAAAAAGGAAAACAAATGAAATGAGCAAAGCAGTAGATAACAAACTAAAATGAGTACAAAATATAGAGAAAACACAGGGATTCAATCAAGGGAACGCAAAGCGGGTGCGCACGCAGGCAGAGAAGCAGGAAAAAGGTGTGGTCACATGAGGGGTCATGAGAACCAATCAGACACCGAGCAGGGAGGGAGAGAGAGAGAGACAGAGAGAGAGAGAGAAAGAAAGACCAAGGGAAAAGAAATACTTGTATGTACAGATGAAAAGCTATACAACAGAAATAAACACAAACACCAAAACAAGCAACAAAACTATGACAATTTTATTCTAAAAGGCGGGAATCGCCCTACTGGGCGGCCGCCATGTTTAAAATAACTTACTTTAGCACATGGCGCGAGTGCAGTGTGCCCTCCCGGGCTGATGGGAGCAGCAGTGGGCACAATCAAGCCGTTTTTCATCCGTGCCAGTGGAGGCTGGTATAGAGATCAAGAGCTGGATGCTTCTTTAAGTGGAGAAGAGATTTGGGGAAAGTGACTTAGTGGACCTGTAAGAGTGAAAGAGTAGATCTGCCATGGATTACAGTGGTTTAGCGCACTGGGTTTGCATTGAGCGTTGTGTTCCCCACCCCACTAGGGTACACCTGGGAACCCTGGTCTGATCGGGGCCCCCGGTGCCCATGGTGAGCCCGGTGACATTTATGTGGCTCCGGGACTGAAGGGGGAGAAGGGCTTGCCCGGGACCACCGGTCAGGACGGGCTGCCTGGTTTGGACGGGCTCCCCGGCAGAGATGGTTTACGGGGCCCGCCAGGACCCAAAGGAGAACCTGTAAGTGTCTGAAACACTGTCATGATGGAAGCATCTGTTACAGGTGCAGGACTATATGAGCTATTAGCTACTACAGCAACGACATTTACTTTTAACAACTGCCATGCACTTTGACAACAGTATAAGACTGTTTAACAGTGATACCGCATATGACATGCAATGGATTGGCAAACTGTTCAGAGTATAATCCTTCCCCTAAGCCAAATGGTGCTGGGATAGGCTCCAGCTTCCCTTAATTCTCATTAGAAATAAGTTGGTTGGATAATGGATGGATGACAGTGACAGGATATGCTATGAGAACTGTTACTATAGCAAAATGAACTGAACATTGCATGCCGGTAACTATAAAATTGATCATAGTAATTGATCTAACCCAGAGAAGCCTGTTACTCGCTATCATCAACTCTGCAATGAGAACAGAATATTCACGGCATGTCTGTCATTGGCCTTTTTGTGCGCGGTAAATTTGGAGAAAAGGAAATTTACTATATGTGCTGCTGAAGTGAGCACGATTCGGAGAAAAGCAAAAGTGGTTTTTGTTTGTTAGCATTCTGTTAGTTTTAATGAAACATTGGCTTTATCAAACTCAATCATTTATGCCTAGTAGTTCAAGGCCTTCCTTCTAAAACAGCGATTATGTGTCATTATGAATAAAGTATATTATCTTTCTATTTCAGGCAACTTTTGGCACCAAAGGAGACCGAGGTCCGGATGGGCAGCCTGGTTCGATCGGGCCCCCTGGAGAGAGGGGTCCTCCAGGTATCCCTGGTTACGGGCGCCCTGGAGAGCCTGGTGAGAAGGGCAGTCAGGGCTCGCCAGGACGTCCTGGAGCTCCGGGGGCTGTCGGTATGTTCAACTTAATCAGTCTCAGACCCAGCCTCCTCAATTGAACAGGTCGCGTAGTTAGCCTAAAAATACAAGCTGGCTACATTTTAGGCAGTACTCCCTGAACTCTATGAAATACAAACTGGGAATATAATTTCTTACCAGGAAAATGCTTCAGCATTTAATTTACCTTCATCTCACACTGAGAATTCCACGCTGTGATTCTTTTTGTTTCTTTTGCTATCAAGTCCAGATGTATAACAACATTTCTATCCTCCTGGCACGACGTCTTAGACATTGGTCTAAGGCACTTATTTAGCCATTGTGCTACATTCCTCTTGCGTTAGCATATGCAAATGAAACTGGCAAATTGAGCAGTTTACAACCTAACAAGCGCGAAGTGAACATGGACTCATTTTTACATGTAGACTGAGAGAAAACTCTGAAAAGCTAGAATTAATAAATTAATCTCAAAATAAAATTGTTAAGTCATTTTCAAAACAATTACAACAAAAGAGATTGTAATAGATAATCAGTCTCTATTAAAGTTCTGGATCATGCAGACTTTTTATATTCGTGCCTTTGATTGGGCAGGCCAGCGGCCTTGGCCCACCTAGGCCCCTTCGATAATCCGCCTATGGTAACAAAAATGTATGCATCAAAGCCCCAATTTCCCATAATGCTTCACTCTTGGTAACCTTTGGAAACTGTACAGAGAGTGACACCTGTCTCTCTCATCCTCAGGACCCAAAGGTGAACCAGGAAAAGGTGTGAGCGCCCCTGGGCCACACGGTGCTCCGGGACCTCGGGGAGAGACCGGGAGGATCGGACTTCAAGGTGAGAACCGACAGATTAACCCTTTGAGGGAAATTGGATGTTCTAGAGTGTTTCATACGTTCTGAGCCAATTTTCTAGAACTCGATTACTTTTAATTACAGGTAGTGACTGTGACATTAAAAAGCAGTCTGATCACCTTAGTGGGGTTAAAAGCATCTTTACCAAAAACATGCGAGAAACAGCCTTGCTGATGTCATGACTGGCGCTTGAATTTGAAGCTGTCTAGCGTGTGGAGCATCTTAAATCATTTCAGAGATGGAGATAATGTAAGATAGAATATCTTCACACTGAAGCCTGATATATGGTTGGGTGCTCAACACTTTCGATGAGTGTCCCTCGACAGAAATTAAAGATGTTTTCAATTAATGCTTTAGCAGAAGGTTACTGTCACCTCTGTTGTTAGTATGACGTAATGTAACTACCCAATCACATTACGCGGCAAAATAAGACAGTGTCTGCAACACAACAAAACTCTCTAGTTGCACAACATGAAAGAAAAGTGTAGTGTGCCCAAGATTAAATCAGGCATAGATCAGGCTATTTGCCATGGTTTGTAAAGTGACCTGTCTGGTCTTTGCATGTTTCCTCTACTGCAAAGGTTTCTTTCTTCAAAACATGGCTTTGATGCAAGCGCAGCTGCAAAGTATACGTGAATTTGCTGCAGTTTAGACTCACATAACCCCAGCAATGCCAGGGACAAGTTAGACAAATTATTTTTCCTGCGCACATTGACTTGCTATCCTCTCACTGTGAATTTGTGTACTATCTCAGTGAAGCTGGTACTCAGTATCAAAGAGCAGAGATGAAGGGTCAGTGTTGCAGGTGACTGGGTCATTGTTCTCCAGGTGACCGAGGTCCCCAGGGTGATCCCGGGCCCCCAGGCCCCGCCGGAAGAAAAGGTGACTCTGGCGCCCCAGGATCGGGACTTCCTGGTTTACCTGGACCCAAAGGTATGACCAGCAGACTTTGCTGAACCCCCTTCCCCCCTCCACATATACAGACGGGTGCCAAATTAAGGGAAAGAACCTAAATAAATGTGATTACAAATGTAATTTTCCTGGCATGGTTTGGGTCCGCTTGTTCTGTTAAAGACGTGAGGGTCACTGTAAATCAGTGCAGAGTTTTCTGTGTGATCATCTTTATATCCTTTGATGAAGCATTCCCACCATGGTGAGAGTGGGCCCTTCCAGTACGACTATTGCTTAAGTCCCATTGGGCGTAGGGGGTCACTGAATGGTTTATATGAAAATGATCCTGCGCGTATGCCACCACCTTCACAGTCACCAGATCTCTGACGTATTGAGCTCGCATGGGAGATTTTGGAAAATGTGTTTGACAGCACTCACCGTCTGCATCATCAGAGCATTAAATGGGGTAATACCTGTTTGAGGAAAGGTACTCCATCCCTGCTGTAATGTTTTACACCTGCAGACTCTTTTCCAAGGCGCGTTGAAGCCGATCTGACAGCTAGTTGAGGCCCGACACTGTACTAAGTTATGTTGATTTTTCAATAATTTGTCACCCGTCTATATATAAAATTTACCATTAAGCAACTGTTATATACGCTTTCAAAGTGCTACTATGATTAAAAAAAAAAATGTGCCTATCCTTTTTACCCTTCTGTTATAAAATATGGGGGGATGGAGATATCTGCTTGTCTTTGGTCCATTTGTCCGTCTGTAATCATTTTAGCTTCTGGACCATAACTAAAAAACAATTCAGTATTTTTTCACAAAACTGGCTACAAAAAACAAAAAAGTGGTGAAATGGTGCCTTTTGTTAGTTTGGAATTTAATTTTTTTGGGGTACAGGGGGATTTGCCATCTCTGGATGGCCCTTGTTTCACTTTTTATTTAAAAATATCAGTATCTTGCAGTATCCAGACAAAATGTTCAGTTCTGATTCCAGTGACAAGCATGATTAATTCATGCATAATTTCAAGCTTTAGTTTGCTGCGTTTATTCAATTTAAAAAATGCCTGGGTGCAAACAAAGGAGTTGGATCATATTCACATCCTGGCAAAACAATCACAGCTACTTTTGTATGCTGTTGACATAGATTTGAGAATTCTTTGAGCACTTGTTCTTGATGAACTGGAAGAAGAATTTGACAACAAAGATAACATAAAACTTCAAAAAGAAAAAAATTACTTGACTTTAACCTAGCGACACAAAACTTGTGAAGGATACCCCATTTGAATACCACGTCTCAAGATGGTCCGCTTTGCATATCATGCGCAAGCATTACGTTTGAGAAAAGGACCAGAGGTTGACTAGTTTTCACTATTTTTCAGTCGGCAATTTTCAAGCAGACTACACTTGCATTGCTATAAATTCAGCAAAATTGTTTAGCTCCAAATCCTAAAAAGTTGGGATGGAATGGAAGGTGCACATTGAAACAGAGATGAGTGATTTCTGAACTTACTTTGGCTTGTATTTCATTGCAGGCAGTATGAAGACCAGATATTTATGGTTTTGTCTGGTTAAATTCATTTTATTTGAAATATATCCATTCCTGCCATTCAGGCCTGAAATGCACTCCAAAAACATTTGAATGGAGACAAATTAGGACCAATAATGGGGTAAAAAAAAAAATTTGACTTACAATGTGAATTGAAACAGCTATTGTCAGAAGGTGACTTTAACCATGATTTGGTACAAAAGCAGCATCCAGGAAAGGCCTTGTCCGTCAGAAGCAGAGATTGGCTGATGATCGCCAATTTGCCCAAAAAATCATTTAAAGATTTAAAAACAATGTTCCTCAAAGAAAGATAGGAAGGGATTTGGATTGTTCACCTTCTACAGTGCAAAACATAACATAAAAAATTCAAGGAATCTGGGGGAATTTCTGTGCATAAAGGGCAAGAGCACAAGCTTAACCCCTTTGCGCAGAATACAAATATTGCCCATTTTTTCCTGTTATGCATGAGCCTATTTAAGGCTTTATAACTCAGTATTTGTGTCACAGAGACTGTGGAAAATTATTCCAGTGAAGCAAATCATTTGGAAATTCAATTTCAGAATTGTTTAGGAATTAATTTTCGGAATTTACGGACGCCGGCGTCTATATCTGCGCAGAGGTGAATTACCGTAATCTATAATCACTCAGACAGCACTGCATCAAGAACTGTCATTTTTCTATCAGAGGTATAACCACATGGGCTCAGGATCTCTTTTTCTAACCTTTGGCAAGTACTACAATAGCTTGTTACACCCAGAAATGACGTTTAAAACTTAACTGCGCAAAAGGCGGCTTTACATGTTCAGAAGCACCATGGAAGGCATCTTCGATGGACCATCACACAGTGGAAGTGTTCACTGTGGTCTGAAGAAACAATATTTCAAGTCTTTTTTGGAAGGAATGGAGTTTGTGTGCTTACGATCAAAAAAGAAAAGGGCCATCCATCCCATTACCAGCAACAGGTCCAAAAGCCCTGCTCTGTCACAGTATGGGTGTGTGAGTGCTCCTGGCAGAGGGTCATTTGCCCTTCTGTGAAGGCACTATTAAAGGAGGAGACAGCACCCCAGCAAAGTATATTTCAGCGGAAAGTAGAATTCTTGAAGTGTCTAAAACGCATAGTTTTATAAATTTTAATTTGGCAATGATCCAGTGCGACACATTTTTAAACCGAAAAGTCTTCAAATCGGCGTCAATACCAGGGGGCAGACATTTTTACTTGGGGAATCTAAGGCTGCGTTCGGAATGCACACTTGTCTACTCCCTCACTCACTCTCTATATTGTTTTCAATGTAGAACATTCACTACACAGTGCCTTATATCGTGGGTGAGTGTGCATTTCGAACGCATTATCCAATCAAACGCCACTGCCGCGGTGCTTGTGCGTCAGTTATTCTCTTACGCGACGTCAGTTGTTCTCTTTCCTTTCATCCTGGCCATAGAGTAGTTCAAAGGGCCTTCAGTAAGCTCTCCCTTTACGGCTTGGCTGCCCGCAAGCAGTTTTTATTTAAGCTGGCCTGATTAACAATCAAACAATTTATCGACTGAGCGACCAAGACCAATACATGACCTATAATTAGAAATGTTAATGAAAGGTGAATTCCCATTGCTACATTTATATAATTGATATGGCATTGTAATTCCAAAACTTTTGCTGACTTTGCAGCATTTATTTTCACCGTCCTCGGGATTGTCACACAGCTGTGAAACCTTACAGCGCCCTTTAGCCGGGACAACATTCAAAATAAAGAACAGATTCCCGCAGCCACACAAACTAATTTCCGCAAATCTGTGCCACTTAACGAACGCTGAAATTATGAAGGAATATTGATATTTTACGTCGTCATTTATGCGCAGAAGACGCCTCATAATTTTGTGGTGCAATGCATAACAATGCTATCAAAAGTAAATTAGAAGGTCGTCGGTTTTTACCAATTAGTCTGAGCAACTGTGGCTAATCGGGAGATGAAAACTGTGAGAGGTTAAGATTATTAAGCATTTTAAAGGTGAGGTTTTCGAAGATCAAATCCAAACTCAGAAGGTTCCCCATGTAAAAATGTCTGCCCCCTGGTATTGAAGCCAATTTGAGGACTCGCTGGTTTAAAAATGCATCACACAGGATCAAATTAAAATTTATAAAACTATGCGTTTTAGACACTTCAAGTATTCTACTTTCCGCTGAAATATACTTTGCCGAGGTGCTGTCTCCTCCTTTAATGCAGAAGAGTGCACTGAGATTTTGGGGCAACATATATGATTGAGAAGAGGCAGCTTGTAAGCAAGTCCAACAGGCTTATGTTTTCGTCTGATCAGGGTCAAAATTTTAACCCTACTGTATGTGTTATGATCCACATGAGCAACCAAATGCGGAGTAAGAGTGCAATCCGATTGTAGGATTTATGGATAGTTATGTAAGGGATAATCAACTCATAGGTGTGCATTACACGGTTTTAAGGCACGACGCAGAGGCGAATAACCTCCGGTTGCCTCCGCGAAGTGCCTTAAAACCATGTAATGCACACCTATGAGTTGATTATCCTGCTTGTACCATGGTCATTTGCCAGCAATATCAAATCAAAGCATTCAGAAATTTTTGGTGAAAGTTTTGCGCTTAAAAAAACGAGCTGGTGGGTTTGATCCCACCTCGTACCAACTAGCAGTGGTTGGCAGCTCTTTTCAGAAGTAGCGCACAATTGGCCAATGCACTACAGGGATGCAAATTGGGAAGGGTCTGCTGGAAAGGGTTATGTAGAATAGAGTTCCCCTAGGCGCCTCCTGTTGGCCAGACAGGCGCTCATAAGGAAGATTCTGAGCTCGCTTAAGTTCGGGTATCCTCCGCCCTTGTTCTGAGCTTGCGAAGTCTCAACCAGTGAATGTATAAAAAGCAGTGGCTAACGGGGCGTGCTTCGGAGGAGAGCCGTGAGCTGTGTACACTCTCCTGAGTTGGCAACAGGGGGCCACATATGCGAAAAAGCCTAACTACTTGTACTTAGTTCCCTAATTGGGTATTCCAGATTCGGGTGGGATTGGAGATGCCAAATTTAAAAAAAAAAAAAAAAAAAAAAACCGAGCTGGTAATCATTAAGCAGGCGCCGCGCCTTCTCATAGCTAATACTATAAGCCAAGCTAAACTGAACCAGCTAACTTAGTTCAGCTTACCTTCAAGGAGAAAGAATTTTTTGCGCACGCTAACATGCTTTACCAGCTAATGATTTGGTAATGGATTCCAGCTGAAACAGAGATTATGCATAACACAACATCATGCGCGATTATACAGACTGTAGCTAACTTGCTACCTGCAATTACAATGAACTTTTGACGGTTTCCGCAGAGTCAGCGAGCTGAAATCAGTCTGTTTTCATAGCATGTAGCTAGCGAACTGTCAGCAGTTGCTGATACATGAAGTGGACACGTTAGCTTCCTTTGTAACCGTACACAATTACAATTGTTTAATGAATAAAGCGTGATTACTTCGCTGCTTTAATATTTATGGTCATTATCGCTGGAGCACCTATTGTTAACCGCCCCGCAGGACGTAACTTATCTGATGCTGCCAAATTTACTGGAGATAAATGAGTAGCTGTAATGGCCGGTAGCATTAGGAGGCCAGGGGCAACGACCAGAGAGAAAGTGAGCAGCACGGACACAGTACAAACACAGAGAATAATACAGACCAAACGAAAGTACTCGCGCTTCCAAAGGACATATAATAGTCCGAAACAAGGAAGCAAAGCGAGATAGAAAAAAGGGAGAAGAAACTCCAATAATCAGAGGATAGAAAGTCATACAAAACCTGAGAACAGATATCTTCGGCTATAGTGCGAAGCTAAAAACAGACACTCTAGGGAAGGGGGCGTGCCGGACTTCCTGCTTATATAGAGTCCGGGAAGGCGCCGCCCCAGCTCAATCAGCCAGCTGGGCAAAGAATCCGATAGCCGAGGAATTTGATATCGTCCTGGGACGAGAGCTGCAAAGAAAAGTCGAAACCACACGCACACCTCACAAACCATGACAGTAGCTAGGTTTCTTTTATACCCAGCCAAATGCCAGTGCTCTAAGGTTGCTATGGTTACAGGTTGGCTGGTGGATGAATTTCGAATGGTGAAAGTACCGTTGGCCGAACTACCTGTGCGGTTCCACGGTTTTAATCCATACCTGCCAGCCAATAAGAAAAGGGTATTCACCCAGACCATGGTATAAACGGTAACGACAGATGGACAGAGATCCAGAGCAGAAGACACAGCTCAGTTCAGATGGCACAGGCTTGAGTGTAGGGGGGCGTATCCATGCCCGGCCAGTGGCGTCCTGGGACAGCTGCCAGATGTAGTGCGTCTTCGCCAGAGCAGAACTGTCAGACAGCAGGACCGGGTAGCTTAGCAGGAACACAGTCCCTGTCCTGATGACTGCAGAAGGCTTAGGAGGTGTTCCTAATAAACTTGGCAGAAGAATAGACTGAAGGATGATTAAAAAGATCACGGTCCCAATCCTAGAGACCTATTAATGAAACCAGGAAGAGAACTTTGGTAATTACCTATCATTAAAGATTCACAAATAATTTCCAAAGACAAACTTTTACTCGGAAGGTACTGACTGGTTGCCAAAGGTCATATAGCGACAATCCAGCTGCTTGCACTCTCATAGTGAGGAGTAAATATACAGCAACACACACATGAGGAAATGGAAAAACACAAATGTATGACAGCTGGGGGGGAGGCACATGGGTCATAAACCAATCAAAGGAGACAATATATCTGAAGGATATGCAGGCCGCTGGATGGGATGAGACACAAAAGGGACATGAAGGTTTTGGCACTATGGAGAATATTTGACTCACATTGAAATCAAAATAACCAGGAAATGTCTCTCAACTACTCATCAACTGAATCCATTAATAATTAATGGAACAACATTGACTCAGTAAAAAGTTGTCTGCGAGTTTACCCGGAAAACTTAATCATCAATGAAAAAAGCTATTGCATACTTTAACAATCTATTATTATGTGGCAAAATTAAAGATTCACAGAGTACGTTGCTTACAACTTGGTCAACTTTGACGATTCCAAATACAATAACACAAAGAGTTTTGATCGGAATCATGACACACTGTTGTGACTGTTTCTGGTGCTTACAGAAGGAGTGTTATTGATATCGGTCCCCCTTTTACCAAACTTTGCTGTGAACAAGCTTGAGCCCAGGGTAGTCCTCCAGTTGATTTTCTTAACACTAAACCCTTTCCTTTTCCATATCCACTCGGCCGAACTATGAATTATGAACTCTGAACTATGGGGAGAATGCCTTCGTTTTGGGGATATACGTTGCCGTTCTGCCCTACAATGGAAGACAGCAGTATCTGCAATAGGTTAACACACACAGATACTGCAGTCCTCCATTGCAGGGCATTGTTACCCACTGACAGCATTTTACCAGTTTGATAACAAATGCTGTGATTTTGCCTACTTGTCACTCTCTGAGTGATTTCATGTAATGATAGTTAATTTCCTGACCAAGGATTTGGTCTTACAACCTTTAACCCCTCTGCACAGATGTAGATGCCAGCGGACATGGAGCCGCTCTATTTATGTATGCAGTTACACTATTCTATCACTAGATGGCACACCTGGATCAGTTATTGAATATTCACTAGCAGGCAGAGCTCCAACACGGTTTAGAATATGAATGAGTTCAGTCCCAACCTCTGTTTTCCAGGAGTAGCATGAATTAAACTACTCAGCTAAGCCTGATGTGCAAACTGCTCAGTATACTTACCCACAGTATCTATCCAGCAGTTCAAAAAAAAGATCTCTTTCAACAGAAAAAAATTGTTGTCCTTTATGGCAAATACTTCAGCTATAGTGACCTAATGGTATCCCAGTTACGTAATTTAAAAAATCAGCTTTCTGAATCAAAAATTCACCATGGTATTGATACTATGTCATTCTACCATCAATTACAGTCATCACATATTAAAAATGTGTGATTCCCTACCGTAGATTTACATGTAGATCCTTCTCTCGAACAATTCATCTTTTAAAGCGGGGGTGGGGAACCTTATCCAGAAAGGGCCGGTGTGGGTGCAGGCTTTCATTCCAGCCAAGCAGCTACACACCTGATTCTACTAATCAACCTCTGGGATCTTTGCTAAGGACCTTGATTAGTAGAATCAGGTGCATAATTAACTAGTTGGAATGAAAGCCTGCACCCACACCAGCCCTTTCTGGATAAGGTTCCCCACCCCTGTTTTAAAGCCTCATAGAATCCCCCCTAGAAATAAAGTCAGTTCAATGGTTTCTTAGGCTTATCTGCACAAAGCACAGCCATAGTTCACGCCCGCGTGAAACTCTCCCGGTAATTGCTTTTTGATTGACAGATTTTTTTTTATCCAATTCCAGGCAGTATAGGCTTACCTCAGTTATTGAGAAACATTGCTTGGACCCTCAGAAAAGTATTTAAACACTTGCGTAACAGCAGTTAGGTTGTCCTCTCTCAACTTTATGCAGCTGAGAATGATGTGATTGCATGGAAAAAAAGACTTCCAGAACCAACCCGGGAGTGCTGAGCTTATATTTGCGAGATGGAAATGTGATTCTGAGATGGAAAATGGCAGTATTTCTGAATGGAACATACTGGAGGGCTGACAACATTCTTTGGGGGAGAAATTCAATGATGGAGAGTTTTTCCTCTTGCAGTGTGAGTAGAACTGTGTTTGTATGGAGTAGCTCTATCTTACTTCTAGCCAGCTAGCTATTTCTTATTTTCGGTTTACCTCTGTGATCACAGAGCTAGTTTGCCACATTGGTTAAGAAGAGTAGCCGATAGCCTTTGCTAATAATACTGCATATGCTGGCATTTTGCTCAATGTGGCGATCTGTTTTAGAATTTATACCGCTTTCAGTGAAAAACAATGGCTAGGATTTTCGCTCATTTAAAATGCGAACAGCTCAAAGACTTTGGTAAATCCTCAGCTTCGTTCATTGCACCAACGACTCTGTTCAATCTACAGTGGCATATGGCCTGCTTTTTCCCGATGGTGGAATGTCTGTTTTGTTAAAATGAGGTATATTTCAGATATTACTGTGTTAGTGAGCTATACTTGCTTCTTATAGGGTGTGAAAAGCGTTTATACAAGCTTGCATTTCGCTTGGATGATCATGATTGTGAACAGCCAGCTTTCTGTCTCAGAATAAACTATCTGACCGTAAAATAAGCAGTTCCTATGTATGTGTATGTGTGATTGCTGCTGAGGCTTTGTAGAAAAATTGACGAAACTCTGAACTTAATCATGCAGAAAAGGCATGTTTTTGGTTTGGAGAGGTTACTGGTGACTATTGATGTCCATCCACCCCTATATTGATAAATACATGCTGAATTCAGCTATAAAATCATTGATTTATATTGAACTTCATGAGCGAAAAGTTGATTTGTGTTTGAAATTTCCCAGAATTTTTTTTTTACCATCAGCCATTTTTCAATTCTCAGTATTATTTTTTTTCATAATTTCATTGCTTTAGTTTTCATGAAGATTTTTTTGTGTTTGTGGCCCTTACTCAGAATTAAAATCATGAGCAGAAACTGGAATATGATGGAATTCTAAATGCTACAAGTATGTTGTTTCATTTCAGCCATTTTCCCCCGCTCTGTGAAGCTCAGACCTTGAATTATAAAGCATTGAATTGGGTAACGCATAAATATCCATTTTGGCGTCGAGTTAAAAATATTTATTTTGTCATTTTTGGAATGGGCTTTTTTTTTGTCTAGGATAGTGTAACTTATTACATGTTGCATGCTCATGGGTTAACCAGAATAATTTACGAATACCGTCTTGTACGTTTCCTCAAACTTTAGGTTACCAGGGCGTGCCAGGGAGTCTCGGACTGCCCGGAGAGCCAGGTCGCCCAGGGCAGAATGGGTATGCTGGACGTCCAGGTAACCCTGGACAGAAGGTGTGTATTTTGAAGTCGAAAAATGAACTAACTTGCTGCAAAATTGACGTAAGATTGATTGGGAATATTTATAGAGAATCACATGTGAATCTAATTGTGTCCTCTAATGCTCTCATGCCATTTGATCTCAACACACTTAAATGCTGCTTTGCATGAATGTTCATAACTCTACCCGAATGTTTTTCCCAAATCAAATAAATATATAAACAATCATCAGTTAGCTATTTCTCAGATCAGATTTAGTCTGTTTCTGAATATAATCTAAATTATGCAGTCCAAAGACAACAACAATGTTGAGATTTTAAGCAAGATTTACTGTGTTTCCGGTGGCTAATGGTTTGTGATTAGCGGGTTCACTGTGCTTCAGGGTGAACCGGGACGTGGATTACCAGGCCCCAAAGGCACCACGGGGCCCGCAGGGGTGACCGGTTTCCCAGGAGAGAAAGGGAACATAGGGTTTCCGGGGATTCCTGGAAGAGAGGGGGAGACAGGACCTCCTGGACCTCAGGGAATCAAAGGTACCTCGCACCTGCTGTCCCGGCATCTCCAATACAGAGAAAGTGCGATGCAGCCTAGTATCCTAGCAACGGCGGGTTGAATTTCCCTGTGTTCTCAGGTGACACGGGACCTCCTGGAAGGGCCGGACAGCAGGGTCCCGCTGGTCCACCTGGGCTGGGCGAGCAGGGGTTACCAGGACCTCTAGGTCCTCCAGGCTTACCTGGGCCCTTCGGTGAGCAGAACCCGTCTGCACTGGCAGCTTCATTATGACGATCATCTCTCCTCTCATGCTGCTTAGCTGTTCTTTCATACTGTCATTAACATTAGTTTAGTAGTACAAATATATATATAAACTGAAAAAGATGATTATACAGTACATCTTACCCAGACTTACCCTGCTCTGAGTTTTATGTTTTGAGTTCCCACAAGGTTCTGACATTTTGTGATGATGTGTTTTGCCAGGGCGTGCTGGAGTGAAGGGAGATAAGGGCTACCCTGGTCCCCCAGGGCTGGATATGCCGGGGCCCCAAGGGGAGAAGGGTTATCCGGGGTTCCAAGGGGTCCCAGGATCAAAGGGGTTGCCAGGGCGACAAGGCCCAGCAGGAAGAGATGGTTTCCCAGGCCAGCAGGGTGAGTGCACTTGCACATACGCGCATACAAACACACACACACACACACACACACACACACACACACACACACTCAGAATCGCAAGTTGGAATGCTGGAAACCATGTTTTGAGTAAATTAAAAGGCAGTACTCGTTGACATCACTGACCTTATCAGGTGTGTTTCCATGCAGCATTCCATAAGAAAACAGCAACACAGCATTGACCGTATCTTACACTCTTTATGTGTTAGCTGAATGGAAGTCCATCTGATGGTGGGATCCATGTTCAGCAGTATTCGTCATTATTCACTTAATTATTTTTCTGTTGCATTAGTACCGAAATACTTACCTATGCATCTATAAATTGAATATGACTGCTTTCGTTCCCAGGTCTGAAGGGAGAGATGGGGGTGATAGGGATTCCAGGACCCCCTGGAAGACCTGGTTCCCCTGGGCGTCCTGGTTCTACTGGACCACGAGGTGTGTCCGAGCTTCCTATATAGTGACAATCTTGGACGGAAAATTTCTAGAAAATGGCATACCTCTTCGACCTCTGTTTTTGGAACCAGAGGACTATCTTAGACAGAGTCTCAGTTTTACAGTAATGCATTAGCTTGTAGCTAGTCACTGTATCTGTCTGAGCAATGGATTTCAGATTCTCTCACTGTTCTGCCGGCATCAATATCTTTATAACGCTGCCCATAGTGATATGATACCAGAGTGGTTCTGTGGTATCAGTCCAGGTATGGTGTCTTTTACCAGGTGACCCGGGCTTCATTGGACCGAGAGGTGATTTCGGTGAGGTTGGACCTAAGGGGGACCGAGGGGAGCCTGGTCTACGGGGGCTTCCTGGCAACATGAGCCATGTGGACATGGAGAAGATGAAAGGAGAGAAGGGGGACCATGGAGAGCAAGGTATGGATGGCTGTGGGTTGAGGGTTTAGCTGGTAAGCTGGGGTAAGGTTTTTTCCTGGGGCAGGGGTATGAAAGGGGTGTGTGGAACTCCAGGGCATCAGCTGATGGACCAAGTGAAACTGGACTCCAGCTAATCAGGCGGGCTTTTGAGATGGAACATTCTCCAGCTGTTCTTTCCGTGACCCTGACTCTCTTTCTTTGTTCAACGTTCAAAAGGCTGTCAAACCATCGTGGATTTAGTCCTCAAAATCTCAATTTCAGAATATGAAGGAGTATATCTACATGTGTGAAACTGCTCTGGTATGTAAAATAAATGCAAAATCGAACTAAGTCTCATAAACTTCCTTTTAGGTTACCCCGGGCTGACAGGCCAGAAAGGACACCAAGGAGTACCCGGAGTACCAGGAATGCCAGGGAAAAATGGAGATCCAGGTTTACCTGGACAGCCTGGTAATAAACGTTTGCATCATATCTCCCGAGAGCACCCAAAGTCCTGTGACCAGTGTTAATTTTAGAGGAAGAAGGTTGTTTTGCCTTTGAGGGACTCATTGTTAAACACATTGACAATGAGGAAGTCAGTAGTGCTGACTTTGCTTTCTTGCAGGTGAGAAAGGTGACCAAGGAGAACATGGCGTGCCGGGACATGTGGGCACTCCTGGGCAGAAAGGCCAAATTGGAGAAATGGGGCTACCAGGTAAGTTGCAAAAACGTCATCCCTGTCTTCTCTTTGTGTTGTCATCGCTCTCAAATGAACAACAGAAAAAGGCTGAAGTCTATATGTGTTTTTTATGTGTTTATCAGGTACTGTAGGTGCCAAAGGCAGCAAAGGAACAAATGGGACCCCTGGGCATCCAGGATTCCCGGGTTCGACTGGTGACAAAGGAGAGAAGGGGGAAGTAGGTCAGCCAGGCATTGGAGTCCCAGGCCGACAGGGTGAAAAGGTCTGTGTTAAATTTGTAGTTGGTGAGGCACAGATGTCAGTGCGTGTACCTGTACGTGTATTTGTGCACCATATTCGCGTCATCTAAGTCGCTCTATATGTCTTGGTGTCCAGGGGCAATCTGGAGTGCCAGGCTCTCAGGGAATCCCAGGAGAGAAGGGGCTTAAGGGTGCGATGGGAGTTCCGGGAATGCCTGGGAAACCAGGACAGAAGGGAGACACAGGGTTAGAGGGTCACCAAGGCACGTGTCTCACCGTCAGATCATATTCTATAGCTAACTCATAGACGACATGAGCACAGTGTGAATTGTCTCAGTGAATGCTAAGCACCGGGGTGTGTCATCACTGCAGGTAGCCCTGGCCGGCCAGGAGAGAAAGGTGTCCCCGGACTACCTGGGGCAGGCGGTGAACCGGGTCGACAGGGACGACCAGGTGAGAACAGCTCACATTGACCTTAGCATGGAGCCCTCTGTGCAAATTTTGTTCAATCTCTCAATAAATAATGTGACTAGTCCAGCAACATACAAGTATGATCTTTCGGAGCTCATTGTGACAGTACACCAGATCTGATTTTTGGGCTACACTGCAAAAACTGAAAAATAAGTCCACCTTACCCAGTGGTTTAATCTTGCATTAAGACTTGAAACACTTATCTCTATTACCTTTTAAATCAGTTAGACAAAAATTTGCCAATGGGGTGAGGCACTTTTGACTTATTTCAAGATTTGCCAATGGGATAAGAAAATTTCACTTGTACAACATGGTAACTTAAAATAAGCTCATATTTTCTACTTGAGAGAGAAAAACTAGGAAGTTAGGACTTATTTTAAGACAAAATGACCTGTTTAGACAGACACTTTTTGCAGTGTAATGTCTATTTTTCCCAACTAGTGTGGTCACAAAATTGGATTTTATTTGGCTAAAAATATGTGTACAGTACATGTCTTAGCCCTTCTCCTGGCCCTCAGTTTGGACACCAGTAGGCGAAGAGTCTGTAATGATTCAGTATGTCATAGATCAGTGTGTCTGTTCCGGCCCATAGAGTAGTCAGGAGAGTATAAGTACAGTCTACAGGCAAGTTCCCCTGTACAGCTGCATGAATTGAAATTTTGTGGGACGCTCTTGTTTCCAGGGGAACCCGGTCTACAGGGCCCCACGGGTCCACATGGGGAGAAGGGAGAGCCTGGTGTGGACGGTATCCCAGGATCCTCTGGAGAGAGGGGTGATCCAGGTGAGTTTAGGAAGACAGTGCTGCACCTTTTTGCTGCTCGTTAGCTTGCAAACGAAGAACATCATTCAGTGCTACTCTGACCCATATGCAATGTATGTAGCATCGTGAAAACAAATAAAACATCATTTCTGGAAATTTAAAGTAATGACTAGCTATTTTTGATGGTGTCATGATACAGCCGTACCTCTGAACAGACACCAAACTGTAACATTTTATCCTTCCTTCTTCTTCCTCAGGATCTCCTGGTAATGGTTATCCAGGAACCCCAGGTCAGACTGGTAGTAAAGGTAAGGCACGCGGGTCTTTCCCGGGGCTGTCATGTTTCTATAGCAGACAGTATCACGCTGTGTAAACAAGTCATTATGAATTCTGATTGATATAATGGATATAACTGATAATGTGATATTGGATATAAGACACAGAATTAGACTTCCTGTTTAGAGACAGCTGAACGAATGTCATTGAAGACTTTTGTGGGAACTAGTCAGTGGACTAATGGACCCCATAGCTGAGAGTGATTCCTTAATCAAGTGTCCCATCTTTGTTATGATAGCATAACGTGGCGTTTTAGCATTACCAGCATGTTAGCATAGTCAGGTTCAGTGGAAGATAGACATCTCCTTTGCCTGTGTAGTCTGTACTGTCCTGTCAAAGCAGAATTGTATGAAGAACTAAACTATCTGCATTTATTGAAATATGATTAAGATTAACAGTTACGATAAGTAATAAATGACGTAGCGAGTAAATGAAAAAAAACAAACCACCATCAGGCACTTTTACCGTGAAAATGTAGAGCACATAATGGTAAAATTAATGATATAGTGTAGTAAGCTGCCATCTGAAAACCCTGGTATGACAGAGCAGCCAAACATGGGATGAGAGCAAATTAATCAAAATAAACACTAAATGACTCTCCCTTCACCCTCCTGAGATCCAGGCAAAAATTTCTGACCAAAATAATGAACCCAAAATTTACAAAAGAAAGAAATATATGAAAATACAAAAAGGTGGCTTTACAGCAAGGTTTCTCTCTTCAAAATCGCTCTGTCTCACCTGCAGTTCCCTTTTTCATTCTTGTGAGAGGCGAAACTTTAAGGACTTTGTTGCTAATTAGCATTTTGATTCGGGGACGCCTGCTTAACAGGAGCGTGCACTCCTCTGATTGCCTCATCTCCTCATTACTAACGTAGCTGTAAATATGAAGTGTAATTGGTGTATAAAAGTGTGCTGCAGGATTTATGCTCTGAATCATAGATCTTACTGTAGTCCGTCTGTCCCCTCCCAGTGGTTTAACCCCACCTACGTCTCCACAGGTGACAAAGGCAGTGCAGGTCTTCCAGGAATTCCAGGCAGCCCTGGTGTCCCCGGATCCAAGGGGGACAAGGGTTTCCCGGGGAAAGTAGGGCAACAGGGCCGGCAAGGGGAGCGGGGCCCTCCGGGGCCTTCAATGCCTGGGCCGAAAGGTGATAGAGGAAGACCAGGGCAAGCTGGAGAGCGAGGTGAGTCTTGACATTAAAGATGCCACTGAGAGGGAGGGAAGGAAGCCTTTATGTGGACACTGAAAAATGCCTTTTCAGTGACTTATCTGGCAACCACAAACCACACCTTGTGTGAAAAAAATGCAGCTTGTTATAAGCAGAAATTCTCTTCATTGAGCAGTATTCACTTACAAAATAAAGAAGCAAACAAAAGGTCAAAAAACACATGGGTGAAATACAATGTGGACAGAGAAAAGTGACCCAAGAAAATTTCCGAATTACGCAACAGAATAGACTTGATATGCTCAGCAATGAAGTCGAAGATAAACGAGAGAGACAGGATGGAGAAGATTGCGAGGAGAAAGAACGGCAGATAGAAGGAGAATCCTATTTACATGCATGTGAGGAGGTCCAGGGTAGAGTTAAGAAAAATAGAGGCCACAGGATGTCAAGTTAAACACGGGAGAGAAGACGGGAAAAATAAAGCTAATGAAGCCAAGACCAGGAATGAAGTACTGGTGGCAAGAGAAAAATCTACCAAAGTTTGCAGAAAGGTGAAGAGGGGATGCAAGCAAGACAAGAAATTGTGTAGAGAACCTAGCCGTAGAGGCGGAGGAAACAGCCGGCAGAGGAGACATGTATGACATCGCAAAGAAGCTCAGAGGTAGAAAAGTTAACACTCATTGGTCAGTAAGGAATTAAGATGCTGAAATCATAAAGGTGGTGGAGGAGGAATTAGAGATGAGGGGTGAATATCATGAGGAAGTGTTGAGGAGACCATCTCCAGAGGATCTTCTGGATCCTCAGGCCGGAGACAAACTTGAGATCAAAGTGGGAGAAATCAGTAAACAAGAAATGAAGAAGAGCATCAAAAAAATTGAGAAACAACAAGGTGCCCGACATAGACAACATCCGAGCTGAGGCTATCGTAGCAGGAGGCGATACATCAGTGGATATGTTGCATAAACTTTTAAACACCATCTGACTAGAAGAAAAGATCCCTAATGACCTGAGGAGAGGGCATCTGGTAAAACTACCAAAGATAGGAGATTTGAGCTTTTGTGTGTATTGGAGAGGGATAATGTTGTTGAGTGTAGTCAGCAAAGTAATGAGCAGAATAGTACTGGAATGTATGAAGAATGAGCTGGATAAGAAATTGAGAGAAGAGCGGCCTGATTTTAGACAGGGAAGGAGATGCGCAGACCAAATTGTAATGGCACATATTATCACAGAGCAGTCTTCAGTTTATGTCAATTTTAACGACGTTGAGAAAGCATTTAATAGCATGGATAAGACTGTTTTGTGGAAGTTGTTTATGCTAAGTTCCCACTATCACGATTCGCGGCACGATTGAAATCATGGTCTTAATCATGGAGTAATCGTGGCGATCCTGTCAGATCTGGTCAGATCTTGAGGTCAGTCGTGGCAATCGTGTTGATCGTAGAAAAGTTTTGGATGGTTCAAAAATTTCCTACGATCAACACGATTAATTGTCAATCGTGAATATTGCATCACCGCCTCGTATCTAAACCTGAAATTTTAAGCCGCTTTCACACAGGACGCGAAACAAAATTTTTGCTCGACAGATTACATTCAAAGTCAATGCAAAGACGCGAATACACGCGTTTCGCGCGTATTCGCGTCTTTGCATTGACTTTGAATGTAATCTGTCATGCTAAAAAATTCGTTTCGTCGTCGAAGCAGCTTCAGAGAAGTTCCACGATCAGCTACGAATGGCCAATCGTGGCGTTCATAACGGAGCACACGACAGTGGGAACTAAGCATTAGGTATTACATAGTCCCTGACAAAGTCGTCCATGTGACCCAGGCATTCTACAATGGCTTTGCTGCAAGAGTCATACACAGGAATGACCTCTCTAGAGAGTTCTTTATAGAAACAGGCGTACGACAAAGGTGTCTATTGTCACCATTACTTTTACTTGTTGCACTGGACTGGATAACCCAGGAATCATGTGACATGATAAAAAGAGGCATCCAATGGAAGGTAATGGAGAGATTAGAAGATCTGAATTTCGCAGCCAATATAGCATTATTTACACACAAGTTACAAGATATGACGGAAAAAGACCAGGGACCTTGAGGTTAATGGTAAAAGGAAAGGGTTGAGAATAAATGTAGAGAAAACAAAGTTAATGAAAATCAAAAACAGGCAAGGGGGCACTGTACAGATTAATAGGGCAGATGTTGAAGAAGTGGATAAGTTTAAATACCTTGGCTGCATTGTTAACAACACAGGAGGAACAGTGGTGGACATCAGTGCTAGAATTTCTAAAGCAAGGCAGGGATTTGGCATGCTGATGACTATATGGAAGGCTGAGGGACTGTCGCTAAGAACAAAGCTGAAAGTTTACAGTTCCAGTGTATTGTCAGTTTTTCTGTATGGAGCCAAGACGTGGAGACTGACCAAAGGTTTAGAGAGGAAGTTTTAGGTGGCTGTGAACAAATCTCCTGTGATCTTGGAAAACCTAGTGAATTTACCAGTGGCAAGTATTCTTGCAACTGAACAAAAACCTTTAGATTCTGGACTTTTCCCAACCGAAAAAAATAATAAAAACTTGATTTTGACAGTTCAAATAACTCTAATAGCTAGTGTTTTAAGATCCTCACCACTCTTAATTACTGAAAATGAGGTACAAACTCAGTTTCTCCCAAAAGTGACTCATGTACTAGGTTTTTCCAGGTCACAGGAGAAATGCTTGCCAAGTATTTTGGACATGGGGGTATCCTGAAATGATTACCAATGAAGAGTTGTGGGAAATTATAGGTGAAAGACCAGTCCGTGTTGTAGTGAGGGTTAGGGCCTGGAGATGGATTAGGTATACCTTACGTAGTAAAGAGGAGCATATACCCAAAAGGGCAGCGGAATGGAACCCACAAGGAAGAAAGAGAAAGGTTGGGTGACCAGAAGAGTCTTGGAGAAGGAGTAGGTCACTCATAGAGGAACTGAGGAATATAAACATCTCATGGGGAAAAGCAAAGAAAGTAGCTAGGAACAGAGAGAGATGGAAGACAATGATGAAGAGCCTATTTAGGAATGATGAGGATTAAGTCAGGTTGCTCAAAGTTAAACTACTCAGACCAAATGTATAATGTTAACCAAGGTCGTTACTGGGAAATATAGTTGGTGAGATTTGTAGCAAGCCAGCTGTATTCAAAAGGAGGGCTTTTTTCCACTTACTAGGGACCAAGATGGCGGTGGAAGCTTTTATACAAAGTTGTTCGCAGAGAGAAAAGGCTGTTTGCTAGAGAGAGAAATTCACATACGAGGTTTTGACCTACTCTGGTTAAAGCAAGCTTCTGCACCAGGGGTTGGCAAAGTTTGCCCTTGAATTCAGATCTAGCCCTGGTTATCTTTTCTCCCTGGTAATTAACTAAAAAACAGAGCAATTAGTGCTTCTGATTGTTTAGGCTGTCTTTACACCCGTCTCCCAGGTAAAGAGAGGGTGGAAAACCAGTGATTCTTGGCCCTTGATGACCGTGAGTCGATGATCCCTGTTCTATACATGAAGGATGGCTACATTGACTTTAATTTAGTTTTATTTTATTTTGTCTGAAGTTTTTTTGAATTACGAGCTAATTATACTTTGTGATTTGTCTCAGCCTTATTTTAAAAGAAAGCAGCACAGTGGGGCAGTTGGTTGTGCTGTTGCTTCACAGCACGAGGGTTTGCGATCCGTATCCAGCGTGGGGCCTGTGTGTGACTTTTTCCACATACTCCCTGTGTTTGTGTTGGTTTCCTATTCTAATTTCCACCCACTGTCCAAAGAAAATTGTACCAGGCAAACTGGAGACTCCATATTGCTGTGTGGGAATTCATGGATAGTTGTCCTTTATTGGAGTGGCAGACTGTCTGTGGTGCGTTCCTGCCTCTTGCCCATTGTTTGCCCAAGTGCAAGCAGGTTTGGATGATAGGTGGATGGTCCATATGAGTACATACGTGAGGTTCCTTTTCAAAAATATTAGCGCTAGTCTAATGCATCACATCCATCAATTCTTTTAATCGCAGACAGCAGATTGAAGCTTTAATAAAGTATAATATACCTTATAAAACACCAGCAGATTGTCCATAATTCAGCACTTTCAATTTTCATTTGTACTGGAGGAAGTAGAGACCGATCTGCCCTTGTTTCCTGGCAGGCTTTCCTGGGTCCCCTGGGCCTGCCGGAGTTCCAGGACGACCTGGGTCGAAGGGGGAGAAAGGAGACCAGGGGTACCAAGGGCCACCGGGACAAGAGGGGTTCAAGGGGGACAGAGGTCTACCTGGTGCTCCTGTGAGTTTGGAGCCGTGCTTGTGTTCCTCCCTGATCTGTCACTCTTGGTCCGCACCACCACCAGTTTACAGAGACTGGGGCTGTGTTGTCTACGTGTGAGAAGAAGGGAGCAAAGTTTTTACCCTGATGCACTGTTTACTTCGGACATCAATATAAATAGCTAGCAGATCATTATCAGACCGTTTGGTAGCTGAAAGGAAATTTAGAAAATAATTTGCTTATTTTCATTATTCACACATGAAAAATAACTTGAGACTTTTATACCGGTTTGTAACTTGCTGGAGGAGTGCCCCTCCCTGACATGTAACTCAACCATTAATATTCTGTATATGTGTCTTTTCGCTTGTGTGATACAGGGACAACCTGGACTGCAAGGATTTAACGGGCTAAAGGGTGATGGTGGACCGCCAGGCTTCCCTGGATTTCAAGGTGGGTCCATATCAGAGCTGAAACACCTGGCCATGTGTGGATTTTGTGTAGCACTCCAAAGAATCTCGTTTTGGGCCTTTGAAAATGGTTACACGTGAGGCAGTAATGCTATTCCTAGTTGTGTCTGTCAGTAATCGCATATTTTTCACCTTCGCCCAGTTTGGTAGTTTCATGGTCTGCAACAAAGGCATTGCAATGGGTTGAGCGGCGCCTTAGGGCACGTGTTAATAAAAACAGCTGGTGCCGTGTAAGCCATGTGTCAAAGAACTTGTTTGCGTTTGCGATATGACGTTTAAAAATGCTTAATATTTATGTTTGAATTGGGACAGTCAAAAACGCTTCAGCGTGGTTTAAAGCATCCACTAGATTGCGTTCAGTGCTATATGCCCTCTCAGCGTGCCAATATGACGTCCAATATGCATAACCTGTTTAAATTTAAGGGCTATCCCTATAACGGTTTACCAGCTATAGCGGTGAACAAGCGATGGGAAGATGAACAGATGGGCAGGAAGAGGGGACGATAATAGCCCTTTGGCTAGAATCGCTGAGGGGGCTAAAATGACTGGAAGACACTCCAAACTGCTCACATTCATAGCTATTCCATAATACTAAATTATATCCAAATGTTGGGATGTATCAGAAGGGAAATGTTTTCATAGCACTTTTGCCGTTCCCTTTTGCACATAATATATCCGAAAGCTCAAAAATTTTGTCAGAACGAAAATAACCTACTGAGCGAGATGTTGAGCGTTTTCTTCGGGCATAACTGCATACCAAACAGTTAAATTAGCTATAATAGAAAGATCTGGAGTCTCTAGCTGTCGTAGAGTTTAGGGATGCAGCTTGTTGAAACAGTTAAAAGCAAAGAAAATGCTTAATAAGTAGCCTGTTTACAACATTTTTCTTCTAACATGCGACATTCTTAAGCTTTCAGATAGTGCTATAGGTTAATCGTGGCAGGTTTCAAATCTCTGGCTATCATTTTTTTTTTTTTTTTTTTTTTTTAATTTGGAATCTCCATTCCCACCCAAATGTAGAATGGCCAATTGGCGAAATATGTACACAAGCATGCTCATATGCAACCCCATTTTGCCATCTTGGGAGAACAATACAGCTCACGGCCCTCCTCCGAAGTACGCGCCAGTCAGCCGCTGCTTCTTTTTACACTCATAGCTCGAAACCTCTCAGAAGTTTCAGAATGAGTGTGGAGGACGCCCAAACGTGCGAGCTTAGAATTTTACTGAAGATCACCCGGCTGGTTAACAGGATGTGCTTGAGCAACAAAGAAGTGCTAGGATCTCATGATCCCCAGCTGGCAGTCCCTCCAAATTTATTTCCCTGCAGCGCAAAGCCAGTTGTCTGCTGCTCTGAAAAGGCTACCGGCCACTGCCAGCACTGGCGCGACTGGGGCTGGCTATCATTTTATGTATGTTTTAGCACATTAAGGGGCAAATCCCTAATGAGCACTGAAAACATTTCCCTTCAAACATGAACTGCATTCTCAAACTTCTGGATATAGTTACTGCTAAAGAAAATCTATAATAGCAGAAGTTTCTGAGTTTCAAGTTGTCATTTTAGGTATGTTTGCACTCGTTGGCTGGATATGCACTAAGAAGATGCTAAATTGTATCTCCCGGACGACGATAGTCGGGAGATACTATGGTTTAGTTCCGGGGCCGCCGCTGCGCTCGCAGAGATTTTCTGTTCAGGGCTCTGGAAGCGACATTTATTACAGAAATTTTTTCTAATTTTGCACAGGCGAAGATATTTATTTGACAATGCTCAATACCGATTTTCGGCAATTTTGGACGCTCAGTATGGCTGCCGGTGGCCATTTTGTCCGAAATTTGGGGATCGGGGAGATACACGACTCTGTCCCTGTGGCGACCGAGTTATCTAGTTATCATTTAAAATATAGCCTTTCTAACTGGCTACATTCTTAAGCTTTTGTATATGTTTACAGCTCAAGGAAAGTTATAATCATGGAAGGTGTTGAGTCTCTCGCTCTCATTTTAGGTAACACAGGTTCAAGCTTGTTAAGCATTTTTACATATTCGCTGAGAAAACGCTTAATCATTATCCCCTATTTACTTTCTGATATCTTGATTTATTATCACTGTTACACGTACCATGATAACAATTGATGAATATGATTGCGGAAAGAAACTTCTTCACCCTCTCTCACATTATTGATCTCCCAACAGACTTACAGAAATTGAATTGCTTGTTTGTCTGTGTCCCGGGTTTCTTGCCTGTTGGGAAGTGATATTTCTGAGTTAAACCGCGGTACGCTATTGTGGTGGCATTTAATGGGAAGGGTAGGATGAAGGGGTATTTTTACCTGTGAATGTTTTCTGTTAACAGGAGAAAAACAATAATTAAGCTTAGGTGCGGGAGGGGGTATCAGGTCACGGACAGGAGTGTCACAGGTTAAGAAGGGAAGCTCAACCAAACTCTGTGTTTCTCAGGGATGAAAGGAGAGGCTGGTGAAAGTGGCGTGAAAGGAGAGCTGGGAGACAGGGGCTTCCCTGGTGTGAAAGGTAGGTGTCTTATTTTTTATTTTTATATTATTTTATTTAATAAAATAGGTGTCTGACCAACAAAGCCCTCAGTGCACTGCCAACACCATCCGCCTGCCCACACTGTCTGCTGGTTACTCCAGACATAGACGTTGCAATTCAGGCAGCACTTGTCATCAACACTCTAACAATCGAATGTATTTTTTGCCTCGCCGTCACTGCGAAAAAAATAACCCACCATGCTGAGTTTGTGAAGGACAAGCATGACGCTAGCACTAAGGCAGCACAAGTTAACCCTTTAACTGCTTCAGCCTTTTGGTAGAGATGCTGTATCTAATTGAAAGATGTGTTGAACTTAACTCAACCTGATTAAGCCATCTCTGACAACCGGTTGAGGTATGATGTTAAGCTGAAAAGTTAAGTTCAACGCATTTTTAAATAGGATACAATGACTAAAAATGTGCTCTACCAAAAGGTTGTGCGGGCAGCTAAAGGGTTATTGACAATTTTTGACCAAACGCTGACTTAAGTGATATATTTCATATTGCTGGAGAACCCTACTGAGTTTTTGTAACAGAACACAGTGTGGGATCTGCTTGTAGCATTTAATCTGCACAGTTACATTTCCATTCATACATCTGATATTATATTTAATTTGATTGCACTGTGAGGCATAAGCCTAATCATTGTGACGTGCCTCTGGATTCAGTTAATCTAAAGTCAAAACAAACATCTATTTACTAAGAAGACTTACAGATGGGGGACAAATTAATGGGAAAATATACCTAATTAGTCGTAGTAATGTGTTGGGGCTACACAAACCTCCAGATCAGGTTTAACAGCCTTGGCATGGAGTGAACAAATGTAAAACTTTAAGGGAGGGAAGGAGTATCTTTTTCCGCAGAGATATTCTCTCATTGAGTGTTTTGGTGTTGGTGATGCTGATGGAGATAGCTGTCTCACATATTGTTCCAAAATCTGCTAGATAAGTTCTGTTGGTTTGAAATCTGGTGACTGCGATGGTGGTGGTGTATGCTTGGGATAGGTCTCATAATTCATTCACCCCTTGTGCCCTGTGAGGTTTGGGCCAATGTTATTGTGGAAGAGACCACTCCCATCACGGTAGGAATGCTTCATCATAGGATATAAGGGTGATCACTCAGAATAACTCTGCACTGCCTTGCCTTTTGTGTTTAAGGGGACGAGTGCACCGGAACCATGCCAGGAAAATGAACGGAAGCATCTGCATTTTTAATGCTTGTCCACAAATTTATTTAGGTCTTTTCCTAATTATTAATATATGTGAATTGATATAAAATTGCACTGTATTTTAAGTCTGATAATTTCAGCACATAGTTTGGGTACATTTTGTATCTTGTGATCTGTGGAGTCCATCAGCTGATGACTTAATGCACCTGTTTCCGTGGGCCATAGGAAACGTTGGCCCCCCTGGGCCCCAAGGACCACATTCCTTTATCAAAGGTGACACTGGCCCTCCCGGGGCCCCTGGACTGCAGGGCCCCAGAGGGGCGGAAGGGTATCCAGGTTCTAAAGGGCAGCAAGGTGAGATTGGAGTTTACGTTTTGTGAATTTAGCATTACAGTATAGGCTATTAATCAGGTAATGTCTTTGTGCTTTGCAGATATTGGGGTCTATCATTAGCTGTTATGGTCAAAAGTTGTGCACTATGGTCAAATGCAGCTATATTTGCTAGATTCGTCATTTTTACCTTTGCAGGAAAGTTATTACCTCCGCCAAACGAAATTGGCAGGAGGTTATGTGATCGGTGCCATTTGTCTGTTTGTTTGTGAACAAGATAACTCAAAATGAACAGATATCTCTGAAATTTTGTGGGTGGGTCGCTATTACATCAGGGAGGGACCCTATTGATTTTCACTGCGCTCAGTCAAACAATATGGCCGTCACGGCAGCAAACAATATGGCAGCCATCTTGAAATCCTATGACATGCAATAACTGAACTTTGCTCCCACTCAGCAAGATTTGGACTGTGCTGCCTTGGCAGAGGTTTGCCTCTAGTTTAACATGGGTTCCTCTTCATGAGAGGTATAATTATGATAATTACTCAATGTATTCAGCTCTACAGTGGTCACAGAACATATTGCAGTTCATTTGGAATTTTAATGGCACAATAGCAAGCTAATGTGCCTAAACATTGTAAGCTACTCCACAAAGTATGCTCGCTGTCCTGTCTGTGACACGCATTGAAGCAAAGTGAATGGACAGGAGAAGATTGATTGATTGAATCAGTGCTTGATTAGACAATGATTACACCAATAGTCCAAAATATTTCCTTCTTAATATTGATTTTCTTCAAACATGTGCGGTCAGGGTAGGCAGTGACTTCTTTTTTTATCGCTAGATTTTGTCAACCTGTTTCCGCGTACAATGCCTGATTGTCAATCAATCAATTTGACCTTTTTTTCTGGTCAATTAAGCCTGTAATAATTAAGAGGTGATAGTGACAAAAAGATTCATTTACCTTTATGCTTTGATTCGAGACTGCAAGGAAGTAAATTTTAACAATTAATTAGGAAAAAATCACAACTCTCTCGGTAATTCCGTATATTGTTTTGATCTTTTGTTTATCGGATTATGAAAGAAGACTAAAATAAGGTCCCTATTTTTTAAAAATGGCATTAAAAAGTACGTATTTAAGGGGGGAAATACTATCGTAAACATATTGACCACACATTAAACGCCGCATAAGAAAGGTTTTAATATTTGTTAATGGCATTGCGTTAGTTTCCTCTAAGTAAATATGAACAAACTTGCTGTCTCGTGAGCATTTTAAGTTTGATGCACTGAGCAATAATGTCGTGGATGGAACTGGCACGCCATTCTGCCGTTTAGTCTTGTAAATTAGTTAATCAATCCTCAGATTGTTAATCAAGCAAAGTAATAGAGTTATCGTTTGTTTAACGGTGAGGATTCTGCCTCCCCTAACTGACCTCCGACGGCACGTCACTGGGTGAGATCACACCGGCCACTTTTACTACCCCCCTTCTTTCGATTCCCTGACTTGGACTAATGTCACCTTAGAACTCGGCCTTTATTGTGATCTCAACTACTCAATTATTAAGCTTTGTTTCTGCTTCTTGGTTGTGACGCTATCGCATTGACAGAATCTGTCCGCAGAGAGACAGAGAAGTAAATGCCGGGGAAAGCTCTCAGTACTGCTGCTGTGGTGGTTCCCCAACAATAGGCATCTCCAGAGCCCCACTTTGCTATGATGACACACACACAGACTGACAAGGTGGAATCAATACCAGCTCACACTGGTGCCTTATAGTGTTTTTCAAAACAAAGAGTGCTAGGTTTTCACTGTGCATAATGGCTAAAGGGAACAGAAGATAAAAATATAGTTGGTGTATTGCAGGTTACTGTTAATTCATTTATTGATTAAGCCACATAGTCTGCGTTTCTTGGACAATGCACCAAGCTGTCCTCAATTTGGATCTGAGACATGTACTGTGGAAATAGCAAACTGCATCTGACAGTGGCCTAAAAGCACGTGGCAGCATGTGTGACTCTCTCAGCACCTAGTCTGTGTGGATAGTGTCAATTGCGTCCGCCGTACAGTAGTTTAACTGTGTTGACACTCCTGTCCACCCCTCCTTCCCCTCTACAGGTGTGACAGGACCGACCGGTCCTAAAGGAGAGGATGGACAGCCTGGATACCACGGTCGACCCGGCACCAAGGGGGAGCCCGGCCCTGCTGGGCCTGCTGGTGAGAAGGAACTACCTTATGGCACATAACCTTTCTCAATCCCCTGCGTTTGTTCTGCTCACCACACTGAAAGCCCTTCTTAGTTGTTTTGCTTGCGCACAACAGGCCCCAGAGGATACCCCGGCCCCCCAGGACCTGACGGACTGCCCGGTCAGGTGGGGCCACCTGGCTCTTCCTCCATGGATCATGGCTTCCTGGTGACCCGGCACAGCCAAGCGGTGGAGGTCCCTCAGTGCCCGCTGGGCACTAGCCTTATCTATGACGGGTATTCCCTCCTGTACGTCCAGGGGAATGAGCGGTCACATGGACAGGACTTGGGTGAGTGAGAGATACCCAAAACTGTTTGGAAGTGATGGCATCCCCTACAGCCAGGATTGGTTGAACCCCCTGTGGTGGCATCTTAACTGGAAGTTATGGTTGAAATATTGCCTTAGAAGCAGCCATCACTTCAACCTTTTGGCTTTGTTTTATGTTTCCCTTGATTAAAGGGACATTATCATCCAATACAATTTGCCTCTTAGATCATTCCCAGACAACAGTACATCCAGCTTCTAACTTTTTCCGGGCAATTTAATCTCCACGGAATTCAAATATCGAACAAAGGGTGCAAGCAAACAGGCTAGTCTCCCTTGAATGGGGCGCGACATTTTATTAGAGTAGTCTCTTTTTTGGCGCTTAGCTGTGATGTTACTCTGGCTGCTCTGCATATACTCTACATACAGCATACAAACAGTACAATCATCGTCCTTCCACCGCAATTTTTGTGAAATGAACTAGCTAGCCAGCGTTCACGGAGTACCTTTCTATAACTATTAGGTGACATTAGTTTGTTAGCTAGCTGGCTAGTCAGTGTTGATTGTGAATTTAAAACCATGGCAAATTCAACCATGAATGTCTGTGACTCATCATTGTGTATCAGAGTGATGTATTTCCGTACAAACATAAAGCTCGCAACCAATTCAAAATTTACTCAACTCGTTTAATAACTTTCATATGACACGCTTACTCGTGAAAGATCCTCTGTATCATGTAGGCTACCGTGCCCCACATCGAGTTTGTGTCATTTGTCATGTATGTTTATATGTCAGTCATGCAGACATAGTCGAGGTCTAGGTGCAGGAAATCTAACTTACCCGCTATTTTTTTTTTCGAGGCAGGCGATTCGTATTAATAGCCGGATATCGCACAAAAGACGCATAATTTTCAAGTATTATCATCACAATGCATAATGCATCAATGCAATACAGATGAAAATGACAGCCATAGTGAGCCGGGATGAAGTCATTATTAACAGCGCCCCTAGCGGTATTTCCTCAAAAATACCATCTGCTAGAAGTGTCACGAAGCGTTCCATAAACTCCATAAACAAAAAAATCTAAACAATTCGAAAGGATGACCCCACATGAAAAATTTCCTATGCATGAGTGATTTTGTGTATTTATGCAGCTATTGAGTGTGACTTGCGGTACTATGATAATGTCCCTTTAACTACGAAATATTAGCTGAACTAACAACATCAGTAGATAAGACTACGTAATTTGTTGATAAATTAATTAGCATAAATTGACCTGATGATGGACGATGATGTGTAGGGAATCCTTCTGCTATTGTTTGAGACAAATGACTCCTGGCTTTTGGGATTTTCCAGATAACTGGCAAGCTGTTCATGTTTCCTCTTTCAGTAACATAGCAGATGTTGGAGCTTGAAACCTGTTCCCCGAAATGTGTGTAGCTTCTGCAAGAGAAATTCAGGACCCTGGTATTGATGCTCTGCTCTGCCCCCTACAGGAACTGCAGGGAGCTGCTTGAAGAAATTTAGCCCCATGCCCTTCCTCTTCTGCAACATCAACAATGTCTGCAACTTTGCCTCCAGAAACGACTATTCCTATTGGCTGACCTCTCCGGAGCCAATGCCCATGAGCATGGCGCCCATGACCGGCGAGAGCATCAAGCCCTTCATCAGCAGGTGGGGCCAGTACTGAAAGTGTTAAAGGCATGTTTGGGGCTTTGGGCGACTCAGTGCATGCATAGGAAACAATTTTATCCCAACTAAATTCAAATAATAAATGTTAGCGGCTATTTTTAGCTTCCGCTAATTTTTTTTGTGGTTTATCGGCTTAGCGTTGTCAAACTTTTTGAATTAGCAGATTAGTGTTTATCAAAGCTGACATTTCAGTTTGCTGTGCCTACCACTGACTGTTAATAACATTGATGTTTCAGCCGTATAACCTGGCTTACATTAAAATAGGTAAAACTCTATACTGTTGTAGACAGTCATGCTTTTTTCTTTTTCAGTCCTTGTTCAGTATTTATTTTTGGTTGCACCAGCTCACAGCAGGTTTGAGCGCTGTTATGCTGTGGGGCCCATTTACGTTGTACAAATGCAAAGTCTCACCCTGCCATGGCTTACTGTAGTCTTTTTATTTACGTATGTGTGTGTGTGTGTACGTGAGATAGGTGTTCCGTGTGTGAAGCCCCTGGTATGGTCATTGCGGTCCACAGCCAGACCATAATGATCCCGGCATGCCCAAACGGATGGGACTCTCTGTGGATCGGATACTCCTTTGTCATGGTAAGAGTCCTGCTGCAGCCGTCACCACTACAACAGCTACAACAATGACAAACAGCCATCCATGTGGAGGGACTATATTAGAGGACAGGTGTTTTACACACTGTAGCAATAATAACAGTTTTTATTCAGCATACTGAAACCTCTGCCTTGCCGTGAGGGAGAAATCTGCATTAGCACATGCACGAGTCTTGTTAGACAGTTCCATCCATTATCTAAAAGTTGACACTAGCATTTACAGTAGAAGTGATTCCAAATTAGAATTAAAATAAAATGTATGCACAAGTATATTCCACCAATAGTGATCTTTATTTTTAATAAAGATCTTTTTGTCCACCCAAATGCATTTCCCCCCTTTGTTACGTTACCTCTCATAATCTCTGGACCCCATCTGCTCCACTTGAATTTTTCTTCACCTCATACCCTCATCCCTCTCTCTCTCCTTCTCTCTCCGCCTATTTACTCTGACTCCTTCTCCTGATTTTCTCTCTCCATCTCTCCCCCTCTCCAGCACACCAGCGCCGGGGCGGAAGGTTCCGGTCAGGCCTTGGCGTCGCCCGGGTCCTGCCTGGAGGAGTTCCGCGCGGCACCCTTTATCGAGTGCCACGGGCGGGGCACCTGCAACTACTACGCCAACGCCTACAGCTTCTGGCTGGCCACCATCGAGGACGAGGAGATGTTCATGTGAGCTGGCCTCCATCGCCTCCCATCTCTCCCTGTTCAGTTTCTGTGCCAGATCGCTTCATTCGCCTGACTGTTGCCTTTTTGTGTTTCCAACAAATGCAGACACGTACAGCACTGTGAAAAAGTGGTTTCCCCCTTCCTGATTTCTTCTATTTTTGCTTGTTTGTCATATACTGTATAAATGTTTCACAATAGCCTACAAAATGCAGCTTAAAAAATTGTTTTCATTTAGCCACATTCGAGGGTTTTTGAGCATGAATTGCTTGATTAAGGCAAGCCACGGTACCTCAGTTGGATTCAAGTCAGGACTTTGACTAGGCCGCTCCAAAACCTTTGTTTTGTTTCTTTTGAGCCATTCAGTGGTGCACTTGCATGGGCGCTTCAGATCATTGTCCCGCTGCATAACCTAACTGCGCTTGAGTTTTAGGCCATTAACTGATGGCCACACATTCTCCTTCAGGATTTTCAGATAGAGAGCAAAATTCATGGTGCTATCAATTATGGCAAGTTGCCCAGGTCTTGAAGCAGGAAAGCAGCCCAGACTATTGCACTACCACCACGTTTGACCATTGGTATGATGTTCTTACTGTGGAATGCTGTGGTAGCTTTACACCTTAGGTGACGGGACTCAAGTTATGTGAAAAATTCTACTTTTTCTTATATTACCCCTGAAATCTTGGGGGACATCAGGATCTTTCCTGGCAAATGTGAGATGAGCCTTTGTGTTCTTTTAGATCTGCAGTGGTTTTCGGGCGCACAGGGCACAGTTTCTCCCATGGGCGCACAGTTTCATAGTGACTCTTTCTTGTTGTGAAATTGTGAACACTGACTGAGGCAAGTGAGGCCTGCAGTTTTTTTAGAAGTTTGTCTAGGTTCTTTTGAGACCTCCTGGTTGAGTCGTCAATGCACTCTCGCAGGAATTTCGGAGGGCCAGCCACCTCTGAGAAGGTTCACCTCAGTTCCAACTTTTCTCCATTTGTAGACAATTACTCTCACCGTGGTTCGCTGGAGTTCTTGAGCCTTAGAATTAGCTATGTAACCCTTTCCATATTGATAGATGTCAACGACTTTGTTTCTCATCTGTTCTTGAATTTCTTTAGATCATGGCATCATGTGCTGCTTTTTTCCTTCTTCGTGTTGCCAGTTTTATTGAAGTGGTGTTTAAATTCAACACAGCTGGCAGTAATCATTACTGGTGTGTCGAATGACATTGAATCCTATTTTCTATCAAAATTGTTTGGTTGATTGATTTAGTAACTTAAGTTGCAGTTACTTTTTCACATAGGGCCAGGTTGGGTCGAGTATCGGTTTTCCTTCAGCAGGTAAAATGATCATTTAAAAACTGCATTTTGTGTTTACTCAGGTTATCTTGATGTTAAATGTAATTTGATGATCTGAAACATTTACGTGTCCAAATACGCAAAAATGGAAGAAATCAGGTAAGGGTTAAATACTTTTTCACAGCACTGTATGGCAGAAAGCAGAGCTGAAAATCACACAGAGGCACTGCTATGACCTAACAAGAAAACGCTGATATCTTTTTCAGGAAACCCGTCCCCACCACCCTGAAAGCTGGCAATCTTCGAACTCACATCAGCCGATGCCAAGTCTGCATGAAGAGAACATAATTTTCGAACCACTCTCGGCTTCGCCTGTCTTTATTTTTCACTGTTTCGGATTTTTTTTTTCTCCTTGACAAATGGTGCTATTTGGTGAAGATAAAGACAGCTTCATTCCAAAAAAAAACTTTACTCCAAATATTATACACCGTCTTTAATGTTACAAGCCAAGTGAATGCAGTGTTGAGTGACAGCATTACAAACCAGGAGCCGGAACTTTCTGTGCTTTGCTCCTTTTACGAACATTACCGCAATGTTTCTAAGAACCGTACCGCAATGTTTCTAAGAACTTTACCGCAATGTTTCTAAGAACCTTACTGCAATGTTTCTTCGCTAAGTGGCACTTTGTTTATTACTGCACTGACTATAACCCCTGTAAGCAGGTGTCAATTTTATAAGCTGTGTGTATGAATCGGATGTGCTCTGACGTATGCCATATTTGCCTTTTAGACTAGTGCCTTTCTTCTGAATAGTTCCTTATGTTTTACAGATACCACCTAAATCCATATCAATGTAAAGATATAAATAATTTTGTTTGTTTTGTGTTCGAAAGCTGTACTAATGTTCTGGCATGCATAGCCGCCGGTTACAGGTGTTAGTCACTGAAATTTGATTGTGGGATGAAGTTTGCGACAGTGCACGCTGGTGGTCCCGCGTTTAGCATCAGCTACATTGTAAATATGTTGCTTCCAAAGTGCACAATACATGACCACATAAGATTTTAGGCAGTTACATTATTTTGTGCTAAAATTTCCTTTATCTTTTTAATTTATGAGGGAGAAGACATGTTGAACATTATTTCATTCGTATAGCGAAAGGGTGGGCAAACATAGTCTGTCAATCTAAAGCGAAGTATTAAAGATTCTCGGCACCATTACACATCATGTATACATACACACATTTATTTATAAGCAAAGTGTGTTGCAAACTTGGAGAGACAGTAGCTACGTCTTCTTTTCTGTACGCAGTGTGTGGCATCGTGTGGTTGTGATGGGGGAGATTACTGCACTCTCAGGTTTAGCGCACTGGCTGCGACCAAAAAAGAAAACTGCTAATTGCTGTGTCCTCAAAGTATGTACTAATCCTAATATTTCTACGAATAATCCTTATGTGCACTTTTCTCCCAGATGATAGTGAATACTCGGGTTGATAAAGTTGGTAAGCAGGAGACATTAAGTGTACTTTAATATAGCTACGTTTGTAGGGTATTGTTGGTGTCTTTGTGAAGAGGTAAATACTTTTCAGGTAGTTTTAGGAAGTCATTCAGAGAGGAAGGTGCAGAGTCCCAACACATTCAGCCGGCAATAGAGTAAGGGGAATTATCACGACAATGGTGGATGTCTTACGACACTTCCGCTATAATGGGAAATAACAGAATGGGGGACATGGCAGACAGGCTACTTTATTTTAAATTGACAATACTTAATCCGCTTTCACACTGGACGCGAAACGAATTTTTCGCTCGACAGATTACATTCAAAGTCAATGCAAAGACGCGAATACACGCGTTTCGCGTGTATTCGCGTCTTTGCATTGACTTTGAATGTAATCTGTCGTGCAAAAAATTCGTTTTGCGTCCGGTGTGAAAGCATCTTTATTCTGAGGACATAGCAGTTTCAGTCACAATCTCATTCTGCAAAACCCAGGAAATACGTATCAGCACTACATTATGCAAAAGCTTTTCGTTTACTTTGGAACTTTCCCATCAAGTCAGGTCAATTTACGAAAATTTGCAGTGAGCACCATAATCTATTGGATAGTGATGTATTTTAGTTTTTTGCTTCTGAAACCTACTGAACATGCATTCTTCATGCTGACAATGAGATTGAAGGCAATAAGTCCCCAAAACAAGCAAGAACTGAAGATTGCTGCAGTACGAGCCTGGCAGCACATGACCAGCAAAGATACCCAGCGTATGGTGATGTCAGTGCATCACAGACTTCAAACAGCCATTGCCTGCAAAGGATATGCAGCCAGTATGGTTTGGAATCGTAAATTCAAGAGCAATTTATCCGATGTGGATGAAAGCGCCCTCAAAGTGAAGCCAACAGTCTGCATTTAAACCTCATTGTAATTTTATCCTTTCAAACTCAACGTGCAAAAGTTTAGAACCGACATTAATTATGGTGCTCAATGTATAGATTAAATAGTAGTCGAGTGAGCGGTCTAAGACACGGTCAGTGTTTGCTGTAGTTAACCCCCCGACCTCTATGCATACCCTTAATGTTGTGTCACCATGCCGACACCCACATCACGGAATCCTCCTCGTAATGAAAACCTTTCGAAAGAAAAACTCCAGTGTTCCCCTGTTAATGAGGAATGCCCTGTTATGAGGGAGATGAATCAGGTATGGGAACGCTCTTGATGGAACAGGGGACGTCTTTTAAACACTGAAAATGTATTACAACTGTCCAAAGTGTTCATACACAGCACCAAAAACAATCATAATGGGTTCTGTTCATTGTGAAGTTGTCTCGATCATAACAGACATATGTTCTGCGACAATTCCTCGTAAAATAACCCTTAATTACCTCTTAATCAATGCATTCCTTCAGTTTGGCCTCAAATCCTGGTTGCTTGTGACGTAAATGTTTTGTTGGCAATAAATAAATAAACCAAAATATATGAGATTTCACTTGATTCATGAATTATGCAAACTTATCAATTTCTTGCTAGTTTATTCGTAAATCATGCAATTATTTATATACTGCTTTGGAATTTTGCTTCGGTGGATATCTACTGCATTTTAGTTAGATAGATTATTCAGTACTCTGATATCAGCAGGAGACACATACTGTGTGTATACAGTTTGCTCATAGTAGCAAATTCATGAGATATCAATTTTTTTGAATTCACAAAAGAATTGTCATTGGCTGTCCAGGTCGGTGACCCAGTGCTTTGTGGTGAAAAAATTTCACCTGCTCATTTTGTGGTAAAGTTCTCTCTCATTGTATTACAGCGAGTTCACAGTTGTAGTCCATGAAGTTCACGTTTGAAAAGGAACCATTTGCATAACTGATGAACTTTTGCAAATAAAGTTGAGGAAATGGCCTCTAAAGAAATTCTGTGTGCTGCTTCTTCCAGAATGTAATTTTTATTTCCTTGGAAGCAATGAGCTCGCTGGAGTTCATTGGACCACAAAAAATATTACAATTTTGCAAATATATAAACTAGGAATTACAAGAAGGAGCATGAAAAGGCAACATTTCCGACTGCCTAACCGTTGTGTCACCAATTGGTCGTGTGTGAATTTTTTCATTCAGGTTTTGCTGTGATTTTTAGCATTCAGTGTTAAGAGCAGTTGCATTATCTGTCATGTCTGTCAGTCTGTCTCCGTCAGTCTATGTAAGAGCACATTCCAAATACCAGGATATTAATGCACATCACTGATAAAAATAGGAGGAAATAGGCTTGTGGATCAGTCTCTGGTGTCTTATTAACAAAATTGGTTTTTTTGTCATGCTTTTTTTTTCTTTTTTTTACAGAATCCATACTGTGCAATGTATTGAATAAATTAATTTGTATAAATTTTTTTCCGCCTCCTCTGTGTGTCGCTGGTCTTTTCAGTGCTCTATGGTTAACGGCGTCCAGGTCAAACATAAATCTCCTCTATGCAGGAATCAGCACTAGGGGGCAGACTACACCTATAAATCCTCCGCAGTAAAGAAACTGTTTTCATATGACCATTCATAAACTGAAATGTGTAAAAGGAAAAAACAAAAAAACACACACATTTTATCAATATCATAGGTGTGCTTTCCTGAGTTTTTCTTTTCCCGTTAGCATTTATTTTTTTCCGCTGCGTACTTTTAGTCAATTTTTATATGTACTTAGGTGGTGAAACGGCCTCATAGTAGTTTAGATGAGCTTCTGATTTAGGCTACTGGAGAGTCTCTCTCTAATAAAATTAGATGGAGTAAACTCTGTCCACTAAAGCCCGGTCTGTCTGCAGCTACAGCCAATAACGCGCCGGTCTGCAGGGCCGTTGCCTCCAAATACACTGCCGTGGGTTTTGACTCTAAAAAAAATAATTGAATTATTACTTAAAACCAGTGCTCAGCAGCAGAACACTGGACAACTGCTTCATCTCCCTGTCCTTTCTTCCGAAAAATCGAGCCTTTTGAGATCGCCCGGAGCCGTCTGTCTACCCGGAGCCTCCTGGAAGTCGTTTCCAAGCGCAGCGAGGCTCGTAAATTAGTCAGAGCGTATGCTGTTTTTGACGGGGTGAAGTAGATGGATCTCCGTAGGCATTATGAGCCTGTCGCTCTCACAGCCAGGTGCAGGGGCGATGAGTAAGCTCTGGAAGTTTCTATAGTGTGACTCAGCTCAGCAGTGACCCTGCAGACCCGTCAGTCATTTTATGGGAAAGGGCATGCTTGTTTACAGCATTGTATTTCACGTAAATCTGTGTCCCCTATAGGTAGCACAGAGAACTGCATTTTGCAGGCATTTAAAAAAAAAAGAATAAATAACCGAACAAACACCGGCAGGCGGGGGCACAAGTATATGTGAGCTGACGCGCGCACTCTAACCTTTAGCTGTAAAACTCCCCACATTTTTGACATCACTATAGACAGACTGTGAAAGCAGCAGGCACATCCCTCCCCTTTCCAGAACCTTCTGTCAGTCTGAGCCGCGTCATCTGTCCTTGCTGAAGGCAACACTCATGTAGGGGATGTCCTCTGGCCTCAGAAAAACCTTCAACACCCCCACCCCTGCCCCCATCCAGTCCTCAACTCTGCAAGCACCAGTTGGAAGACTCATTGGGAAGCAAAAATGGACAAGCTGGCCACATTCAGCCTTTGTAGTTTAAAAGACACCATTTCCTCAGCTTGCAAGCACCAATGTGACACTCCTTAATCATGAACAAATGCTACAGCAGGGTCTGTGTGGGTGTGTGCGTGTGTCTGAATTATGTGTGTGATAGTGTATGTGTATGTGGGCATATGTGTTGATGTGTGTCTATGTGTGTGTGTGTCTTATCTGTGTGCGAATACATTCTTCCTCGCATGTGCGCACGCGTGTGCTTGAGGGTGAGTGTTTGGGCATGTGTGTTGATGTGTGTCCATGTTACTTTGTGTAAAGTATATGTTCACGTGTCTGAGTGCGTGATTATGTCTTTCCTTGCATGTGTGTAAGTGTGTGCGCATACACATGTATTTGTGTATGCAAGCATTGTATGTGTGTGTGCTTACCTCAGTATCTCAGCCCTCAGAGAGTATGTTATTACGTCACTGCAGTCAAAGTAAAAAATAAAAAAGGAAAATTACTTCCGAGTGTCAGGTGAGTACAGTAGAACGTGTTTGTTTTAGCGCTGCTACTTACCTGACAACAATCGGGATTTTGTTACACGAAACTACGTGCCTCAGGCAACGAAATTGACCTGTGTTTCCCACCTTTGAAAAAATAGCAGCCCGACTGCTTTAAAGCCACAACAACACTAAAACACAATGACTAAAACTGTAGCTGGCTTTCTATGACTCCGCCATAAATGGGCACAAGGCTGTCACAGGTGATGTCAGTAACAACTCACTTGCCTTCTATTGCTTTCGTAAATTCCATCTGCACTAAATATGAACAATCTACGGCTTTATCAGTGCTGACTGTTGGATAGTGTGGTGGGAAAAATATCCCAAAATGTTCTAAATTCAGAGTATTACTATACTCACAGTTCAACAGAGAGAACTCAGCCAGGTTCTTGTGGCCCCTTAAAACTGCTGTAAGACTGTTGATCTGAGAAGAAACAAAAACTCATAAATCTGCCAAAAAACCAAGATAGGAAAGCCCCCAGCAGGCCGACCAAGGCTGGCAAGATGAGCTAATCGTCCGCGATGACCATATTGGTCATCAACCAATAAGCAGCTTCATTATATGAGCCGGCTCACTCCAGTTTATCCTGGAAATACCCAGGAATCCAGCCAACTTGGGCATCCACACTGACCTTCAAGTGAACCTTAGGTTTGGGAGGATCAGATACGGCCTTCAGCGTCCCTGGAGGCCTAAAAATGAATTTACACTATAATATAATGGCAAGCTTGTAACCAAGGGTGGGGTGGTGCTATGGGATAATGCACCAATCAGAATTAATAATGTTGGATAAGCTGGAAAGAGTCACGTTTAATCCCACCTAAAGGAACGTCCCAAAAGGCCAATAAATATGAGGGTTCGGACAATTGGTGGTCAGTCTGTGTCGAGTGATTGATGAAGAATGAATGCTACATGGTTTGCGCAGACCAGCCTGGGTTTTGTATTTCACTTTGAGCGACTTACAATAAACCCGATCGCATCAGACTCTGGAGATTGTGTCCATTCCTTGAGAGTAGATTTACAAGGGTGAGGGGAACACTTGGTCCACAAGTGTTTTCGCCCACAATAGGTATTACATCCAAACTACTTCAACAGCAAAGATGTTGCAAGATGTCAGCCCACTGAAGCAAAAACCACTTCCCGCTTCCTCTATTATCTATCTGTCTATGATTGACCCAAAGATGGCTCCGCCTCTTCCTCTGTGGGACCACCTAAAAAAGAATAGTTTACATCCTGTAAAGTGCTTACCCATATGCTCCTAGTGAAACATAATTATGTACATAATCTGGAGATTTTACAGAAACTACATGTACAGAAAATTTTGGCAATTTAAAAACATTCTCATCAACTCAACTCCACTTGCTGTTTTGTGAAATGCACAGTACTAAGGTAGTAGGAGGCAGTAAATAATTAACAGCACATTTAGTTGACAGTACACACTCTCAGTTCGGAGGCCGTGTCAGGCATTTCCATAGCTTTACATTTTTTGTCTTAGGAGAATAAGGCCTATGAAGGGAACAGATTTGGTGGATACCGAAAACTGAAAGTGCAGCTTTCTAATGAATGTACAAAAGATAATTCCCTTTTCTGGGAAAAAAAAAAAACAAGCTCCATGTTCAGTATTACTCAGGCCCTAATGAGAAGAGAGGGAATGACCTGGCTGTTTACACGGAACTGAAAATAATAACAGCACACGCATACACTCATTTAGAGAGACTACGTATGAACACCATCAGCGGAACATGACATCACCTTCAGTACATCGGCAGAACCATAGACTGTATAAATAGATGGACGAAGCAACCGTGACGTCACCCATTGGTTTCAGCATACCATTTAGGAAGCCTCGATTTCGGCAATTTGAACAGCGCCATTTTGCCATTTTGAAATGTGATTCCTATTGGACGAGAGTGTGGATTGAAGATCCAGGGAGGAGCGTGGCTCTGGATCTGACCGTATCAGACAAGGACCAGACGATAGCCACACCCCTAAAGCATATTCTGGCTTTATCCTTTATTCTATTCTACAACCCCAAGTCCGAAATAGTTGGGACAAAATGTAAATTGTGAATAAAATCAAAACGCAATGACTTTCAAATCACACCAGCCAATATTTTATTCAGAATAGAACAGAGATAACATAACAAATGTTGAAACTGAGAAATTTTACAATTTTATCCACAAAATGAGCTCATTTCAAATTTGATGGCTGCTACAGGTCTCAAAAAAATAGGGACAGGGGCCCGTTTGCAATGATGTAGCATCCCCTCTTCTTTTTAACACAAAGTGGAGGCGTCTGGGCATTGAGGAGACAAGTTTCTTGAGTTTAACCCTTGGAAATTGATCCCACTCTAGTTTAATACAGGCTTCCAGCTGCTGAAGAGTTTTGGGTCTCCTTTGACTGACTTTTCATTTAATTATGCGCCAAATAATCTAATTCGGTGAAAGATCAGGACTGCAGGCAAGCCAGTTCAGCACACAGACTCTTCTACTACGAAGCCATGCTGTTGTAATAGCTGCAGTATGTGGTTTTGCATTGTCCTGCTGAAATACACAAGGCCTTCCCTGGAATAGATGTCTTCTGGAGGGGAGCATATGTTGCTCTAAAACCTTTATTTACCTTTCATCATTCATGATGCTTTTTAAAACATGCAAGTGTCCCACACCATATGCACTAATGCATCCCCATACCATCAGAGATGCTGGCTTTTGAACTGAACGCTGATAACAGGAGGGGTGGTCTTTCTCATCTTTAGCCTGGAGGACAAAACGCCCATGATTTCCAACAACAATGTCAAATTTGGACTCGTCTGACCACAGGACACTTTGCCACTTTGCTGCAGTTCATTTTAAATGAGCCTTGGCCCACAGAACACGGCAGCGCTTCTGGATCATGCTCAACAATGGCTTCTTTTTTGCATGATAGAGTTTTAGGTGGCATTTTTGAATGGCACAGCGGACTATGTTTACAGACAGTGGTTTCTCGAAGTATTCCTGGGCCCATTTAGCAATGTCAATGACAGAATCATGCCGGTGAGTGATGCAGTGGCGTCTGAGGGCCCGAAGATCACGGGCATCCAGTAAAGGTCTTTGGCCTTGTCCCTTACGCACAGAGATTTTTCCAGTTTCTCTGAATCTTTTGATGATGTCATGCACTGTTGATGATGAGACCTTCAAAGCCTTTGCAATTTGACGTTGAGGAACATTGTTTTTAAAGTATTCCACAATTTTTTTTTACACAAGTCTTCACAGGTTGGAGAGCCTCTGGCCATCTTTACTTCTGAGAGACTCAGCCCCTCTAAGACATCTCTTTTATAGCCGATCATGTTACACACCTGATGCCAGTTAACTTAATTACTTGCTAAATGTTCTTTCAGCTGATTCTCATTTATATTATTCAGCCCTTTTTTGCCTGTGTCCCAACTTTTTTGAGACCTGTTGCAGCCAAAAAATTTAAAATGAGCTCATTTTGTGAATAAAAATGTAAAATGTCTCAGTTTCAACATTTGAAATGTTATCTATGTTCTATTGTAAATAACATATTGGCTCATGTGATCTGAAAGTCATTGCATTTTGATTTTATTCACAATTTACACTTTGTCCCAACTATTTCGGAATCGGGGTTGTATTTGGGACCATAACTTACAAAACTGAACATTGTGATATATCGAAGGAGACTTGAAATTTACGATAGATTCCATAAAGTGATGTGGAAAATTATTGAAATAATAAATCAGGTGGGAAAGTAGGGTCATTTTCTTATAGATTTCTATAGCATTGAATTTCTTTCTGCAACCACCAATATCGCCATCTGCTGGCCATTAAATAGAATGCAATTTTAAGAGATTTCTACATCGGCCTCACTTTTCAGACCCAGGTACTGCGTCCATCTTTTTATACAGTCTATCGGCAGTACTGACCCTCTGCACTTTCTGGCCAAACCATACGAGGGCAGCATTTCAAAGGGCACCTTAACTGTACCCACTCACCCATTTGGAAAAGCGATTTGGCTGCCAAAGGGGGGGTAATGACACCAGGGCTCAGCAGTGCAGGAGTTCCTGGGCTGTTCTCCAGTGAACTGACTCACCCCGAGTGCACATACTCAGATCGATGACCCAGACCAGAAACCATCGTCCCCAGCTGCTTTCTGCAGCAACTGCTCGGCTTCCTCTCAGCTCATGTAGAGCAAGCAAACAGAGCCTTTGAACCCAAATTTTTCATTCCCAAAAATATGCGGGCGTGTGGTTATTCCAGAAAATCTGCCTGCCCACCCCCTTCTCCAGCCCCCATCCAATCATCCCTTTGTGGACGGGAGTTATTTTGGTGGAGGGGTCTTTGACTACACAACATTCAAGTTTTACTGTGATGAATAAGTTTATATGCAAAGCACCTTCCTGTTATGAGTAATAATGCTCCTGGTCCTGTAATCAATGATAGGAAATAATATAAAAATTGTTTTTCAAGGGAATACACTGAGTACGGAGTCCAATGTATCTTAGTAACCTCACTCTATCACTGTCCTACAAACCACCACATACATACACACTTGTAAATACACTCATGAAGACAAACAAATGCGGCACATGCACACACGCAATGCACATTCACGTGACACTCTTACACCACACACAAATAACAGGTAACACAGAAAATGCACACATATTCATGACTCCATATTTCCAGCAGATTGTACCTATTCCTGTCTGAATAAAGAAACAATCCAGTTTTGTATTGGTGAGCTAATGAAAGGAGCAGGAAGTCTTGTGATGTACTTCCTGTTGAGAATGGTCAGCAGAGTTCTGTTGCTGTCAGATGCAGGAGGCGTATCAAATCACATCTGGCCTTGAAATTTCTGCATTCAAAATTCAGTACCAGTGTCTGGCAGGGAGTGAATCGTGAACCTGAAAAATATCCTGTGCCTGGCGATGACGCCTTTCAATTTGGGGCACATTGATGTTTTAAATGACCTACAAACATAACCTACTGGGTAGAATCACTGCAAAAAAAAAAAAAAAATCTTAAAGTATTAAGGTATTAAACTGCGTATGTTATATGTGTGTGTGTTTGTGTGTGTGCACGTGTGTGTTTGAATGTTTGTGAGTGTAAGCTTGTGTACGCACACTGCTTGAAAATGTGTGTGTGTGCAAGCTCAGTGTAATGCACTGTTATCTGCTGTTTTTCAAAACCCACAGGACCCCATGAGGGACAGGAATGCAGACAATGAACTCTTTAAGCCTCGTTTATTCAATAACAGAAGACAAGAAACTGAGAAAAGCTAGACCCCAGCTCAGGTCTATTTGATCAAAGAGGAGTAAAGCATACAGGCTTACAGCAGAGTCTCCCCTCGCCCAACTGGGATGGTTCTTTTACTGACCATGGAAATAGGTAGGCATATGCAGGTGGTTCTAAGAGAGTAAGTATCAGGCTTTACAGGGTGTGTGTATGTCTATGAGTCTATGCAGGGCTCTTTCTGTGCAATGTAGTGGTGGAGGTGTTGTAGGGGAGAGCCTAGAGAGGATTTCACACTTTGAAGAGTGGTTTTTTGCTATGTATTTTCAGTGTATTCTTGGTCAGTGTCATAGAATGCCATTTCTGTCAGCCAACTGAGTAAAGTCAGTCTGTCAGTGACCCGTTAATAGCAGTAGTAAGGAAATGATACAAGGACAGCTGGCATCTAAGATCTGACCCTGACACACCCTGTGGCCTGAGCCTGAGGAGTCAAGAGAGCAGGGAGTGTCAGGAAGCCCCTCTCTGGCAGATATTTACAGCCAAAAGTAGATGCTGTGGTGGAGGAAGGATGTTAACTAGCAGCAGACAAGTGTGATGCAGCACAGTGGCAGGCAGAGGCATGTTATGCCATAAAGGCGGAGCAGGAGAGCAGCTTATATAGCCCAGGAGAGCAGCTGCACATGCATATATAGCCTACCTACCAAAGAGGCAGAGCAGTGTCGATTATGCACGGGCATGTCTATGGAAATATGGGCATGTCTGGAGTTGTCTGCCAGAACTAGCCCCACAAGCGGCGCCCCATTGCTATCAATTACCGCACTGATTGTCGCATCAGCAATAGAAGGTTCTGGCAAGAGCATCCAAAGTGCATATCTGTGATCGCACATCTTAAAGGGTTATTTAAGGGTTGGACTCTTGAACAGGATGCTTTCTGTGTGACTAATCGCACTTATTGATGTTTAAAGCAGAGGATGAGGGGACCCAGGCATTTATAGTGGCATGGAGAGGGGGTGGAGGGACTCAGAGTTTTGGGGGCACAGGGAAATGGATGAATAGAACCAGCGCAGAAACCAAAAAGAGCTATAAAATTGCGTGCCAAGCTACTTCCTGTGGGACAGTTAGATGGAGAGCGAGGAAGTCAGAGAGAGAGAGGGAAAGAGAAACTATATTTCTTTCTTTTCACCGTCTTCTCTGATGGCTTCATCACCGAGCCCAGCCTATTAAAAGTAAAACTGTCACACCTCCAGAGAACTGCGGGAGTGTTTTGTCACCTCAAGATTTGAAAATGAATAAAACAAGGACTGAAAATGAGCCGCCCGTGAGCCCTGTCGAGAATGGCGGCATTACTGACGAGCAAGTAAGCGGAGGCAAGCCCATTCTGCTAGCGACGCACTTCAAAGAGCCGCGTTAGCCTGAGACGGGGTCTGACTGCGGTGTGTAAGCAATCTGCTCTGATGGAAGGGCTGCCTGTCAAGGGCAGGAGAGCTAAACAAGTGCACAAAAACAAGCCTGAGCGGCCAATCAGCTACGCCGCTGCTGGAGGGGTGGGGGTGGGGGTGGGGGTGGGTCACATGTCGAAGGCAGCGACAGAGAGCTTTGCAGATTGGATAAACAAGCGTTGTTCAGGGTTCAAGGTCAGGAAGGAAGGAGTTCCTCCAGGTGAGCCAGCGCCAAAGATCTTTCTGCTGATCAGGAAAATGAAATAATGCTGTCTGTGAATGCAAAAGGCTTCTTTATTACTTATAATTGCCCATAACTGCTACAAAGTGGAAGCTTTTATCCAATTGGACTCATACACTGATCACTCATAACATTATGACCACCTGCATAATATTGTGTAGGTCCCCCTTTTGCTGCCAAAAAAGCCCTGACCCATCGAGACACAAACTCCACCAGACCTCTGAGGGTGTGCTGTTGTATTTGGTAACAAGATGTTAGCAAGTCCTGTAAACCCTAAGGTGGGGCCTCCATGGATCGGACTTGTTTGTCCTGCCCTGATGCTCGACAGCATTGAGATCTGGGGAATTAGGAGGTCAAGTAAACACCATGAACTCATTGTTGTGTTCCTCAAACCATTCCTGAACCATTTTTCAGTGTGGTAGGGCGTTTTATCCTGCTGAAAGAGGCCACTGCCATCAGGGGATACGTTTTGCATGAAGGGGTGTACTTGGCCTGTAAGTTTAGGTCGGTTGTATGCGTAAGTGTAATATCCACATGAATGGCAGGACCCAAGGCTTCCCACCAGAACATATTTCCCACTGCCTCCGTTGGCTTGCCGTCCTCCCATAGTGCACCCTGGTGCCATGTCTTCCCCATCTAAATCACACACACACACACACACACGCACACACTCGACCATCCACATATCTACAAGAAAATGGGATTCACCGAACCAGGCCGCCTTCCTCCATGGCTCCGTGGTCCAGTTCTGATGCCCACATGCCCATTGTAGGTGCTTTCGGCGGTGGACAGGGATAATCAATGTTTTTCACTTTGCCAATCAGTGGTCATAAAGATATGGCTGATTGGTGTATTTGTTTACACTAAGCAGTGGGGTCAAACCTCATGTAGCAATGTGGGGCTAAGGGCCTTGCTAAAGGGCCAACATGCTGCACTGATCCTATTTTGGATACCAGGGGCCTTGAACCAGCAGCCCTCCTGGCCTCAGTGAAGCGGTGCAGCGGCGAGGAGACAGTTCGGCCCCGGCTCCACAGGACTGCCTTTTGATCTGCCTCATGTCTCTGATCTCCCTGCTCTCCATTCATGCAGGGGGTCCCAGCGTAACCATCCCGATGGCCTCAACAGGCAGGTGAGTCCTGCAGCAAGATGTCCCTCCACCTCCACGTCCTTCAAGGCATTCCAGCTCCTCCAGCTCCCAACGAGAGGGAGACACAAAAAAATAACCCTTTGATATTTTACAGAGAGAGAGAGAGAGAGAGAGAGAGAGAGAGGCTTTACCATTTCATCTTTGGATTTTAAATCCACACTAAACCACCAATCGTCTGTAAAAGAGACAGGGAAGAGAGAGATGTAGAGGAAAAATAAAGAAAGAGGACAAAGGAGGAGATGGGATGTGGGTACTTAAATAATGAACCTGTTTTCATGAGGAAGACCATGGTCCGTGAACAAGGAGTGTCTTGTGAGTGCCTGCGTTTAATTGACAGATTGGCGACTATGGGGAAAGGGACTAGAACAATCCAAACCCCCCCACCACCACCACCACCACCACCACCACCTTCAATTAGATCTCTCCAGCTGCATGGCCTTATGGTGGGAGCATGGGAGCGTCTGCGTTGGCGTGGTGGTGAGATTGATTGGGGACCTGCTGATTGCTAAGGTTGACAGAGACACTTCATAGACAAGCTGCAGGGGGACTGTCCATGGAAGCCTGAAGTCTGGGAACCAGTTAAAAGTGGTGGTGTGGCCTCCTGCAAGAGAAGATACAAAGAAGAAGACCTCTCTCTCTCTCTCTCTCTCTCTCTCTCTCGTATTTACGTCATCCATCTACCCAAGGGGATTGGTCCTGGAGAGCCACAAACTGCAGCTCATTTGGTTTTCTCCCAGAAACCCAGTTCAAACCCGAATATCCAGGTGAAGTGAGCGAGCTGAGAATGTCAACAACTCATATTGTCAAATTTAGTGCAGATCAACAGCACAAGCTTTCATAGCCTACGGATTTACAGAGCTGCAGTTTCAGTCCCATGGTCTATCCACCGACCCCTCAGCCTCATCCACACTCCCCTTTCACTGGCGCTCTTCATGGGGGCACAGCTATTCGAAAAAATGGGGAGGTTTTGGGGTGTGTGGGGGCTCGGTGAGGTCTTTCAGTACAGCGCATAAACATTACAACTAAATATTTCCAATTTCTTCAGGTATTTTGAAAATTAAACAAACGATTGAAAAAAAGCGCTGGGCTGACTTATTCCTTTCACTGAGCAAAAAACCTACTCGAGCAGATTTTACCCAGCATGGCCGCATTGCAACTAGAAGAGCAATTGGCCCCGCTACCAAGAAAAACAGAAACATTGTGTGGCAGGGTGACGCCGGTACCTCTACACTTCCTGTTTTTACCGTCAATTAGTTCAATCTAACTGTCAAACCTCATTGGTAGCCTCCGTCTGGATGGAGATAAAAGGGTCGGACGGTGTTTGCGTTGGTGACTGTGTCCGTAACCACCCCCCCTGTTGATGTGGCTTCCTGTTTAGCCAGCCCCGTATTCGTAGCCTTCCACCGCTCGTTTTCGCGTATGCAGGAGTCCCTGCCTGTTCAGTGAGGATTCGTGACCTGGCTTGCCATCCATTGTTTTTGAGTAGCCTACTCTCTTCACGCTGTTGGCCCAGCGAGACTCCATGACATTATTGCCGCCATATCCAGCGTGGGCGTAAGTGGCTGGTGCGCTAAAGGGCCGATGACGCCGGTGTTGGGTGATTTCAGAGGGAGGCTAGGCACCTGGTGGCGGCCCCTGTCACTGCATGCAGGTGTGTTGTGTTTATCAGTGTGCAGTGTTGTGTTGCGCAGTGTGCTGTGTGCTGCTGCCGCGGAGTATTTTACGTGTGGGTGGCGTGGATCCCAGAGCACGCCGACTGTTAGTCTGCCTCCCTCAGGTAAGCCCTGCTTAGCCCTATCCGGTTTCATGTTAGTATTGCGTGGATCTCATTCCAATGTATGGTTTACTCCAACCAAAGTATATTCATTCTCCATTGTTTCAGCCTTATTGGCATAATAATAATTAATAAATACATTTTTGTATTTTGCTAATTTGCTTGTTTCCAGGGTCTTTCATGATTAACTTCTTTCAACTCCCATTCCCTCTTCCCTTACTTATTAATAAAATATGATTCAACTGGAATTCACATCTGTCGCCTCGTGCATTTAAACCTGTTTTGGCCCTTGTGCTCAGTTGAAACTGCTATAGGGTATTCCCTGGGGCATAATTGTATTAGTCTTCCTGGGATGGCGTAGTTGGATTATTAATTGGGGTACAATCAGCCCCATCCGTCTCTATTGCCCTCACTACAATCTGAAAAAAATATAAACAAAAGACAGTACTGAATGTGCCCCTATATGTTTGCATATCTGTCTTCATGGCCTAAGCATGCAATAAGGCAGTAGGTCAGGCTTATGACTGTTGACAAATATCATCGACCTCAGGCTCTGGTCTTCTGAAGGTCAGGCGAGAACAAACTTTGTCCAAGGTCCCACAAGGATATCGGAGAGTCCGTCATCCATTTTGAGAGCACAGTTGATGGAACTTCCCAGAAAAAGGTGACTCCTGGCTGCATCCCGCTTACATTAAGCAACTTTCCAGGAATTTTAGCTTAACTCATCTCTTGTGAAATGTTTAGGGACAAAAACAAAGCTTATGAGACGGTTTACTTTTATGGCTGCTTTCAATTTCCAGTCCTGTCACAACCTATATGTCTGCTTAATGGGTTCTTCTCCTGTTCCAGCAGTCTTATGGGTTGTTCCTGTTAATTGATTGGTTGGCTCGTTATTCCTTATGTGCAATCAGCTGATTGTGCTGTGTGTAAAGATTGTGGGTTTTGTCTCAGTTGTGGCTGGATCATTTACTTGAAATGATTACTCTAACCTCTTACACTAAATTCTAGTTTTCCTCCCTGGTGTCTCTTCCTAAGAGCTATATTACTAATGAGCAAATTATTAGGTACAGTGGTTTCTCCAGACCACCTTCCATTTCTCTTCATCCTCCTCGCTATAAAACGCGCCACAGTGGCTCATTGTCGATCCTGCAATTGGCTTCTCCTCAACCCAGTTCGTAACAAGATGATCCAGCCAAGAAAGGAGCCAGCGGATCACTCCATTTTTGATTTTTGATTAATTTTTGAAAGACCCTGTTTGGATTGTAGGTTTAGCTTCTCCTTTGTTCCCGGTTTCTGAGTCGCTCAGCAGTGTTACAGGGTTTGTTCCTCGTCCTGTGGGCATTCCTCCACTCCTTCTCTCTTGTCCTGTGGGTGTTCCGCCGCCCGGCCTTTTCACTCCAGGGCCGACCTTAGACAGTTGGGTTCCTTCTGTTTCAGAGCCGGGTACTGTTCAATGCCTATTCCCTTTAGGGAGTTTCTCCTGGCCACTGTAGCCTTCTGACTCGGCCTGTGGGGGTTCCTGTTCTGTGGAAAAACTTTTTATTTTCAAATAAAGTTGAATCCTTCCTTATGTATTTTGTCGTTCTTTGTTTGGGTCACCAGGGAGCGACCCACAGTGGTGGTGGGGTGCCTCTGTCACTGCAAAAAATGAAAGATAAGAAATACTAGGTAAGAGAAATTTACTTATTTTAAGCCTAAAAACACTTATTTTTATCACCATTTTTCTTAGTAAAACAAAAAAATACAAAAAATACCTTGTTTTAAGTTACTATTTGCTTGACAAGTGAAAATTTACTTATCCCATTGGCAAGCTAGTCAAAATTACCTCAAATCAAGGACAATTTTTTGTCTTACTAAGAAAAATGGTGATAGAAATAAGTGTTTTTAGTCTTAAAATAAGTTAATTTATCTTACCTAGTATTTCTTTTTTTCATTTTTTGCAGTGGTCACAACCCGTGAGTCTGCTTAATTGGTTTTTCCGCTGTTCCAGCAGTCTTGCAGGTTGTTATTGTTGATTGATTGGCTTGTTATCCCCTTACTGCAATCACTGACTGTGCCGTGTGTATATAGGTTGTGGATTTTAGCTCAGTCAGGGCTGAACCATCTTATGAAGAGGAGATACTCAAGCCTCATACCATAAATTCTGTTTTTCCTTCCTGGTGTCTTTTCCTGGGAGCTAAATGACTAGCAAGCAAATTATTAGGTACTGTAGATTCTCCAAGCCTTCTTTCATTTCTCCTCATTATAAACGCACCCTTATGGCTCATCTTCGAAACAGCAATTGGCTCCCCTCCCACCCAGTTTGTAACAAATCTTACCTTTGTTAAGGTGCCTGAGTTGTGCTGAGAATGAAACGCACTCCCAGCCGCTCACTCATGCCATGTTCTATCTGACATGAACCCCAAATATCTGGAAGTAACCGAAAGACACCACATCAAAACTCACCCAAAGCAACCCTCATTCGTCTGAGAGGCCCTTAATCCCCATCAAATCTGAATTTAAAGGGCTTGTCCCAACTTGCCCTTTCAGTCTGACAGGAAATGCCCAGCTTGAATTTCCATTGTCATACTTGAAACTAGCATAGTCATTCATGTATTATACTATAAGTATAGTGATCCACACCAGACTTTGTTGGTTAGTAAACATGGCTCAACATGATATAGACTAACTTTAAGTAGTATGAGGGGTATACATTCCGTTGCATATTCCAAAATACATCATCAGGTATCAATTAGAATAACTGAAGCATACCTATTTTGAGAAAATACAATTTTTTTTCAGAGAATACAATGATGATTTGAGGAGAATATCTGGGTAGCTAACAAATACAGGCAGTCCTTTGGCAGCTGAACTGTAGTCACCCATGAAATCTGAGCCCGCAGCATCTTCCTAACTCTAAAAGCTTTGGAGTTGGACGACACGGCAAACGGTTGGTAAGGCATGTTCACCACAGTTGGGTTTCTGTGTGTGTTGGACCAAGATAAGGCCATTAAATAGTGAAAATGAGGCAAACTTGCACAACAGAAGAAAAGCGTTTGGTGGCAAACTCACTAGAGTTCCTGGCAGGCTGATCACAGTCGCACCTCACCCACTTTCGTGGATTAGTCATATGTTTGTAGCAAACATAGATCATTGCCCTAAAGAAAAAGATTACATCGGTTTAAGGACACATGAAAACCTTATGGAAGTTAAAGGGGATTTCTGCTGGAGCATGGTAGTAGTGAAGTCCACAGTGCAATACAGCTAGGTAGTTTGTTTACTCAGTTCTCTCATGAATATCTGCAACATACAAATATTTTACTGCTACTAGTAAAAAAAAAATACTTATATTTTACATTGCATGTGGAATTTTTTTATAATCGGGAACTGGTAATGAGGAAAAGGGGCAAGATTAATAAACAAAATGCAAAAGGGGTGTTTAAGGGGACGACCATGATTATAGACTGAGGGAAGGTCTGTGGAATTCAACATGAGGATTATAACTATTGGGTTCAATTTCACAAGACACACCCTGGTATTATTACTGCCAGCCCTGTTGAATCGAAACATCACTGAAATAGAACCTGTCCGGTGATGTAAAGTAAAGTAAAGTAAAGTAAAGTAAAAAGCAGCAGATGATGCTGCAATCTACAGAAATTTGACAACAGAAGTGAAACATAGTCATTGACATCTATCAGTCTGAAACTGGCAAGAAAGCCATTTCTAAGGCTCTAAGACTCCAGCAAACCATAGTGAGGGCCATTACCTTCAAATGGAGAAAACTAAGAACAGTGGGGAACGTACCCAGGAGTGACCAACCTTCCATATTCCTCCCTGAGTGCATCGATGACTCATCCAGGAGGTCACACAAGAACCCAGACTAACATCGAAAGAACTGCAGGCCTCTTGAGCCTCAGTTTAAGTCTGTGTTCATGATTCCACATTAAGAAAAATAGTGGGTAAAAATGGCATCCAAGGTGAAAACCACAGCAGACCAAAAAATGAAACAATGGCTCATCTCACATTTGCTAAAACATCTTGATGACCCTAAAGATGTTTGTGATGATATTCTCTGGATTGATCAGTCAGTAGAACTTGGGAAGCCATGGGTCCCATTACATATGGCATAAAGTTAATGCAAGATTCCGCAGAGCTTGACAAAAAGGGTTGAAACTCACAGAGCACAGCATCAGAAACCCACTTTCCAGGAAAGCTGAAAATCGTGCCTTTTTGCAGCCTGTACGCTCACTGAAAAGTTGATTTGATGCATACGAAGTGTTTGTTTCCAAAACGCATTAAGTGCCAAAATTACAAAAATTTAGATAATACCATCTAGCAATAGCCCTGTGCTTCTTATACATGGTGCAAAAATCCATTTTTAGAAAATTTTAAACTACAAGGTTTATTTTTTCATGGTCAAAGTTTGTGTTTTTCTAAAAAATGCAATCGGCATCAACGTAGAAAAATCTGATTTACTCAAAATGAGTAGAATGGATATAATGCGTTTTGGAAACAAACTCTTCATATCTATGTTACCCTTTCCATGTCTGTCCACATGCGGGTGTTCAGAGCTTTAAAAAAAGTAATTTCTGTGTCGACCTATCTGTGTGCAGATTGGTGTTGGCGTGCAGAAAACTGGTCATCGTCTCGACAGTGTTACATCGCCAGACAGTGCGAGGATTCTGGAGGTACTGCCCACCATATTGAACAAATTCTAGTGGCACAGGCCCTAAATTCAGTCTTCACTCTGATCAAAATTGCTAAATAAGTGTCCAGACAGGGCCGTAGGAAAGGCTGATTGACAGAGTGGAGAGCAACTTGGTGAAGCCAGAAATAATGTTTCCTTTTTTTATTTAATTGTAACATCACATTAATCTCAAACTATACAATCCAAATCATAGATACTGCCTTCGTTATGTAGACAGTCTGTACGGCCTCACTTGTTCAAGTCAGTCAGTACACAAAAACATCCGCTGACGCACTCACATGGAGAGGGATTTCTGTGTACGGCATCAAGTGCTGAGCTTACAAGGAAAGCTGGCCTTAGTCAGAACAGACCTTGACTCTTCAATGCCGAGTTCTACTGCAGCTTACATAGGATGGAAGCAAAGCTATGTCATTCCTTTATATTCTCCACAATGTATTGTTTCTCTGTTCAGCCCAAATAAATAATAAACAAATACATAACACCCAGGACTATAATACGCATTCATATTAGTCTGAATGTAGAAGTGCAGGGATATTGTGCTCACTGAATTTAGATAACGCACCTAGCAACACTATGAATAGTAAAAAAAAAAAAAAAAAAAAGCAGTTGACTGAATCCAGCCTTGAGGCAAATGTTTGGAACTGATGCAGCTGGTTGGATATGTAGCTCTTGCAAATGAATGATACCCTTAAAGAAAACATTAACCTTGACTGTTGGTGAAGTGTCCAGTGAATGATGAAATGTCTTTATTTTTATTATTGGCTGCTATAAAATAGACAAAGGAGAAATCTTTAGTACATGAGTTATCAATTGTTGGGACAGAAGGGCGGGTTGAGTAAAACAAATTAAATTCTGCATGTATTCGTCTCTGACAAAAAACTGACAGTGATTGGTGGAAAGGCTGAAAAAGAAACAAAAAGTCAAATTTTTCAGTTATTAATCCACACTGTAACCCACCTTGCATTCTTTCCTATGGTCCTCATTGCATGCCTTCGTGATGACAGTCTGTTCTTTGACTGACCTTGCGAGCATATGTAACTGTCTGAGTGGGATGTAAATCCACAAGAGAGTGTGTCTGTGTGTGTGTGCATGTGTGTGTGTGTGTGTGTGTGTGTGTGAGAGTGTGTGTGTCATTTTTCTGTTGGGAGTGTACATCCATGTGCATGAGCTTTTGCATTTATGTGCCCTTGCAGGCAAAATCTTGTGTTGTTTGCTGGGTCCTCCATAGTCCTGACAACATTCCGTTACTCTATCCCAGGATGCAATGGAAGAGTGGGGTGGGGGGCTCTGAACTTTCCTTGACTGGCTCAGAGGGATCACAGCCAAGAGTGAAGGGCCTTGTGCTCTCTGCTCGGCTCAGGTCAGATTACACCAAACTGTTGACCAACTGTTGCTTGGAAATTCCGCTTATAGACACGCTAGTCTGGCTAATGCCTGGATTAACCCCACGGATCCCTGACAGGTCGAAAGGCTGGCAGCAGGGTCAGGCCCGACTCCCGGAAAAAAATAGAGTCATCGCTGTTCAGCTGCTGTTTGACGGCAGGGCTTCTGGCCTGCGCAGTCTTCTAACGCGCAAGGGATGTATCCCTGCTCTCGAAGGGGATTTCCATCTGTGTTTGTGTTCGCTGATCACTGTCCTGATCTCTCTCAAAGACTTACCCCTGCTGTTAACCCTTCCAGTAGCCTGATCCCCCTGTTATTACTACCTCACTTACCACAGTTTACGGTGACAATGCACCGGTATCACACCGGCTTCCTAAGATGGATCCACCGGATGTCCGCACTATACCACTTCAAGGAAAGCTAAGACGAAAAGGACAATACACACTGCAAAAAAGTAGATTTTAACAAATATTTTTACCCTAAAAAATCATTAAAGCCATCTAATTCTTTCTGCTTGAAAGGATAAAAAATCCATTTTTAGTTTCAGTGGGTAAAAGCACTTGATAAGCATGATTTGCCCTGAATTAGTGAGAGGAAAGACAGTATTGGGGGCATTTTAGGGATATATGCCCCTGGCTTTGACCACAAGAACCCCGTCCCACAGCCCACAGCCTGAGGCCTTTAGCCAATACCGTAGCTGCTCCATTCCCGTGGATGTAAGTGTACCCATCGAACTCCACCTGTCTCCAGCTCTCCCTGACTGCAGCTTATAATACTTTAGGACTCTGTGGTCATGTGTCTGGTCTTACAACAAACTTTACTGATTTGGCTGGGGCTGAAGCCAAACTGATTCAGGGTGGCATGTTGGCACAGTGGTTAGCACTGCTGCTTCGCAATCGGGAGGTTCCAGGTTCCCACTGTGTTTGCAGGGGTTTCCTCCGAGTACTCTGGTTTCCCCCACCCAGAAAAAATATGCATTATAGGAAAACTCCTACCGGGGCCCCTGACTAAGGCCCTGGCTTTGAAACTGAAGTGCTGTTCTGCGGCTGCCCACATCTCCTAACTGTAGGATAAGTGAAATGCAGAGGACAAATTACCCCACAGGGTTCAATAAAGTATATCTTATCTCATCTCTTATTCATGCCCAATGCTAACTGGGTAGACGTTCAGCAGTTGTCTCCGCTCGTCCCCATAATAAACATTATGCCTAAATTCCATCCCTAAACACTACCTCATGCTGCCGGGAATTTCAGACGGCCTATCATTTCCCCAGCTCACCCACATTTCATTCCACCTCCAAATTCCACCGATCGTAACCCCACCCACACCACTAGCACGATAACTTTCATAACATCTCTCTCCTGAACTTAGTTCACGGGACAAGAACCGAGATGCAGCGACAAACTCCAGCCAGCCCAAAAAAAAAAAAAAAGAGAAGCAGAGAAAAGACAAAGACGCAGAGAGAGAGAGTCTTTGCGGTGAACGTCTGTATCAGGCGATTATTTTCCGGCCCCTGGAGATTATCCCTCCGGTAAGCGCATGCTAGCGTTTCTGTGCGTAAGCTATTGCTCAACCATGCAAACGGCATTCCGCCACCGCATTGTGAACAGAGCCCCGGGCGAAAAGCCGGTCGGCGCGGCCGCCAAAACGCCGGCCTTTTCTGCGGCCTGTCAGTGCAATCTCCATCCTCCCCTCCTGACGCCCTGACAATGGCTGACCCAGACACCGACACGTCTCTCTGAGAGTAAACAGAGTTCAAAAACAGGGGTCGGAGCCGGGGCATGGGGAGCGGTGAGTGTTTTTGTGTCAGTGTGCGCAGGGAGGGGGGGGGGTGAATGTTATAACATCAGGATCTGCATATTTTGAAACAGAGCACACGCTCTGATCCTTCCCAGCCTCCACCACTGAAATCACTGCTGGGCTTTTTTTTTTTTTTTGTACTTTCAGATCTAATTTCTGTAAGGGGCTGTCATTTTAGGACAAAGAACCCAAGGCCCAGCTAGTTACAGTGCGCAAACCACAACGCCTGTGATCTATTGAGGTAAATCCAGAGCACCTGTCCTGAAATAATAGTACAAAAAATCCTCAGTACCATATTTTACAGCCATTAGTGACTCAGTACCATTAGCTCAATAGAAAATACAGGGGAGCCAGAGAAGCCTGGCGGATGGAAGAACAATCCCTCTCACTGCGATCGGTGACAGTGTGAAAAAAACACCCCGGGGTTCGATTTCCTGTTTATTTACCCGCGGTAAGGAGGGGCGTAGAGAAGAAGGCTCGGATTTCGAACATCCTGTGTGACCCGAGGACACCCTTCCTTTTAGACTGGTCTGGGATCAGCGCGGACCTTGCGCCCAGGACGGGTTGGGTTGGGGGGGGATAGGGGGTGCGGTTGGGTTAGGGGTGTCTAGTTTCCGATGCTCTCACTGCCGAATATATAGACTTCGCTCATTGCATAATCATTTACCACTTTGATCACAAAAGCAAAATGTTCTTTGAAGTTTAATGAAAGGAGTGCTCTTTGTAGTGCATTCTTCATCAGTAAAATTGCAAGCATTCTTCCAATATAGAGCCAAACAGTATTCTCAACTGGGTTTTTCAGTAATTTCTATCTCACAAACTCACCAACCTGGGAGGGTTAAAAATGCAAAAATAAAGCGAGTTCTCCAAGGTACTAATGACAACTTCCCTGTGGATTCAAGGACTACATCTATCAATTTTACAGAAAATTAAATTTTAAAAACGACATGACCATTGTAAAAGGCCCAGTTCATATAATATATGTGTATAATGTATACTTTAAGTTGACAGGAGGCAAAAAAACCAGACAAAACAATGTTCTGGTATTCACAAACAACCTGATGACGGCATAAACGCTATGTGTTTGTCTCTGGCTCAGCCAATCAGGCGGGCGCAAACCTGAGTCTGACCTCAGCATGGCCTGAACTTTACGCAGAGGCTACCGACCAAGCAGAAAAGAGCACCTTTTTTAAATGCACAGTGGAAATACAGACGCTTTCATTTACAAAAATCTCTGTCACTGACTTGGTTTTCTCCATTTCTGTTTCAATCGTTTTTCCTGTTGTTCTGGATTTTGAGGGAGGCCAAGTCATAACTTTTACGTCACCAGATATTTCTTTCCAACTGAGAAAATTTTAGCACAACTCAGAAGTGTGTTTAGGGTCATTATCTTGTTGAAAATAAAATCCCCAACCAATCAGTCTCTTTCCAGATGGCAATGCATGCCTGACAAGGATGCGGTGACACTTCTTCTGATCCGTGATTTTGGCAATTTTTATGAGATCACCGGCTCATTTCAAGCAGACTGAACCCCAAACCATAATATTACCACCTCCATGTTTTACTGAAGGGGTCAGACAGTCATTTTTGAAACGCTCTCCAACTCTACAGCATACATAAGTTCTGGGTTTCGGTGAGAAAGATTCTAATTTTGATTCATCGGTCCAAAGTTCGTTGCTCACTCCATTGGTGTCCCCATCCTTGAATTTCTTGGCAGACTCAACTTTTTTAATGTCGCCAGCTCTTGGCAGCAACACAACGAATCAGACCATTTTCACACAGGCATCTGGAAATAGTAGATCTTAATACTTTCATTTCTTCACCTCCGGCACTATTAATATCATCACTGAGTTGTCGTGCTGTCGACCGCCAATTTTTTTTTTTTAACTTGTCATACACAGGTAACGAACATCAGAGGCACTTAACTTCAATTTTGCACCTCTTTTGCCACTAGTTGTCAGCAAACTGGTCTCTTAAAAATGCTTGATAGTGTTTCTTACAATGCCATGGCCACATTTAATGTCTTCAGCACCATGAAAGGCCACAATGCGGCTATGATCAATCTCAGAGAGCTCCTTCCGTCGTGCCGTCGTGTTTAACACTGTGACACTGATCAGAGTTCCTGTCACCTTATATACTAGAACATAGGCCCATGGCCTATGCAAACTGTGGCAACAAGCACAGAAATATCTGGCAATATCTGTTAATCGCTTTGCCTCCTGTGTGCTCAATATTGAATCCTCTTCGAAGACATTGCAGCAAGCAGTTTAAAGTCATGCACCAGCGTGGTCATTTTCACAGGATCACTCTTCACTCTCTGCTCCACCATGGTGGACGTACGGGAAATTAACTTGTTGTATGCCTCTTATTGAACATGAATGACAAAATTGCGAATTTGTTTCCCATGTTGCCAATGCTCTCGTGTTTCCTGAATTGGTTCTTCCCCTTTTCGAGCAACCTGCGTTTTGCGGTTTTGTCTTCAGGATTTATTGTCTAGTGTCCTCTCTCACTTCCAGGTGTTGTTTACTGTATGTCATACTCCTTATGTGAAGTTTTGGTCTACATAAGCTTAGTTTGTATTTGCTGGACTGGAAACTCTTTATTCGCGACTAAGCCTTCGAGTCATTCAACAACTTCATCGTCTGCGCCATGCTCTACTTTCGTGTGTTTCAATAAATTAACGTTAAAGAAATGCTCAGTCATTCTTAATAGGATCAAACTCCCGGGACTGAGACCACAGTCTTGTTAATCATCAGTTCCAGTCTGTCCCTCTGAGTCAGTCTACTAGGAACACCTCCCAAGCCCTCCTCGGTCTCCAGGATTGGGATTGCGCTCCTGCTTAACCCTTTGGGGCTACTGTGAAGTGGTCCTGCTTCAGCGAGGGGGATTCATCACCTAGCTTCTGCCCCGGGACGACCACTGGCCTGAGTGTGGACACACCCCTACCCACTCTAGTTATGACCATCTTAGCTGCTCTGTCCCCTTCTCAGTTCTAGGGTACAGCCTTTCCATCGATTATTACCATATTCCTATTAACCCCTTTGCGCAAAATACAAAATAATGCCAATTTTTCCTGTCATGCATGAGCGTGACAGAGACTCTGGAAAATTATTCCAGTGAAGCAAGACATTTGGAAATTCAATTACAGAATTGTTGAGGAATTAAATTTCGGAATTTACGGACGCCGGCGTCTATATCTGTGCAAAGGGGTTAATGAATGCTCCGTTGCGAATTGTACTCTGAATCTGCATATGCTTCCTCGTCTGCAAAATAACACCATGTATTCAACCCTTAATGCTCTTTTGAAAAGGGGAGGGCTTAACGTGCCTATTCATTTTCAATGAGAAGCGAGTGTGCAGGTACAGAGGTGTGGGCAATTTGACAGTTTGACAGAGGTGTGACAAACAGGCGCAATCCAGAGAAACAGTTGCAGTCGTGCTCGTCTCACGCGTATGCCCATCCGCAGGCAGAGCTGAATTGTCTTAAACTTTAATTATGCGATGCGCCGTGTCACCTCTCAAATCATTGAGCGAGAGACTGAGCCTCTCGTGAGTGTTTCCTGCGATATAGAACTGTTTTCTAAACAGTTTTTAAAATGAGATTGGATACCTCAGTTTAATCAAATTCATAAGTTAAAATTTATTGCTGCCCAATATATAAAAAACAAATAAATAAACCCTTGGATGTGACTGTTTTAGTTCGCTCCTACATCCCAATAGGCAGGTAAGGCGAAAATGAATAAATGTCACGGTTGCTCTTGTGTTTTGTGCACGAATCTGAAAGTCCTCTCGTAACGTCAACACTCGTGAGAATGAAAGGATATGTAGCATATCGGTCATATGCAGATGATTGCCTGCAGTGACAGAACAATCCAGTCCTTAAGGTGATACTATAAAGCAGCTGCTATGTCTGTTAGTGGTGATATCCGCTTGCATTGCATCTAGCCATGAAAAGGCATTAAACTGTTTCCGTTTTACCTCTCCAAAACCTATGAAGAGAATACAGTCGTATCGGCAGGGATTCAGTAGCACACAGAAGCTGTTTCCATGGTTACCGCGTGTGGAGCCCTGGCGTTTACTCGCGGGCCGCTTGTCTGCCTGTCTGTTCACATAAGGAGTGCAGTGAGACCCTGCAGATCCGAGTGCATGCATGAGGAGAGAGTCGTGCACCATCTGAAAGTCCATCAATGCCGAGCCCGTTAGGCTACAAGATTTACATATTAGTACAAAACAACCTTTCAGGCTGCAATCAATTGTGTTTTTCCCTCTATTGTCCAGTTTTGGTGAGTCTTCACCCACTGTAACCTCCTGTTCTGAGCTGGCAGAAGTCCAGACCACCGTGGACTTCTGCTGATGAAGCCCATCATGGCTGGACATGACATGCATTCTGATGCTCTCCTACATACCACAGTTGTAACGCACGCACTTCTGTCACCTGCCTGTCTGCTCAAACCAGTTTGGCCATCCTTCTTTGACCTCTCTGATTATCGATGTATTTTAGCCCACAGAACAGCCGCTCAATAGATGGCTTTTGTTTTAGACACAAGTAGAGCCTATTGTGACTAAATCATAGCAGATCAGCAGTTTTCTGTCTTACAGAAACACTTCTTCCCTACTCTGATAAATAAACTATACAACTGAACCTTTTGACCACAAATGAATGCTTGTAAGCACTGAGTTGCAGGAACATGGCTGACTAATTAGACAAATACATTAATGAGTAGGTGTACAGTTATATCTAATTTAGTGGTGATTTAGAGTGAATGATGACTCTTAAACATAAAAGCAGTCATCACACTTATAATGGTATTAATTGAATGAAAGAGCGACGGCACGCTGGTTAGCACCATTGCCTCACAGTACTGAAGTCGTGGATTCAATCCCAGACTAGTACATTTTATTACGTTTACTGTTGTCGTCAAATACTGACAACTACATGCAGATACTAGCCAATACAGATACTAACGGCATCCAAAAGTGATGGAAAAGGACTTATTTGTGCTTGTATAGTGACAACCAGAACATCTGCCCGAACAGCGATATGTAGTACATATGACATCCACGAAGCTTGAATGGGCTAGATTAAATGCAAAGTACCAGTGACTCAACACACAAATATCTTTCCTAAGTGTGCAATCAAGAACTAAATGAGGGCAGGTACACTCTTTTTTTGTAAATATTTTTTGGGGGGGAATTTTTCCTTTATTTGACAGTTATACAGTGTAGAGAGACAGGAAAGTTGGGGAGAAGAATGGGGGAAGACGTGCAGCAGAGGACCTGAGCCGGAATCGAGCCCAGGTCGCTGCGGGAAGGACACAGCCTTTATGGTATGCGCGCTTAGACCGATGAGCCACCGGGGCGCCCACACTCTTTTTTTTTTTCTTTTTTTGGGATGGCAAGGCAAAAGGGACAACTTTTAATGAGACAAACACAGGTCAAATCCATAACTAATTACCACAGATTAATAGGCAAAGGGGACAAGAAATCTCAGCTGGCACTCCTTGCTTGGCAAAGATGAAGGGAGCAGCCACACTGCTCCCCAGAAATCTCCCCAACCCTTTCCCCAGATACGGCTCTTGACTCTCCCTCAGCCAATCAGAGAGCCAGTGGTTCAGCTCATGTTCAGGTCCAGGACATTTCGGGCAGTGATCCAGGAGCACTTCCTTACCAGTCAATCAGGTGCCGCAGCTGACCACAAAGCCGGAGGGAATCCAGCAGCCAGTGGACCGCGCCCATCGGTCGAGCACTGATGATGTGAGGACTTGAGGGTGGCTCGGTGGCCAGAGAGATGGAACAGGCTTCAGGAAGGCGATATGAAAGGTCGGGATAATGTATACGGTGCAAGGCATCAGGCGGCCTAGAGTAAAGGAGAAAATATCGCTTCACCAGCTTCAGTCATCTTAGAGGTACTCTGCCTACACGACTGTGGTGAAGATGCTCGACTCAAATGAGTGACAGCCACCCACAAAGCGAGGGCAGGCTGCATTTATGTAACCTAATACGAGATGATTTGGAGTACTGGGTATTATTTGGAGGCAGACAGAGTTGGACTGTAGGCCTGTTAATCACAGAAGGGGGAGTCTGCAGGGTGGGGGTGGAGATAGGGGAATATTGGGCTGTGATGGGCTCTTAATTGCCGCCAGTTAGCTGAGAGCTGTAAATGTGTTCATGGTTTAATCCACAGTGGGTGGGCATTTCATGAGAGCGTTTTCATCAGAGTTCCCATCGCGGAGCTATTTTCTATTACGCTCATTTACAAGGCCCGCTTTACAATTCTCCTGTAACCAATTATGAAGGTGCCATAATGATAACAATGCAAGATCGACGTACAGCACACCATGACACATCCCAGCTCATTCTGAACCCTCACCTTGATAATGTTTCCGGGGCATTGCACAGGTCTCCACTTCCAGGCTGTATCACCGCCTTGCACCCACAGAGGTACAAAACCAGACATCAGGAGGTTAAGTGATTTTATCGTGCCACAGAACGGTGCCTCGACATAAATTCGCAGAGAGCACTCCCATGTGTCGCCCTCGTGTCAGTTTTAATTTTAGGCAGCACATCAAGCGCACCATAAAGCGCAGACCGAGATGCTGTATTGATAAACACTTGCCCGCCTGGCCATTTGCATTAATGAGGTTCGAGAACACTTGCCTTTGCACCAATACAGATGTCTAGTTGCTTGAAAATCTATCAATAATGCTTTTCATTTTCCAGTCAAAATCTGAGTTTACTGCCCAAGTGGCACAACTAGTCTTGCACAGTCATAATAATCCATTATTATGGTCATATGAGGGGTATTCATAATACTTTTAGGTTGCAGTTAATCTTTCTGTGTACTTAAGATGTTGTGTCTTCACAAACATCTGATAAATTGAATTTGACGGAAATGGTTGATATAACTCCAGCCTCACATGAGAGTATGACCAGCCTGTAATTTGTTTAAGGCAAAAGGAATATAACAGTGATTCCTGTAATTGATGTCGAGTGTGTTTGAAATACTTTTAAAACTAGAGGCACTCATAGAGTGCAAACCTCAGCCAAGGCAGCACAATCCAAATCTTCATGAGTGGGAGCAAAGTTGAGTTATTGCGTGTCATACGATTTCAAGATGGCTGCCATGGCGGCCATGTTGTTTCACTGATCGCGGTGAAAATCAATGGTCCATCCTTGATGTAATAGCAATGCACCCACAAAATTTCAGACAAATCCGTGCATTACTTTTTGAGTTATGTTGTTCACAAACAGACAGACAGTCAGACAGACAAACAAACAAACAGGGGCGAAAACATAACCTCTGCCCCAACTTCGTTGGCGGAGGTAAATATGTTAGTGTGATGCTGTTAAAGATCCTCTGTTAAAATATTCAGATGTTGAAAAATAAGAGTAATCCGCTCATATCAGCACTGGCTGCAAATTATGGAGTATTACATATTTTAGTAATACAGTATTTATACAAACCTTGTACTATTAGGTCACAAAATAAAAGAACATCCTCAGGATTTTTATGTGACATCATTTTACACAAACACATTCTTTGCAGAGAAGTATCATGACCTCCCAATTCAGCGCTGCGCACTATAATGGCAAAAGGTTTGAACCTCAGAAAAGAGAATGTTATATTTCCAAAATGAAATCTGTATAAATTCAACAAAAAGCTCATAGATCTTACCAATCAATTTGCAATGAATATTAGGGCGCTTTCACACTAGGTACGATTGTTCCGTACCGTGCCCCAGTACGATTGTCCCCCCTCCCCTCTCCCCCCGCTGCCCGCTGGTCAGCTTTCACACTAGTAATATCGTACCGTACCCGAGTACACTTGCATATATGTCAAAATTCCGATACAGCACGTTGCAGTATGCATTAAGATGGTTTTAAATGGGCAACAATTTCAAAAGGAGGCAGCAATATATTTTGGCGGGTTTTATTATTGAGAAGGGGGTTTAGAATATTAATATCGAACATTAATATCGCTGCGCGTGCCCTAGCAACCCAGTGTGTCATCAGTAACCTGGATTACCACGTATAGCAGCACGAGAAATTAAACACAAAATTTTCTTGACTGAATGCTTGATGTTTTTACTCATCCGAATCTTTCCCTGGGTACCCAAACATCTAGGTAAGCCGAAAATGTACTGACTACATTCGATATAGGTGAATGTTGAATACGGAATTCTTTTGCCCTAGCGTTTTTGGCCGATTATGCTGTCCACTGCCTCATACCACGAAAATTTTTCTGTCTCATAACGTGAGCTGCCAGACTTTCGCACCGCGTCCCGCACTTTGAAATATCACAGCCGCATTTTCTTTAGTTTGTCACAGCACTGATCGGTTATTCTGTGATAACCACTGAATGTAACTACTCACAAATTATTCCATAAATCTCTGAGTTCTGCGTGTACTATCCAGTTGTGATTGTGTGTTTTTGTCCGCCTACATGTCAAGGAAGCGTTGAATTTCTTTGTTTGAATGGAGATATATTTTCACCGCTGCATTTGTTAGAACAAGAGAGCCGTAACACATAACAGTAATCTTCCGTGCTCAAGTACGGTTGCTTTCAATTACTGGTCACCATAGATGCTCGTACATGTGTTGCTTTACCAGCGCAATCTGTTTCTAAGTGGCATTTTGAAGCATTTAAATTTTATAAAGCAATTTAGATATGGCTTTACAATTGCCATATCTTGTCCACATGATGCAGCTATGTTTGAGCAACCTCTGCGAAATTACTCTCATGAATCAGCACAAAATTCCAGGACATGGCTCTTTTCTTACAGCTAGCAGCAGCCATCTTGTGTGATGAATGATGCTCAATATGTACAATTCTGTATCGGGAAACAAAAACACTACAGTTTTATTTTTGGTTTATGCTGGCTTCCGAAATCAAGACCTGATTTGGACAGTCCCTCCTCCTGGCACACTCCAGCACAAACACAGTCAAACTCACGGGCACACACAGCATCTCCTTAAAAGGAAAAAGAAAACAAATGACGCGACGGAGAGCGCCGCCCCCTTCGTGTCCATAAGCACAGCCCCCATGCGAAAGGAAGTGTCGTGCGCAAGAACAGAAGGCTCACTCACACTGTGCGTAGGAGATGAATGGAGCGAGGGAACGCTTACGAGCGGAGGAGTGCGTGGGCGTCCTATGTATTGTCTGCCAATTCCGTGTGCCCTCCTTCCGGCTGCTATGCTGTCTGTGGTACTGAAAGGCATCGTTCAACTGCCCCAGCCCTGATCCACTGATATGTACCTTCCTGGGGTTGAGTATTTAGCCGGGGAACTGGCTTGTTTCCCCTTTACACTGAGATGGAATAAATTCTCCTCTTGTATAGTAACTCCACATTTACTGTATCACTATTTGAATTGATTTTCCTCTGTTTACCTCAGAAGTTCTCTGCTTAGTCTCTCGGTTTTACAAGACTGATTTTATGTTTGTATTTTTTTTGACAATCGATCAGACATCCTTCACCCGTTGAAGAAGACCTCAATACCAGCCAGCATTTCTTATCCCTTGCTTTGCACATCCTAAGCTGACTTCTCCATCAGCCTTTGGGCATATTGCATGACCCTAAATGACCTGACGGGTGGTACGAGGATGGTCCTGATCTACAACGTATCACTTGACAGGATGCATGACAAACAACAAGAATGTTATGCCACATCAATAACAGGGCTAATTAAATAATGAAGGGCAGAAAATGACGTGGAATCATAAGCATTTTGTAGCCTCCTTGCCCATGTCTACTGGAAGTAAAGTCAGGGTACATCTTGATTGAAATCCAAGTGGAGGAGCAAGCCAGCGGCCCATGTTACCAATATTTATTAATTGTCATGATATTTGAAATCATGAAGACCCCTGTGGCTGTGAGGGTTTGCTGAAAATTCAGAATCCCGACATTTCTGAGATTCAGACTCATTGTTCCTATTTTGGGAGGGCTATCACACACAGGCAATGTGGGGCCGCAGTACAGGAGAGTCAATGGAAATAGACTGTATTACACCTCTCATCGCCTTTCCCTAACCCCGAATATAACCTTAACCTAACATAACGACTATTACCTTTCCCTAACCCTGAACAGTAAACTTACGGATAACCTAACCTGAGCACTATTGCCTTTCCCTAACCCTCAACCCTAACCTTAACTGAATCGTAAAGTACCTTTTACGAAGTAGTAAGTTTTACTGAAGCCACAATGTTTCTGTAACCGTTTGTGCGTGTGTGCGTGTGTGTATGTGTGTGTGCTTTTTTTTAAGGTAGTAATGATAGTTATCACGACTGTGTTGTTGAGACTAAGTGTTGCAAACAATTTCATAGGATTAAACACTAATTTATAGGATAGGCTTTCGCAAGATATCTTATGAACGGTTTCCTACGAATACATTACTTTCCTTGGGAATTATTCTTTTTTCGTAGGGTTAGAGGGAAAGAAAGAAGAGAGAGAGATAGGCAAAGACAGAGTTAGACTATATTTGTCCGAGTTATATAACCACTTAAAGAAATCACTGTGTTTAAGAGGTATGTTGACAATGAATGCCCGCTCCCAGGGTATAACCACAGCACCGCTTGAACTGCAAGGACATGAAAGTGCTTTGGTACTTTTTAAACGTGTATCAGCAGATGGCAAACAATAACTGTGAGTCCTAACCAAAGGCAACAGACAGCTAGATTCAGAATACACATGCCATACTCGACTGAGGAAAAGAAACAGGCGCGATGCTCTGTTTAAAGGCCCCCTATTATGTCACCAGGTGCACAGCTAATTAGTTATTACAAGCCATTTCAAAATCTTTCCCTCTTGACATCACATGGGGAAGTAACTAACCAGAGGCAAGAAGAACTGATCAACTTCACCCAAGCAGTCATTCAGATTTCATTATTCTGGGTGGTCACTCTCCCTTGTGATGTCAGGTAGGGGAGACTTTGAACTGGCTCATAATGGCTAATTAGCTGTACACCTGGTGGCATAATCGGGGACCTTTAAGGTCAAGATGCCGATTCAGCCCTTCATGATTCAGCGTATTACAAGGTTTTTTGAAGCTCTTATAAAACTGCAAGTAATATTGTGGATGCAGTTTATAGCACAGGATAATAGCTTGCCAAACTAGGCCCCAAGAGGGTCATGAAGTGTTACCTGCACAGTAAAAAGCATCACAGATCTCTCTGCACACTGCAAACTCTGGCATACTATGTACTGTGAAGAAAAACTGAATATTGCATCATGCTTGTCAACATGCCACATACTGCTAACAGAGTGGCGCTACGTGCTGCTAATTGCTTCACACTGCTTAACGTTTTCCTTGGAGCAGGAAAAACGATTTGGGCCTCGCATGCTTATCAATTTGACAGTGATAAGGCTGGAATGACCGTGCAGTTGGCTGTTTACACCACAGAAATGGCTCAGGAGACTTCATGGATGAGTCTGCCAGCAGGTAGAGCCGGAGGTATTGGGCAAATCCCTTCCAGTGCTCAATATCAGCGAGATGCAGACTTACAGGAAATCTCACTGGCTGGGAATCTCCGGGCAGCACATGGGCGCAGTAACAAAACCAAAGACAAGACTTGTTGTGAAACATCTGGACAACAGGCCAGAAGGACAGATAAGATGAAGCAAATGAGGACTGAGCCAATGTCTTACACTGAAACCCACCCAGGGGGAGGACCAGGACCAGGGTTGGGAGGGAGGGGTGGCTAGGAATAGGAAGAGGGGGGAGGGATGGGGAGCGGGTGGGGGGGGGGATAGAGGACACTGGGACACAAACAAGGCTTAGGGTACTCGGTGAGAAAAGGCCAGGCCGTGGCTGTTGACACGAGCACAGATTAAAGGGAGGAGGTCTTTGATCAGGGCAGTGGATGGCAGTTCTTGGAAGTGATGCGTCTGAGGTTGGAAAATGGAGGGGTGGGCGGGGGTTTGGGCTCGGAGCGGCAGATCACAGGGCTGATGACTGTATCTCGACAGGGTGATGCTGACCTCTGGCCCAGACAAAGAGGCAAACACAAGGCACCCCAGCCCTACAGCCGTAAAGCCTGTTTTATAGATGGGGCCTTGAGTTCACAAAAAAAAACAGGAGCAAAAGGCAAACCAGTCGATTGCTCAACTTGCCCATTTAGAGGTCTTGAAATAAAAATTTCATAATACTAAACTATAGGGGAATTCTTGTGATTATTGAAGCTGAATTCAAACATTCATCTTCTATCCAAGTAAGCCGTTGTCAAAGAAAAGCATAAAATTCTGCCTTCTTCTTTAGTCTATAACATGAGATAGCGTTTTATTTTTTTTTTCCAGTCAAAGCTGTTTGTTTGAGAGAACTACTTAAGGAAGATTTTCTGTGGAGAGCATTTTTAAATAAACCTCTCTCAGTTCTCTAAACATTTCAAATGAGCCATTCTTATCTCATCATATTGCGTCACTTAAGGTATGCAATGGTGATTTGGGAGTTTTGCAACCCGTGAGCTTTGGCCGCACTTTTTCCTGGCATTGGGTCGCAGATTTACCCCAGCCCTCTCCCTTCACAAAACCGTCCAACCTTTCACCTACCTGACGGGAGGCCAATGTTCAGTGACCGATGAAATGTATGTACTAAAGACGTGCTCTGCCTTTGAATTATTTTCCAGTAATCACAGACTGACTATATTAGTACGCTGTGGACGAGCTTCTTCAAAGACACTAGAAATATGCTGCTTTATTCATTTATGCTGCTGAATTTTTGACAAAACTACTGGTATGGCGTGAACACACTGATATACCAACTTTCAGTTGGACATATTGAGTGAGAGATATCAGATGTTCTTTGTTCATGCCAATTATGTTCATCCTTAAGTAGTTCAGGTGCTGTGAGGGACATTGTGAAATGATACGCTGAATATTTCATAATTCTTCTCGCAGTGGTGTTTCAAACAGAGCGAAGCTCTTTCATTGAAACCATGTTGATCTTAACACATCGAGACAATGAAAGAGGACGATGGGAACTGCCGCTCTAAAATATTCATAAAGAAACCCGCATAACAGGGGATCCCAAATGTCAGAAATGTAAATCTACCTATTAGCAGCACACACGATGGTGGGGTTCCCTCACAGCCATTCTGGTGTCAGATTTTTAATTAGCTTTTGGATGCGGGAGGCGGGTCGAACACAAGCTGGGACAGTGAGACTTTCTTCCTGCTTGAATCGTTGGCAAGAGAGATAAAATACAACTGGTAACAATGAAAAAAAAATCATGAAATAAACTGCTGGAGTGAGATGAGAGCACCTGGGTGTCATTAAAAAAACAAAATAAATCATTTCTGCTTCTGGCGTAATTGGGATTTACTGAGGAGATCGCCTTTTATTGATGTTTATTCGGTGTTTAATTATTTCTCCCTGGTGTTCCCTGCAATCCCTCCCCCACACCACTAATTAAATGCTTAACAAGGAGGGAGCGCTGAGGCTGAATGGCAATCACAGAGTACCCTGTGTGACAGCATTTACAGCCGTGCGCCATAAGGTACGTCTATTATACCAGCACACAAATATACCGTCTCCCCTGTATTCTGGGAGGTGAGTTTACCCATCTGACGTTACACTTATGCAGTGTCTTTGTGTTACACCGGGGACCGAGTTTAAGGTTCTGTTGGTGTTGCAGAGCTGGTGTTACTCGGGCTGAACTACGTGTTCTGACCTAAACAGTACTCGTGTTGGGCACCATTCAGTCCTGACTGAGTATTACGCGTGTTCTCAGTACGAAATTAAAAAAATATATGCTCATTTTATTGCTGTTTGTAATGCGATTCAACCTACTTAAGAGGAAATACCTCAAACGAGCTTTGTGAAGTTCTCGTTCATGGTGTGCTTTCAGTGGATTACAGAAGAAAACAGTTACAGGTAGGGAAGACCTTGATGGGCATACAGATTTTGACCACCCAATATTTACTGTACTTTATTTTTACTGTAATAATGCAAATAGTTAAAAAGTACTTAACACTTTTTTGTCAAATCTTTTTCTTAATGTTGCGTGGCTTCAAAGTACCCAACCAATTAAAACATACGGCTTTTTCCTCCCAATATGGAAGGAACAGAATGAAATCAGTATCTGTTTTTTTTTTTTTTCCGGAAGATTTGTCTCTTAATCCCCCTGCTGTGGTTGAATACCCAGTCAGAATTATTCATAGATTTGCTGGGTGCAAGGCAAAGGAGCCCCAAATGTATTTCATCAAGGAGAAAGAGTCTGTGATCGCTATTAGCGCTTTAGCAGGAATGAATTGGTTTTGAGGCACATTTCAGCCTGTAGAGTAGGAGACCGATGCTTTGAAAATGTGCTGAATGCTATTTTATGAATAGAATATATCAGGAACTCATTGCCGCCGAGGCCTTGGCTCCATTCTATTAATCTTGTCTTTCATCATTGTCGTCATGAGATAGAAATGACAATATGCTATTTCCTGACCCAACTTGAGCTTTGACCCCATTACAAGTAACAACGGAACTGAAAATATTAACTTGGGGGGCCTAACCATTGTTGCAAATAAATCTTATGAAAAGTGTCAGCAGTTACTGTCCAAATAAACACAGCCACATACTGTGTAGAACCACTCAATGATTCATGGTCGAAGAGCAGCCATTATATCTAATTTAAGGCCTCAATGAATGAATGAAGCCCACTAAATGAAATAGGCCAGATTCAGGTGCAGATTGAATAAGAGACATGGACAAGGAACCGTGGTGAGTGCTCGGAGATCATTCAGTTTCCACAGTTGACAAGATGCGAGGACAGACTGAATCCATGACCCTCTGTTCCACAAATACCCAAGAATTCATGTGAAACACTGCAAAAATAGGACTTTAATTCCCCAGATCAATGCATTTGTGACGCTATTTAACTGTTCAACCTTTACTTTCTATTTGAAAAAAAAAAAAATCATCATGAAAAACATGGGGCATATCAGTCAATTGGCTAGGAGCCTGCTGTCCAGTGGTCCCCCGCCCAGGCCTGATGGGTGGCAGTAGTGGTGGCCATAGTGTGTGAGTGGACGGGGGTGTTTAAATAGAGTGTGCGAGTGGATGGGGGTGTTTAAATGGAGTGAGCGAGTGGACAGGGGTGTTTAAATAGAGTGAGCGAGTCGACAGGGGTGTTTAAATAGAGTGAGCGAGTGGACAGGGGTGTTTAAATAGAGTGTGTGAGTGGACGGGGTGTTTAAATAGAGTGTGCGAGTGGACGGGGTGTTTAAACAGAGTGTGCGAGTGGACGGAGGTGTTTAAATAGAGTGTGCGAGTGGACAGGGGTGTTTAAATAGAGTGTGCGAGTGGACGGAGGTGTTTAAATAGAGTGTGCGAGTGGACAGGGGTGTTTAAATAGAGTGTGCGAGTGGATAGGGGTGTTTAAATAGAGTGTGTGAGTGGACGGGGTGTTTAAATAGAGTGTGCGAGTGGACGGGGGTGTTTAAACAGAGTGTGCGAGTGGACGGAGGTGTTTAAATAGAGTGTGCGAGTGGACAGGGGTGTTTAAATAGAGTGTGTGCGAGTGGACGGGGTGTTTAAATAGAGTGTGCGAGTGGATGGGGGTGTTTAAATGGAGTGTGCGAGTGGACAGGGGTGTTTAAATAGAGTGAGCGAGTGGACAGGGGTGTTTAAATAGAGTGAGCGAGTGGACAGGGGTGTTTAAATAGAGTGTGTGAGTGGACGTGGGTGTTTAAATAGAGTGTGCGAGTGGACGGGGGTGTTTAAACAGAGTGTGTGAGTGGACGGAGGTGTTTAAATAGAGTGTGCGAGTGGACAGGGGTGTTTAAATAGAGTGTGCGAGTGGACGGAGGTGTTTAAATAGAGTGTGCGAGTGGACAGGGGTGTTTAAATAGAGTGTGCGAGTGGACGGGGTGTTTAAATAGAGTGTGCGAGTGGATGGGGGTGTTTAAATGGAGTGAGCGAGTGGACAGGGGTGTTTAAATAGAGTGAGCGAGTGGACAGGGGTGTTTAAATAGAGTGAGCGAGTGGACAGGGGTGTTTAAATAGAGTGTGTGAGTGGACGGGGTGTTTAAATAGAGTGTGCGAGTGGACGGGGTGTTTAAACAGAGTGTGCGAGTGGACAGGGGTGTTTAAATAGAGTGTGCGAGTGGACGGAGGTGTTTAAATAGAGTGTGTGAGTTGACAGGGTGTTTAAATAGAGTGTGCGAGTGGACTGGGGTGTTTAAATAGAGTGTGCGAGTGGACAGGGGTGTTTTAATAGAGTGTTCAAGTGGACGGGGGTGTTTAACTAGAGTGTGTGAGTGGACAGGGGTGTTTAAATAGAGTGTGCGAGTGGACAGGGGTGTTTAAATAGAGTGTGTGAGTGTACAGGGGTGTTTAAATAGAGTGTGCGAGTGGACGGAGGTGTTTAAATAGAGTGTATGAGTTGACAGGGTGTTTAAATAGAGTGTGCGAGTGGACAGGGGTGTTTAAATAGAGTGTGCGAGTGGACAGGGGTGTTTTAATAGAGTGTTCAAGTGGACGGGGTGTTTAACTAGAGTGTGTGAGTGGACAGGGGTGTTTAAATAGAGTGTGCGAGTGGACAGGGGTGTTTAAATAGAGTGTGTGAGTGGACAGGGGTGTTTAAATAGAGTGTGCAAGTGGACGGGGTGTTTAAATAGAGTGTGCAAGTGGAGGGGGGTGTTTAAATAGAGTGTGTGAGTGGACAGGGGTGTTTAAATAGAGTGTGTGAGTGGACAGGGGTATTTAAATAAAGTGTGCGAGTGGACAGAGGTGTTTAAATAGAGTGTGCGAGTGGACAGGGGTGTTTAAATAGAGTGTGCGAGTGGACAGGGGTGTTTAAATAGAGTGTGTGAGTGGACGGAGGTGTTTAAATACATTGTGTGAGTGGACGGGGGTGTTTAAATAGAGTGTGCGAGTGTACGGAGGTGTTTAAATAGAGTGTGCGAGTGGACGGGGGTGTTTAAATAGAGTCTGTGTGGGTGGGAGTGCTCAATGGTAAAGAGAGAACGCGAGTGGCAGTGAACCCCATCTTTAGTCAGGAGAACCGAAAAGCATTATGCCGCTATGGCACCACTGACTGCAGGTCAGTCTTGCTAGCTCCCTGTCTTAGTCTACAGGATGGTGAGTGCGGTTCTAACGGAGGCGCGAGCTCCTCCGATGCTGAATTATTGCCATAGCGGCGAAATTCATGTTCATCCCGCAGTGTTCCTCCTTCTGTTTAGTGAAAAGCACAAGTTCTCCCTGTGTCAGCACAGCAGTTCACCTCATCGCGCGGTCGGGTAAGGGGATGTAATCATTCAGAAGGACAAATAAGCACGTCGTGTTTTCCCTGCTTCGTGGTGATGAATGGACTGATAGATGCCCCCTCTCACTTTCTCGCCGTCTGTTTCGCCTCACTGGCCTACGCCGCTCGTGATGCTTTTGGTGGAGAATGGGGGGCAGAAAAATTTGGCGCTGGCTGGACAGAGTACCCAGCTTGTGTCTGTCCCCCAGGCTCTCGGGAGAGGGTTAAAAGCGGCAGCCTCGTTGTAAGTGAGCATGCTCAGTAGGAGCGATAACTCGCTTCAACCCTTGTCCTCACAATCCTCAATTAGGACTCCATTCAAAATTTCAGCCCGACCCATGCTTGCGCAGAAAGTGTCTCATTTAGGAGCATATGGACATTTAACACTCTTGTTGTATTGCTCTAATGCACAGTTCTCATTTTGAAGGTGACAGAATTGTTATATCGCGTGTGTAACGCGGAACAAGCAGAGACCACAGCATTATAAACTGCAGGACAAGGCCGCACATGTCAAATAAATGTTGCCATGGCGATACAGTGGTATGACTACATTAATTTGGAAGCCGGTCTATTGTGGAGAGTGTGAATACTTCTCCATGTACTGTATGTGCGAGTGAATTAGTGATGTAATGAGTATACAGTATGCAAATGCAATATACTGTAAGCATGAATTTGTGTGTACAGTTTGGGTGGCTAATTCAGATGTCCCACTCTCTTGGAAAAAAAAAAAAAAAAAAAAAAAAAACTGAAAGGGACAGTCATTATTATACCTGCAAAAATGTAATACATTACTGCGGGGAAAACGTGCAAGGTGGGAATTCTCTCCTGCATTATTAAGTTTCTGCTATTGTGATCATGCAAATTGTAGAATTTACTTTGATTTGCTGAAGATTTGCTTTGGGACGACTCTTTGGTCACAAAATATCGTGGACGGCTAGACCTGCTAGTGTTGGGATGCATCCTTTTGTCTTTTTAGGTCAGTAGGTTGAGGCTTTTTAGTCTAATCACTGAATTGGCTACATCTACAGAGAGAGAATTTAGTACCGCTGTGTGAATTTCAATTTTTAAAATCTCCTTCCAGTGACAGTTTCATTTTGTACAACGTAGGTGGCTCAATTCATTTCATATGCTGACCCAGTTTGTGCCATAAATCAAATTCTCTGGAGGACTTGTCATCTAATGTGGTCTTTGATTGGAGTAACTGTTTGCCTTGTTTTGTCTTACTATTCTGTGGGGGAAAACAAGCTGTCGTTCTGGAAGACCTCGGATCAGGTAAGGCTTTCCCTTTCTTGTGAAATATCATATTTCATACCTTGAGGCAGGGCCAAAACCTTGAGCTTCTGTCAGGGTCTTGTGATGAAGTATTGATATGATGTGAACCACAGCCTCATAGATGAAGTAGGTTGTCCTTGAATAAGGTAAATTGCAGCTTCATGAGCCATTTTGGTAAAGAAGTTCAGTTTGATGTAACAGGGAGACACCAAACTTAGGCGGAGTTCATTTTGGAGGGCCAAAAAAAAAAAAACAAAAAAGTTTACCGCAGCACATCGACCTAAAACTAACTGAATGTTCTGGTGACATCTTGAATGCAAAATATAGTGGAACATTCAGGAAAAGAAAGAGGTCATTAAAAAGTGTGCAATAAGTTTTCTGCATATAGTGTCTTCAGAGACGTCACTGGGCTGCATTTGAAAGTTCAACTCCTCCAAACTCAACTGAATTTTTTGTTGGATCCATAACAAGTTCAGTAATTCTGCAGATATGTTGTTTGAGCCGAAGGCATGTAAAACACAGACATTACACCAGCTATATTCAAAGTGATATACAGTGCTGTGAAAAAGTATTTGCCCCTTCCTGATTTCTTTTTTTTTTGCATATTTTTAGTTCAATTTCACTAGCTACAACCAGGCCTGATTACTGCCAGACCTGTTGAACCAAGGAGTCACTTAAATAGAACCTGTCTGACAAAGTGAAGTAGGCTAAAAGATCTCAAAAAGCAACTCATCATGTCGCGATTTAAAGAAATTCAAGAATAGATGAGAAACAAAGTCATTGACATCGATCAGTCTGGAAAGGGTTGCAAAGCCATTTCTAAGGCTTTGGGACTCCAGCGAACCACGGTGAAAGCCATTATCTACAAATGGAGAAAACTAGTGAACCCTCCCAGGAGTGGTCGGCCTACCAAAATTACTCCAAAACCGCATCAACGACTCATCTCGGAGGTCACAAAAGAACCCAGAACAACATCTAAAGAACTGCAGGCCTCACTTGCCTCAGTGAAAGTCAGTGTTCATGATTCAACAATAAGAAAGAGACTGGGCAAAAATGGCATCCATGGGAGGGTTCCAAGGTGAAAACCACTGCTGACCAAAAAGAACACAAAGGCTTGTCTTACATTTGCCAAAAAACATCTTGATGATCCCTTAGACTGTGGGGAAAATATTGTGTGGACTGATGAGACAAAAGTTGAACTTTTTGGAAGGTGTGAGTCCCGTTATATCTGGCCTAAAACAAACACAGCATTTCATAAAAAGAACATCATACCAACAGTCTAAAAGCGGTGGTGGTAGTGTGATGGTCTGGGGCTGCTTTGCTGCTTCAGGACCTGGATGACTTGTCATAATTGATGGAAGCATGAATTCTGCTCTCTACCAGAAAATCCTGAAGGAGAATGTCCAACCATCAGTTTGTGACCTCAAGCTCAAGCGCACTTGGGTTACGCAGCAGGACAATGATCCGAAACACACCAGCAAGTCCACCTCTGAATGGCTTAAAAAAAAACTAAAATGAAGGTTTTGGAGTGGTCTAGTCAAAGTTCGGACTTAAATCCGATTGAGATGCTGTGGCATGACCTTACACAGGCCGTTCATGCTCAAAAACCCTCCAATGTGGCTGAATTAAAACAATTCTGTATAGAAGAGTGACCCAAAATTCCTCCACAGCGATGTGAAAGACTCATTGCCAGTTATCAAACACTTGCTTGCAGTTGTTGTCGCAGAGGGTGGCACAACCAGTAATTAGGTTCAGGGGGCAATTACTTTTTCACACCAGGCCAGGTAGGTTTGGATAGCTTTTTCCACAATAAATGAAATCATCATTTAAAAACTGCATTTTGTATTTACTTGGTTTATCTCTGTCTAATATAAAAATTTGTTTGATGATCTGAAACATTCAAATTTGACAAATATGCAAAAAAAAGAGAGAGAAATAAATAAGGAAGGGGGCAAATACTTTTTCACAGCACTGTATATTGTTTGGAGTCACTCAAATCAGTAAAGGCCCATTTTCTTGGTTGGGCAAATATTTCTTTGCCATTGATTTAACATTAGCTTGGGGACGGTTACCAAGGAAGGTTGCAGCACCCATGAGTTTTGGTCGTAACACGTTACATTAGAATTTAAAGCACCATTAATCCTGGCTCACAAAAATTTATAGATCCAGCCTAATGAAACCTAATAATAGAGGTGCAAGCTGTTGGATTGTTTTATGGTGTCCGCACAGCACTGCTAATGATTTTGAAATAAATACATGACGCTAGTAAAACAGGGTTCACGACCTGTCTGTTGTGATGGTTTGCCGCCTTTTTATACTGTTTCAGAGCGCGTTTTCATGACTTGTCACAGAAAAACAAACTGTCTCTGACTAAATTGTTGAACTTTTAGTGTGAGATTCCTCTGCCAAGAGGCAAAAAATATGAACAATGATTTTCAAGCCTCAGATGTTTAGTAATGACTACCAAAAAAAATGCATCAGCAGGAACAGATATTTACATATGCAAAACTTTTCTTGGGTGATAAGCTCATACAAAACTGAAACAAGTCACTCACTGGTCGGAACATTGCAATCACTCAGTCAAACTGGGAAGGACTGCTAATATATAAAACTGGTCAACACTACTGGTAATGGGCTGGATAATTTCCACAGGATCTGCATTGACCATTTTGCTACTGATTCACACATTGAATGCCCTCATTTTGGCAACATTTCTTTTGGTGAAAGGTCAAAGAGGAATGCGAGACATTAGGAGGATGAGAGTGAGCGTGGGTATCAGCAGTTTTCAGCCGACGATCATGGGGAGACCCTGCAGTTAGCACAATATTGCAAGGAAAAGAATGCTTGTATTGGAAAAAGAGACATAAAAAGATGGGAGGAGAGAGAGAGAGAGAGGTCAAATTTCCACAAATACTCACTCTTCTGTGAGGCCAACATTCCTTCAGAATCACAAGAGCAGGAGGGAAAGTGTTTTCATACAAACAATTCATCCAGCCCCTACAGTGCCACATACAGAAGCACGAAACCTGTGAGTTAACAGAGTGAAAAGAGTTTTAATGGACTGCGTATGGAATTATACTGAACTTCCTCCTGTAAATCTGCGGGGCTTTACCACTCCTCAGTTGCAATGCAAATTGTATGTTTCTCTGTCCAGAAATACCTTCCCCCTGTATTAACTTTTTTTTTCTTCACATGCATTACAAGTATCAGTTTCTTTGAAAAGCAAGCATGGCACAGTGATTCCCAGCTTTTTGAACCATACTGCTTAGATAGAGAAGAGAGTGTAAAGGGCTCAGAAGTAAATAGCCTAAATGTTTTGTAGAAGGTACATCATCGGGTTAACACTATAAAGAAAACCTCATGAATGAAGAATCTCGGTCAGCTTATACAAATTAAAACGGCTTTTTTAAATCAGTTTGAGCAGTTTCTCCTGACTGGTGGATGAATACTTTGCTTTGTCTGAGAGTTCTTGTACAGAGATTTTGCTCTATCTGGCTCTATTATCAGTTATTTGTATTTTAGCTTTGTACCACAGCATTTTGAAGTTGTTTGTCAAAGTTGCTTTTTAAGGGACCAAAAAGTCATTGGAGCGGGTGTGTGTTATTCTCTCCTTAGGTTATTTACCAGTACGTACATAAAAAGTCAAATATTAATTTGAGATGTGGCATTTAGAATCTCAAGTCCTTCTGAGTAACCAAAAAAAGGCAGATGATTTATTTTGTAAAATCTTATAAAGAAACAATGCACCAATGTGGTCAGGAGCTCTAAAAGACCCAAAACACCACTTATAACAAGTATTTGTCACAAATGAGACTCTGTCCCCCACTGGAAAGACAGAATGTATATCTTGTTGCTACATTGTTATCAAAAAAATGAAAGGAATCCATCAATGATGCTTGAGACATCACAGCAAAAGCTGTATTATAAAAGCATGTCACTGTGCTCCAATGGGGGCTGCACATCCCCAATACAGACCTCGGTACCAAATATGAATGAAATCTGCGACTTTCTTCTTTAGATATGAAGTTAACAATAGAATTAAAAATGATCATTGAGCCCATAATGACCTGGACGACTAAGTCAAGGTCACCACAATTTATTGGCATTCGCAGATCATCAACCCAGAGTGGAATTCTCTCTCTCTCTCTCTCTCGCTCTCGCTCTCTCTCTCTCTCTCTCAGTGTCCCAAAGTGAGGGCAGAGCTGATGTTTAAAGACCTGATTATTTCAGAGGATGGAGCAGTGTAGAATCTGCCATGGGTCCCACCTTAACGGGGCGAGATCAAAGTGGGAATGCAGCTCAACTAAAAAAAAAAAAAAAAAACATGATGATTCTGAGGGCAAGTGGCCTCCTAATCCGCTGCACTGTCTCTCATGTGCTGATGTTTTTGTCTGGATCTAGGTTAAGGGAATCAATGGAGCCCTGTAATACAGACGATGAGACTTCCCTGAATGGAAGCAGGGGACTTTTCGATTCGTAAAAGATGCCTCTTTGGATTTTTCAAGATTTGTCCTCCAATGGTCAGTGCTGGGAAAGAAATCTACAATTATAAGAAAGGAACAATGTAAGATTGAAGGCAGGGTCACAAAGACAAGTGTATTTCACTCACCCACACCCTACACCTCCAGGACATTTTTACATTCAAACGGAGAAAAATAGGTTTATTATGTTAAGATCCTGTTAATCTCTGTCATTGAGATTCCCAGATTGTTACATAATAGAGAATCTGAAACAGTCCGTCAATGCTTAAGGAAGAATGGAATCATATTCCTATGGCTTTTGTTATGCCCATGTGTTAGTCAGCAGGGAATTAATCTCAATGCCTCCTAGTTTTATAGGTAAATATCCACCCATGTCACTCAGTGACATGGCAGCTGTGCACTGGGATTGGTGGCTGGTACAGGAAGTTGGGAGGATGCCTTAGCTAATGATGAGGCGATGGTTGGTGAAGGGGAACACTGTTCTTTAAAAAAAAGGGGCAAAATGGTGGCAATGGGGAGCGTGTGGTGGAATCCCTCAGGAACATACAGGTACATGTCTGTTTGATAAACCAACCTCCCCCATATCTTCATCCAGGTTATTCTATTCATTCAGTTACCATTTCATGTGCTGCCGTCATGCTTTAAGAAAAGCCGATCTGAACTACACTCGAAAATAAAAGACACGGAGCTCTTTCCTGGTGGAACGGTGGCTTGGGCTAGCACTGGGTACTGGTGAAGTAACCTAGTAGAGGTAAGTCCCAGTTTTCCATCCAATTTCGCCATTGTTAGCCAACCACCTATCTCTTTGATCAAATGCGTGTCAACGGTAGGGTTTTCATGCTTGAGGTTGAAATGAAATACTCATTTTGTAAAATTTTAAGAAAACGTTATGTATCGTAATGTTGAAGATGGCTCTGGAGTTTAGTGTTATATAGTATTTTGCAAATCTGTTACTCAAAGGCAGCCGGTTAAATTCCCCACCCGGGAAGTGCTGTTGTACCCTTGGGAAAGGTGTAGTTGGTACTCTTGACTACCCTTGAGAAAGATATTCAGCATTATTAATCACTGAATAGTAATGTGATTCATTTGCTTTTGATTAGAGCACCTGATAAATACTGAATTGTTATGTGAATGACAGATTTTAAAGGATTAATATGTCACTCTTGTTAGTGGTCGTGTCTGTGACATGTCCTTTGGTAGGTGGTAACTTCAGTGGAGGCGCATACAGACTTTTGAATGTCAACTGAACTTCCCGGCTTGCGACCACAGATATGTAGGGACTGCTGCCTACGGACAGGGGTGCTGGAATCCGTTCAGAACTGCAGGGGCTAATCCAGCCCACCCCAGGCACAACTGTAAAGTTGCATAATTACGATGCCAAGAAAAAATATCTAATGAGCCGCTTGCTGCTACAAAATTCTCGCTGAGTACGCACTCCTTCTACTGACGTGCTGTCATGCAGCCAAATGAATGGATTTATCATGAATAGATGGTCACATTTCAGGGGCGAAATAATAATCAGAGAGCTATAGCAAACAAATTACTCTCTTAGAAACTTAATAACAGAAAACTGAACATCTGTACAAATGGGAAACATTTTATTTTCAACCTCACAATTGGAAACTGTGTTATCCTTTTTGCAATGAGCTGATTTTAGATACGCACAGGATATGATTAATGAGACATCGTTATATTCCTAATAATAAATCAATTTAATGGCAATCCTGGAAAGAAGTGTATGATGGATAGGCTGATTCTTGCCACCGTTGCGCTGCAGAAACGCTCTTTATGGTAAACAATTAGACATTTTTTGTGCTTCTCAAGTTGGAGATATCTTGTATTATGTACTGGGCAGGGGTGGAGCCAAATGCAGGATGGACGATGAGCCACCAGGGCACATTTTATAATCAGGAGGAAGAGGAGACATGGAGGACTGCTTGGAGAACCTGGTGTACCTAATAATTTGCTCACTAATAATGTAATCACTAAGACTCAAAGAGACAGCAGGGAGGAAAAGTAGGATTTAGAGGAAGGATCACTCTAACTAGTGAGTATAGCCATGACTGGCACAAAATCCACATCCTGTATACACAGCATAATCAGTGGCTACAGTGGATTGCACAACGGGAATAACAAGCCAATGAATGAATTCAGGGCCACCGCCAGACCTGAAAATTTGTGGGCAAAGATATATCCCTTTATGGCAACAATTAGTCCTGGCTAGTTCTCAATCGTTTTCCTTTATTAACACGTTTTCCAATTCAAGAAAAATCAAGTGGCAATTGAAGACTCGGCTTCTCTCCCCCATGCGATCTAACAGCGACAAAATACTGGGCTACATTCAGTACAGAAAAATAATTTGATTATAATTAGGTCTATGCACTGGCACTCAGCGACAGTAATTTTTTTTTTTTTTTTCAGCGAGAGCGGCATTTCGGTACTCTTCAGCAAATGAAGGTAATTTTGGTGACTTTTTTTTGAGAAAGGTGGCCTTTTACGGCAAAGGAAGCTGTGCATTTAACTGCCAGTGTATTCATTCTACCCTTTAACTCCTGCCGGGTGACTTCACCTGTTACTTTTGGCTGAAGAATTGTGAAGCTGGTAAATCGTTTGCGGATGGAACAAAGTTCTGGGGAGGGCTTTTACTTTCTGAACCCAGATTATGTGCGTCTGTTGTAGTCAACTTGAGACCTTATATTTGCTAACTTATGAATGAAGTACTGAGGAAATTTCACATATCTGAACAGCTGTGCAGCCAATCATCATCCAATTATTTTTGTTCCCTTAAGAAAAGGGGGGGGGGGGGACATCAAAACTGCTATCACTATAACAGTATTCACCAGATTTGGAAGTAAATGCCTTAAAGTTGAGTCAGCGCTGAATTTTTGTACATTAATCTCCAATGTGTTGTGGTTAGACAGGTAAAATACCAACCACTTTGTCGATGTCCAAATATGTATAAATCAGACTGCAGATGTTAGATAACCTTTTTCTTTCCATAAATGAAATGATTGTATAAAAACTTAAATTTATTCTTTTATTATGTTCTTCTGGTCTTATTATTACATTTTGTGTGAAGATATGAAAGTATTCAATGTGACAAATGCAAAAATAGAGGAAATCTAGAAGGGGAAAATGCACAGCACTGTATTCTTAGACTCTCATTTTTCAACTCTAAAAAATGTTGGTTGTAGGGTTCACATAAGGCTATATGCTACCAGCAATGTGTAGATAAACGCTATCTAACTTTACAAGGTATTCTGTTTAAACTCTGCAGGTCACAGATCCACATCAGATCCTCCAGTGCACACAGTCACACACAAGCCATACTAATGTGCTAACACCCCGATTGCATCCATCTGTGTGTTTTCCTTTTCTTTAAAACTTCTTCTGAAACAATAATTCTCATTCGGTTCCATTGAGTGATTCTGGTTCTTGAGATCATAAGATGGATTAATTTTGCTTACCTCACTCACTTGAGCCAATATTAATTAGGGGGCTTTATAAAATCAGATGTTTTACAATTCCCCACTCCCTGCTGAAGTTCCACTCCCAGGGCTTTACAGCAAAAGTAGTATCCTTGGAAAATTAAGAAGAATTGTAACATCCACCAACATCATCATCATCATTATTATTATTATTATTAGAAGAAGAAGAAGAAGAAGAAGAAGAGGAAGAATTCAAATGAGGACAAACAAGATCTCTGGTAAAAAGGTCAAAACCTTGCAGTGGCCATTTTGACAATGTCAAACTTGGGACCTTACTATGATAAATCAGTCATGCAGTGGTGTCAAATCGTAACTATATTGACGACACAAATAAACTAATTATGTGAAAAAGTTGACATAAAGTGGATCCGTAACAAATTTGACCCAACTATCTGGATGTTTGATCAGACTACATCTGTCAACTCTGTTGTCATTCAGTTTTGGCGATCATATGCCCACCTTAGAATCATCTTACCGTCCTCCTGCCTTTCGGAGTCGAACCTGGTGACATTTGCTGTCACAACCCTCGTGTGATTGTCTTATTTGCCTCCTCCCATTCAGCAACTTGCGTGTCTGTTAGAAGTGTTGTCTTCTTTGATTGGTCGGTGTCTTGCGTGTTCCCAAATCCTAGGCTGTGTCTCGTTTCATAGTTACTCCACCTCTTGTGTGTATGACATGAATTTATACCCCCTCTTTTGAGTTGCAGGTTAATGGATTATGATATGCAACAAGCACTGAGAGCCAGTCAATTTTTTTTTGTAAAATCCTTCATCTTTTGAAAGTAAAACGTAATCTTTAATGACAGTGATTTACAGAAGTTTCCTTCCCCGTCAAGTTAATTAAAACGAGCTCCCAAGCCTTTCTCACAGTCTGCAGGATTGGGACTGTGCTCCTGTCAATCCTTTGCCAGTCTGTTCCTTTGTCCAGTTTATTTATATAAGCTCCAAATCCCTCCACGGTTATCATGATTGGACGTGAGTGGAACTGTGCTGCTCCTAAACTACTCCTTCTGCCTGCCGACAGTTCAGCACTGGCGAAGTGTGCACTGCACCTGGCCGTCATCCCGACAGCCACTGGCTGGGCATTGGCACGGCCTGCACTGCTTCGCCCACGACAGCCGAACTGAACTGTGCTTTTCTCCTCAGGGCTCCATTCCACCGTTACCGTATTACTATCAATAAACTCAACTATTAGATTGTACTCTGCCTCCGTACTTGATTTTTGGTCTGGATCATAAGAGTTTACTGCTTCTGTTACTCAAACGCTTCTGAGGTTTGAAATGATGTATGCTCGGAGATACTGTCCTGCTCACCTCAAGTTCTCTTTGACCTCACGTCTTGTGAAACACCACGTTTGAAAGCTTTACATAATGATTTTCAGCCGCAGAATTTGGTGTTTGATGGAGCTACTGTTGCTACATTCACTTCAATGTGCAGGTGTACCAAATAAAGTGGTCAGTGCCTGTTTATGTGGATAGTAGATGAAAGTATTAATAACTGATTTAAGGCTTGGAACAGCATATGCACTGAATTTAATTCTTTCATACTATTGGTGAACCGTGTAAGAGATCATCTCATCGCTTGTCCGATCGTGATATTTTTATTGATCAGTTGATGCTGAACGTTTGTATTTGCTACTTAACTCAATTCAGGTTTACAGGTAAGCTAAATCAGACCTCACAATGTCCTGCCAGTCAGGCGTCCTTGTTATCACAAGCCTTTTCATGACTGCAGGCGGGGATAGGGGCAGTTCTAGACCATTCCCCAAAGGGACCGGTTGTCATTGCACAATTCTTTTTCCTTACAGCAGAGATCACAAGCGACTGTAAGATTTTCACGGCACATTTGGGTCCATCTGGTGGCTCTGGGCCAGTCTGGTGCAGTAAATCATGAGGCCACAAAACAAACATATAGTAAAATAAGATTTACATTCATTAGCTCGCCACGCGCTAGCTCGCTGGACTTGCTTCGCGGACTAATTTCCATAAGTCAAGTTCAAGTCCGCACCATTATCCATGTAGGTATATGCTTTCTGTAGAACGGCAATATGTGAAAGTGCAGGGCAATTATTCATGGGCATTCATCAATCAAGCACCACATGTGGCAGAGTGCCGGGGGTGGGGGTCTGGCGGTCGGTGGTGCACAAATTCAAAACACAATCGCGCTTGACTACATAATGGCATATTCGAAAAGATTTGAATCAAATTATTGAAATCTACAGCCAGAGGTGAGGCCTGTGTAATGGCTTGGCTGCGTCAATGTACACAGCAGCCACGGAGTCGCACACCACAGTTAACCCCTTCAGCAACGCAGGGGCCCAATGAAATGTGATTTATTCTCCGTGCGGGGGCACTGATGCATATTGAATACGATTCATTCCATTTTTACGGCTGTTTCTCAGCACAGAAATCATCCCTGGGGATAAAGATGTCAAAGCCTGATGATGATTAATCTCAGTTTTAATTCTGTAATGTTTTGCGTAAATCTGTTTATTGGAACAAATGCAGCTCCTTTCTGATCCATACAAATGCATTTTCACAATATTTCAAGGCCCTTATTTGAAGTCATATTGCCTCAGAATCTTATTTGATGAAAAAAGGAAGAAATACTTCTGTGGAGATGTGTGCTGACATTCCTGCCTCCTTTCCACACATAATAAGCCGAGAGCCACTACAAGCCTGATCCTCATCGCCAGAATATTTTTGCACCTTAAAACCATTCGCTTTCATTACGTGAATGTAACTGTTGTTTTAATTCCATGTCCCAAGAGCAAAGAAAAGCCTTTTGTTGACTCAATATAAAAAATTGCAAAACATTTTATATAAATTTAAATCAGGAATTTCTGATTGGGTACTTGAGCATTGACACCTGTGATAATCCCTGGCATGTTGCACACATTTGTACTTCATTGTCCTTCCATTGGCCAGGTCTTGCTCATAAAAGAGGTTATGCATTAAATTTCAAAGGCACTTCAAAATCAAGTAATGTTTAAATTTGAATAAATACATAAAATTATTTTATCCACAGGAGTCTAAAAGAAAGGGCTTGACCCCCAGGAGGCACAGGTTCAAGATTTCAACCTTTGAATTTCTAAATTTCTTCATCAGAACTGTTTTGTCTAATTTAGATCAAAATATTTGCAAAAGTATATGAGATATTATGTTACTAAAGCATATTTCAACTATTTTAACATTAATATGGTTTTTATTTATTTCATGTTTAGTGTCACTTCAGTGTTTTTTAAAGAGCAAATATCAGGTTTTCATGACAGTGAAAAAATAAAATATATAATTAAAAAAACCCCTGAATTAAAATGTAATATTTTCAACATTATAGGGAATAAAACATGCAATTTTTGAGTTATTTAGCCATCCCTGAATTTTTTGGCTGTTATAAGGTGAGTGTCTACTGGGCTGAAGCAAACTGCAGCCAAATTAGTGCATATTTGGTAGGTGGCTGGGGCAAATTGATTAGACAAACATGGGATTTTTCTCTTTGCGAAATGCTCAATTTCAGGAATCGCTGATCAAAAGGATTACAACATTTCCAGTTAAACATACCTGTACTTAGCTAGTTGGCCCGATTTGTTCAGGTAAAAACTTATTTTTTTTATTCCCCAGTGGCTCAGGACAGTTGCTCTTGATAGTATGTGTAACACAATTCAAAGACAAAGAGGAAGTCCAGAGTGATGTAATCAAACACTGAATTGATGGGATTTTACTATGTTTCACATGTATCCTCAACTTTGGTGATAATAGCTACCCTGACAATTTGTACAATGCCAACAATAGTGGATCATAGCCAACATTCGCAAGCTACCTCAAAGGCAGCATTAGCTGGTCATTTACAAAACTGGCTGTATCATGGTACCCTAAAATTACAATTTGAATCACATTCACATACTTTCAACGGTATGCTAGAAGCAATCTCTTCCTGTTAAGGGAGGGTGGATTAGTAGATTACATAATATATTGTCACACAATCTTTTTTTTTTTTCATTTTAACTGGAGAGTTGTATGAGGGATTCATTCACTTCATAATTCTTGCAAAACTCATAATGTTATAATAAATACTGTTGCTTGTAACGTAGGCTGAGCCAACAAGTTAGTAGGATGCTGCTGTAAGAGGATTTTGTTTCCTTAATTCCTGGAGATTATTATTATAATTGTTGTTGTTATTATTGTTTAAACCTTAGGTTAATTTAACCAGGGAAATTTCACTGAGGAGTGTGCTCAAGGACCCAACAACTGAGTTCTTCCCAACATTATCTCTCCAGGTCAAGCCAGAATCCCTAAACTCCACTGAGGGCTTGAACCAGCAACTCTTCAGTTACCAGTCAAGCAACTTCACCTTTACAGGTGACCCGGCCGCCCCTTTGGAGTTAGAAAGGCCGCATCACCTGTGATCCCTTGTAACCCTGAAGTTGCTTGTCCAAGAGCCTATATGATACTTGAAAATACTGGGATAAGGGCCATTGTTTTAAACTGTTAAACTGTTACGCTCCATGTATCTTTCATTGGTAGATCCCAGGGACTAAACTTACAGTGGGTAGCATGTTCCTCTGCTACAAACTAACCAGCGAGGCATTCAAATTTAAAACACTCAAAGATCACGCATCCCTACATCCCTGTATCCAGCCCACTGCACTTTAGGTCCCTGGGATCTATGCACTAAAATTTCCAAATAACTCAAGTGATGTTATTGGAAATTTGCAGCTTTTTTTTTTTTTAAAGCAAAATAATGTATAACATTTTTTTTTTAAACAGCTTTTCTTGAATTCCCTACTTTTATGTTAAAAATTGTATGGCAAAGTTGATTCATATACTGTATGTAACCTCAACACAACTATGTTTAGCATATGCTAACTTGAAATGAATATGGCCATATCTTGCAGTTCTTCATGCACTTATTAAAGCAATGTGGAGACCACCCACCTTTCACGCATTTCCGTGGGCAATTGAGAGTCTCCCATTAGTCTAACATGTATATTTTTGCAGTGTGGGAGGAAACTGAAGTACACAGTGGAAGCCCAGTCAAACACAACGAGAACCTTTCTACAAAGAATAGCCCCAGGCCAGATTTAAACTCTTCCTGCTGTGAGGCAACAGTGCTGCCCATTAAGTCGCTCTGCCACTCCTTGACAATAATAGTGGCAATAACAAATTCTTCTTCCTCTACTTATTATTATTATTATTATTATTATTATTTCGGCTTCCTAGACCATGATTTGACCCAGTACTGCAGCATTCTGACCACACGCTCTCACTGATAAGCGCTCTTCCATGTTTCACTCAGCGGAGTAGCAGATTGATTGCTCTCTTATCCGAACAGATGGTCAGCGCAGTATATTTTCTTGGGCTTCCAGGACCTGCCCAGATAGAGCATGCAGGTGCAGTGAGCAGAGGCAGCAGATTCTGAACCCCTCTCGAGATCCCCATCATGCATGCAGAGTGGCGGTGATCGGAGGGGCCCTGGAGACTGTGATGGCCCCTGAGAGAGTTCTTCGTAAATCCCGCGTCTCTCATCAAAGTTTCATTCCATTCTCGCCTCTGGATACTCCTGATGTTGTGTTTGGCTGCAGATGTTCCTTATTTAGTTTGGTAGCATCGCTTCAAGGCATTGCTTTGGTAACATTGTTTCACGCTTTTCAACCAGGGAACCGATCACATGAACACAAATCTATGACTTCATTAGCACACACTCGGCGTGTGGAATTTAACATGGCCGACTCAGTCTACATCTACATTTTTGAACAAGCAGGACAAATGAAGATGAATGGTTTCTGGCCAATCAGAAAATGCCAAAATACAAATTTATTAGAAAGCAAGATCACTTTATAAATAATTGAGGCCGGGTGGACCCCTTCACAGGAACTATCCATTTTCTTTGCTGCAAGACCTTCTGTATCAGTTATGTCTTGTAACCCTTTGAAGAGTGTTTTATTAATGTTTTGTTTTTATTTTTTGTATTTTAACCTGTTGTACAACTCTGAAAAGTAGATCGGAATGTTTTGTCAGTAGTGATTGTTTCATCAGCATTTGAATGTTCCTTTCACAACATCCTAAGGGTCATTGTGATCATTCTCCGAAAAGGCTTAAAACCTTTAAATAAAATTGTCCTCAGCTGTAGTCAGAAAAGTCCCATGGCGACTGTCACAAAAGTGATTTCTGTCAAGAATTCAGAACACTGGAGCCACACGCAAGTCACAGACCAGCTGCTTGAGCGTCTTTAATAAATAGATGATTGGAGTTTTAATGAACACATACGAAGAGGTCAGTCAGAAGACAGTCCAGGGACAGGCGGAGGCGAACAGGAACACTGGTTGTCAGGCTAGGCGTAGCAGATGGCGCCAGTCTGAGGTCAGTAGCTGGGGTTTCAAGCCAAATGGGTCAGGGCTCACAGGACTGATGCACACTCTCACACTTAGATGAAGAAGAAACTGAGAGAAGAGCCACTTGCCAGGACTGCAGACACAGGAAACACAACCCCCAATAAACAGATACTTTGCAACTAGAGTTTAAACACTGAAGACAGAGGAAAATAGTCTAGCAATGGGGAAACGAAAACCAAGAACTTAAATACACAGAGGTGATAATGAACAAAGTGGGAATGAGCGAGCTTAGCTGAATAACAAGAAACAGTAAACAAAACAAAACTGAATTGACGCTGATGGCTAGACTGCAGGGAAAACAATTAACATGGCATTCAGGACATGACAGATTTCAGCATTTTAAAATGATTTCTTTTGTCATGCATAAGGTCAAATCATTGCTATACTGATGACACAAATTAATTAATTGTGTGAAATATCAAATAAGAGATAGCACTAGTTAATTTAAATGAGATTTAAGCTAGGACTTTTGTTATAGATGATATGATATGATTGAATGGGTACCCAGAGCATCATATTAATAACTATTTAATACTAATAATAATTTAATTTACCTCAGCCTTTAACCCCCACTTCTCATATTGATTTGTTTTTGGTTTTTGTTTTTTATATCTTAAGTATGGGTATAAATTTAATTGTGTCAGAATGCTGTAGACACTGACTAAGACTGTCTCCAAAATCAAAAATATTTTGGCTTCTTATTTAGTCTTTGGGGTTCAGGCCAGTGTTTTTCCATTTCTGTTCTATTTCCTCTGTAAAGTATCTTTCTGACCTGTTTTATACCTCTGTTAGAAGTGCTCAACTGAAAAAGGCAGTTTGCTTTCAATGTGTGTTTCTGGAGATGTTTCCAGCCCATTTTATTGAACGTAAAGGAATACATTATTCTGTCCTACTCTGTGTCTGTTGTAAACGTATGATACCCTGACAACTGCAGGCCCATACAGCTACAGCCACTTCATACATCAAAAGACCCTTAAGCTCCTAAGAAATTATTTCCTTTGTGAGTTGGAGACATGACATAAGTGCCTTTAAAAAAGCCTCTATTTCCTGCGACTGCCTGACCTCTGAGTCTCGCAGTGGACATCGCAGCTGCCGCAGCCAGAGCTGGCAGTGGTGCTGAATATTAATGGGCTGGACTAAGACCTGTCAGAATTTCATTCTTTGCTTTATGGCCCAAGCCAGAGCACAGACAGAGATTGATGACGGACCAGCGCTGATATTCTCCTTTCAAGGGTCCAAAACTCACCAATCAAGAGGTCTGTGGCTCTCCGGCATGTGTGAATGCAGAAAGGGATTGCGCTTATGTGAGACAGAGCCCCGAGACGTCGGCGGGGAGTTCCCATTTGCTTATATGTCTTTCTCTCTAACCACCCTGGCCCATTAAATACTTGGGTTTTGGCATTTTTGACACTCCAGCGACATTGGCAACTTATCTGTCATTTATCAGCCCCCCCGACCCCCGCCTCAAATGCACATGAGACGTTGCTCCTCCATCCTCTCAGCATCGTAGTCTTGAGGTCTCTGGGGCAGGTGGGAAGAAGAGATGATTCCAGGCACACCACTGGAAAAAAAAAAATGACTGCCGCTGACAACTTGACACCTGGTCATTGTGTTGACGCTTAGCCGTTGTGTTGACACCTAGTCATTGTCACTGCTCTGACAAGGAAGCCATGATAGTGTGTCATTTGTGTGAAGGGGAGTCTCACGCGACGTTTTTACCGTGTACTAAATCAATCATGTGAATACGCACGCGCTGGAAGCATGCTATGGGGTTTCTCATGCTGATTGCCTCTGCCAGTGCTCTCTCCCCTATGGATTGGTGAAATATGGATGCCATTGAGGAAGAAGGAAGAAAATATTCGCATTTATGTTAAAAAAAAGTACTTTAAAATGCCGGGCTGTTGTAGCAGGTAAGATTTGAAAGAATGTGTTGCCCTTGGGCCGTTTAGAAATAAATTAAACCATACTTATAATTATCTTTCACAAAAAACATTTGGCATATGTACTCATTCGGATTATGCATTTCGTAAAATAAATATATTGATTGCTTTTATTAAGAATTGCAAGGTCAGACTTTAATTAGACGGACACCAATTAAGGCTTTGGAATTTTACAACCAGATAGACAGTTGCTGGATCTGCCGTCTGTGATGCTTTCAGAAATTTGAAATAACATAAGATCAACATAGAGGGAAAAATTGTTTTTTTTTTTTTAATATGGCAGTGCAACTGATCGACTGATGCTTTGAGATAAGAGAAAAAAAAAACATAAGACATGTTGAGAGACATCGGTACTGACAGCTGTGGTGCTGGCATTAGCTGGGTTTTCACTGCTGAAGCAAATTATTTCTCTGATGCCTCTGTCTGCAGCCCACGTCTAGAAGAGCCTTTGAACCTGCACGGCTTATCTCTGCACTTCCTGTTCAAATACTAAAGAACAAGTTTGGACTAGTTTGCTCCGATGAATGTAACCTGAAGCCATAGGGCAGAGAGGGAACGTCCAACAGACGTTGTGGGTGTACCTCTCTTCCTGGCACAGTTATCTCCATGCTCACAGAGCCAATCTGTCCTGAGAGAGAGGTGGATGGAGAGCAAGAGAGAAAGACAGGTTTGAATTTTACTGTTCACAGTTAAATGGGGATTACTGCAGCAAATCTATCAAGGTGTCATATAAAATCTTAACAATTTTGGGCAGTCAGGCGTGTGTCACAACAAATTTTATTTTCCCATTGCCCAACAACGCCACAGCTAGGCTTGCTAGCAGACACAACCAGATTTTCTGTCAAAATTCAGCAGATAATTCTGCCAGACTAATCAATGTTTTATAATATAAAAACAATATCACATACACCAATTCCGTCTCTAGATATAGTAGAAAGAAATGATACACATTTTAGTACATTGCACTATTTCAAAGTATAGCTTGTGTAAACAAGAGTGAGGACTTGCAGAGCATGTTTAAGTAAGAAATGTAATGAATTCTGTCGCGTTCCCCACCAGGAATCAAGTGCAGAGTCAGAATACAATCCAGTGGGTTTATTGACAACAATACGGTAACGTTTGGGGACGGAACCCCAGAGGATGTGGTGGGGACGGAACCCCAGAAATGGGGAGCACACTTCAGCTTAGATGTAGTAGGCGAAGCTGGGCTGCCTATCGCCAGCTAGTGGCTTTCCGAGAAAACAGCCAGGAGGAATGCACACTTTGCCAGAACTGAACTGTCCCACAGGAGGATGGAGTTGCTTGAGGGGAACTTGGTTCCGATCCTGATGATCATAGAAGGATTGGGAGCTTGCTCCTAACAAATTGGAAAGAGGAACAAACTTGGAAGGCGTAACCACAACGCTGTCCGAATCCTGGACCCTGATTAGGCTTGGGAGCTTGTTCCGATTAAACTAGACAGAGGAACTGACTTGAGCGGGGTTAACTTGAATGTGGTCCCAATCCTGGACCCTGAGTATGCTTTGAATTTTGTTTGCGTAAACTCAGTAAGTTAGAAAGCTTTTGTGAACAGCTGTCATGAAAGGGTATGTTACACTTAGTTAAGAAAAAAAGTTTTTACAAGGAATACTGATGGGTTCTAAACACAAATAGTAAATTACAATCTAGCAACTTGCAACTCAAAAGCAGGGGGTTTTCATACATGTCACAGAGCCATTAGGAAATTATGAAATGAGACACAGCCGAGGGGGAACATGCGAGACGTTAACCAATCAATTGAGACATACTTCTAATAGACTCGCTAATTGTTGAATACAAAGAGAAACGGAAGGCATTCACATGAGGGCTGTGACAGAAATTTCTTTATTTGGTAGAGCAACAAAAAAGACGGCCCATTAATTTTACACCACTGCACAGGGATTGCATGTAAATCTGTTGAAAATGGGATGTTGAATTTTGCAGAATGTCAGAAACTGAGCCAACAAAGATACTGTCTGGGAGAAAAAGCTTAAATTGGAAGTCAACTTCTGTCATCTGTTGCTGCTTTTTAAAAAATTTTAATTGGACATTATGATTTAGGTATTTTACAGCAATGCAGTATGTTGCAGTCTTCAAAAGCGGTCATTTTGGCTGGTTACTCGAAGAAAATAGTGCAATGTTGTAAAGCAATTCTATTTTTATTCACTTTTTGGGGTGCTCTGATTGCGAAACCCCATTCTGCCGCACTCTGCTCCCAGGACAAGTGAAAAGCCAGTTGTCTCAAGCAGTGGGGGACCAGGGGGTGATGGTGTGAGGGGCATGCGGCCATTTTCCACATATAGTTACAACAATTCTCAATTCAGAGACACTCCCAAGACTTTCTGCAAGGGCCAGCACGCGCATGTATTGCCACTGGACACAGGCATGAAATGCCTGAAGCCCCTGGTTTCGGCTGTCCTTTGGCCCCGCTGTAATTCTGCCCCCCGCGCGCAGAGACAGCAGTGATACTGCATACTCACTTCTTTTTCCTCAAAGGTTTCTGTGATATTCAGCACCGAGAGCAAATGGACATTTGGCCTCCAAGCCAGCATGCTGATAATACTCATTAGTGTCTCTGAACAGGCAAAGCTACGCATTTCTGGGAAGCAACGTGCAAGCCAAATTGGACCCAACACTTCAAATCCTTCATTTCTGGACGATAACCTATCCTAAAATACACATCACCTGTACATATATCTGACACTCAATGCCATGCATTTTGTAAATTTAGTAAATTTTAAAATCAAAGATAACATGGCATTTTTATGGACAAAATTCTTATATTGGGATCTAGGATTATATCACAATTCCACATGCTATTTATATCCAATTTGTCATGTGTTAGCCTGAACCGTGTTGTTTTGAAACATCAATAAAGTGCTCGTTGGTTTACAGTTACTGTAGAACTGACCTGAATGTTCCAATGTTTGGTCTTGCATTGGCTGGCCTTAGTACAGGTGATATACTGGGGAAGAGAGAGACAGCATATGTTGAGCATTAATATTTTAGACAGTGAGTAGGAGGTCAGAGACGCGTCCATCTCACTCGGTGCTCGTATACATAATATATGAATGAGTAATAGGTCTGCCTTAATGGGAGAGCCATACACTTGATATGGCCACCATTGCAGATCACGAGAAAGCTTGTTTTAATTGGCAGAAACAAGTTTGAGCCACCTGGAGAGCTAATATTAATAATACGAATACAAGCGGGTGAGTATCTTAATTCTTCAAAATGATTCACTCAAATGGGAGGCACAATACAATATTAATGACCGAATGGCTGCCGTTGCAGTGGTTTGACTGATTCTTCAATTAAGCCAATCGTCTGGCCCCACCTCATGCTGTCAGACACATTTTTCTTTTCGATAAAAGGTACAGGCATTCCAATCTATTATCACTGCTACAGCAGTGCATAGTCGCACAAAATGAATTATAACTATAGGAATGAGATCATTGCTTTATTTCATCTGCATGAATAACATACTAGAGAACTCAAAGATAGTATGGACCACAAAATTGTGTTATTCAAAAATAATCATGCCTGTGGCCCAATTAAATGAAAAAAAAAAAAATTATTAAATAATAATAATAATAATAATAATAATAATAATAATAATAATAATAATAATCTTCTGCTAGCTTATTTTGTCCATGTTTAGAAAGTGAAGGCTTCACATAATCTACTGAAGCATGGAGGCATTCTATAACCTCAATATTGAAAGGCTTCAAATCATTGCAATTGAAATACACCTTTTCATTACATCTTAAAGGAGGTCCAAATTACAAGAGGGCTTTTAGAAGTGTTTACAAAATGCAAGAATGACAGTATCCTGAAAAATTTTTTTTGGCACGCTTTAACCCCTGTGCGCAATGTTGACGCCGACGTCTACAAAATTCCAAAATTTAATCGTTGAATAATTTCTTAACTGAATTTCTGAATGAGACAAGTGTCTTGGTTCACTGACATAATTTTTCCAGTTTCTCTCACACAAATTCTGAGTTATAAAGTCTTAAATATGGGTCATGCTCTATAGGCAAGGATTGGCATTATGTGGCAGAGATTTGAAAAATTGTCTTTATTATTCATATTCCTGATCTTATATTATAAATATACACAGAAATCAAACCTTTTGTTGAAATAATATAAATGGAAGAAACATTAAATGCTCATCATGCAACGAGTATTTTTTGTCAAAATATATGTGAGCCACCATTATTTTTACCCCTTCATTTTAAAATTTTGCACAATCCCGTTTTGCCAAGATAACATGTCTGAGTGTTTTTATAATATGTGATGAGCTTGGTGAACACGTGGCGTGGGATCTGAGACCATTACTCTATACAGACTCTCTCTTAATCCTAATTCTGAGGTTGATGCTGAACCTCTCCTCTTCAGCTCGTCCCACAGATTTTCTGTGGGGTTTATGATGAGGAACTGTGATTGCCATAGCTCAACCTTTCTTCTGTGGTAGGTGACATATTTTAGTGTAGGTTTTCACGTGTGCTTCGGATCAATGTCCTGCTAGAAGGTCCAAACACGACCCATTTAAAGCTTCCTGGCAAAGGCTTTTATATTTTCTTTTGATATTTGCTGATATTTCATGGAGTCCATGATGCATGTGTCCCAACAAAATGTCCAGGACCTTGAGAAGAAAAACAGCCTCACAACATCAAATATCCACCATCGTACTTAACAGAGAGAAGGATGTGCTTTTCTGTATGCATATGAAGAACGCAAAGGAAAAACAATCAGAGTCCAAATTTAGCATTTTTGCATATATTAGATATTATTATAATATTTATAATAATATATAATAATATTATTATATATTTTTTTCATATTTTTTCAGTGCTTTGTTTCTAAGATCGTTTTGAATTTTTAATGCATCATTTCTCCACAACGTGAAAATGTGACTCTGATCATTTTTCCATTATGGTCTTCATATGTTTCTGTCAACTCCAAACCCACCTTCACAATTTTTTTTTTTTAACTAAAAAGCTCTAGTTTGGTCTTATCTGACAGTATAACTTTGTCCTATTTTGGCAAATTGTCGGCACTTTAGCTTGTTTTTGATTGACAGCAGAGGGTTTTTTTTCTGGAAACCCTCCCAAACAACTTGTGGTGATGTAGGTGGCATCTAATGGTAGTTTTGGAGACTTTATGACCCCAAGACTCAACTCACCCTAGCGATTCTCCAGTTGCGATCCATAGAGATTCTTTTACCAGTCAAACCCTCCTGCTCATGGCTCATGTGGTCAATGAAAACATGTCCTTTTCCAGGCCGATTCCTAACATCTCCAGTGGCTTTAAACTTCTACATTATCAAGCTGACAGTGGAAATGGGTATTAGCAGCTGTATAGAGATTTTTTTAAATATCCATTTCCTGATTGGCTTAGCTCTAAAACTTTTTTTTGCACATTGTCACTGTGTTCTAGGGTCTTTTTCACAGTGAAGAAGGACTTTATATGGCCTTCACTGGCAATAAGTCTTTTACATCACCATGGGGAAATTTTGACTCACTCTTCTTTTTTTTGAGCCAATATAGAGGGTTTCAAAGCAGAAACTGTTTGCATAAGTTCATGCCACAGTTTCTAAGTTGGATTCAAGGAAGGACTTTGACTAGGCCACTCCAAAACCTTTATTTTGTTTCCTTTGGGCCTTTCAGAGGTAGACTTGCTCATGTGCTTCTGATCATTGTCCTGCTGCATAACCCAACTAAGCTTGAGCTTTAGGTCACCTATGGCGGATATTCTCCCAGACGTTTTTCTGGAAGAGAGCAAAATTCATAGTTCCATCAATTATGGCATGTTGCCCAGATCCTGAAGAATCAAAGTGGGCCCAGACTATCACACTACCACCAACGAGTTTGACTGTTGATCTGATGTTCTTATTTTAGAATGCAGTGCTGTTTTACAGAGATTTTAAAGATGTTTTTGGCAAATATGAGCTTTTGTTTTTTGTGTTTGTGCCTTTGTGTTTTTTTGGTCGGCAGTGGTTTTTGCCTTGCAACTGTCCCATGAATGCCATTTTTGCCCAGTCTCTGTCTTATTGTGGAATCGTGAACCTTAACTGAAGCAGGTCAGGCCTGCAATTCTTTAGACGTTAGTCTGGATCCTTTTGTGACCTTCTGGATGAGTCATTGATGTGCCTTCAGAGGAGTGTTAGTAGGCTGGCCACTCCTGGGAAGGTTCACCACAGTATTCTCAATTTGTCGATAGTAGCTCTCACTGTGCTTGTTGGAGTCCCTAAGCCTTCAAAATGATTTTGGTACCCTTTGCAGACTGATAGATGTCAACAATTTTGTTTATCATCTGTTCTTTAATTTCTTTAGATCATGGCATCAGGAGCTACTTTTTGCCTACTTCTCATTGCCAAACAGTCTCTATTTAAGTGATGTTTGGATTCAACAAGGCTTGCAGTAATTATGCCAGGGAGTGTGAAGTGAAATTAAACCAAATTATCAATCAAATTTAATTCAATTGTTTTATCGGTTTATTTAGTAATAAAGGGGGCATTACTTTTTCACATGGGGCGAGATAGGGTTAGATAGCTTTTTTCCTTCTATAAATGAAATCATCATTTAAAAAATACATTTTGGGTTTACTCGGGTTATCTCTGTCTAATATGATAATTAGTTTGATGTTTTGAAACATTTTAGTGTGACAAATTTTGCAAAAAGTAGAAGAAATTGCAAGCGGCCAAATACTTTTTCATAGTACTATATACATATTAGGTATATATGCACAGAATCTCTAATGAATGAGCCTGAGATATCAAATTTATGAAACGAGAATAGTTATTTTCATTCAAACCTTCATGAGGAAGAAATGAAAATTTCTGTTCGTTTCATAAATTTGATATTTCAGGCTCATAAATTTGAGATCCTATTTATCCCATAAATGTAAGCATCATTATTTAGAATTTTTTTTTTTAAAAACCCTTAACTTCTAGTTGGTGATCTATTCAAGTCATTGAGATTAATAATTCACTACCTAGCATACTTACGCTTTTTTAAAATTAGTAAATTCAAGTTTCTACAATAACAGTTGCATGGGCAACTTGTTACTTTCATGGCGAAAAGTGTTAGCATGCTAGCAAGGGAATTATTCATCCCATTGACTTGAATACACTGCCACCTAGAAGCCAATGATTAACAGTTACCAGCAGGTTTGGTAATGTTGCAACTGCGAATTGGTTGAGTTTGAAAATGAATGGAATCTGACCAATTGCGACGCGAGAAAGCTGTATTACACACGTGTAATATCAAACATGCACGAAATAGCTAAATTACACCTATTTTTAATCATTTATATATATCAGATAAAAAGAACATTGGATTTACACATTTGCAGTTGATATTTGTGATTACAGGGAATTAATATAATATAGCAAACAATTGTGTGATATTTACGGCCATTTTCTGGAAGCTATATATGAACACTATAATTTGACTTCAACAACATAGCAAAATAATATATAAAGCATCTCCACACTGCTTGTTGACTTGAAATCAATGGCTGTAATAATACATCAAAGTAAACACTCCACTGTTGAACAGATAAATGTTTAAAATAGATCTATAATATGATCACACGCAAAAAAAATTGTCCATCAGTTTACTGTCGGACTCTAATTCGGATTAAGGACTCTTGCTGAGCTTATGTGCATACAGACCTGCAATATATTAATTAATTAATTAATTAATTAATTAATTAATCAATTCTCTGGCAAAGTGTAGACCGTGTCTCTGCGTTTTAATTAACTAATGCTCCGTTTGAGAAACTGCCTGAGAAATTAAATGAGGAGTGGAGTATAGTAGTGGGCCAGCAGTAATAGCCCCTCTGCTTCTCCTGGAAGAAACACAGCCTGCGGCCTCTCCCTCTGTCCTCGCCCCCTCATTAATCTGTGGGGGAAAACAGATGAAAACTCGAGATTTTCCTGCAATATGCCCTGACCTAAAAAAAAACCTAAGTCAGCCATCATAGTGGTGCAAGCAACCACCAGCCGCTCTACGTATGATCTATTCAAGGGCAGTAGAAAGCGAGGGTATCGTTATCCCAGAATCACTGCACCTCGGCATTCTCTCTCTCTCTCTCTCTCTCTCTCTCGCTCTCTCTCCTTGCTTCCACATAGCATCTTTCCTCTGACAAACAACTCATAAAGACTTGTAAAGGGGCCATCAGTAAAGGGCGTTGACATGCGCATGTGAGATGGGGCAGCATTATGGATTAGACGCACACTGTGTTCCTCCTCAGCTCGCACAGTCACTTTGGTGGATGTGTGAGGGACGATGCAGCGAATGCATTACTGAGAAGCACCATCACCTGGTATGCAGACTACAAGCACATGCATTGCATTCAAAATCAATTGCCAGAAAACAACAACCAAAAAGGGAGTCAAGCTACATCAGACAGGTAGCTCCCTGCATTGCAAGGCAAAGCTAAGAGCAATACCTGTGAGCCGGTTGGCTCAGCTAGATGTTAGAAACACCGCCAAGACCATCACTAGGCATTTGGCTTCATCTGGATGGATAGTAATTAGATAGCAGCAGCCACGCTGTCCCCTAAGCTTGCTGCCTTGTTGGTCCAGTACACTGCATTTGTTTGGCCCTCTTCACTGTGAGGAGGGCAATTGAGGAGGTCACAGACAGAGGGTTAAAAGTTACTCAAGGCTGGATCAGTCACTGTTTCCCCAAAATATCGACTAAAGTATGAATGAATCAGAGGACTTCTGAGAGGCTAACAGCTAAGATATTTGTTTTGGAGCCCGGTGGTCAGGTGTTTGAATCTCAGCTACGCCATTACTGGCTATGGCTGGGGGTCCACATTGGTGCGGAAACAATTGGCTCAGCATTGCCAGAGATCAAAGGGGTTAAGCTGGTCAAAATATTTTAGGCTCATCGGTCTCTAGTGATCATTGCCGGTCGGCCGGGTCAATGTAGCTGTACAAGCAGTACAAGCTGTAAAAGCCAAAAAAAAAAAAAAAAAAAAAAAAAAAAGAGTCTGTTGAAATAATTTCAAAATTTTCAAACATGCCAAAAGTGAGTTTATAAAGAAAAAAAAAAAGGCAGAATTAAGGATAAATGTTAATATTGGCCTCTACTTACCGTCAGCTTTGTTCACTGGCCATGAATCTGCACAAAATAAAATAAAATAAAATAAATTAAGTACAATTGTGGTTCCATTGTTTTTTTGGTTCTGTGCAGTCTTTATTTTTTATTAATTAAGTGAGCTCTAAATTAATTAAGGAGACAGATCAGAAATTTCCAAGTGCATTAAATAACACCTAAATCACAAATAATTGGCATAACAGGTCTATGTACCACATCAACAACATGTGAACAAATTTGCAGTAACTGTGCCTTCTCTGAATAAACAACTTCTCTGAACAAATGCAGCCAACATAGCCATAACTACATAATTTACCACAGATGTCATCACATGTGTTTTCTACTCCCAGATGAATTAGGGCCACTTATAATAATTCTCCACTCTTCAGAGTTGTAATAGAAACCAGGAAAGCTTTGGGTGGTGCAGTGACCCCTTCATACAAGCTCCACAGTGGCAAGGCATGTTCTTTTGCTAGCGGAAATAACCCATCCGAGGCGCTTGGCACAAACCAAGACAAGGTCAAGCCAGGTGAGATGCATGACCTGCTTCTCTGCTCATGCATTGCATATTCTCCCTCTGATGGGCCGGTCTCATAATTGTGCAAATGATTCGCTAACTTTGATCAATTCAGAGAAAATCCTCCTGGGCTTCAGGGGTTTTTGGAGCTAATGAGATGCTTATCGCTGCGCCACTGAACAGGTAGCTGCTCTCTGATACACTGTTCAAAAACAGAAGACTGTTTCTGTCAGTACCGTATGGAAAATGTCAGTCTCTGGCATAAAAAAATTTTGCAAACATGAGATACTTTGTGTATTTCAATACACCAACATGGCCAAATGTTTGAGTTTGGTTTAATACATTTTTAGAGACACAGGTATAGTAGGATTACAATTTTATTTCATCAGGAAAAACATCAACAAATGAACCTTGAAAGTTACAGTGCTCTGCGAGTTTTAGGCAAATAATATTATCTCACAAGCAAAAACCAAACATAAATCAGGAAACGTGAACCATTGAAACCATGCCCAACACAGTGCAAAACATTGTACTATAACATGTACTTTTTAATTCCCTTTTTTGAGGGAACTGATAAACTGATACCATAAGTGCATAAAATATCCAAATGATCTGAGTTGCAATTGTTATTGAGCTACTATTGTCTTATTGCTTTTGTCCCACTTAATGCATTAGTAATGTCTGTATATGCCTTTGGTGACTGGTATACGGAAAATGGAGGAGGCACGACACATCACTATAAACTACTGATAGGTCCTCTTGATCTGTTTTCAGTCACTTACTTAACTCTGAAAACACTCAACACTATTATGTATCGCAAGCTCTCCTCATTAAGGTGAGGAAAGAACTAAAACAGTGTCATTTTGATGCAAATTTGCATTTCAACCAATGCTATTCAATTGCGAAAACTTGTAACTAATCTTTGTTTTCTTTATCGTAATCAAAGAATCACGAAGCACGGGGAAATAGCCTGCATTGGAGAGAGTACTAAAAGTGAATTTGGAAGGTAACAGAGTAGTTTATATCCTTTGTGAACCGAATAAAATATTAATCTCTGCAAAATGGCCTTTTGAACGAAGTTGTGTGATTAACTGCTGAGTGGATTATTCCAATTGGAGAACTTGCTAACAAAACAAAAAGGATTGAAAACAAGAAAAGACCAGTCATTAGTTAAAAGTGATTTTTTTTTTTTGTGCCTCCTCCAATCTCAGCTGAGTAGCTGTTACTGGTATAGTATGCCGTGTTGAAAAAAAAACACTTTAAGACTTACAAGAAATTTCTGGAAAACAGAAAATAATTGATTTTCAAATTCAGCGTAACCAAATCTTATTAATGTTACTCCTGAATCAATTATATTTTACAAGGCATCATTTTAAAGGGTCAGAAGCCGCTCAGCCAACTGTGTGCAGGACATGTTCTTTGTGAACAAGTCTATACTAAAGACCCATTGACACACTACACTTACAACATTAGCGATCAATACAGTTACGAGCCAGTTAAAAAAAACACATTTCCTGCACATAACAGGGCACAGAGGGGGAGGGGTGTTTCTTGGCTAAACATGCAAATTATTCTCTTATTTTATTATTACCTATTGATTGGACCACATACAGCCCTGACACATGTCACACAGTCTTTGACAGAGATCAAAGGTTGGCTCCAATGACATTTGCACCATTAGTTAGTGTCTTCTATCTCAAGCTAAGCTGACAGGCTGTTTGCATTATTTGCCTATATTTAAAAGTGCAGCATTTGCAAGGAAGGAAGAAAAAAAATCACACAGGGGAATTGACTGGGGGCTAGCACAGACCTTTGAAAAAGAATGCATGCAAGAACTTTTAATGCAGCAAACACCTTAAAACCTCAAGGAGAAGTGGTTGTAAATAAGCCAAAAGGTAATGAAAACTCACTGCTCTCCTGTACTGTTTCTCCCACTGATCACAATAAATATGGATGAAAATAGTTTGGCAGCCATTCCGGGGAAAAAACCACTTTAATTGTGATGTCTTGAACAGATGTTCTTTGAAAGGCTGACCTTTTCGAATATATTTCATATGAGCATTCCTCGAGAGTCTGAGCCTTTAATTAATCAACACCTATATATCATGTCACCGCTGAACAAGTATACATTCAGTTTAGCGACATGGATCTGTTCTGGGAGATGCCTGCCCATCCAGGTGTGGAACTGAAGGCAGGGAGCTCTGGGTAACCCCCACAGAACAGAGCCTATAACAACAGTGACATCCAATACATAATATTGAATCAGAGCAACTAAGTCAAGAAACATAATTAATGAATGTCGTTAGCCTCATAGCATAAATGTCCATCTCATTTTAAGATTGTTTTTTAATTTGTAATTTTTTTTTTCTTTATTTAAGGAATGAATTTTTTTAAGGTTTTAAAAACAAAAAAAAAAAGCATTTTTTCACCAACTCAAAAGAACAGGCAGCCGATATCTCAATTTGGCAAAAATATGACTTAGGCAATTATGCTATGATGGTAACGATGTGATCATAGAAAAGTGGAGCTGGGGTGGCGGAGAGTTTGTGAAGCAAACGCGGCATAGAGCTGCTTTTTCAGATGGTGAGCTTAAAGGAAACCTTGGAATCCAGATAAATCTCACCTATTGTACGAGTCAGACTGTACATAAATACTTTCAAGCAAAGTCAGTGCTTTCTGGTTTTCAGCTTTTATTTTATTAACTGTGAAAGTAAGGCCGTATCATGGCTTGAATTTCCTGGGAGCCGCCATATTTGTAAGCTCGTAATGCATCATGGGAGTGTGATGTCATCTGGCTGCTTAGCAACAAAAAAAAAAAAAAAACAGCTGTAAGAAGAACTTGTAAGTGAAAAAAGCACGATAAAAATCACAGAAAACATCTTAGAATGGCTCATATTTTGCCATATCAATTTTAACCAGAATATTCCTCAGTCAATGTCTAGGCTAGGAGCTTTCATCAACGAGAAACATTTCCTTTGTTTAGCTTCTCAAATAAACACTACCTGTGAGTGGACAGCTTTGACATTTCCGTGGAAAAAGAACAGTTTCCTTTCTACTGGTTCCATAATTTAGTTTTTTCAAGTAAATTGTACAGAATACAAATACCAGGCAGATCTAAATGGACTAATAGAGATCAGAATGATGAAATGCAATCACGACTGCTCTTAATACGACTTTCTGCACTTCTGTCCTCTGTCCTCGATAGGTTTATTGAACAACCTTCAAATCAGTGTACATAATGCATTAACTGACAGACAATTACTTGACTATATTGTATGAGGTCTCCACCTCCGTGTATTTCCGAGAGAAAATAAAGTTTGAACGAGAAGCAATAGATGGCTAGCGAGTTAGACAGTCAAACAATGAGACACAGCTAGCTAGTAGCGAGCATTTTTATTTGCTAGCAATCTAAGTTGTTGCTTTTTACTTGCAAAGCAAATGGTGTTGGATTTATTATTACTAAGAGGAGGGAGAGGCCTGGTGTCGTGGCTTTGCAGTTTTGTTATGGGTAATCGCACTATGCCAGTAGCCAGAAGTCACAAAATGTATTGGAGTGTGAGTTTACACATCTAATTTAATTTTTACCCTTATAAATTTTAAAATTTTAGTCACAAAGACTGGTTGATGGGTGCCTGGCTAAACCCTAGCAGGCGATCCATCCTGACGTCAGTGTTGCTGCGGCAATGCCTAAAGTTACTGGAACTGAAGCATTTGTTGCCATGAGCTGCAATTTCCCTCAAAAACAAATCGGTAGTAAAACTGCTCGTAGATGTTCTGTTCTTTGAGTATAGTGCCAGTACATAATTTATATTGCGCAACAATTTACTGATCAGTCTTCAATGGATGTATTGCCAGTACTAATTGTAACAGATTCCACTGTTTGATTCGCTGTTATTGATTTCCAACACGCTGTCCATTTCTTTGCCTGAGCAATATTCTGGTTCAAACTGATATGGCAAAATATGAGCCATTCTAATATGTTTTCTGTGATTTTTACAATGCCTTTCTCACTTGAGTGCTTCAGACGGCTGTGTTTTATGTGGTTAAGCAACCAGATGACATCACGCTCCCAAGATGCTTTGCGAGTATGCAAATATGGCAGCGCCCAGGAAATTCAAGCCATGATACGACCTTATTTTCGCAGTCAATAAAATCAAAACTAAAGGCCAGAAAGCAATGACTTTGCTTGAAAGTATTTATTTATGGTCTGACTGGTACAATAGTTGAGATTTATCTAAATTCCAGAGGTTTCCTTTAAATAAGACTACAGAACGATAATTAAGCAGTCGTCTGGTAGAGTGAAGTCAGGTGACTGCAGGGGTGAAAGTAAGCCGAACGCACCGGTACGCCGTACCGGGAAGAGATATACAGTCCTCTACAGCCGGTACGCCTCGGAAGAGTGTTCTCAGGTGCCTCTTTTGTGGGCTCATCAGATAGCTTGACATTATGGCCCATCTCAACCTATGCAGAGCTTAATTTCTAGCAGGACCGCTAACCCTCCAGACAGGACAGTGCCAACACAGGCAAACAGACTTTCTGAATAAAATTGTGCGTTATGCGTAGTAACAGCCCAGAGGCTGTTATGACTCCGGACTTCTCACGCTTTTCTCAATGCTTGTGTTTCATTAACATTTAAACTGTTTAAATGAAATAAGATCATTGGAAGCAATGGAATTGAATAAAGACCTTTCAAATGATCTTATTTCATTTAAACTATTTAAACCATAATGAAACACACGCATTTCTTCCAACCCCTGAGTAAAGAAAAGCGTGAGAAGTCCGGAGTCATGACGCAGGTGAAACTGATAAACCTCCATGCACAAGGACTTTCAATTCCGCGCGAGAATCTCTTACACATGCATTGATTGAATAATTGCTGACTACAGCATGGGAACGTAAATATACCACTAAAACTCACGCCGAATGAACCTGGTAATGTTGAGAGTTTTCAGAGCTGTTGTAATGGTAATTTAAATGAATGATTGAAAACAGGTCGCGACCGATCATTACTTTTAAGGGATGGTTTGAGCTTCTTCTGTCGCCAGTTCACCAGCCGCCACTGTTACAGACATAATGAATTTATGCTTTTTACACTGTGACAATATTTTTTAAGTAAAATAAATACACTTTCCGCAGGACCATAAATTTTTAAACGGTACCTGTGTGTGCCTTTAAGTAAACCTAGAGACCACTGATGTATGTATGATTATTCTGTTTTTCAACACCATTTTGCACATGGTATTACTTATACATTACATCATTACATGCATTTTCTATATATATTTATTTATTTATTTACACAGTAAGTATATATTAACTTAACGTGTGATTAATTCTATTTTTGAAATGACTCTCTCTGTAATGCGTCTCAATCTCATTTAGACTCCTTATTTTCGCAACTCTTTTGTTTCAGGAACAAGCATCACACAATGTTCAGACAATTGCAGACGTTCTCAGCAGGCTTGGTGCTAAAATAATTATACAAGACTGCATGTTTAAATGATGCCAGTGTATCAGTTCTCATTATTTTATTTGCACAATTTGACCATGGCTAGATCTCCATGTTCTATTTGGATCATTATCTCCCCTCACAGAACTGGAAGATGTTGTTTCATTTTAAGTCCAAGAACATTCCCTTCTACCGTACCACTGTGAGCAAAATCTGTTACGTCAATTTTGTTTCTACCAAATGGCCTTATTTTACTGCCATAATTGAGCTAAAGGAGGATACGTGACTGGATTGTAGGGCTATGGTCATATTGGGCCCATTCTCTGCTGTCGTGCGTTCCCTTGTGCAGTGACCCCATGGTGACATGGGAGTTCCGTGGCCACCCCAATCAATACACCCGCTGTTCTCCTGACCCAGCTTTGAAGCAAATATCATGAGCTGGTACAATCCCCTGCAACAACAAAAGGTCAAGCGTAATATGAATTTTTGCCCTGATAATTCAATCAAGGCATTTCCATCTGCTTAAGCAGGGAGGGCTGCTTATTTACGGCACGTGGCTACCTGCAGAGTGTGCCCTAGATAAAGGGCCAGATAAAAGGATGTCTGTTGCAGCAGATCTGACAAACAGCACAGATTTCACTGTGTTTTTATGTGTAAGTGCTCTCCCTACAGCAATGCAAAGCATCAGTGGGATTTCAGTTCTCAGTCATACGCCAGGTAGTTTAATATCACCCACTATAGAATCAGTGAGTGTAATTTTACTCCTCATGCCAAAAATGCCAAGCACATTTCCCACTACTCCCACCTAAAGAACTTTCCAACATTTTTAGAATTGCTAAATAGTTCTCATTTCACAAATATTTTTTAAGAGGCAAAAGAGTGCCCTGAACTGCATTGCATTCTTTATCACTGTCTGGTTCATGTGTGCTGAGGTAAACATCAATCCTCCTCAGCAATCAACAGGATTCACAGGCATCACTTGAAAAAAAAGGGGAACTGTAACTATTTGATAAAATTTGCTTCGCTTTTAAATCTGCTATTCATCCATTCAGAATTACTCTTGGAGTGTGCTGTTGGGCAAGGCATGAAGGAGGGAGATCACATTTGCCCCTACAACCTCCTTCAAATACACCAGTGCAGTAGCTTAGTTAAAATAGTTAACTTGCTGCATAGCACTTTGTGGTTCCTACCACCTCTCCTAGTTGGCAATGTGTTATGGCTAAATTAGGGATAATAAGTTACATAAGACATCAAAAACATAAACAAAATGCATGCATTAGATATTCACGAGAGATGCAAGATTGTGTCAACAGCCATAAGGTATCGGTAGAGCACAAGGGGTTTGTGACGGAGGTTTACAACAGAAGAGCTAGCTGTCAAAGAACCAGTCCTTGTTTTCATGCCAGCAGCTCTGACCTTATTCCTAAGCCCTCAGCACGCTGAGCAGACATCTTCAGCGGCTGTTCCCCAAGGACTCTTGAGGTAAAAAAAAAAAAAAAAAAAAAAATGTGTACATCCCAGAGCAAAAGTATGAAGTTAAAGAAAGAATGCATAGCAGGGCCTACTAATGGATGTAAACAGGTTGTGATGTTTCAAAACTTTCCAAGCCCATAGAAGCTTGCCAGTAAACCATAATGACAGATGGAGAAAAACAAAACAAATTAGCTTTGATAAAATGTATTTCTATTGAATGGTAATTCTATTTGTATCATCTAACGATCACATTATATTTGAAGATCAACATCACATTGTGGGGATATCTACAAACATCAGGCGCGGTCATGAGTGACGCTAAAACCTCACAAGCTGTTCTCAGATCAGACGCAAGCATTCATGAGCTGCAGTAATTATGTCAATACGGCTGAAAGATGCAAACTATTCATTGTTGTGAGCAGCCACATGGGCAGCTGTCAAAGCCAAGTCAATGCTGAAAATACGAGATGCGCGATATGCCTGGGGTAGGGAAATGGGGTGGGGAGTGGGGGGGGGGGTGTTAAGTGGGTGGTTCAGGGTGTTGGTTAATGACTGTTATATTTTATGGCATGTTGATGGCCTAGTATGCCACCATGATGGGGAATGTTGTGCAAACCCTCCTTGACCTCCACCTGCTGACCACTGCTTTGACCTTACAACTTTATTTTGAATATATTCTCTGTCACTTATGACAATCAAACAAAATAAAGGAAGATTTAGAAGAAGAAGCACAAAGCTGGAAACAGGCCTCACTCTCAATTCTTGAACATTAAACATACTAGGGTTTTCTGCATTGCAATCATCCCCACCGGCGCTAGGTTACTGATTTTGTCAGGTTGTTTGATTTAAAAAACTGTCGAAATGAGCGTTCAGCGTAGAATTTAATAAAGCCTGAGTCACTGCAAAGTTGTTTTCTCATTAGCCGGGTTGTGGGATCATAACAATTAGGAACGCATATTTTTGTGTCTGTCAAAGCTTAGCCCATTAATTCATGAATGAAACAAGTCTCAGTAGTTTTTTGGTATTCACAGCATTGCATAATTAGTCATTCTCTCATTGTGTTGACGATATAGCCTAACAGCGGTAAGGGGTGGAGAAGATTCAATCAAAACGTGAAAAGATGTTGCTCATACCTCTTTCTCATTGCACAGTTTGACGTATTACCTGTATACGTATATTTGAGAAAAATATGAAAGAGTACACAGTGCAGACACTTGTGTTTTATTTATTTTGCAATTATCATTCAATTAGCGAGAGTGTGTTCAGAAGTGGGAGTTGGATACGATCATAAGGCTCACTTAAGTATTTGTTAGTCACTCTCATTTCCCTGGTGTCACAAACTCACATGCTAACATACACACACACACAAACACATGCAAAGACACACACACTCATACACGCACACCCGTGCTCACACACAAACACAAAATCTGAGACATTTGACTGTTCATCTGAAGGCAGTTAAAGCCTCTACTGCATAGATGCAATAATAATGGTTCGGTTGCCGTGGATATTTACCAACTCGCTCAGACCATCCGTAAATTTGCAGCCTGCAAAATATTAGCAGGGGTGGAATGGTTATTTGGGTGCTTCACTGCCTGTGCGTCATTGTTGGCCTCAATTAGAGTACCCTTAAGAGAGAGGGGTCATAAAGCGGAGGTGGGGTTGGGGGTGGGGTGCGTTGCTGCTGCTGGAGGACGTAGCGGCACAACACAAGCAGAATTATCGCACCCTAGGTTATTAGTACCTAACACACGGCAAATTTACTGAGCTCGTGGGACTAAGGAAAGCATCTGACTCCTTAATAAGTAACTGACTAGGTCCTTAATCGGACAGTTCAGTAAATTAAGCAAATTAACAGAACACAAACAAACAACATCAGCAGTCATAAACCCAGAGACTGGGTCACAGCTGGTGGGTGAAGAAGCCCAGCGAACAAGAATCATTAAATGCATCTCCGTGGCCTTGTGGTAGGTAACTATCCAAGCAGAATCCGCTCATTATGAAACCGCAGGTTCCTTGAAAATCAGCCACATTTCCTGAAAAAGGTTTATCAACGAAAGATACAAGTTGCTTCGAATTCCCAAAAACAAAAACGTGATTAGCACTGAAAGACCATTCCTGTCATATTCCTCAGGATGTTACAAAACAAGGCCCAAGCATCAAAGAAAATAGACAAAATGCATGTGGGGGACATTCATGAACATTCCGCGAACCCTCCAAGATGCTCTGGTTGTGGATTTAGGCATGGTACGTCACGTCTGAAGGCAGTGCAGGGTTTGTTTGGTGATGCGGTGCGGCCTTGCATGAGTGCAGAACTGCAGGCGTGTGACAACTGACAGAGCTCACTTACAAATATAACTTAACAGGGCTAAACAATTTTCTGTCTGTCTTTGATTAAACTTCCGGCAAACAAAAAGCATAAATAAATTAAATCAAAGAAACAAGAGTCCTTCAGCTGAAATGCATGAAATGCAAATTATTTCCTTGCTTGAGTGGGAAGTGAAAAGGACATCATGGGGAATATGCATCAGTATCTCCAGGGACACTTTCCCAATGCTAAACGTGATTTAGAATTACTGGGGGGAACAAGGTACGAAATTCGCCACACCGTATAACTCATTACGCCGGGGAAGGCACATGGGTACTCATGCAGAAAAATTGGAACCCAGCCATGGAGACAATCAACCTGGAGGGGGAACATACATTGGGTTCATAGCAAGGAGAGTATATTGCCTTGTCAGTCAAGGTGTTTGTCAAATGAAATATTTAATTAACGGTTATGGAAATTGAACTTGATTAAATTTTCCTGCCGTTTGGTAAAACATGCTTGAAACTCCCGGAGTGCGCGAGACATTCTGAGGGTATGGGAGTTTTAATCAATATCTGCAGCGGAGACGAATGTTCACCATGTAATTCACTTCTGGGTGAAAAAATGGAATGTTGAAGATACGAAATGAAAAATGGAGGAACGTACAATTTGCCTTCTGGCTGTTATTTGTTTTCGCCAAACCCTATAACCCAACGCAATAACCCAATAAAATACAGCTGTTCTGTTAATTACCATTTCTCATACATGTCACATTTATTCTGGCCTGAATACACTTTTAGAATGCTTGAAGTAATCTATTTTTTTTATTTCTCTTGACACTTATCCTTGTTGACAATGTGTTTTAAGGTTTGAAGGTTTAAAGACTATCCATTTTAGCTTTTTCTGTAAGATATAGTAATTACTTGAGTGCAACAGCAATGCCCTTTGCCCTTTGGTTTTAGGCCAAGTTTCATCCACTAAAACATATTGTCACCTCCAACAGAAAACTAATGTGCCCACACCAGTCATTTGAAATGAAGTAAAATGGTGTAATTTCTGTGTTAGCACTCAGACCAACCAGGACAGATTATTTTTACTGAATATCCCTCCAAGTCATGTAAGAAATGGCTATGAGAGATATGGTGAGAGATCTCTCATTTAGAAGTCATTTCTATGGAGATACGAGTGTGGCCAGCTACTTTCGCCTTTACGGCCCGTATCTGAGCAGTGTGGATAGAATCCCCCACACCAATAGGGGGCACAAAACAGCTGATTCTACCACCCTCAGCCAAGGTCCTCAATGAATTATGATCACTTTAAGTCGCTCTTTGGCAATATCGAAAACCACCCTCATGTGTCCTCTTAATATGCACAACAAACTGTGAAGCAAAACAAGGGCTGTACGATGTGACAGTTAGTGAAGTATACGGGCTGAAAAGGTTTTGAAGAGGGTAAAAATTTTTTCAAAATGTAGCATACAAAATGTAGCATACATAAAATTCCAGATGATGTACTCTACCCCTCCAGGTTTTGAATCATTAGTATTTTTCAAATGGATTAAATGGAAGAAACGTTGTTATAGCCAGTTCAATCGCCTAATTTAAAGCCAACAAAGCTGTTGTGGGATCACCTGGATTATTTTGGAACTTGTAATGAACCAGACCAGGAATCAAGTACGGAGGCAGAGTACAATCTAATAGTTGGGTTTATTGATAGTAATACGGTAACGGTGGAACGGAGCCCTGAGGAGAAAAGCACAGTTCAGTTCGGCTGTCGTGGGCGAAGCAGTGCAGGCCGTGCCAATGCCCAGCCAGTGGCTGTCGGGATGACGGCCAGGTGCAGTGCACACTTCGCCAGTGCTGAACTGTCCAAAGGCAGAAAGGAGTAGTTTAGGAGGAACGCCGTTCCAATTCTGATGCCTGTAGAAGGATCGGCAGCTTGTTCCTAATAAACTGAACAGAGACACAGACCTGGAAAGGGTTAAAAAGAACGCAGTCCCAAGCCATTGACATTGAGAATGGCTTGGAAGCTTGTTGTTATTGACTAAATAAGGAGGGAAACTTATAAATAAAAATAGTGGCAAAGCCACTGCGCCCACTTGGCCGAACAAGGGAAAAATGGAACGCCCCCTATTGGCCAAAGTATCGGTCCGATTCGGCTCAAAATCGAACTTCGTCTAGACCTTATGACCATATATACACATGAAATATGAAAAGGATCGGTCAAAAACTGAGGACCCTAGAGCGCAGACAAGCCAAAAGTTTACGCATGCATGGATGCACGCACGACAGACCACCACTAAAGACCCTGAGCATAGCATAAGCCCCTTGGGCCTTTCAGCCAAGCGGGCTAAAAATTTATAAACTTATAAATGACTATCATGAACGGTTACATTTTACTTTCAAAAGACAAAGATGATTTTACTGGTAAAAATCCTGAATGGTTCTAATCATAAAGAGCAAATTATAATCCAGCAACTTAAAACTCAAAAGAGTGGAGTAAAAATACGTCACTCAAGAGGTGGGGTGATTAAGAAAAAAAGGCACAGCCAGGGATAGGGGAGCATACAAGACACAAACCAATCAAAGGAGACATTACTTCAAATAGGTACGCAAGTTGCTGAATGGGAGGAGACACAGAAGACATTGACTCGAGGGTTGTCACAAGAGCTGTTCTCAGATCCAACGATAAATATTGCAATCCATGTTGAAAGCCATTGAGAATTATGCCTTAGTAAAAATTAAAAAATTGATTGCCCGCAATTGGCAAAACAGTGATTGAATATTGAATCTCACATTAGATGAGAAAAAAACCAGTTATGGACAACTACAGCGTATTATTTTATCATCTGAAGACTTTTTGCCCCCAAATACTGGAGATACTACAATGATACATCTTTAAAAAATTATAAATAAGAGGTGGGCACTTCTTATTATCAGCACAGACATCTTATGACACATCCGTTCTGCCATTGAAAAACAGTTGCAGTATGGAGGAAAAATCGAACAGTTGGCAGAGTGCATTCAGGATCAACAGCATACGTTTGTGATACACACAGTACGTATTTTGAGGACCCTTAGTTCTGAGCTTGGCCACACTCTATGAATTCCTGGAAATATGTGTCTCATGTGGGGACTTTGAAAATGCCTTCATATCAACTTACACATATTTTGACCTCAGTTTACGTATGTTAGCAATAGTGGGCAAGTAAGCTGTTTTGGATACAGCCTAGCCTTTTAGGGCCTGTTAAAGCACATAGCCGTGACCACTGGAATGTGGATATATATATGAAGAGTTCATTTGCAAAAACAGATAAAGACCATTCTTAAAATGAATAAACCAACAGCAGTTTGTTGAATATTCCTTTGACTACACAATCAAAAAACACATAATGTCAAAACCCAAAACCAGTGAAGTTGGCACGTTGTGTAAATCGTAAATAAAAACAGAATACAATGATTTGCAAATCCTTTTCAACCAATATTCAATTGAATACACTGCAAAGACAAGTTACTTAATGTTCGAACAGGTAAACTTTGTAATTTTTTTGCAAATATTAGCTCATTTGGAATTTGATGCCTGCAACATGTTTCAAAAAAGCTGGCAAAGTGGCAAAAAGACTGAGAGAGTTGAGGAATGCTCATCAAACACTTATTTGGAACATCCCACAGGTGAACGGGCTAATTGGGAACAGGTGGGTGCCATGATTGGGTATAAAAGCAGCTTCCTGAAATGCTCAGTCATTCACAAACAAGGATGGGGGCGAGGTCACCACTTAGTGAACAAATCGTGAGCTGATTGTCGAACAGTTTAAAAACAACATTCCTCAACGAGCCATTGCAAGAAATTTAGGGATTTCATCATCTACGGTCCGTAATATCGTCAAAAGGTTCAGAGAATCTGGAGAAATCACTGCACGTGAGCGACAAGGCCGAAAACCAACATTGAATGCCCGTGACCTTCGATCCCTCAGGCGGTACTGCATCAAAACCGACATCAGTGTGTAAAGGACATCACCACATGAGCTCAGGAACACTTCAGAAAACCACTGTCAGTAACTACAGTTCGTTACATCTGCAAGTGCAAGTTAAAACTCTACAATGCAAATCTTAAAGCCATTTATCAACAGCACCCAGAAATTCGCTGGGCCCAACTCATCTAAGATGGACTGATGCAAAGTGGAAAAGTTTCTGTGGTCTGACGAGTCCACATTTCAAATTGTTTTTGGAAACTGTGGACGTCGTGTCCTCCGGACCAAAGAGGAAAAGAACCATCCGGACTGTTATAGGCGCAAAGTTCAAAAGCCAGCATCTTGGTATGGGGTGTATTAGTGCCCAAGGCATGGGCAACTTACACATATGTGAAGGCACCATTAATGCTGAAAGGTACATACAGGTTTTGGAGCAACATATGTTGCCATCCAAATGCAACGTCTTTTTCATGGACGCCCCTGCTTATTTCAGCAAGACAATGCCAAGCCACATTCTGCACGTGTTACAACAGCATGGCTCCGTAGTAAAAGAGTTTACTAGACTGGCCTGCCCTGTAGTCCAGACCTGTCTCCCATTGAAAATGTGTGGCGCATTATTGCGTAAAATCGACAACGGAGACCCCGGACTGTTGAACAACTTAAGCTGTACATCAAGCATGAATGGGAAAGAGTTCCACCTGAAAAGCTTCAAAATTGGTCTCCTCAGTTCCCCAAACGTTTACTGAGTGTCGTTAAAAGGAAAGGTGATGTAACACAGTGGTAAAAAGGCCCCTGTGCCAACTTTTTTGCAATGTGTTGCTGCCTTTAAATTCTAAGTTAATGATTATTTGCAAAAAAAAAAAAAAAAAAGTTTCTCAGTTTGAACATTAAACATCTTGTCTTTGCAGTGTATTCAATTGAATATAAGTTGAAAAGGATTTGCAAATCATTGTATTCTGTTTTTATCTACGATTTACATAACGTGCCAACTTCACTGGTTTTGGGTTTTGTAGGAAACATAAAAAATTTTGAAATATCTTACTGAAATAACCCAACACTAATTTGATTGATATTCCCTGGAGTGCACAATTAAAAAACATGATTAAGGAAAATAAATCAAAATGCACATAACTGTTTTTTGCAAATGAACCCTTCATATATAGAAACCACATCTTGAAAACCTACCCGCCTATCTTGATTTTCTTTTTAAAGTTGATTGTTATCATTTATTTTTTGGGTCAACTCACATTACCACTTAAAGTGTTCGTTACAATTTTCAAAAATGAAACTGCTTTGGTCCTGGTTTGTGTAATTTGGCTGCTACGTTCTATTGCCCACCCTCATCAATTTTAGTGGCAAAACTTAAAAAAAAAAATTTCATCATTTCTAATCGTAACAGTCAAAATTGCAGTTCTCTGTGAATCTCTACAATTTCCCCAACTTGGCTTGAAGAGAAAAAGGAAATGAGTGGTTCTGTAACTCGCTGCGTAATGCTATCAGTGCGAGTTCCGATAGCTTTCCGAGCCCGAGATTCACATCCGAAGTTGAAAAAAAAAATCTCAGCTGTTATGGGGGACCGGACGGGGGGAATGGTGTTTGCCGACTACCTCGAGGTCATCAAATTAAGGCCCCTTGTCCGAATGCAGTCTGCGGTGAAATACAAGCCAAAGTACACTTACAATTTACTGCTTTCTGTTTTTATGTGCATTTTCCATACCATTGCAACTGTTTCTGAGGTGGGGTTTTCTAATTGTGGAATAGCAGGGGGGACAAACACCTGAGAGTATGGAGAGCTACTGAACAGAAGAGACAATAAACATGTGTGTACGTGTGTTTGTGCAGATACCGGAATGAGGGCTGATGACACAAACAAATGCAAGCACAGGGGCTTATCACCCCCCTCCAAAAAAACACACAAACACAGATTCACGCACACACACACAAACACACCCAAACAAACACACACACACACACACGCACTTCTTTTTGTCGGGGTCCCCTGACCTCTGACACTTCATTGTGTTTTTTTTTTTTTTGGTCCGTCAACCGCCCTTTCAATAAAGAGAGAGAAAAAAAAAAACTCCGCATTGTCGGCTAAACACTTTCAAGCAGCCACTCCCTGTGCCTACGCTCAAGCACTGCATGCTGGGGGGTCAGTCGATTTGTGCTCTTTTTACATTTTGCTTCACTTGCAGAAATAGGAATGACTCAGACAATGACTATATAATCTCAGCCGAGCAACAGAACCTCGCGATGGCAATGAGAGAACGCTTTAACATGTTTTTCGCTGTCTGCCTCCCCCCTGATTTATGGCCAGCAGCATATGGCTTGGGAATATAGTGAAGAATCTAAATATATGTCTCTCAACTCAGCTGTGAGAGAGGGTGAGCTAAAGGCCTATCAGGGACATAGTGTTCCCAGTCCGTACCTTACACAGCGAGATTCATGATCCACCGTCCTCTGCTTCATGCTTGTACCGATCTGTATGTTTGTTTGAAACAACAACAAATCATTTATAACTGCCTGAACTGACAGTTAAACACCCACAGCAATACTATAAAAATCACTCATACAACAAGTTTTTTTTTTAAAATGTAGTACCGTCAATTCAGTTTAATTCAAATCCAATGCAGAATATCCATTAAAAAACATATCATAATTGCTGTAATACATAATGAATACCATTACATGACTGCAATATATTTCAGCAATGAACAATACATTTTTAATAAGCTGGCTAAACAAAACAAAGCTGGATAAATTTTGAAGTAAAAACAGAGTGAAACTTGACGTTATTCCGGAGGCGGTAAAATGTGAATTTTCCAGTAAAAAAAAAAAAAAAAAGAGAGATGAACCTTAAATTTAGAGGAATTTCAATTCTATTTCCGTCCAGACGAAAAAAATCCAGCCATTTGTGGGCAACATGAGTCAACCTGGGAATTGCAGGCATTATTGTACACTTAGGAGATAAATCAGTATGTTTGGATTTTTTACAATTATAGATATATGTATTTAAAAACTCTAAATGTATTCACTGTACTTTAATCAACTCAAATTATGAAGCTGTCAAATGAGCAAAGTCAATTTCAATTTTTAATGTCATGACTCACGGCAGGGGAAGGTCAAACTTATCCAGAAAGTGTTCAGATCCAGACCAGGAATCAAGAGCAAAGGCAGAGTACAACTCAGTAGTAAGGTTTATCGATAGTAATACGGTAACAGTGGGATGGAGCCCAGAGGCCGGCACAGTTCTGTTCGGATGATGTGGAGAAGCTTGGCGAAGCCAAATCCCGCCAATGGCTTTCTGGGATGACTACCAGGTGGAGTGAACAATTTGCCAAAGATAAACTGTCAGAAGCCAGGATAGAGTCACTTCCGAGGACCGCAGTTCCAATCCTGATGACTGTAGAAGGATTGGGAGCTTGTTCTTAATAAACTGGACAGTGGAACAGACTTGGACAGGGTTAACAAGAATGCAGTCCAATCCAGGACCTCGAAATGGGCTAGAGAGTTCTCCTGTGATCTGGAAAAACCTAGTATGTATGTCACCTTTGGGAGGAGCTGAGTTTGATCCTCATTTGCAGTAATTAAGAGTGGTGAGAATCTTAAAACACTAGCTATTAGAGTTCTTTGAACTGTCAAAATCAAGTTTTTTTATTTTTTTACGGTTGGGAAAAGTCCAGAATGGAAAGGTTTTTGTTCAGTTGCAAGAATGCTTGCCACTGATAAATTCACTAGGTTTTTCAAGATCACAGGAGAGCTTGTTCCAATTAACTAGGAAAAGTAGTAGTTTTTCCGCAAATTACTATCATTAAAGGTTACATTTAACTGTGTAAAGACCAAGAGTTTATTTTAAGTATAAAGACCGGTTCTAAGCAAGAATTCAGCAACTTGCCACTCAAACCAGGGGGTTAAAATACACATCACTGAAAGTAACAATGACACAAGACACAGCCACAGATAGGGGAACACGCCAGACGTAAATCAAGTAAAGAAGACACTACTTCTAATAGACATGCAAGTCGTCGAATGAAAGGAGAAACAGGAGGCGTTCACACGAGGGTTGTGACGGAAAGAGCAGCTGTGGGTGCGAGCTTTCATTGCTACCAAGCAGCTACACATTCTACACATTCTCCTTCTACTCAGAAAGGTCTTGAGCAAAGACTCTTGGGGTTGATTACTGGAATTGGTAGTGTAACCGTATGACTGCAACTTAAAGCCTGTACCAATACCGACCCTTTCTGGAAAAAGGCAAATATCCCTGATCGACAGAAAAGACAGCTTGTTAATCATTCTTTATAAAAAGGTGAACACGACTTGCACAAGCCCGAGTTATTTTTTTTAGCTAACAACCCAAACCTGTGATAGTCTCAGCTCATCAGCCAGATGACCTGTCATTCCATCATTCTTATTCCCAGCACATTCACAAATAAAGAAATAAAGCAACACCGCAGGTATACTTTGTGTTTGTTTATTAGAGAACAAATTTCTAAAAATTCCCATCAAAGAATAGCATTGTTCTAATTGGACACTAATAAGTGGCTTTTGAAAAAAAAAATATAGACAAAAAATTATATGTTAATCGCTGGTTGTGGGTATAATTTAATGGACCAATAGGGTGCGATTCCAGTATGAAGCATTTGTTTCTAGGGATGTTTTAAGATTTTTTTGAGGGCATACTCAGCATTTGTCTGCTGGTTCCGTAGATGCAGAGAAATCCACAGCATGTCTACACTTCCAAACATCCTGTTATTCATGTAAACTGAGAGACTGCAGTTTGCTAACTGATACCTCCATGGGGTCACACTAACACCGGTCTCACTACAAATATGATCCAGCCTTGATGCCCCCTTAGAAGCCTTTGTCTGTTTAAAGTCACTCAGATTCTCAAATACGCCCTCCATAGCTTGCCATGAGCATCCCGTATAATTGCGGCCATTTTGGGACAGCATCCAGCCCCTCATCTGCCCTATTATCTATTGAGGGCTCCATACTCCATCTATCATTCCAGCCAATTTATAAACCTTTCCTTTCCTCACAGACTATATGTGCCTGTTATGCTCAGAATCATACAGGCTGTACCTTAACAGGGTGACTCACCCACCAGCCCCCTGTTCTGACACAAGCAGACGAAAGGGTTTATTCGAATGAGAAGACAGCGAGAGAAAGGTTACGGCACTGAGCAAATAGGATATGGCACACGTCAGACTGTTCCAGTTACTCACTTGTACTTCTGAAGGCAGCTCCCTATTGGGTCAGCGCGGAGATGACTAATCGAGTGCGTGCCACCCCACTCTACCAGTCTCTGACTCACTCAATCAAAGCGAATGCTTTAAACATTGATTTATCTGCCAGGCTTGCTAACAACCTACCGGAGATTAAACTGTGCCAACGACACCACTGTTTATGATGAGAGTACCTGACAGAGATGACTTATACTGACACAAGAAACTTACCACACCCCCTTTGAACTGACAGGGCTTTACTTTCATCAGCACAAGAGCCCAACACACTGATGTTTTTTAGTCTGACCAACACAATAACAAGAAAGACTGTCTTTAGCCAGAAAAGCTAAATGAAGAACTAACACACTGAAAATTTCAAAGACGGAACAGCAACAATGATTTTATTTTTTTCTGACTGAGGTAACATGACTGACTAAACCACTCAGAAACAAAATGGTGGGACATTTATTCTATTAAGGTCTGAGAACATCAAACAGATCTGAATAATTAAAGCACGATCAATATCTATAAGACACCTAAGGGTAAGTAACAGCTCAATGCAGAGCAATAGCTCGGTTTGTTTGGCCAGGAATTTTTCGGTTCAATTCAACATCTGGGCACTACTATTGCCATTTCTTTTGAGACGGTACCCTGGAAGGAGGTGCTTAAATTGCATTTTTAATGAATATCCAGCTGTACAAACAGAACAACTGAAGGCAGCGTATTTTTAGTCATTAAGCTGCCAAGCAAATAAACGATAAATAACACACAATAATGAGGAGGAACAGGATTATATCAGGAAAGTCAAAGTCATGATGATGTGAAGCATCTCTTTAGTCAAGAAACTATCACTATTCCAACCAAGGAGGGACCAGTAGCCAGTATTGACGGGGACAGGGAACTGGCCGCATTGACTCAGTGGCCATATGGAAACAATACAGCCAGCCACATGTGCCATTGTGCCGGGATTACTGGATTTTAATGCCAAGAACACATGGTGTCACCAGCTTAGCACTTATCGTGACTCTTGAACAAAACACATGTGCACAAAAACACAAAGCCGGGGGAATCACAAACAACCCAAAAAAACAACAAGCTACAAAACTAACATCATGGCGACGATATTTAAATCTGATTGTGATGGCATTACTGCCGCAGTTGACAGCTGTTCATTTGGAGGGGGGCTTGAGGTCCGTGTACTAGTGAAAGGGGCAATGCAGACCTCCCCATAGGGTTCAGCTCATCAGATTGAATAACTTAATCTTCTTTATAAAAGATTATGACAACAATCGTGCCCTTTGCTGATACTAAGGGAAGTTTCACCAGCCCTGGGGTGGGAGGATGGGAGGTATCTGATTGTCGGCGTGTGCCCTGTGGCCTGCAAGGAAGTTCCACTGCTATATGGGTCAGGAGAAAAAAAATAAATAAACACTCTTGGCAGGCTACTTATCGATTTTAGGGCTGAAAACAACATCTTCAACTGTCCAAACACCCTTTACACCACAAGCACATGTGCATTCACACACACACGATCAGTGATGCACCACAACACCTAAAAACAAACACGAAAAAAAAAACCACAAACGCACAACACAGAATCCTTTTCACAATAAAGAAATTATTCAATGACAGAATACAGAAATTAAATTAATATCACCAGACAGAAACAAGGAGTTGGCAAAAACAACCTATGTCTGACTTACATTTTTCAAAAGTGATGAAAAATCCCATCCCGGACACAAAGGAATTTTAACCAGTTAGTCCCTTTCGGAAAGTCTCATCAACAGGGGGTGTCTATACCTTTTTTTCTGGGGGCTAATGCAGCATTTGCCTGCTTGTGCCAAAGTCTCGTAAATAAGGGGGTTTAATGTGCATCTAACGAACTTGTAAATTTGTGTTCCGTCACATGTAAATCAAAAAGCTGATGCATATGCATGGTCTAATTAGGCATATGCAATGACGGCAGGAGGCAGATGGACAGCAATATTAGTCTGATGATGCATGCTTTCCAGTTTACATTTCACACGGAGAGGAATTAAGCACCCCGCTGCCTTTTTATGGACTTCTGATTTACATTTTTACACATGGGCAGCTCACTAGTTAAATGCCTGGGTCCCTCCCACACGCATACACCTGCCCAGCCTCCGTAATATGCAATATTTTCACACAGGGAGGCTACCTTATGTGCTGGGCGTGAAGCCATGGGTTAACAGGCCCCATTGACTGCATACTTTCATTTTATACTGACCAACAAAAGAAACACAAGTTAATACAAGACTGGCGGGAGAGTAAGTATTTTAAAAAATCCTATTTATTATTAGCACAAGCATTTTTACCCATCAAACATGTATTTGTTTTGCGATCACTTAGACTGGGTGACAATGCGAGTACATTACCTAACTTGCCTTTCTGTCGTTGCTCAGTATATATCCCTCACAGAATATTGGTAAATTGGAAATATTAGGAGAAAAACTGAGGGGGGGATTTTGTGCTCATTCAATTTCAGAGTTAAGATGATTTAATCTCCGAAAACTTTTCTTAAATTATAGAAGCAACATTGCAGATGGACAGAAATTATATCTCAGCAAAATCTACAGAAACACAACGGTGGGCATTAAGTTCTACCCATTTTTTCTGTTTCTTTCTTTCATATTAATACCTAATTGTATAATCTAGGAAAGCACCAAGAATGTGTTTGGTGTGTGCGGTCACTGCGTCCCCCATAACATTATAGCCTAGCCTGAAATTTCTTTTAATTACAACATGAAGACACAAACATAACTATCGCCCACTTAAATTTACTGCATTGTAATTCACATAATGTACTCCTGTATTCAAAAAAAAAAAAAAAAAAAAAATTAAAAAGGCAACATTTCAACAATTTGTTTTGCAAAGACTTGACAGGATAGCATACACCATCCATGCAAAATGAGTAAACTTTTACAAAGGGGCTACATAAAAATATGAAGACGGTGCATGCACACATTTCGTAAGTCATAATTCACTTTATTCAGCCAGAATTAAAGGGTGATTGATATAAAAAGGATGACAGTTCAGAAGGTGTCATGGCTAGGGATTAATCAAATAGCTGTACAGGAGAACAGGTAGATGGTGTGCAGAAACACCACCCAAAAAGACCGTATCAACGTATCTCTCAATAAAAGCTTTAATTTTTGTCATTACGTAGTCACACACCTAGAATTGTGACAAAAAGCGTGAATATGTCTCTTTGTAAAAGAGCTAGCTTCTTTTGGTGGATCAAAGCTGCACTGATCCACTTCTGATCTAGGGCCCCAAAACATGCATGGATTATTCTTCATAATTTTAACTCAGAAAATTTAATAATGTGACCTGGCAGTTGCAGAGATAAAAGAACATTTTTATTGTGCATCACTGTGAAAGACAAATATTGGTTGAATAGAGGTGTTAAAAATTAAAACCTAATGTGACACGTCATGCCATTCCTTACATTTAAGAGGGCACACTTGCTGTGCAGCAGATAAATTTCTGTGTATGACCTACAGCGGCAGGCCTGAAACGACAGATACACTGATTAGTTAAATTATGTTATTCTTAGGAAACATGCCATCCATTAGGATATGTCAGCTTCCAATAAAGTTCAATACTGCAACTAAATCTGTGCAATCAGTGTTATGCTGCAGTGACTGACCCTCTGCACTGCTCCAAACCGACCTTGCCACTGGACACCAAATGCTGAGTAAGCTGATATATACATAGCAGAATACCACATCCTTGCTTACAAAACCACCCTAAGCTGTAGGAAAAGCTGTTCCACGATCTCACGGAGGTCTACTTCGGCAGTTATGCGTCATTTTTTATTTGCTTTACTCTCTGCTGTCCAACCCCTTTCCATCCAGCTTATACCTGGTCGTGTACATCCATTCAGCATTATTCCGTAATAAGACAGACATCCAGTCGCAATTATTAGCAATGAAAGGGTTAACATATCTGGGGCAAATTAAACGTCCTGCTGAGCTCGGCAGCGTTTGTCTTGGTGCTTTCAAGTCATAAATGACGCGGGTTGTCAATAGTGGCAAGACGGTTACTGTTCAAAACAACTGCGTAACGAGCACCGGAATTGTGCCTGATCCTGGAGAGGGCGGTTATGTACGGTCTACGTCATCACGCATATGAGCAGTGTTTCCCGGGCAGTAGGTGGTTCTCCTCGAGATGAGTCGTCTGTGCGTGCAATGCATACCGGATTAAGAGGCAACCAGAGGGTGGCGAAATTATTGGCTTCTGTACCGCATACGCATCCAGTCTACTACGCAGTAACAAAACAACCCCTCCAGATCAGAACGGACCACTTCCTTTACGCATTGTAGTGGCACATAAAATGACTGAATCAGTAGCATTTTGCAGGTTGCATGTATCGTGGTACCTCATCAGGCAGTCCAAAATGTCCTGAGCCCACAGCAGCCACTTTACGCAAGCATAAATAAATAAATAAATAAATAAAATCAGGCTTACACCAGATAATAATCAGGATATGTATAATCAAAATGAGCGGCAAAAAGAAGAGGAAATGTACTCTTAGTTGCCGAAAGCATCCTCTCGTGGAAAATAACAGCATAGATGAAAATACCTCTGTCGGAAACGCTAGAGGCAGTATATGCCGTGGTGTGCAACTAAAGCGCTTAAGATGGATCACCAGGCGCGTTATGTAATGCGTGTAAGCTGCCTAACTTTTGGGGTATTAACAATATTACGTCTCAATAATCCCACCAGATCCAAACAACGATCAAATATCTTCTCTAACAGTTAAAAACTGAACATACATGAATAAGAGGGATAACATTTGTTCGCAAAGGGATTCCTTGACGCCGCAGTGTTTATGTTTTTGTAGGACAGTGCACCGCAGTGGCCGCGGTAATAGCCAGCTTGTTTGTTTACAACTACTGAGGCCTCCTATTAAAAAGATGCAGTATCCCGTGCTACCATTGGTGTTGTCGGGTACATTACTGGTGGGAACTCAGCCGCAGTTCTGAGTCCAGACCATTTCAACAGTACACAATTGTCAGCGTCAGAGCAAGTTAGGCAAAGCACACCACGCAATACGCATGTTCTCTTAACTTTTCCCATCGTTTCTGAATCGGAAAAGAACGGGGTTTTTAAAATATGCATTATTTATGGCGCCCCATTCCACTATTAACTGCATAACTCTCGATTTATATGCTGTACATGTTGCAATAGCCTAAAGTTTTCATTTTACCGACAAAGTAAACACTGAAGTGTTAACGTGATATCGAAAACAATTTTACAAAAATAACTCCCCGGTGCGTGGGACGCATCAACACGATCCCCAGAATATCACTGGCGCACTTGCTGTGAAAGGATGGTCATGTTTTATGACTCATGATAACGCATAAGCTACATTTCGCAGTTACACGTGTAGCCTGTTAGATGAAGTGTGCATCGTCATTCTAAGGAAAATCAAAAGTAATTTCAGCCTTGAAAAAATGTCAATACGGCCAAATTAAGCTATACATTTACGCTACTTACATGTTTTCTCAATATACGCATTTTTTTTTTTTTAAGTTTTCCTACAGGAATACCCGCGTCGCCTTTCTTCAGCTTGTACTTTGCCATTATTATGTTAAATAAGATATCATGCGCATGATATTCCAAACAAAAACTCCGAAAGCAATTATTTTCTTTCATGGCTACAAATAACCTGAGAGAAAATGCTGAAGGAGAGAGAGCAACTCAAATTACTGAACAACCTCACTAACCCACGCTTACTGTACCGAAAACAGCCCTAGTAGAGGCGGAGCGAAGGTTTCATAATGGGAGGGCTTATTTTCCTCTGACGGGATTGCGGTCCTATCAGTCTGTTAGCTCGACCAATGAATCGAATGAGACGACCAAATAGACGGCTTCATAGGTACGCCCCCATCAAAGTTGCGCCGCCTCCGAATGAGTGTGTATTTTTTTCTCTCTTTTTTTTTTGAACTAACGTTGGATGTGTAGAACGTCACATGTTGTTTTTCTGTTCAGTTCAGTCACTCTGTGATATGTGTTATTTACAGTTAAACTGTTACAGATACCGAATGGGGAGCTCGGCGCCGGCACTGAAATAGCGCGAGGGGATTCAGATGAGGATTTTTATTTGCGCTTTTAGCACGGAACGCACAACAAGTAAAAAAAGTGAGAGTTAAGGACATCAGAATGGCGAGTTCGCCGACAACAGCAGGGCACTTATTTTCTAATGTGAATATTAATAACAACAACATAAAGAAATGCGGATACCTGAAGAAGCAGAAGCACGGACACAAGCGGTTTTTCGTGTTGAAGGAGCCGAGCGAGGGCTTCCCTGCCCGACTGGAGTACTACGAGAACGAGAAGAAATGGAAAAACAAGTCGGCAGCTAAGAGGGTTATACCTCTGGACTCCTGCCTGAACATCAACAAGCGAGCGGACGCCAAACACAAACACCTGATCGCTCTCTACACGAAGGACGAGTACTTTGCTGTTGCAGCTGACAACGAGCAGGAGCAAGAGAACTGGTACAGAGTCTTAACAGATTTAATGAACGAGGGGAAAGTGTATGACAGGTCAGCCTCTAATTCTGCGTCTTCTTTTGGGGGATTCGAGGAGAACTACGGAATGATCACGCCGGTGAATGCCACTTATAAGGAGGTATGGCAAGTAAATTTAAAATCGAAAGGACTGGGTCAGAGTAAGAATTTAACGGGGGTGTACAGGCTGTGCCTATCCAGCCGGACAATTAGTTTCGTTAAAATAAACTCGGAGGTTGCGTCTGTCAGCTTACAGCTCATGAATATCCGCAGATGCGGCCACTCTGACAGTTATTTCTTCATCGAGGTAGGCAGGTCTGCCTCCACAGGACCCGGCGAACTGTGGATGCAGGCTGACGATTCTGTAGTGGCGCAGAACATTCACGAGACTATTTTGGAGGCTATGAAAGCGATGAAGGAGCTTTCGGAGTTCAGACCGCGTAGCAAAAGCCAGTCTTCAGGCACAAACCCCATCTCCGTGCCTACGCGGCGGCACTTGAACAACCTGCCTCCGAGTCAGACCGGGCTTCTTAGGAGGTCGAGGACTGACAGCATGGCAGCGACATCGCCTGTCAGCAAGTTCACTTCCTGTCGGATACGGACCGCCAGTGAAGGGGACGGCACCATGAGCAGACCCATGTCAGTGAACAGCAGTCCCATCAGCCCCAGCATTAACCGGACAAACCTGAGCAGGTCCAACACCATCACGGCCAGACCCTGTCGGATATTTGAATCCTCCTCACTCCAGCACAGCAAATCCATGTGTATGACTGTGTCCCACTCTCCTCCTCCTGCTGCCAGCCCTGTTAGCCTGTCCTCCAGCAGTGGTAATGGCTCTGCCTGTGAGGTTGTCCAGCGGCCGTCCAGTAGCAGTGCCTCCGTCTCAGGGTCTCCCTGTGACGCCGGATTCATATCATGTGATGATTACGGCTCGAGCCCAGGGGATGTCAGGCACCAGTCAGCTAACCGGAGCAGCACACCTGAATCTATTGCTGACACACCCCCATCCCGAGAAGGCAGCGATGGGTACGGCTACATGATGATGGATCGACCGTCCAGCAGTGTCTTTGGGCTCATCTTTAGGCGGACTCCCACTGAGGAGGTACTGGATTTGGATAAAGCCTACAGAAAGAGGACATACTCACTTACTACCCCCTCCCAGCAGAGGGCGCCAGCACAGGTGTCGTCCACCTCCCTGGACGAGTACACGCTGATGAGGGCAACGCATGGCAACGGTCACTCCGGACGCAGCACTCACACCACCTCACCTAAAGTTACCTACCCTGAAGATTATGGAGACATTGAAATCGGATCACTCAAGAGCTCGACGGGCAACTTGGGTGATGATGGCTATATGCCCATGACCCCTGGGGTGGCATTGCAAAGCACGAAAAATGGAAGCTACATGCCAATGAGCCCCATGTGCGTTTCTGCTCCTAAACAGATCATAAACCCAAGGTCTCACCCCCAGACTGCTGTAAATGGGCTGCGGACTGACTCTCCCGGCTGCAGCTCCCTGGAAGACAGTGGTTACATGCGGATGTGGTGCGGCTCCAAGCTGTCTATGGAGAGCTCTGACGGGAAGCTGACGAATGGAGAGTACATGAACATGTCACCCATCGACCCCTGTGTTTCCCTCACTCCCACAGAGTACCTCGTCAGCTCTCTGCCGGCTGAACACCTGAGATCCGCCAACACTTTGGCCCTGCTGCCTCGCAACTGCAAAGTGCAAACATCCCAAAATGGAGACAGTGACCAGTATGTAATGATGAGCCCACAGAGTCAGAAGACAGCAGTGGAATCAAACTACTGTGCAATTTCTGCCGGCTCCATGGCACCCACCATGCATGTAGTACCTCCGGCTGCTGTAAAGAGTGGGAGAGGAGAGATCTTAATGCACAGGGGGAGAGCCTGTCGACCCTCCCGGTTGATCTTGGACACGCTGATGACTTTGCCCAGTATGAACGAGCACCCATTACCTGGCGAGCCGAAAAGCCCTGGGGAGTATATAAACATCGAGTTTAACGAAGCCCCGCGCTGCTCTCCTCCTTCGCTCTTCTCCGAAAGCCCAGTGTCCTCGCTGGGCTCCAACGGCCAGAGCAAGTCCTCCCTCTCTGATTACATGAACATTGATCTGAGCAACGCACAGTCACCAAAACCAGGGGACGCCCCCGCGGGTCCCTCTGAGTCTAAACTGCCTTCACACCCCTGCCAGGCGGAGGAGGAGTACCTCAAAGCGAAGATTAGCGCAGTCTGCCTCCCCAGCTCTGCGAAAGCTAACTATGCTGAGATGGTGGTTGGCACTGCTGGCACCCCTCTGCAGCTGATCTCACAGACTGCTGATGGGACCCAAACCACCAGCCCCACGACTGGGGTGAAGGGGCTGACCCTCAGTGAGAAAGTGTCTCCAGTTTTGGAGGCATTCCTGGTGTCCTGCTCCAACGTGGACCCAGACCGGGGAGCCAAAGTGATCCGGGCAGACCCCCAAGGGCGCAGGCGGCACAGCTCTGAGACCTTCTCCTCCACCACCACCGTCACACCTGTCTATCCCTCCTTCGCCCACGATCCCAAGAGGCACAGCTCAGCCTCAGTGGAGAACGTGTCGGTCCGGAACTGCGAGGGCTCCGACGAGGAGTACGGGAGCCCCATGTGTCGCAAGACCTCGGCAGGATTTCAAAATGGACTCAACTACATTGCCTTAAACCTGATGGATGGAAATTTGGGGAACTGCGAGAATCTAGCCCGGCTGAAAGCTGCCAGCTACTGCAAAGGGGGCATCAACGGCATTCATGCCACCCCTTACGTCAGCCTGGGTTTCAACGAGACCGCTACCACAGTTAAAGGTGAGTGAGCATGTGTGTGTGTTTGCGCGCGTGTGTGTGCCTGTGTGTGTATGGGTGTGCATGTCCATTCATTATTATGCTAGAAACTATTTGTGTATGCCTTAGGTTCAACACATGAAATGGAAATGTGTATATATCCCTGAACTAGACTGGGGAATGTTAAGTTTACTGGCCACCACCTGCTGAGTTTGAGCTACTCTTGAATACTGCAGTGTAATTGCATTTAGGGCATCCGTGCAGTGACGATCATCTCCTGTAAATACATTTAAAATGACTCAATCTATGTAAAAATGTGTCTCCTACATTGCAGCAACGCGTTAGAGAAGTAGCACCCCACTTTAAAAAAATGGTGCAGTAGTTTACGCATTACAAGTCTTTCGCGGGGCTTTATGTTGTTTCCATGCCAAATTTAATGTGTAGAGTGAGGTGACTTTGGTGTTTGGGATCTGCGGTGGTTTCAGTAGTTGTGCCCCATCTGTCAACCGAAGCAGGGGGAAAAAAAAGGTGCATGCTGTGGTCCTCTGGAATATAGTATTTAATGCGTTTGGCATTTCAGCTTTTGTTAAAAATTAGGCTGCTTGTGTTCAATCGGTGTGCTCAAGCGAGTGAGCGTATTGTCACAATGAAATATCAATGCAAATCAACAAAAACGATATAATTCTATGTTACACAATAGCCACTGTGAGCGTGGTTATTGATTTTAATTATCAGGGTATAATCTCTGCAATATCACTGAAATGAAGTTGTATGAACGGATTGAAGCACTGTGGCATACGATTCGGGATGTAGCTTAGGCTACGTATTTTCAGGTAACAGTAGGCTATATGTGTGGACGGTGGCAAATCGAAAGAAAATCAATATTAAAGCTGGTCAGAAGCTGATTATTTTTCGGCAGTTGATGGGTTTGTTGTCTTCCGTTATCTTGTTTACCCTAAATGTTGCCAGCGACGTGGAAGCGTGGTTGTGTTCAAGGGTCTATACCACCGCATTGTAAATTCCTGTGAAATATAAATTGTCCTGATCATATTGAAAAGACGAGTTTGAACACATCACTGTATCAAAAAGCGAGAGGAAAACTGACGGGGTGATGCAATGATGCTTGTAAAATGGTCCTGTGCCTTCTGAGAGTGGTGATCACATCGGAGCAGGTTTAGTGACGCAGTTATTTTTGGACTAATCAGCTAATATATAGCCTACGGCTTGCTGTTTACTGATTGGAATTACTGATACAAACTGTTAAACACACTGCGGGGACATTACGTAGTGCGAATACTTAAAATGTGTATCATATTTTATTAATTAGTACCGGGGATAAATAACAAAACGCATCACACGTGAATCCGAGAGCTTGTCATTATGCCATTCATAGTGTGGAAAGACACTTTACAATGTGCGATTCAATGTTGACAAGATATTACATTAGAAATTATCCTTTCACTATAATGAAGCAAGAGCACGGGTAACACACACACTCTCTCTCTCTCTCTCTCTCTCTCTCTCTCTCTCTCTCTCTCTCTCTCACACGCGCGCGCACAAACGAGCCGCAATCCGTAGATAGGCTACCTTTTAAAATCAGTCCATTTCAGTCCATTTATTTCTCCGCATTGCTCATTTAATTCTAAATTCAACTGTTTTAGCCCTGGATCTATATACTACCATAAATAAATCGCGCTGAAGGACGTGGGTAATCATATAAACGTACAAAGCACTTGTAACGACCTCTAAATCAGCTGTCAGATAAATGGCAGCTTTTTCATGAATATTTTACTCCGGAATAGAAAAAAAAAACCTGTGCACATTATGCACTGGCATTTTGAATCAAAACCAGCAATCCTTCTACGTCTTGCGAAAAATAGTAAGGAATGATAACGTAGATGGCACAGTTGCCTCATATATTATTATCCCCGCCACAACGAAGTTGGCGAGGGATATTGAAACGAGCTCTGTGTGTGTGTGCATCCCGATCAGCAGTACACTTCGTTTCCAGAGCCACGGCCGGCGCTAGACCTGAAAATTCGGAGGCAAATATCCATCCCTTTATTGACAACAATTAGTCCTGGCTAGTTCTAGATGGTTTTCCTTTATTAACACGTTTTCCAATTTAAAAATAATCAAGTGGCAATTGAAGACTCGGCTTCTCTCCCCCATGCGATCTAACAGCGACAACATAATGGGCTACATTCATTAGCCTACAGAAAAATAATTTAATTGTAAATAGGTCTATGCACTGGCACTCAGCGACGGTAACTTTTTTCCAGCAAAAGCTGCATTTCAGAAATATTCAGTGAATGAAGGTATTTTTGGTGACTAGTACGTGGTTTCGGCCATTTACATTTTCCAATTGGACAGCTGTCTATTTTTTACAGCAAGTTGCGTGACCGTGCTGTAAAAACAGGTGTACGTACTTATCCCCAGAATTACCTTCATTCGCAGAAGAGTTCTGCAATACCGAAAAAATTTACCGTCGCTGAGTGCTGGTGCATAGACCTATTTATAATTAAATTATTCTTCTGCACTGAATGTTGCCCATTATTTTGTCGCTGTTAGTTTGCATGGGGAGAGAAGCCGTGTCTTCAATTGTCACTTGATTATTCTTAAATTGGAAAACGTGTTAATAAAGGAAAACCATTGAGAACTAGCCAGGATTAATTGTTGTCAATAAAGGGATGGATCTTTGCCCCCGAATTTTCAGGTCTAGCGCCGGCCCCGTCCAGAGCAGAACTCTGAAAGTATGAAGGTTATTGCCTTGAAACATGGAACGCATGTTCTCAAGGGCATGTAGTTGTGCCTTTTGATATCGGAGAGTTTGACAAATTTTATTTTTTCCAGTTACCTTGAAAGCAAATTGGGACCGAGTGTCTCATGTAATGTGGAAGGGGTGGGCTATATTTCCGGAGCAGAACTCGGAAAGTATCAACAATGTTGTCTTGAAACTTGGGATGTATGTTCTCCAGGGAATTAAATTGTGTCTTTTGATACTAGGAAATTTTACAATTTTTATTTTTTCCAATTATCATAGAAAAGAACTGGGACTTAGTCTCTCACGTAACTGGTAAGGGGTAAGTATGGTAAGCTTTGTTTCTGGAGCAGAACTTGCAAAGTATCCAAGATATTGTTTTGAAACTTGGTATGCATGTTCTCTAGGGGATGTAGTTGTGCCTTTTGATGCAAGGCAATTTGACAATTTTTTTTTTTTCTGGTTACCATGGAAACAAATTAGCTATTAAGTGGCGGGGGATGTAGATGACTTTCTCTTCTTTTTTTTATTATTATTATATGTAATGAATGATAAAACACACACTTAGGTCGTTCAGAATTGCAATTCTGATCTGACTCTGAAATTTGGTTTGGAGTATTTCGAAAAATGCTAACTGGACGTTGGTCTTCCTAAAATATTTCTTGCAGAATAACGCCAACTTGATTAAGTGCAATATCTGACAGAGGACATCATATATAGCTAGCTGTTGATGGGCCGGTTTGTGATCACATGAAGAGATGATTCTCTTTGGTTCATGTGATCGTGAACGTGACCCTTCAGCACTCAACACAGCTAGCAGCCACCCATAGGCCAAAGTGTTGACCTCAGCAGGATATAGCGTTTAAATCAGATCACCGCTATATATAGCAGAAAAATTACAAATGTATATCTGGCGACTGGGGACGTATTGAATTGCACTAAACTAATTCTCGTGTTTGAGATGACTCTTGTTCAGTACTGTGGTGCATGGTACAATGTCATGCTGAAAGCAGCCATTAGGAGATGGGTAAATTATAGCAATAAACAGATGCACATGGAGAGAAAGTATACGCAGATCAGATGTCGCTGTGAAATGATGATTGATTGGTGTTAAGGGGCCCAAACCGTGCCAAGAGAATGCTCCTTTCGCCATTACAAAACTATTACACGACCAGTCGAAACTGTTGACACAAGCCATGTGGGGCTCATGGATTCATGCGGTTGACTCCAAATTCTGTTTTTCAAGTCTTTCAACTACCCAGGGGTGCATTTCCCACAAGCATCTGTAGTTGCTAAGTAAGTCAGCAACTTACATAGTTTGTCTAGTCACAGTCAATGATTCCAACTATATAAGTTTGCATCTTTGCTTTCGGAAAATGCTCCCCAGTTTTTGGAAACCTACAGTGCTCACTACTGTCACTGATTTCTATTCTTTTGTAAAGGCAGTGGAACCTGATGAGTTCTTTTTCTGTTGTTGCCCATGCACCACAGGGTTTGAGGTGTTGTGCATGCTGCTCACTGTGGTTGTAAAGAGTGGTTACCGTAGTAACCGTAGCCCTTTTGTCAGTTTGAACCAGTTTGACTGTTCTCCTCTGACCTCTCTCTGCGACAGAACGCTCTGGCCTGTGGAGCTGCTGCTCACTGGATGTTTTTTGTTTTTTGTGCAGTTTCCTGTAAAAACTACAGACAGTTGCGGGTGAAAATCCCAGGAGATGAGCAGTTTTAGTACTATTCAAACAGCCCTTCTGGCTGAAAGAACCAGGCTGTGGCCAAAGCCATTAAGATCACATTTGTTCCTTGATTCTGGTGCTTGATGTGAATATTAACCAAAGCTCCTGGCCGTATCTGCATGATCTTATGCATTGCTCTGTTACCACATAATTGGCTGATTAGTACAAATGTTCCTAATAAAGTGCTCAGTAAATGTGCACACAGATAGGCACACACAGCCTATTAAAAGAGCGGATGCACATATAACCGATTGCGTAGTGACCATTGTTTGCTGACACAATATCAGAGTGACAGTGACATTTAATAGGAGTCGTGATATTTTTTTCACTCACATTGCGACCGCGGGCTGCCACCTATCGTAGCTACCGATGCGGGCAGCAAAAGAGAGTGAGGTGAAGCCGCGATAACTCTCGCTCTGCAGGGTCCGTGAGTCTGCTCTGTCGTAACTCGTCGAGTCTCCGATCAAACATGCGCGCCTGGGTGTCAAGACGCCGCGAGGCTGCCTCTGCCGTTCGCCACGATCATAGTCTCTCCTCGAGAAAAACAAGTGAGTCAGTTGTTTATCAGTCGTCAGGTACTCCGTTTCACGATTGGAATGCAGCCTATGTGCAAAGGTTGCTGTGAGAGGTGAACGCTCCCTTGTTTTTGTAACCTACTGCTGCTGACTTTTGATTGGGCTTACAATTCCTGTAAAGACACACACACACACACACACACACACACACACACACAGTGAACCCCAATGCACCTAATTGCTGACTTTAAACAAATTCTTGTTAACTTTGCCAAAAAATAACAGCAAATAATGCACATTAATTCACATTAATGCTTAAATGCCTGTGAAGACCACAAAGGAAAAACTACCAAAGTCCAAATTTAGCATTTTTGTATATTTAATATATTATATATTATTATAATATTCACAATATAATATATAATCATATAATATGTTTTTATATTATTTTATATATTTTACATTTTTTGCATATTTTTTCAGTGCCTTATTTCTAAGGTCATTTAGAATTTTTAATTCATCATTTCTCCACAACGTGAAAATGTGACTCTGATCATTTTTCCATTGTGGTCTTCATGTGCATTATACTTGCTCTGCTGTGAGTGGGAAAGTTTGAAGTAATGGTAATTTCCAATGGTAGCATCCTGGTGACACCTCGCACGAGAACACGGAGAACTTTCAATCACGGCATAGTGCCGTCACACTGCGGTGATGAGTAATAAGAAAGAACAGTCTGTGATCATGAGTCTGCCTGACTCTGGGCTGAAGGAAGGGTCTCGTAGAGAAATATGATAAACTGCACTTCAGTTAAGACTGCTCATCCAAACAAGCTGTGATAATGACAGTCGGTCTTAAAGTTTGATTGCAGCGCGCTGCGACTCGTCAGGGGGAGTGCGGGCACGTGACAGGCTGAGCCTGTGCCGACCCAAACGTGGGAGCTCAGTTTATCAACACTCCCTCGGTCTCAGGCCTGCTGTCTCCAAAAGACCACGTCCCCCAGGCTGCTCTGGGAGGAGCACACAAGCTCACAAAAAAACAAGGCAGTCAGGTGCTTTCTGGGAATGGTCCCGACAGCGAACCCTGATTGGTTGTTTACAGCATTCCTCACAACAAAAGGTCTGCTGGGTTGGAGAAACAACACCTCTGTGTTTACGACACACCCTTGATGCTACCCATTCCGGTTAAAAAGTCCCCCTGCTTGCTACGGGAAGTGTGACAAAATGGCTTGAATAGGAGATTCGTTACATGCAGTGAAAAGTTTACCAAAATGTAACCATGGTGCCGGCAGGTGATCGCATTTCAGTTATTTCACAGGCCTAAAGGCATTCAGGATCATCTCATTAATAACTGGCTGCAGTGTTTGGAATTTGAAGCACTTAGTGTGTGTTCCGGGCTTTGGTCTGCCGTTGGCTTTTCTGGTGTTCTCAAACTCAGACAAGCACAGGCAAACACAGACAAAAAAGGAGAAAAAAAGCCAAAAATAGATGATGGCTGAAGTAGTGGTGATGACTGAATTTATTGATAATTGCCAAATGTGAACGCTGCAGTTTGGCTCGTTGAAGTTACTGGGTAAAAGGTTAACCCCTTTCTCAGGAAAATACTAATAAAGATTCTGGGAGTCCCCTTTTGACAAGGACAGCTGCCCCCACCCCCTACACAGTGATGTAAATCAAATGGCTGACCCGCTGCCCCGTCCTCAGGCACATGAAAAGCTCAAAAGATTGCTAATGTGCTAGGGACTCCAAAAGCAAAGAGAGGTATTTCTGGAGAGTTCTCCTGTCTCGGTCATCCTCTTTCATTCAGTCGCTTTCTGAGATGGGCCTCCACTTCGGCATGTTGTCAGCTGACTGAGGCTCGGAGAGGGCAGACGGAATAGTAAACGTTTTTTTTCGGTGTATTTAGACGTCTCGGGCTGCCGCGCTGTGGCAGATGGCTTTTGCTGGGGTTGTGCACCTGCCATTCCGAGCAGTGCTCACTTGTTATCAGGCTCATCAGTGGCCCTGACAATGCAGTAATGGCTGCTGACCATCTGCTCCGCAGCAGAGAGGGACCAGCGACTGCTCCTCAGTAAAAGAGAAGGAGGGAGAAGGCAAGAAAAAGACAGTGAGGGAGAGGGAAAGGTCCTGACTATAGTATTACAGTGTTTATGCTAGGAAACAAGCACACAAACTCTCCCACACACACACTCACATATACCCAAATGTTTTCTTAGCAATGGCTGGATTTGGTTTTTCTCCTAAGCTACGGCTCAAGCCCCACCCCCTAGGACCCCCGGATCTTTTGAAATAGTACCTTAATTATGAGGTACAGAAGCCAGGAACTTTCTGAGTGTGCATTGTCTTCAGCCCCTCGGGGGTTGTACGAGGCTCCTTTGAAAAGAAACTCAGAGGCTTATGTCTTCTGCCCTACCTAGCCTTAGTCCCAGCAGAACCACAGTCCCCAAAAGTTCCAACGACACCCCCCTTCCCCACCAAAGTTTCCTCATCGCTCCAAGCACACTTGGTATGCTGGGATGTTCTTGGTTGGCGATATAAACACCATGAATGTTGTCCGCATTGAGCCAAGAGTTAGGCTAAGTAGGATTACCTTCCGTGGGGCGGGGGATTAGGTCAGGGCAGCTTATTTTGTTTGAAGGCAGGACTAAAGAGTATGGGGGTGGTAATTGTATGCCCCTTCGAAACCCATTACCCAAACTTGAGCCGGGCCAACGCCAAGAGCCCCTGTACACCCGAAGCTCTGTGCTCCACCACCACTGTTCTGAGCATCAACCATTTCCCCCGTCCTTATCTGACTGGAGCTTCAGGTATAGTCTTCATTACTTCTTCTCCGAGTATCGGAATCTGGCAGTCAGCATCCAGCCTTAAAGATGATCTTTTATCATGGTCGTGTGCCAGTGATTGGCAGGCCTGAGCTTATGAATAGCTCTTGTAAACTCAGCATGTAAACAAAGTTACCATCCTCAGGTAAGCAAGTGTGGCAGTAGTACCGTGAAGTATGCCCTCTGGGTGTGTCCTTGAAAAGAAAGGCTCATTATACAACCAGATTTATTTATTTTTTATTTTGCCCTAAATATTTTTTTATGGGATCTTCACCTCTCTGCCTGAGAAGGATCTTTGTGGCTGGACTGTGCTTGAAATCAGGGTGGTTATATAAGACGGTATAACTTACAATTCTGTACCTCTGTTGTGGTGTGATGGAACAGCAGGTCCGTCTCATGTGGTAGTGGAGTGGGTAATGTGGAGGTTTCCTCGAGGCAAGAAAGGTGCTTTTGACATGCTTGCAAATTCGAGTGTGGCGCTATGGTGTTGTAATTTCACATGAATGTGCCCATGGTGCGTGCCATGAATGCACGATGAAACTGCAATTTCAATCAAGAATATGAAGACTTGCGATTACAAAGATGCCGTATGATCTGCTTTAGGGCCTGTGGTGACTGAATGCGCTGTGTAACAAGAATTTTAAATGAATGAGCATGTTTCCTAATTCCCTGGCAAATGACTACATTATGTGGGTTGTACGTTTGTGTGGGTGGGGGAGAGAGGTTAAAGATTATGGTTTGGTGGGCTACATTCTGTAATTTTCAATAATGAATTTACAGCATAAAGATTATTGATTATCATAAAGATTATAACGCAGTTATGATTTTTCATTGTTACTCCTTTGATGTTTATTTGTTTCTAAGGTTGTTTTATAGTGAAGCAGATATTGCTGGATTTTTGTTCACCGATCTGAATCATTTGCCTCTCGGTTGAAATTCCTGTGTTACCGTGCGGTATAAGCGATGCTCCTACCTTTCCACAGATCCCTGCTGGTCATCAGTTATACAGGAGGAGGAAAGTGCAGTATGGTCTGCAGTTGTCTCAGCTTAGAGAGGTTGGAAGATCCCTCGTGTTGTGGGCCTACCTTGTGTTCTCCACGCTCACTCTCCGCCAAGGGTTGGGGGGCGATATTTGCAACGTGGGCTTACGGCAGTAACCTCCTGCCTATAATTATGTTGCCTGGGCTTTTCACATGGGGCTAGTGTTTTCGTTTGTAGTCTTAGGATGGGTAATTAGGCACGTAAAGACTCCTGTGTGCTGCTTGGCACGCAGGCCTGCATATGATTGAAAGCTCCGAGTATGACCGTTTAAAGTTAATGGCTGCTTTGGTATTCAGTCCGGTAATCTTGAGTTTTCCTCCATTTAAAAAAAATTTGTAGTCAATGCATGCATACGAACGCGGGGAATTGCTTTGTACAATGCAAATGAATAAATGAACATTGATAAAATTTAGCCTTCACTGCTCAAAAATAACCCAAAAAACAAGTGCCCAAACAATTGAGCATTTGAGGCTGTTTGGAAGTTGTTTTTGAGGCCATCAAGGTTGACAACAATCCATCATTGATGACAGGCTACTGCTTGCCTCGCTGGTGGGGGGGGTGGAGGGTGGGGGTGGCTTGCAGGGGTGCAGGGGGAAGTGAGATGTAGAGGCGAGTGGAAGAGAGAAGAAACTGGTCAATGGTGCTCTTGTTATCGCAGTGCTGGTGAATGGCTGACAGCGATGTCCAGCGAGGACTCTGAGAACTTGTAATATGACAGAGAGAGAGTGTGGGTTGAGATATAAGAATTGGTTGTGGGGGGAGGCTCAGGGAGAATGATAAACAGTGGGCAAAAGAGAGAGAGATGGTGTGATATTATTTTTATTACTCTCGTACTCTCAGACATCTGTATATCTCTTTGCATAGTTGTAAACTATTTAATGGTGTGGTATTCATATGTCATACTTCACATAGTTTCTTTTAGTTCTGGCAGCTCTGCTCCGGTTTTCCTGCCAGTAGAGCATTATTGAATTGAAAATTAAATTGGAGAGAGAGAATGAGAGAAAGAGAGAGGGAGAGAGAGAGAGACTGAAGTAGAGTGCTCATTGGAAACGGTGAGTGTAAGACTAGCACATGTTTACAGTGGTGGCTAAGTGCTTGAGCAGGCCTCTCGAACTGCGTGCGTTTGCGCTGACACGCATGTGAGCATGTGCGTCCCGAGCAGTGCTGCGACCCCAGCACCAGGGCTAAATATAGCCCATGAGAAAGGGATACATAATGAAGAGGAGTGTGTACGTGCAGGGCCGGGGGAGCTGGTGGGGCGAGGGGCTCAGGACCAGCCGCGCTCTAGCGTGGTCTGTACAGAGACCGTCTCTATTTCCGAATATGCAAACATACCGCTGAATTGATTTTCTGCATTGTGTTCCTGGAAAAACTCTGCGTGCGTGCATCCGTGTGTGTGTGTGTGTGTGTGTGTGGGTACACAGAGGCAGATTCCATCCACTCCACCCCCTTCTGGTCTGTGGTTTATCGAGTGTCTATCTTGATCAGCATTTTGGAAGGAAAGCACATCTCCGCCTGTCCGCAAACAGACCCATCTGCCTACGTGACCCTGGCCCAAACCTGTGGGCGGAGTTGCAGGGGTTTATTTAAGGATATCTGCATTTTGTTGCATCCTGAACTCTCGACACCTGAAACTGGCCAGGTCTGGTGTCTGTGACCTCACCACCACCGCAATCCCCTTTTTGCCGCTTGTGGAAACAGGTGCTTTACCTTAAAACCCCGCAAAATTTACCAACCCGATGCAAAAGTGTCAGCGTTAACCCCCTTCCGCACATATGCAAATGTCCGGGTGGGGGGTTGGGTGTTTGTGCCCAAGTGGCACGTGCCGACAAAACTGGCACCCCTCCTTTATGTGACGGGGTTAAACTGGCACCCCTCCTTTATGTGATGGGGTTAATTGAGGTAGTGAGCCATTGCGTAGGTTGAATTATTTTGTTGGGATCTGGACCATGATGTGAAGCAAAGGCGAGTGGGGGGGAGATGCTTGATTTGTGAGTTTGTTTTGGGCAATGGTGCATTGGCGGGGGAGGGGGCTACCAGATCTCCATGGCTTCATGAAGGAGATGTGCAAACAGATCAGTCACTCCTTGAAAGTGAGGAGTGGCAGGACTGAATGATGCCTTGTCAGGGGGAGAGAGATGGAGGGAGACGGAGTGAAGGAAGAGGGAAGAAAGTAAAGGAGAAGGGATGGCAGGAGAGGTGATAAAGACCTCGTTTCAGTGTGGTAGGAAGCTTCAGGGTCGCCATGTTTTCACCTCCCTCTCTCCCTACCCCTCCACCTCTGTATTTTGGTATTCCAGGTACCAACTGCGGACACTTTCAGAGGGCTTCCGGTCCTCTCTTTGTGCAATTCAAAAGGGTATTGAAAGAACAGGGTGTCAGCGTTGTGTCCCTGTGGACTTGGCAAAATACATCTGCAAGGAGAACTCACGTCATTTATTAAAGCAAAGAAGGGCTTTTTTGATGTTGCAAGCTATTGCCGCAAATGTCAGTTTCTGATCAACTACTCCTGACTCAGCGAGGAGCCATTATTTCGTGGAACATGAGTTTTCCACCCTGAGTACAGGAAGCCTGGTCAGGAGCAGAAAGTGGGAGTTTAGGATTGTTTTTGAGTTTTTTTTCGGGTTTGTCGTGTTTATATGACCTACCTGAGCTCTTAATGTTGGACTAAGTGGCCTTGCCTGCCCACTGACCTGATAAAAGCCCTGGTGGCATGATTTCCCAGCCCGTCGCGAGGGCCAGTGCTCTACCATGATTTAGTGTACTGGGAGAATTATAAACTGAAACAAAATAGGATTTGTAAGGGATTACAGCCTCAATGGTAAACGGTGTTAGGGCATGGAGAGAGTGATGTCCATGTAACCATGGAGCAGAACAGATCTCTCTCTCTCTCTCTCTCACCCTCTCTCTCCCTTCCTCACTGTTTTTCTCTCTCATTGCAAGCTCATTGATATTGTTGGTTTTGGAAGTCACATGCTAATGCTACGGCTACCATGACCGCTCTACTGCGCAATTAGCCTCAAGCGTGACGTAGTTCCATGGCAAGGGCCTCTGGAATTTACCAGATAGCGTGCTTCTCCAGTTGACAAATCGACCCACACTACGAAAAGACGCCTTTTTTTTTGCGTCTATCGCCGGTGGTGGCGGCGAAGCGACCCCGTTTGCATACAAACCGAGGCGCGAGGGAGTCACAATGGCGACATTGTGTGAAACCTTCGGTCTTGAATGGAGGCTTCTGTGAAGTATGGCGGCCGTGTTGAGCCCTGTGAAAACAGCTCTTGTTCATTGAAGGGGGGGGGTAGCTAAAAAGATCACGGACTGCGTCAGGCCCGGAGAGGGAGGCGGTGCTCTCTGCCCAGACTTCCGCCCTGAACTCAGGCCCCCCTTATGCAAATCCAGCCTCACAAACAAGTACAAAAGAGCAAAGGTCAGACGCACCATCTCCATGGTGGAAAAGAAAAGGACAAAGAGCCGGAGAATGCATCCCAGACTATGGGGCAGATCCACACTGCTTTACCTGATATGTGCTGAGAGTATCTGACTTGTCAATTCTCCAGTTTACCTCTTGGAGTTATTTTTATGGCATAGCTGACCTCTGGAAGTGAGTTAAGTTATGCACCATAAGCATGGGTGAATCTTTTTTTTTTTTAGTGGAAGAAACTATGTTCCCATGTAATATGTCTGATGTGTGTTCTGTTTTCTCTCAGCGTGAATGTGTGTGTATGTGTTTTTGTGTGGAGATACGGGAGGCTCTCGCTGCTTGGTGTTAAATGCCATTCTGTTTATCTCTCCTTGCGGAGAAAGCACCTGCCGCTTCAGTTGCCCATAGCAAGTGAGCTTGCATTCCTGACTCGGTAATAGGAGGGGAAAGCTCTGTTTAACCTTCTCCTTCCAACTGTGGTCCCTCTTTGAGCATATAAATCACAGTGGCAAACACATGTGCAAAAACAGGTTCATGCCCTGCACACAAGTCTCCTGACTGAATTCTTAACCCCGTCATATTCAGTGCCTCATGATCTGAACAGTGAATTTATGGTCTTCTTTCATTCACCCCTCTCTTTCTGTTTCTGTTTCTCCAGATTAACCTGGCTGGCGCTCTTCCGTCTCTCTTTCCTGAGAATCCACGAGCGTACCCCGCGAAAGAGTGGCCCGGGGAGTGGGCGGATCACGTGCTGCTGTAGACAACTTCCTGATCCCGACCCCTGGATTCTCCACACGGCCACCCCCAAACTTCGGAGGGCTGCCATGTCTGTCTCTCTCCCCCTTGACTCCTCTATCAGGAAACATCATGTTGCTGCTCTTTTGATTAGTAGAGTCTCAGAAACTTATTGTGGATATGTTCCTTCCTCCTCGCGGAGGTTACCTTAGATTTTCACTGGCTTGTTTGATCTCTGGATTGTGAACTGCCAGTGAACCTCTCTCCGAGAACCTGTGAACCAAACCTGGAGATTAACGACAAAATAAACGCACTTCAAACAGCCCCAGACGCACATACACACATCACACACTTATTTATACACGGCATATACCCTCGCGTGTGTGTATGTGCGTTTGTGCGACATTTACAGTACAGAGGTGGAATTTTCATTGATCTTACAAACAAAACAACAAATTTCTGTAAGCCCTACCTCAAAAAAGCCAGATTTTTTGCTTGCATGCTAAAAAAAAAAAAGTATAAATTAATTTATTTTCAAAAACTGAATGTTTCATATGACCAGTGAAAAGCCTTACTGACTTTGTCATAGAGTATTTCTACTGAAGAGTTTTAGGCGTTTGGACCTAATATACACACAGAAAATCGAAAACATAGCATTAGCCATGAAACCTGAATGTTTTCAAAAGAGGCATGAACTGATTCTGCTGGCATTACGTATTGAGTGCTAAAGCTACAGTTCTGAAATCAAAGACTCAAAATAATTCTTGTATTATTATTTTTTTCTTAAATATTTAATTTATTTTAATATATTAATTATTAATTAAATGTTCTCAAGAGAATTTTTTTATCATATTCTAGAGTAACGTATATGGATTGAATGTTGAAGAAGTGTCAGGAGAATGGGGAAGCCTAACAGAAAATAAGAGGCATGATTTAACAGGCGCGCCAAGCTGTGAACGCTCAGGTGTTTTAAACAGTGCGATGTCACTGAGATGTCCGAGCACCATCAGAACCGAGCCCCTTTACCTTCATACACTTAAAACCCTCTCTGACCCTCTCACAACCTCTCGCATACTCGCCATTGATATCAGATAGTTCCTCTTCCTGATTTATCTTTCATCCCATTGGCCAGTCGCTCCCCAGATGAGCATCTGAGCCAGCTGCGATTGTCTATGCGTTGAGCCGTAAGAGATCGAACAGCGGGGCAGGAAGAGGCTGGCTAATATCAGCGATGAGCCCGACTTTTTTAACCAACCGTGCTGCCACATCGCTGGGTCCTCCCGGCCAGAGGGGGCAGTACTTGTCATAACCACAAAGTCTTGCACTTACAACCACCAAGATTGTAACACAAGACACATTTGAATGTAGAGGATTCTGTGATCTCTGCAGATGTTTGACAAGGTTATGCAGATGGTGATACAAAAATATACAAATAAAGTGTGCCTGATCAACAGGGCTGGACTCATTCTCCACAACATTGCCTAATGCTGTAAATAGTGTGCAAACTCAGAGAATACAACTATAACAATTTTGATTTTGAAATGAATAATATTGTTAACTGTACATATATGTTCAAATGGAGCCCCCAAACAGATAGCACTAATAAAGGTACGTGCCGAATCTTAACCTTCGGCCTGGTGTTTTGAAATTTTAGGATAGGCTTTTTACTGTCTAGGCTCTTTCTGATGGAATGCCACTAAGAAAATATTTTATAACAATGCTGTAATATTTAAGAAAATTGAGTCATACTTGACATTAGATTTAATCTTGCTACATAGGTACAATTCACAAATGGCATATGCAATATTTACATTAAAAATGACTTAGTTTACAGAATGAAACCAAATGTATGAATATTGTGTTAATATCTTTGTTAAAAACCTTAAGACAAAATAAAATTTTGCTGTTTGTACATTTTTTCAGTTTTTTTGCTATTGGAACAGTAATTTCATGTATGTTCATCTTGTATCTGGTTTCTTGATATCAAAAGGTTAAATATTAAGAGGTCTGATTGATCTTGCTGTGTCTTCCATTGTAAATACTTCATACACTGTTCATTGTGATGCTACAAAAAACAATAATTTAAATGAGTGTAGTTAAATATTGCTTTAGTCTGTATTGATTATGGATAGCCACATGCAATAAAAAATGTTATTTAAAAGAAGAAAAAAAATGTTTTCCTCTTCATTTCAGCAGTTTGGGTTACGTTAAGATGGTAGCTTGGAAGAGTTTATTGAAATTCTTGAGCTGAGAACAATTTGTGGCGCTAAACAGGAATGGTTCTTTCTAGTTGTTCGGCAGTACTGTAATAATCCCCATGTATGGTTTGCACAGCGCGGCCCTCTTTCATAGATCGCTGAGCAGTGCTGCTACATTGTTTGCCACTTTTCACAGGTAATTAGCGGAGCTCATCGACAGACCGACGAAAGAATAAATGATGGGCTAATGGGATTGGTATTTTCAGCCTTCAGCCATATGCTGGTAGATTACAAATTCTCTAACACTAATTAAAATGGTAATTAAGTCTCACCGAGAAAATGGAAATTGTAGTTGGATCGGGGGGTCGGGGAGGGGGCAAAATAATGAGAACAAATATTTCAATTTGCCTCAGAAGCGTTGAATCGAAAGGACCGATAGGAAAGCTAGGTTCCTAAATGAAACTGGGTGCGGATCTACTCATAGCTGGCTGGTACCCGCTTTATTTAACGGACCTGGGAGTGTATTATGAAAGGGGGTCATTGGCCTATTGTGCATTTTACCAGCACTGGTATGAGTGGAGGTTAGTCAGCGTGGTTTCACCAAGTTCTCTGAATACCTTGCATGTGAGCGTCAGCGCGAATCTGCTGCGCTTAAGAAGATCAGCATGAGATAACCTAACCCGAAGAACGTAACCGCAGAGAGGAAAGGGATCCCAGTGCCAGATGGCTGGAATGCCCTTCAGGAGGTCCTTTCACCCCGTAAGCTGGCCTCCATCTCCCACACCGGGATAAGGCGTCTCCAGGCTCTAACCCGGAACATCTCCATCAATCACACAGCTACCTCCAGCCCACAGCTCATTTGGGCTAATTAGACCAGATAATTGAACCAATTTAATAAATAAAAGGTTTGGAATGAATTTCAAAGACCCAGTAGATGCAGTCCAGACTCATCCCCCACATCCTGCTAGTCTATTTTAGACACAAAGCGCTGGAGGTGTAACGTGAGCCCTCGCAAACACAGCAGTGGCATTATGCTACTGTGGACAGGCAGCAATGCATGATGGGACGGTGTTCGATAGCGCCTTGATCGAGCTATTGAAGAAACACCAGTGCCGAACATTGCAGTGTTGCATTTTGCTAAATTTATGGTCCCAACCGTGTTTGGCAGCAGCTTGAATTAAGACCAGATCTACATTTTACACTCAGTGCATTTCTCTGCAGTGTTTTGCCTATCGGTTTTGCGGGGTTGAGAAATATTCTGCATTAAGGTGTGCCCGTGTATCGGTCTCTTAACAAAACAATCTGGTCAATGGGGCGGATCCCGGACACTGTATGAGAAGAACAGACCTATCACCACAAAGGATGGTCCAAGTAGCACTGCGCAGCTGACAAAGAAACACATCTATCCAGATCGCTGGGGAGTGTAAATTTAGATGGGTTCTTTATTGGAGAAATGTAACCCGGTCCCTTAGGGGGGTTACAGACGGACATCCCTAAAAGCACTGGAGGAAATGGGATGTTTCCGGGAATTGGGGGGGTGTTAGCGGCTGTGTGTGCTGCTGGGGCTATTACATTACAGCAGCAGGTGTCCCCTTTTTTCTGAGGCATTATGGGTAAAGGAAAAGAAGGCCCTGCTCTGCTCTGAATCACCACCCCCCCCCCCCTCCGGTGGATGCGCAGCTGCCAGTCAACCATAAGCATCATCGCTCTGGCTTTTCTGGGATCCATCATCGCCATGGCAATGGGCCTGGGCTCCCCCCGGACTCTTATGGGTGTGGGGGGGAGGGACAGTCTTCGGTTGCCCCACCCAATCAACGCTCGCCCCCCTCAAGAGCTTAAGAGCAGGGCCTTACGGGACATGGCGGGAAGACAGTCTGCCTCAGCTCTCCTGGGGTTCGGAGGAGTCATGGGGTCGGGGCGTTTCAGAGACACACAAAAAAAGCCACAGCTCTTAAACACAGGTGATAACTAGAGGGCGCTTGGTAGAACGCATACACCTGCCACGCCATATATCTGTTCTTTTGGTTACTTAACATGTTCCAGATCACTTCCAAAATTGAATGAACTCATCCTTGGACTACCACCTATCATCCTGCCAAATTTTGAGCCGAACCGTTCATAAGTTTTTGAGTTATCTTGTTAACAGACAACAGACAGAGTGACAGACAAGCAAACAAACAAACGGGTGAAAACATAACGTCCTCCGTGTCGGTAATAAAGCTGCATGAGGACAAACCCCCGGTGATTGACATACTGTCGGCTTGGCTGCTCTCTCACTCACCATAGTACAACACAGGACTTCATGCTTTGAAACGTGACTCCTGCCGTACAGCCCCCCCACTTCCACTGTGAGGGGTCCCCGCTTTATACCAGGACCACAATGCTGCTGGTTTCCCTGGACCAAGGACTGCTCAGTCTCGGTCTGGGAGATCCAGCCATGTATGAACTTTACAGTAAATGAATGCAGCTAATGGAACTACGCGCTCACCTCGCCTAATTTTCCTAGTTTCAAGTGGCAACAAAAAAACAACAAAAACCAATGAAAACTCAGTCTGCTGTCTCCGCCCACGGGCCTGATGAAAGAGACATACACCTTGCCTCGTTCAGAGTAAGGCCATATATGAAAAAATTATTGGTTAGCATTCCCGCCTGCCCCAGAAAACCCTCCCACCTCCAATTTCTAAAAATATTTTTATTTTGAAAAACAAAAAAGAATAATCAGTTAAAATTTTGCCAAACAGGAAGTCAGAAAAATGCTCAAAGTCTCGACCAGCTCGGCTTTCAATCACAACACCACTTTTGATTTGATTCTTTATGTTCTTATGTTACTCCTGATTCATATTTGTTGTGCTATTTGATTCTCGAGCTCATGAATACATGAAAAATTAGACACACTCCTGCCCCCCCCCCAAAAAACTGATTTTATATGGCCCATTCCCTTTTCCTTCATTGCATGAGATTAATTAATATAAAGAATCAGTTTGTAATTCTGAAGTGAACACAGAGACATGATTTGATCTGGCTCATGTTCGGCGTGATGGTTGACTGTAGCTGTTTCACTGTTGTATGTATGGTCGCCCGTGAACGTTTCCCCATTCTCTCAATTTCTCTCTCTGTCACTTGCTCCATCTTTATCTCTCTCCCACTCTCCCTCTTTCTCTATCTCTTCATCTCTCTCTCACTTATTCCCCCTCAGGATGCCTCACACTGCGTACCAAACCACCAGCTCGTTGCGTAACCCCCCTAAAAAAATGTTGTTTTTGTTTTTCAGTGCGAGGGAATGGTCGGCAGAAGGTGGGGCCCCAGACCTGCTCTCTCTCTCTCTCTCTCTCTCTCTATCTCTCTCTCACTCCCTTTATCCCTCTCTTTCTGTTTTTGTGGTCTCAACAGCCTAGCTTGCTCTTGTGGAGACCCCATTTCTGAACAGCTTTTGGGGAGAGCGTCATTCACACTTCCCTCCATCTTACCTCCAACATCATTAATTACAGACTCATGAGGCACAGTCCTCCAGGCAATAATCATAGACAGAAGGTAACAGCATGTACGAACACACACACACACACACACACACACACAGGGTGTGTTACTTCCAGTAAGAGGAAGGAGGCGGCACCATTATCTTGCCCTCGGCTCTGTTTTCAGCCGCATTTTTGTAGTCGTTTGCGTCACTATCATCAGGAACAGGGAGAGGGTACACCTGGCAGCCAAGGTAAGTGCGGCCTTCAGTCAGAATGAGTAACAGCGAGGTCACCTTGGCCGTCGGAAACAGCTGTCGCCGTTAGTTTTGTGCAGAGGCAGACGGTGCTGTTACAGTTTACAGGAGGAAAAACCACGCACATCAGTGTGCTGGAAGCTCGTGGAAACATTGACACTGTTTCTGTTGGCCCCAGTTCTCTTCCTGCAGTAAAACTATACGTTCAGAAGCTTCATCACATGGCACAGGAATGCGCCAGTTATCGCAGGGTCCTGTTTCGTGAAGTTGACATGCGGACACACATCAAATATGCTGCTGGTGTGGTTTTTACAAACACGCGCACACACACACACACACACACACACACACACACACTGTACTCAATATCACCCAACCATAAGCTAGGACCATGGTTCAAATTTTGGGACGATCGCTCTCCACAGGACAAGTCACCCATTTCCCTTATTGTAAAGGAACATTGTGAGGGACATAACTGAACAAACGGGGCTATTCATTCATCTTTATCTTCAGCTTACAGACTTAAAATGTAAAGAAATGATACATTTAAAAAAATTACAAATAAAGCTGTTACAAATATCCACCTGACATTTGTCAACGTACTCCAAACTTCCATCCAAGCTATGCTGTGAAATAATCTGAGACTTTCTTGATTTCACAGTGTAGTTGCAGGGCTGCTTAGTGACATTCAGATAATTTCCCAGCTACTTGAATCAATGGTTTGGATGGGAACGGACATCTCGCCAAATCACGGGAGGAAAACCCTGCCACAGACAGTGTGTGTTGAAATTCTGATGTAATGTGGGATGAGGTCTCCCTCGGCCTGTCTGCGAGTAACTATTCTTTTCTTTACCATGCCTGTTACAGTGACAAATTTAACCTTCCTCACAGTTTCGCATTTCATGTAGATTTTTTTTTCACCATTTGTGACCAATCAGCACGTGAGAACGTGGCCCATGTTTACAACGAAGAGAACTGCTTCCTGGGGAACCGGAGGGTCGGTTCTGGGACGGAGGGGGACGCGCTCTCGGTCGCTGAGAGAGAAGTTACGGAATGCACTTTTCCTTCCACGGACTCTTCGCCCCGCTTGTTTACCTTCTCCGATCCATTCTCCGAAATTCCCAGCCCTCCCCCTGCCCCTTCCCCGTCAGGTCTGCTTGCCTTTTTGGAGGAAAACTGTGTCTTTTACCCTCTCTCACCCAGCATCACAGCGTAACCCCCCCCTCCACACACACAAACATAGAAACCCGACCCCCTCCTACGCATGCCTTTTATGGGCCCGACAGACCAGAGCTGCCATTTAACAGTTCATCTGGAATGTTCCGTGTCTCACCCCTCCACCCCACATAAACATGTTCGCTGAGTGTTTTTGAGTGTCATAAACACAGTACCTGAGCACTGGAGAGAGGAGTGTGTACAGAACTATGCAATAGCCCCCTTTGTTCACACCATTTAGAGGCAGAGATTATGTAATGCCGTGAGCCGGGTTGCAGCAGATGCCCCCCCACCCCCTTAAAAAAATATAACTCTGTAAAATTAGCATTTTTTCGAAGCTAAATATTTGGACAATATGCTGGAAATGCAAAGATTCCGCTACAAACATCTCTGAGAATGAACATCCCCCTCTTCACACTTTCAAAACCCCTCCGGTGCCCTTGGGTGTGGGCCTTCGCATATTTGAGTGTGTATTTTTTGATTGCATGCAAGAAACTGGAGCCGGGCGAAGTGTGCCCTTTTACGGGCTTTTTTAACACCCGTGTGCGGAGCAAGAGAAGGGCTTTTAAACGCCCATGTGTGGAGCGAGAGAAGGGCTTTTGAACACCCGTGTGCGGAGCGAGAGAAGGGCTTTTGAATACCTGTCTGCGGAGCGAGAAGATGGGCTTTTTAACGCCTGTGTGCGGAGTGAGAGAAGGGCTTTTTAACACCTGTATGCGGAGCGAGAGAAGGGCTTTTTAACACCCGTGTGCAGAGCGACAGAAGGGCTTTTTAACGCCTGTGAGCGGAGCGAGAGAAGGGTTTTTAACACTTGTGTGCGGAGCGAGAGAAGGGCTTTTTAACGTCCGTGTGCGGAGCGAGAGAAGGGCTTTTTAACGTCCGTGTGCGGAGCGAGAGAAGGGCTTTTTAACACCCGTGAGCGAAGCGAGAGAAGGGCTTTTTAACACCCGTGTGCGGAGCGAGAGAAGGGCTTTTTAACACCCGTGTGCAGAGCGAGAGAAGGGCTTTTGAACACCCGTGTGCAGAGCGAGAGAAGGGCTTCTAAACACCCGTGTGCGGAGCGAGAGAAGGGCTTTTTAACGCCCGTGAGCAGAGCGAGAGAAGGGCTTTTGAACACCCGTGTGCGGAGAGAGAGAAGGGCTTTTAACACTTTCGTGAGCGGAGCAGAGAAGAGGGGCTTTTTAACACTCGTGTGCGGAGCGAGAGAAGGGCTTTTTAACACCCGTGTGCGGAGCGAGAGAAGGGCTTTTTAACGTCCGTGTGCGGAGCGAGAGAAGGGCTTCTAAACACCCGTGTGCGGAGCGAGAGAAGGGCTTTTTAACGCCCGTGAGCAGAGCGAGAGAAGGGCTTTTTAACACTCGTGTGCGGAGCGAGAGAAGGGCTTTTTAACGCCCGTGTGCGGAGCGAGAGAAGGGCTTTTTAACACCATTGTGTGGAGCGAGAGAAGGGCTTTTGAACGCCCGTGTGCGGAGCGAGAGAAGGGCTTTTTAACGCCCGTGAGCAGAGCGAGAAGAGCTTTTTAACACCCGTGTGCGGAGCGAGAGAAGGGCTTTTTAACGCCCGTGAGCAGAGCGAGAGAAGGGCTTTTTAACACTCGTGTGCGGAGCGAGAGAAGGGCTTTTTAACACCCGTGTGTGGAGTGAGAGAAGGGCTTTTGAACGCCCGTGTGCGGAGCGAGAGAAGGGCTTTTTAACGCCCGTGAGCAGAGCGAGAGAAGGGCTTTTTAACACTCATGTGCGGAGCGAGAGAAGGGCTTTTTAACACTCATGTGCGGAGCGAGAGAAGGGCTTTTTAACACCCGTGTGTGGAGCGAGAGAAGGGCTTTTGAACGCCCGTGTGCGGAGCGAGAGAAGGGCTTTTTAACACCTGTGTGCGGAGCGAGAGAAGGGCTTTTTTATACCCGTGTGTGGAGCGAGAGAAGGGCTTTTGAACTTGGCGAGAGCTCGGATAGGTTTTCTTTGGAGGGACTTCCTGTTATTGCAGCTCAACAGATGCACTGAGAAGTGTAATGGATACTGCTGTGGAAAGTAGCAGCTCTGCAAGTTTGTGTATGTGTGTGTGTGTGCGTGCGTGAGTTTGTGTGAGAGCATTTATGGGAATGTTTGTGCTCGGTATCTGTGTTTTGTATGTACTAATATGGTTGAAGAATCCAGTATACAGTACGAAGGTTGCATTCATCGCGGACCCATCTCCCCCACAACAGTATGAAGGGTCGAGGGAGAGAAGTGACCGCATTGTCTGGGTCAAACTGTTTTTATCTGGCCCAGAGAGGGAGGAAGTGCAGAATGAAGCCATATTTTACAGTCGTAAATAACAGAATAAGGATTGTTTTATTGTCCGCATGCACGACGCCCTCCGCTGTCAATGTCAGCGCCCTTTCTGAAGATCGCCACATTGTACAAGGGGATATCACCAACGACGTCATTTTCATGTTCACATTTATTGTCTGATGCTACGTGATGTCTTTTGTGGTGGGGTTGACGGTTCTCAAGCCTTTCCTGTGCATTTAGTACGGAGGGGGTGTTGTTATTGTCCGTGCAAAATAGGGAAATGATGCAAGCAGTGAAACATAGAATGAAGCCAGCGTATTAATCTCGACCAAAATTATGCAAATCGCTAAACGCGCGGCAGAATTGGCAGAGTGCCATTGACCTTTGTGATGAACAGAAAACCTGAAAGTGTGAATGAGAGAGAGGAAGAGAGACAGGGAAAGAGAGAGAGAGAGTTGGGGGGTGTGTGAAGTGTCAAGCCGTTCCATCACAGAGAGCTTGCTCTGTGCCCCTGTGTCCCCATTGGACTGTATTGTGGAATATCAGCAGTTACGTAAGACAGCATGCCAGGCAATCACTGATATCTGAGAAGGCCAGACCGATATCCACCCATCTCCATCCGAGAGGTCGTGAAGAACAGAGCCGGGCAGAGAAGCTCGCTCTGCTGATGGGTGGGCAGGGGGTACGGCTTCATAGTGCTGTAGTTCGGTATTGGCTGTGATAGAAACCTATTCATCAGATGTGTGGGCTCAAATTAGAGTTAAAAACATTTTTTATGAGGTGATGTTCACAAATAATTTTGAACTTTGTAGTTAAAAACCGACCTTTGTAAACCTTTGAAAGCAACCTGCATGTGAAATTAAAGTTGGTGAATCTCTTTAAAAGATTTGCATATTAAGCAAACTGCAGGAGAAGCTATGCGCACTAAGTTCCCCCAAATTGTGAAAATCTGGTTCTGAGTCCGAGATTTGAAGTTAAAAGGAATGTTTCGATGTCTTCAAGATAACTCAGGACTTGGGGGGAAAATGAGCTCCGACTCAGAGATAACGATTTGAACGTAAGGTCATCTTGGAATTTTTCAGAAATTTGGGTGCCATTTCAGAGTTCCTGTTTATACAACTTAATGTCACAAGAATCATGGCATCTTTTGTTGTCTCAGGTAAGAGAGTCAGGCTTAAAAAAAACGTGCTAATGCCTTTAAAAACATAATTTGGTGCACTATGTGATTACCAACATCTTGTTTTCAAAAGGCTATAGCAATACTAGATATCATTTGCCAAACAACTCTGTTTATCAAATAATACAGCTAAAAGGCTGTAACAACAGAGTATGTAAATGCACCTGCAAGTATCCATGTTTTTTTTCCGAGTTGACACGTCAAAGATATGAACGCAATTGAAGCTGGATGACGGAAGCTCCTTGTCGAGATTTCCTGACTTCTGAGTCATCTCGAAGGCAGCACTGGCTCCGTCGTTCAGCTACCACAGTTGAACTATTTGCGTTAAAGTTGCAAAACTTGGGTCATCACAGAGGCTGGGATGTCGACCTCCTTAAAAATCAACACCTTTCAGTACCTGCAGCGGAGACGGACGCAGTGGGACCCTCTACCCTCTGATTGGACAGTTTGAGTCTGGGATCGGCCAATCGGTTACAGCTGAAAAGACAGGGTAAAATTTTTTAAGTTAAACGAAATTTTTTTTTTACTTGTGACATCAGTTTAACACACATTGTGGGAACTTTGCCTTCTGAGTTTCACACACAGTTTTCGTTTTGAATCTGTACGCAGATTTTTTAAATGCAAATCTTTTCTACACTTTCACAGACTTGAAATTCTCAGGCAAATTATTTTCACAGGTTTACGATGCTTGATTTACAACTGAAAAGTTTGAAATTATTTTTCAACATCCCTTTATAAGCTCGTAATCTCTTTGACCCTAATTTGAGTCCGTACAGATGTGATGACGAGGTGCAATGCGGGGTGGCCAGCATGACTGATATACTGAATCATCACAACCCTCGTGTGAATGTCTTCTGTGTCTCCTCCCACTCAGCAGCTCGCATATCCATTCAAAGCATTGTCTCCTTTGATTGGTTTGGCATCTTGCGTGTTCCCTGATCCCAGCTGCTTCTTATCTTATCATTGTTACCCCGCCTCACTTGTGTGTGACGTATTTATACCCCCTCTTTGAGTTTGCAAGTTGCTGGATTTCCACTTGCTACATACATTTTAGAATCAGTCAGTATTAACAAGTAAAACTCTTCAAATTTTGGTGGTAAAATGTAAACTTTAATGATAGAAATTTACGGAAGTTCTCTTCTTTGTTTAGTTAATATCAATAATCTTCCAAGCCTTTCTCACGGTCACCAGGATTGGGACCATGTTCCTGTTAATCCTCTCCTAGTCTGTTTCTCTGTTCAGTTTGTTAGGAACAATCAGCCAAGCCTTCTATAGTCATCAAGACTGGAATCACGTTCCTGCTAAGCTCCTCCATCCTCCCTTCGGACAGTTTGGCTCTGACGAAGTGCGACCTCCATCTGGCAGTCATCCCAGAAAGCTACTGGCCAGGCATCAGCTACGCCCACACTGCTGCGCCCGTAACATCTGAGCTGAACTGTGCTTTTCTTCTCTGGGCTCCGTCCAACTGTCTACTGTATTACCATCAATAAACCCAAAAATTAGATTGTACTCTACATTTCATTCCTGGTCTGGCTCATAACTCTGAATAACACTGAATGTTGATAATGCAGAGCCCTGTATTTGCAGCAAACACCGTCGACTGGTATCGATACGCAACTGAGGGGCGGCTGCAGTGACCAGCAGCCGCACTGGTGCCTGTTTGGCTGCCAGGTAGCCCAAGGGAGGTGATATGAGAGCTTACTGCCACTTGCCCTAATCCATGGAGGGCCTCCCTGGCATGGGATAAGCAAAACAGAGAAAACATCAGATACAAATTAACTCTAGAAAGAATTGAGAATTATTATTCTGCACACCCACTGTCTGTGTCACACTGGCCTTGGCCTCTCTCTCCCTGCTGACTTCTGATTGGCCAACTCAAAGATTCCTTCTTATGGCAGCAAACAAAGTGTCTGTTGTGTCAAAAATAAGTAGTAGTGAAGAAAGAGGAAATGTAAAACCATTACAGAGAGTGGAAAGGAAGAGTGCCCCAAGCTAACAGGATATTGAAATGTCATCAAAAAAAAAAAAGCTAAACGCACACTCTACCCGCAATGACATTGCTATGCCTCAAATTTTTCTCATCCACCCAATCCTCAAATCCGGTTTCTACTCAGGCTGTCCAAAGACTATTCAACTGACATGCTCAATGTATGCACACGCAACGTGAAAACCGTGGTCATCCCTACTGTCATGTATGTCCTCCATTTTATAAACCCACATATACAACCACAGTTCTGAAAAAGGTGGCCCATTAAAAATGGAAAATAAATGTTAAAAAAAGGAGTGATTGGAGAGGTAGAGTGTGGCTGGGAAGGAGAGAAGGGAAGCCCAGCGGCTGAGTTTATTTGTGATGGCCAGCGTTTGAGCGTCGAGCAGTAGTGTTCGCACAGCTGACTGCCTGGAGTGGGTGGGATTTAGGGCTGAGACACAGACGGGGGGGGGGGAGGGGGTGAATCGCGGAGATGAGAGTCTGAGTAAAGAAGGCAATCGAATACGGATGTAGAGGTGCGGAGAGAGGGAGGGTGGGGGAGGGGCGTCTGCCTTTGCAATCGGCCCTCTGTTTGCGAGAGGGGGGTGTTTGTGGGAGGGAGGAAGGTTAAAGCAGGGCATGAATAAATGAATAATCAGCTAAAACCATTAGAGCACTGTTTGGATTTTGAAAGCGCAACTGTACTATTTTTTACAGAGCAATTCAAGTTAAATTAAAAGTGGCTTTCTTACTCGTTTCACTTCTCATGTTGAATGTGATAGTTTTTCAAAAATGCACATATTTTTCCATTTTAGGGAAAAAAAAAAATGGGATTGTGCAATGGCAGCAGCTTGAGCCAAAATGGAATCTGCTGTGAGCAAAAGCGAGCAGAGATGAATGCAAAAAGTGGCAGAATGGTTTAAATGATGGTGGGAAGGGAAGAGATTGGCTCCATCGCCTGGATGTGAGGATGGGCCTCGCTTTCGGCAGCTCCGGGGTGCTGGGGCTCTGGCCGGGAGAGGGGGCAGGACATCATCGTTTCTGACAGATGGTCCGGGTGACAAGATATGGAGAAAATCTGACAAAGGGTAGCTACAAGACTGATATGTATGTGTGTGTTTGTGTGTGTGTTTGTGTGCGTGCGCGCGAGTGTGAGTGTGCGTGTGTGTGTGCGTTTGTGTGTTTATGCATTCAATATGCATCTAGTCTAATATGCACTTTGATTTGACAAGAACCTAACCAACAATACTACTACTACAAGTAATAATAATAATAACAATAATAATTATTATGATTAATAGTAGTAGTACTAGGACGATGATGATGATGATGATGATGATGATGATAATTATTATTAATTGTGCTTTAAAGTATTTTTTAGCAAAGAAAATACATGAAAATCAATTTATCAGAACTTCCTATGCCACTGAATCTAGTGGTGTATCATGTCTTGTCACAGGAAGCAAACCTTCCTGATAAACATTACAGGTAAATGGGAAATGATTGGTAAGCAAACAGATATTTAAGTACTGTAAGCGGAACCAAATATTTGCCCTTTTGATGCATACGCCTCATGAGCAAACATCAACTGAAAGACGGCGCCATCATCATCAAATAATGAACGGGATGTTTCAACACGGCATTTTAAAAGGTCACTTCTGATGACATTTACCTCTCCGGGGCCATCAGGCCTGGGCCACGTTGCAATTCACTGCACCATTCACAAAAGCAGTTAAACAAGTCCTTGTGGATACAACATCTACCCAGTCGCTGACAACATTTATGCAGCCTACAGGACATTGCTGGTACACTAAGGAATGGGAGAAAGTCCTCGGCTCAATTTTAAAATGTACCATCACCTGGCAGAGTATTATAGAGTTCAGTGGGGTAGAACTCAAGTGCGCTAGCAGTAGCAACAGAGCTGAAAATTGAAGTGGCACAAATCATCCCTTTAAAATTATGTTTAGTCTTCATCTGTTTTCAGTTATTTTCTTCAATTAACAAAACATTGACAACAAAAAACACACAATGCTATCAGTTGTAGCCAGTTCTAATTTAAGCAAAACGAGCAATAAAACTCATTATTTGGAGACAAATTTGAGGACATATTCAATCAATATTATTCAGATGGTGTTTACATCTAGCTAATATTTGTTTTATCTGCTTTGAACAATCATGAAGCACAGGTTAGATAACCTGCTGTGCAGAATTTGTAACAGCTAGCATATAAGTCTACAGTGGTTTATCTTCTTTTTCTGTTAAATGTAGGCCTACTTAATTAAAAGAAGACATTTTTCTTAATTAAATTTATTAGGAATCTTCCGAACTTTAGAAAAGCTGTGTGTTAAACTGCCACTGGATCATTCAAATCAAGGAAAATGACTGAAAGCAGGTCAAGAGTAATCTTCAATTTAAAGGGTAGTTCTGAGCCTCCTCAACTACCTGAGGCAAACTACAAGTAAACAGAACATTTGCCAGCCATCAAAGTATGAACAAAACAGAATAACATCTCTACTGACAATGTCAAACCTCAGTGCTGCACACACACACACACACACACACACACACACACACGCACAAGCATGCACACACACGCACGCACGCACACACACACGCACGCACGCATGCACACACACACACACACACACACACACACACACACGCACACACACACACACACACACACACACACACACACACAATTTCTGCACCCTCTCCCTCACCCCCTCCCAGACAGTTGAAATAGGGGAAAACAGCCACTTCAGATGGACCTGTGAATGCATGAATTGAGCAGCCAGGATGAATCAGATAAAAGGCTTTCCCCTTTTTTCTCTCCTCCTCCCTCCCTCCCTCCCTCCCTCTATCCCATCACCCCTCCCCCCTCATCATCCATCTGGGGGTGTTCGCGTACTATTGAGCAGACAAAGACACCACCACACTGACCCATCCTTCATTCGCTCCTGTGGACGCGGGGACGCATAGGTCACACATTGACTTCTGCACGAGCAATGTCTCAGCAGAAGCCTGAGAGCGCATGACGTTTACTAATGACACATCAGAGGTCTGTGCACTTTAGTCCCAGATAGTGTGGTGAACTCAAATGTTTTGTGGATCTAACTGGGTTTACAGTGTACCAGACAGGAATACAGCAGAAAAGTGCACAAACGAGGGCAGGACAGCATACAGACTGATAGAGATCCTGAGGAAGGCAATATACAAGCTTTCAGACAGGAGAAATTAAATAGTCAATACTGTAGGCTAAAAAAGGCCAAAACACCAGAGATGGAGATTGCATATAGACTAACAAAAACTGACTCAAAGTTGAGTCAACTTAGAAAAAATAAGGCAACCAGCTGCAATACATTTTTTGCGTTGGCTCAACTCCAAGTTTCAAGTTCTTTCAAAAATTAGACTTGAAGGTGAGCCAACTCAAAAATGCTTTGCATCTGGTTCCCCTACTTTGTTAGGTGTAGTCAACTTGGGTGGGTGGATCAGAGAGGAGAACAACATGCAGGGTATCAGATACAAACAGAAAATAACATTCACCTGATTGAATGCACAAAAGGCAGTGGGCGAGCAGACAAACTGATCATAATTAAGTTTTCAGCTAGTGTAAAGATTGTATCATGTGAGAATTATCCTGCAAAAAAAACTTATTTCACTTCTTTGCTGTCTTTCATTTAGTAACTCAATAGTGATCTGTAAAAGGTGACCCGTAAAAGCCTTGTCTGGCAGAAAACAGGAAGTTACAGGAACTATTTCATGCTTACTTGGCAAGCAATCCCCACCTGTTTTTCATCTATTTCTTAGAAGTCCAGACGAAATTTTGCCCACAATAATACAGTGTAATTTTAAAAGGACAGATGTCTGACACAGCACTGTCTGGGGGCAATTGCTGAAGTAAACTGATTAACAAGCACATGAGAAAAAACTATTTAAATTTTAATCAAAAGCAGGTAAGAGGACACAACAATACTGCTTTGCTAATGATGTACAAATGACGTATCCGTGATCTGGATTTGACTGTACAAAGGCTGTACCCTACTTTCAGAAACATAACCAAAAGCAGGCAGTTATTCTGTTTGGGTGCTTCACTAACTGGGTTTTTTTTTTTTCCTTTTTGTTTTTTTTTTTTGCTTTTTTGGTTATTATTTTTCTCAACCCTTATTCCTCCGCAGTGATGTTGTATGGCATGTCCTCACTGAACATTCTTATTCGCATTCCTGCACTTGGAAACACAGTGTCCCTACCTTCACAGAAGATTGACGTCATCTGTTTTCAAAGTTTCACAGCCAGAGCTCCTGGCAATCTGTGTTTGGAGGACTTATTTTTGTTCTCTGGTAGCTTATGGGAATGGCTTATAGCTAATGGGAAAACTATTACTTAGCCAACCTGTCATAATCCAAACCACAAGTTTCACACAGCCTCTCTGTATCTCGTGGCATGAAAGAGGATGTATTGCGTTCCTTTTTCATGTAAAAAAATTACAATTCACATTTCTGAATGACTCCGGAGATATAAAACTTGACAGAGGAGTGAGAAAATAGATGCAGTAACACTGAAGAGATTCCCAGACTGCCCACATCACAGCGAGTTTAAGGACATCCATTTATAGGAAAGAAATCGTCGTAAATAATATAGCTCCAAGCAGCAGTGAGGGGGTCAGACAATTCAGGTGGGCAGAGTCGCCATAGCAACTTGATCTAATTTTTCAATATCGGCCATACAGTTAAAAAGTGCATAAGTGCACCTCCAACTTCGACCCATTGGTGGCGCTAGAGCCTTTGAGGCAGGGACGTGAAACTTGGTGAATTAAACCGGAGGACTGTCCCCAAACAGAATGCCAATTTCAAATGTTTTTACCATCAAGATTCAAGGAGCTGCCATCAATACCCTATACAGATAAAGACAGAAGAAGAAGAAGAGGGGGAAGCATTAACGGTGCCCACCCAGGTTTGTTGCTTGGCCCCCAGTAACAGTATTAGGCCAAGTGGAGATCTCTGACATGGCTATTAATCTGGGAAGAAAACTTTTTTTTTAGCTATGGTCCTGCCGGCATAAGGGCATCCTGATCTGCTCAGTGTGGTAAAGAAGGACGAGGAAGGAAGGATAGGGTTTAAAAGCATGGTCTAAACAGATTATGACGCACCTGCATATATAAATACAAGAAGTGGAACTATACAATTCAGTTTTTTTTTAATTACTTTTGATTTGACACCACCTTGAGGATATATCACAGTCTGCTTAAATTATTGGTTTCTATTCACTTTTTAGACCTTTTTGTGGAATAAATTATGCCATGGATCTGAGATAGACCCCCTGGACCACTGGCAGTAAAATATGTCCAAAAGTAAAGACATCTGGGGGTCGTTTCAATTGAAACTTGTCCCGCTAAGTCGGACCATCCGTCGTATGAAAAGTCAGACCTGCAACAGACCATGTCCTTCAGGTGTTTCAATAAACCAGAAGTAGGATGCGATAGTCTGACATGGATGGACTGTTCATCACAGTTCGTTCAAAGTTGCATAATTAACACCTCGGCGATGCGCAGATTTGTGATTTGGTGTTCTAATATTCAAAATACGTTGACACTAGTAGAAAAACAACTCTGATTAGGTTGTAGATCTCTAACTACTATGAAAAAGTAAACTACGTGTGCGCATAGCTATAGGATGTCATGCTCAATTTCAGTTTTAACCAAATAAAAGCTATCTAGCTAATCAAAGCAGACTTAGCTTACTTTGCATTCTGTACTAAAAGCTATGAGTAGCTATTGAGTGCTACATAACAAAGCTATTCATCATACAAAAGACATTAAAACATTCATAATGTGATGATTGCTTGTTTTACAAACTCAAGTTAAGTTAAAGATGGGCAGTAAACACAGCTCCACTCTCAGTCACACATATGCACCACATATACAATGATTAATAACAACCAATGAGAACCCGGCCGAGAACGTGCTTAAGGCAATGTCCCGTTAGTGTTTACATAGCCTGAATAAACAACTTTTTGTTGCTACTGAGGAAAATGGCACCAATGATTTTAAAGTAAAATATTCAGACCCAAAGATTCAAATAATTAATGCACTTCCTTAGCAATGGTTTCTGGATTAGTCATTACCCTCCTTACAATCTTCTGGATTTCCTGGGGTGATAATTCACACCTTCACCCCTTTCAACTTTTATTTCACCAGTCTGCTACCATTCCTTTTTTTTTTTTAGCCGCCACCACCCCCCCTCTTTGGAGGACAACTTTATTATTTTGCCGGACTTAAATACAATGATATGTCACCTCTTGAGGGAGGGAATTAACAAAGGAAATACAGAAAAGAAAAAGAAAAAAGAAAAAAACATAATAAAGCAATGAAAGGAGAAAAAAACCTAGAAAAATAAAGTACGTAACCACACACCAACAACTCTCAAGCTGTCAATCCTCCTGTAACCCCCCAAACCTCCTAAAGCCTCATCATTCCAATGCATGATTGGAATTGTATTTTACATGCAATGATGTCTCCATAAGAAGAAAAAAAAAAAAAACAACAGATCACACAAACTTATTCACGCAGATAAGATTCATTCATCCCTCACCTGTACTTATTTTCTGCCACAACCTTAAAAATTCTGATGCTCTGCCCAGGTTTCTCATAGCTATACCTTCCAGATTATAGCTGTTTTTAATAAACATTTTGAAATTACTTAATCTGCTACCATTCCTCTTGCTTGAACCTTTTTGCTTTGGCCCCTACAATGCTAAGTAATATTTTTAACCATTTTGCTTGTGGAGCTAGTTTTGGCAGACAACTTGAGACATGAGTACATTCCCATAGACACCCATTCATATCAGACACTGCTCCACCCCTCTGGACAGTGGCCTATTTAAGCTGCTCTCCTGCTCTATGTCCGGAAAAACATGCTTTTCCCAGCTACTGCCCTGCATAACTCTCCGCTGCTTCATCACTCTTGCCTGCCGCTGCTGCTAAGCATCCCACCTCCACCATCCACCTGTAAGCTTTAGGTTTCCTCCACTGGGGGCGGGCGTATTTCCTGCCACTCCCTGCTCACGTCTCTCTCACGCTCAATAAGTCGCAAGGTGTGTCAGGGTCAGAGTCTAAATGCCAAACTATCATTGAATCTATTTGTTCAAACCAAAGCAAACAGTTTGCGTTTGAGTTGGGCAAAAGAAATGTATTTTTTGGAGCCAATTACCTGTCTCTTTTGAATATTTCCATAGAGATGCACGACAAAGTGATTCTGTAAGCACATTCTCTCATTTTTATATACCCTCGTGAAAATAAAACGATGATGGACTTACCTGATTTACGTAGATGCTTCAGCGTGAAAGGTACTTTGATGAAATGAAGAATTAAACCAATTTTACTTTCTGTGACCTTGTCTACAATTATTGTTCGGAGTGAAAAAAATTTGAGACTCTTGGTTTTCATTGAATACATCACTTTGAAAGACAAATTAAAACATGGGGATAAATGTCATCAAATACAAAGATATAGTTTTCCCCTTTAACTATATTTTTATGCAGCCTTTTTCTGTAATTTTTTTAATCAAGGGTGCTGATAATGTTTCACCTGTCGGTACGTGTGTCTGTAGAGGTGAGAACGCAAGTTATGATTGACTTCAGTGGTCCTTATTTACCTCGACCTCTATGTTTTCACCAAGAATTTTACGTGTTTCATCACTTCTAGGTCAAAATGTGCACTCAAAATTTTACTAGAACAAAATCTTTTTTATGCTCTACACCAAAAATAAACACAAGCTGCAGAGTTTCAAGCAAAATAAATTACAGCATCATTTTTCATATTGAAATCAGGCCATTTTGACCCAAACAGAACATTGGTTAACACTGGTGCAAGGAGTTGGTCAACAGACAGCTGATGCAACAGGAAGAGGCAGGTTTGCAAGAAGGACATTGACACTGTTGATGGCTTGAATTGGTAGCCAAGAATATGTATTTGCGTTATGCTGTCTCACCCCTTCCCCCAAGACTACAGCCCCCCACCCACCACCCTTTGATCATGCAGTTGAAGGCCAATTGCCACATAAGGGAAAAGACAGAAAGCATTTTATAGAAAATCAGACACAAAGACATGTCAATTAGAATGAATTAAAGCTGTAGCGCAGCTGACGGAAACTGTTCCTTTGCTCAGATCAGTTGACGGCCTTTTCTCACCAAATCTTTGTGCATCTGAGACCTTGCATTTCATTCTTCCTTGCAGTATTTATTTCCTCCGCTGATGCTTATTCAGGCTTCCTGCCATGGCTGAAAAGTTCAGTTTCATACATTTTGTAGCAGTTTACACCGGCAGATATTAATTGATGAAATTCATATAAAGTGCATTTCCTAAGGATATCGAACTGCATGCTTTCAGTCAGATCCAGAAGCATTGCTATCTACTTTCAAAAAGTTAAACAACCAATCATTTGCTATATGGTCTGTGACATAGCCCTCTATCAATTCAAGAAAGGCTCCATTAGCACGGACACTATCTGAAATGCACTGTCTGTGGCCATTACTGGCACCAAAATGAGGGGTTAGGGGACGTTACCATGTAAACTTCATAGAAGGTTCAGATATTTTCCAAAGCTGCAGTTATAAAGCAACGTTCTTTCAAGCTTAACCTCCAAAACCTGAACTCCCCCTACACTGGGGGCGAGCTGGGTACGGCTTGCCGCGAGCCTCTGACCCTTAAACGCATTACTGCTTTCAAGCTGTTCCTGTTTAAGATCACCTGATTAATAATCACACAATTTATTTACTGAATAATCAAAACCAATATATAAGCCTGTAATTATTAAGAAAGTATTAAGAAATGACAGAGATCACCGAAGGGCTACAATGACAAGGTACTTAATAGAGTTATTGTTGGGATGGAAAAAAAACAAACAAATAATTAATTAATCCAGTACTTTCCCTGAATTCCATCTACCATTCAAGCATTTTTTCAGCAGTGCAAGCTAATTTACTTTAAGATTGCATTTAATAAAAATGTTTTCAGCGTTCAAAAGAATAGGCTACATTTGAGGGGAAGTGCAGTTGCACGCTGGTTGCCACCAAGCCATAATAACTGATTTATTAAATTACCAATACTTCTTACATTGAAATGTTGCAAATTGAAATAATTTAGTAAACTGCTTATTAGTGCATTGTGAAAGTTTAAGGCATGGCATGCATTTAAAATAATAATTAAAAAAATGCATTCCCTGCCTCGTACGTTCATGGTTGCAAAATCGTTGTTGAGATCTTTATAGTCTAGCTTCTAGGAAAGTTCTAGGAAGACTACAATATGAGATCATGTAAATGGCAATGATGTAATTAATTAATATGAAATGAAATCTAAACCTTATCTTAATACCATCTTCAGCAGCATTTACTACATAACATATTACTTCAAGAGGGAATTTCAAGAAATTTCAGTGAATCGCCATCCATGCAATCTCAAACTGTTGCCTTCCTCTTTGACGCAGAGCTATATGTCTTAATCATTAATCAAAACACATCTTATTGGTAGCCTATTTGCTCAGTATTTCAATTAATTGTCTGATTCTTAGTTTGAAACAGGTTGAGAGTTAACTGCCATTATGGTATTGTCACTGGCTGTAGACAGTTTTATTTTTACATAAGCAAACTTAAGACGCTGCATTTTTAAAAATATTTTTGAAGGCGTAGCAAACTGATCAGACACTGACGCAGAAAAAAAAGAATGGAAAATGCTTGATAAGTATTTCAATGAACAACAATGCAAGCTAAAGGGAAATAGACACTAATTCTATTGATTGATGCTCGCAACTGAACAAATTAGCACTCAGTTTTTAATAAGGAAACGTAAATCGGAGTGGGTTTGGAAAAGTAATGAGCTTTAAGGTGAGTGAGAGCCGATTGCAAGTCCAGGGTGGAAGAGGTTAGATTTCGCAATAAATATCAGGCTATGGTACTAGTTCTGTATCTCAGCTTTGGAATTCTAACTCACAGTACCTGCAACACATACACTGTAAATGTGACATTCTGTATTAGGCCCAGAAGGGCAGACAATCATGCCTAATACTGTAGCAGCCTTCAGGATTGATGGCTAGTGTTCGTTTGCCTTGGTGCTCTGAGATGCTGCGATACGAGCCGTCACTGATGGCTGGAAGAGAAAGTGCGGAAACGGAGAGGCTCTAAATCCATAAACACGCTGACGGATTGCTTCCTGAGCGACGGCAGGGACAAAGGGAAGCATTTGGCCCGGCGAGAAGCTCTCCTCTCACCCCGACAGCTCCCTGCTTCCGAGTCCAGTGGAGCAGCGTGCTCCGGGCTTCCGATTGGCCGACCTCAGCGGTTCATAAACTTCCTGCCCCGACTTCCCTCTCACGAAGCCAGACTGCCAACTGCCACAGCATTAACACAGAGCCGGGGAAACTAATCTTGTGCAAACAAGCAGCTTCCTGTTCTCGGCGTGTGAGAGGACAGGAGTGGGCGGGCGACACTGTGCGGACCGGCTCAGGGGCATTTCTCAGTCCGTGAGACCCCTGATAGCCCCAAATCCAGGGCACCTCTAATGCATGCACGGCCTGGGCAGACAGACAGTATGATATGGTGAGATATGCATGTGTAACACCGCAACAATGCTGAACAGATAAACCGGCAGAAAACAAGAGGCTGACAGGACTCTTACTCAACACACCGCTAGACACTAATAAACATATGCCAGCCGTTTTTTCCCTTATGTGGTTTGATCATGAGATCTCCCAGGGAGACAGTGAATAGCACCCTGAAGTCATGCCCAACCTTTACTCACAAAGTTAAAAAAAAAAAAAAAAGTCAGACAGCACATACTACTCAGGGAATTTTGAGTGGTTTCAGCAGCTCACAGAGGGCAAAGCACAAAGCTGATTGGTGGCTTTCCGTTGTGGGTGAGCAGCTGTGAAATGTGTCCTGAAGCATTAGTTCCCTCCTGGCTAAGAGTTAGCCCCCTTACACTCACTGAGAGATGAGTGACACAACTTAGCTTATTCATACTGGAATAACATGTTTGAAGTTAATCCGCATGGAAGTCCTGTAGGTGTAATGCGTGCGATACCAAATGAAGCCTAACTTCAACAATCACAAAACAAGCGACATCAGGAGATGGCATATCTCCCGGCCCCACGTCGTCAACTTCGGATTAGCAAAGGGCACCACGTCAGGTCATGATTAATGTGCACACCAAGTTTTGTGGAAAAATATTGAACGGTTTTCAAGTTATGCTACGGAGACAAAATGTTCACAGACGGACGGACAGACGACCGCACCCATGACTATATCTCCTCGCATTACATGCCGGGGGGATAAAAATGACAACTTTTGCTGGCCAGAGCTCCTTCTTCATCAGTAGTTGTATTAATTAATTAATTTATTTATTGATATTTTAACCATCACATGGGTCTCAGTTGGGAAGGAACTGAAGAATGTGGAAAAATGATACAGCCCAGTAGAAATCCTGTCATTCTTAAGAGGTTGCGTGCGGACCGTTAAACGCACAGAAAGATGTGGGTCACATACCGCTAAACCCTTGCACCCACGCATGAACCCAAAGCGTGGGACTTAACATTATCTGTCTGCTGAAGCCAACTCATCCTTGCATGTGGAATGCCGTTGAGCTCAGCAAAGGACCATCGCAAGAAACACCACAACCTGACCGCAGCGTGACAACCACTCACTCGCCGGCGTGACAGCCCATAAATTTTTTTTTTCTGTCTTTGTTGCTTTGTTTTTTTACGAGAGGAAACATCTGCTTTTGCTCTCCTCAGTACACTTTGGTTTTTCTATGTTGTCAACAAGCCCAGGCGGTCAGTCAAACAGCCGGCTTTGTGACAGCTCGCCCTTAGCTGGTCAACAGTGAGATGGGCATCAGAGTGTAAAATAAGGAGTGGAAAAGAAAAAAAAATAACCACAGAAATGAAATGGTATTCTGTAAAGTCCCTTAGATTCAGCACTTGTGAAGTTTCTCAACCCAAGTTCTCACGAAGCTTCAGTCCTGCAAAGATGCTTTGTTTACAGTAGCCACGATAGCAATCATATGAACCCAGATGAGAACGGCTGAATCCATACAATTTCGAAGTGGTTCCAAAAGTTGCTCTCAGAGTGTACTGAAGGAAACACAGGTGACACAATATATAATAAACAAAGACTAAACCAAGCGCGGCAATTCCACAGAAGAAACAACTGGTGCTGGCGATGATAGATACATTGGGGATTGCACTGTGACTACCGCGCAGTTGGACTGTTGTGGGCATGTGAGGGCTTGCATATGTGTGACTGTTTGTGTTCGCCCTATATTATCCAAATTGCAGAGAAGAGCACCTCTAATGTTTTAGCACTTTAACTTCCTGTTGTGGGGTAGCCTATTGGGGGGCATTTGTTTTAAAATAATTACTTCCTATTATCTAGCTGTTGGCAGTAATAATATGTCAGTGTTTGTCGCAATAACAAACAAGCTCTGAGGACACAATCACACAGGAGTAAGAGACTGAACATCAAGGTCAAAGACTCGGGGACGGAGGAAGGGGGGCGGGGGAGGATGGGGGCAAATATTGAGATTATGCCCTAAAACAATGAATCACCTTCTTGCTCCTTGCCAATATTACAATACCATGTTATTGCCCTTATTATTCAAGCTTTTTATACCAGTTAATTCATGGCCTGACACTAAAATCAGTGTCACATTGTGAAAGGAATAATGATAATGAGAGGCAAATTGAAGTTGTTCAATAATACTGTCTTCAAAGTAAAATCTGGAGCAGTCTCAGATATATTTGTCGGCTATCCTTTACAGAATGTGTCCGGTTGTTTATATAACATCTTCCTTCAGCAGCATGTGTCTATAAGCCCATCTCCTGTCCTGCTTTTCCAGTAAGTGGCTGCAGGTCTGCAGGCAAGAGGTTTAGCGTTCTCTGTGTGGGATATGGGGTCCTCTGGCAGGCTATGAATGAACATTTGCAAACTGCATCCCTACATTGGGTAAGCTACACATTGTGCCTCTCTCTCTCTCTCTCTCTCTCTCACACACACAAATACACACACACACACAAACACACACACAAACCTCCCCACACACACACACAAACACGCACGCACGTACGCACACACACACACACATGCACACTCACAAACTCAAACACAAATGCACACAAACCCGGACAAATGAGCAAGCTACAGATGTAGACGCCGGCATCCACAAAATACTGAAATTTAATTGCAAAATAATTCCGTAATTGAATTCCCAAATGAGACAAGCATCTTGCTTCACTGGAATAATTTTTCCAGTCTCTGTGACACAAATCCTGTGTTATAAAGCCTTAAAAAGAGTCATTCACAGCAGGCAAGTACTGGATTTATTTGGCATCTGCATCAAGAGGTTAATACTGTATTCTGCTTGATTTAATCAACCCAAAAGAGGAATGGAAAATAATGACTGAGATGACAACCATGAGACACTCAATGTCAACACAAAATTTTTGCTGGATTTGAATAAAGACACAACACTCATGTAAAACATAAATAAAGACAGGGGATAATACCAGCTCAGGGCATCAATTAGAAGCTGTTTTGATGCTCGGTTTGTTTGCGTAGTTTTGTCAAAAGAGTAAAGAGAGATTCAGGAGAACTGGTTAACTGTGTTGCCCAATCTGTTGGGTCAGTATTACAGAAGAGAGGCCAAACTGTATACCACACTGCTAAGGCATTATTGCAACTCCATAATAATAATAATATAATTAATAATAATAATAGCACCATTTGTACGATTGACTCTCCCAGATAAAATTCACAGAAACCTAATGGGCACAGTGCAACAAACACACCTGCAAAAAGCAGGATATACATCGGTGAAAGTATCTCTATGAGGAAAAAAAAAGAAAATACAGTCAGAAGAATTCTTAAAACCTTGCCTGGGAGAATGGAAACTTTGACTCAAAACCTGAGGTCAGGAGGGAAATGTACACACTGAACATGATCCCTGACGATCCTCTCTCCTGGAAACCGTTCGCCGTTATCAAAGGTCTCCTCCAATTTTCCTCACGGCTGGAAAAAAAAATTGATAAGATTTCTTTCTGCGAAAGGGCGGAGGGGGAAAGATGGAGGGGGGTGGAAGGTATGTGCAGAATTGCCACTATGAAAAACAGATTACAGTTTCACATCTGTCGGAGGGTAACAGCACTCAGAGAAGCTGATATTGAGACCTTGACAAGCAGCCAGGAAAAAAAAAAAACGCTGGAAAAAAATGCACATTTCTACTTGCTGATACTGATACGGGCCTGGTGCTGGCGGTGAATATGACTGTTTAGCAACAATGAAAAACCTGGCCTTCGCTCAGTCAGGCTCTCATCCCACGGTAAAATAGCTCAGACTGCCCTTTAAGATCTTGTATTTCACCAGGTATTTAAAGATTTGTTAAAAAAAAAAAAAAAAAAAAAATCTCCCAATCATCGTTCAAAATCTACCTCATGCATGACACAATTGAAAATAAAGCCTGAATCGCATGGTCAATAAAATGTCACGGCAATGACCCCTGCTGGCTTCTTCCTGTGACCTTGCATGTCTGGTGACGCGTGCCCCTACCCCCACTGCGAGCCCCTCTCAGTCCGCAAATTCCCAGCCAGGATTACACTACTTTGTAAAAGACATCTGAGAATTGATTTTCAATGTCTGCAATTGGCTTTCTCCCCTGCCTGCCACAATCGCGGGCTATTGCTGTTAAAATAAAATGAATAAGCCCTCGAAGAACGGGGCCAGTGGTTGCAAAAGACCCCCTTGAAAATGTGCTCCGTTCTTGTTTTAGTCACAGGTTCGGAAAACTGACCAATCCAAGCTTGCTGCCCTGCTCTCCACGTCCTTTTTCAAATACTGCTCTTTACCCCTACTACCATCTGTATGGGCTCTGGAGTGTTTGTGTCAATGTTTGTGTGTGTGTGTGTGTGTGTGTGTGTGAGTGTGTGTGTGTTTGAGGGTATGTGTGTGTGCGTGTGTGTGTGTGCACACGCTTGTGCATTAATCTGTTTCCGAAAGGACAAAAAACCTGGAAAAATACTCCTCCTCTTACCCAAGAGAACAAAATGAGTGAATATGCGAATAGGATGGAATCAACATCTAGTCCCCCAAATGGTGAAGCTCCTCCTTTAATTTTCCTAGTCATCTTAGCAGAAAACAATGCTAAAGGATAGGATTTAGTTTTAATGAAAGCTGAACACAGCAAAGTTAGCATTAAGTGCTGTGAGTAATGTGACTTTAGAAAAATATTGTTTTTAATTGTTTGTCTCAAAGGAATAGTTGATTATGTCCAGTGGCATTGCGAGAACTGAAAATTTGGTGGGGCGCAGAACAGGCCTTCAAAATAGTTAGGGGAGACTGAGGATGATAGTAACACTTTTTGTTTGAGCATCTGTAACTCAGGGGCTCTTTATGCCAGATCTGTCAAACTTTGCAGCATAGTACCCATGTTTGTCGACTACAAATAGCACTCACTTAGACATCTATAACACAATCACAGAACATGGGAATTAGCATCAAATACGAAGAGTGCACTGTTACGGCCCTAGTTGTAACACTAGGTGGGGATAGATGTAACACTGAGAGGTAGTCTGCTGAAATAAAATATTCTAAATTCAATTTCTGCAAGGACTTTATTGAAGAATAAAGATTTAACATTATCAACAAGCTGAACCATTTTAAGTGATCAAAAAGCAAAGTTCCTCAAAAACTTTTAATTCAGAGCAAAACAACTGCTGCATGTATGTTTGCATGAGTGCCTATTTGCATGCCTGTGTGTAAGTATAGGTCCGTGTGTGTGTAGGTTTGTGTGTGTGTGTGTGTGTGTGTGGGTATTGGTGTGTGTGTGTGTGTGTGTGTGTGTCCAGGACTATTCTTTCACTCACTATTGCAGTTGTGGCAAATGTAGGTGGCTGCCCCTGGGATGCAGGCTTTGTGGGCCCAGAACAGACATTGTTACAACTATCCCTACCCCAGGCAGCCATTACATAGCAAGCTTTTTAAGCATGTGGGTTTAAAGTTAGCATGAATGCAAAGGACCTGATTAAACTAGAGAAACTGCTGTTTTAGGTATAATAAATCAAATAATTGTATCTACAAAGCAATGAAGACAAGACAAAACATAATCTTCATGAAAAATTTTGCTTTCTTGCCCGAAAATCTGTTTTTTGGTTATACAATCCACAAAGTTGAACACAGAGATATGCCATTTCTCCTGTGAGCTCAAAAAGGAAGTAGGAAGTGTCCTATATTAATGACATCACTGCATGTATTTCTGATTGATCAAAAAGACAGTGTTACATCTTACCCAGTGTTACAACACTCCCCGGTCTCCCCTATTTCTCCTGACCTGTTCTCAGTCATTTTCATAATTAACAGAAGGTTCACTCCGAGAGCACCCCACACTATCAGGTGTTGCTGATTCTCCTCGTTTAGGTGAGACGACAATCATTCATTCGGATGCGTAATTTGGTGCATTGACGTCAAGTGTCATTCAAAATTGCATACCTGTCAACTCTCACGCATATGGCTTGAGTCTCTCGCTTTTTAGTGGCTTATCTAGTCCTCACGCTGTAGTCAGCAATCTTACACTTAATAACAAAAGTGAAGATTGAAAATTTTAATTCTGCAAACCAAATTATATTTAATTGCGAAGTCCCAGTTTTTAATCAACCCAGGCTATACCAAGAGTGAAAGGCGCATTCCATTGGAATGCGAATCAGTCATTATTCAATCAATGCGTATTAAAGAGATTCTCATGCAGAATTGAAGCCCTTGTGCATGGAAGTTTTTCAGTTTCATGTGTATTATGGTAGATTTCACCACTTAGTAACATGTAAATCAATTATGACTCCAGAATTCTCACGCTTCTCTTTTCTCAGGGGCCGGAAGCTATGAAATCTAAAGAAGTTTCAAATGGTCTTTTATTCCATTTCAACAATTTAAATAATCATGAAGAGCAAGTTAGATTGCCTGATGTGTGGAAAAGGTAGCGCAGAAGTGTCATAGCAGTTTGTCTTTTGTAAAGCACAGGCCTACTTTTGAGTAAATTATTTCTTTGTTCTGAATTTAGCCAATTATTTAGTCGCCGATATATCGCGTGGATTATTATACGTGGAAAATGTGTTAATAAAGGAAAATGACTGGGAACAAGCCAGGACTAATAATTGTTGTAAAGGGATGTTCTGGGCCTCACCAATTCTCAGTTCTGGCTTCGTCACTCATTATGTCTTTATCCAGTTAAATCCAAACTGAAATTTATGGCCTTCCTTGCTGCCTATAAAACACGTCAAAGCCATTCACCTTCATTCCTGTCGGATCTGATTCAACTTAACTTTCTATTCTCAGTCTGTCTTTCACAACTGTTTATTTTCCTTGTGAAGTATGGCTCATTTACACCCAGCTGAGGGAAGAGCTTGTATTTGTGTTAAATAGGGGAGTTATTTCATAATGCAGGGTTACTACAGTATTTTGTAGGTTTGAGTAAACCTTGAACTTTTTTTTTTTTTTTACTGCCGTCTTTCCAGATTTGGGAGTTTCCAAATTACTTAGGCCACTTAATAAGTAGTAATCCAGCTTTGTGAAACAGGGCCCTAAGCTTTATAATTAGGCTCTAAGAGTCACAACCCTTGTGTGAACTCCCTGTTTGCTCCCCCATCCTCCAGCTTAAGTGTCATTCAGATATACTGTCGTCTTTGTTTGGCTTGATGCCCTGCGTGTCTCCCCCCGCCAGGTGTTATGCCTTTGTGTTCCCCATTCCCTTATGTGTCCACCGCATATATAACCCATTGCTTTGAGTGTCTAAGTTGCTGGATTGTCACTTGGTCACTTGCCATGTGCCCTTAAGCAATGAACTTTTCAGTGTTTTTTCTTGTATATAATAACTCTCTGGTGTGCCTACTGACAAAAAGTGTGCAATATGACAACCAGGTCAATCTGGAGTAAGCCGGCCTTCACTACTGTGCTGGAGCTAGCCAGTTAGATTTTGTCCTTTCTTCTACGTAGAAAGTGGGGCATGGCGACGCCCCTGTGCATTTTTTTCTTATCGTGGGTGGGGTCTACCATAACGTCCTGGGAAAAAAAGAAAGGACAGGAAGCCAATTTTCCCCCGCAAGCGACAGGTCGAGAAAGGCAGTGATGGCGATGAAAGGCAAACGCGCCGGTTGTTCTGTGGTGGGCTGCCAAAATCAACATCAGTGCTTGCACAACTCCCAGCTTCAGAAGAAAAAAGGGTGGAGTGGTTACACTTTATTTTAGACGGTAACGTCCCAATCCACGTTGGCAAGAACCTCCTTGTTTGTGCAAACCACTTTTTACCAGACTCTTTCACAAATTATGGACAATATCAACAAGGACTAGCTACCAAGTTATTCTGAAAGCTGAAGCAACCCCAACTGTACGAGACGGCACTGCTGACGAGAGCGCTGTAAATATTTGTGCATTGCATTTAAAAAAATATTCAACGTTTATTTAACTTTCTAAATTTGTATTGCAGGGACGTTCGTCTCCGTCGTTGATATGAGCGCTGGGTTACTCCCGCATGCTATTTCGCGCGCCGTGCTACTTAAAAATGCTCCTGGTTAACTTATAGGCAGTAATTCTGTTCGGTATGCTTGCGTTATTTTGGTTAGCATTAAGGTGGTAGTTTATCATAATGTTACCTGATCGTAGCCGCTACAGTTGAAGCTTACCGGAGAGGCGTTGTATGTGTCTGCAAAGTAGGGCTGAAAAGGCTGCAGTTAGACCAGACGTAGGTTCTGCAGAGCTTGGGGTACGTGTTTGGGTTTGTTTACTCCAGCTGTGAAATGATCGTTTTACTTATCCACGGCCGGGATCAGCCGAGTACTTTGTCATTGTGTGGGCTAGCTCTCTCATGCTCCCGCGGTGAAAGCAATCGCGAAATGCACAAGCTATAACGTGTCTGGTATCACAAAAGATTTCTCTGCATTGTTGTAGCGGAATTCTATCCACCTTTAAAAAGCCAAAGCTGCAAAAAAGTAGAGAGTGGATGCGGAATTCTTTCCGGTACAAGTTATCGATTCGCTAGCTCCACATAAGCAACGCTTACACTGTTTGTGTGTGTTTTGCTACAACCTCATTCAGTAGCTTGATGTCGGAATTGTGTTTTGTTTTGGTAGAAATGGTCATCAGGAGCTTTTAGCAAAGTTTCTTCCAGATAAGTGGGTACATGACTACATTACAGTACAACTACAACCCCACGCATGCAAGGCGAGACAGTATGAACAAAACACTAAAATTTCAACTTACCACTCATTGACATCCTGCTAAACGTTGTTGCAACACCTCAATAGCATTCTCCTCCCATTCAGGGTTGGATTCGGGATCAATCATGTACTGTCTTACAGCAATAGATGCCGCAGAGAGCTGTCCTGAAATACCTGCCATCTTGGTTTCCTGGTTTTTCGGGTCTGCACCCTCCCCCGGAATCGAAGCGGCTAGGCAGCCAATCAGAGCAGTGCCTCATTAGCCTAGCCTTCACGCCCACTCAGAACAGCTTATGTTTCAGGCCGGCACAGACGGGGTGACAGGAGGGGTCTCTCAAGGCCTGGATTTGTGTGTGTTTTTTTTGGAGCTGAATTCACAACAGTATTTTTAAGACCCATTTGGACATGTTTAAAACAAATAAATACAGTATAATATGGGACCTTTAAGGATAGTTAAATACGGAAGAACTCCTGGTCTTATTAATAGGACCACTCTCTCAAGCCTTTCTCTTGGTCTCCAGGATTGGGACGGCATTCCTGTTAACCAGTCCTCAGTATGTTCCTCTGCCCAGTTTATTCCGGACACCTGCTAAGCCATTTGTGATCAGATTGATGATTCTTAATTTCTTCCTTTGTGTTGAGCATCCTGATATACTTGAATGGAGACCACTGAACACAAGGCTCTGGAATGAAAACATACATGGAAACACATTTCTGTTCTGAATGTGGTGGGTGTGGGGTCCTCTTTCACTCCTGCGGTATGGGCACTATTACTCTATTACATGGCACAGTCAATGCTGATTGCTACTTTGAGGTATCGAGAGATCATCTCCAGCCCATGTTATCCGATTTCTTTTCTGCACAGAGACATTCCTCTGCAAAATGACATCCATGGGATTTTCGATATCTAGATAGGGATCCTATTGAGCATTTATGGGATGTTCAAATATTTTGCTGAGGACAGAATACTTTAATTCATGGCATTATTTACAGTATATTGCAGCACTTGGAGAGTTTTGTAAACGCCTGCTTAATTACATTTAGACTTTGTGCCTTTAGACTCCCAGCCTGTGGAATATAAAACAGCCTATGCTGACCACAATGATGGCCCTAAACTGTGGTGTGCCATACTGGTCCCATCTGACTGCATGGGAACTTGCAAAGGACTTTTCACAGAAGGAAAGAAAAACAGAAAAAAACAGTCTCTGTGGCTGGAACTGACACGCTCACTTCACCCACGGGAACGACATCTCCAACCGCACCTGCTCAGCATGCTCCTGACATCTGCATATGTGTGTGTGACTCGTCACTCTGCTCTGTTCGAATGGGTACGGGTTTTCCAAAGGGCCAGAGCAACCTGACCTGAAGATCTCAGGCCAGTGAGGTCACACACAGGAAGTCACAGGATGTTCTCCAAGACCTTGGTAATGCACCAAAATGGAACCCTTTCCAATTTACACCCGCCAAACTTTCCACTACCTTGCTTTTACAGCAACAGATACACACACATCTGCGAGTACCACCATCTGATCGTACAGTATTTAATATCAGTGAGACCGCAGTATAAGGATTTTATTTTAAAAATGCATTCCTATTTTCAGAAAAAAAATGATTAAGAATAAACTTAATTATTTACGTTCAATTGTTATTTCATATCAGAATATTACATATATTGATTTTTTGTTGCAGTCAGCATGCTATTTTTGGTGCAGGTACTCTACATGGCCAAAAGTATATTGACACCAGCTCATCCAACATTTCATCTCAAAATCACTGGTTTTCATACAAAGTTGGTCCCCCTCAGCCTATAGAGCTGTCTCCATACATCTGGGAAGGTTTTTGCAATAGGAGAACATTGCTATGGGGATTTGCTTCCATTCAAACCAAAACATCAGTGAGGTTGGTCATTGATATTGAATATTGGATGATTGGTTTGGTTTGATGAGCTTGAGGTCGGGCATCTGTTCAGGCCAGTCAAGTTCTACAACACAAATTTTAAAAAATCATATATGGATCAGACATTGTTCATGGGGGCACTGAAACAGGAAAGATCTTCCCCTGAGCTATTGGAAGTCAGGAATCATACAGACTGGTATTGAATGCTGTAGTGTTAAGATAATTTCTGCAAAACCCTGGGGCCAAACCACACCAATGAGAAACCGCTCGAGACCGAGAGGTGTGAACTACGTGTAGCCAGTGTTGGAGTAGTTACTCCAAAAAAGTAATTCATTACACATTATGAGTTACTTTTTAAAAAAGTAATCCCTTTCTTAACCTAATTACTCACTACTGAAAGTAAATAGTTACATTACTAGTTACATTACTTTTGGATTACTCAGCACCATCATCCGAAATTCACCATAACTTAATTGATTAACTGTATCATGTTAAAACATGGCATACGCCCAGATCAGCTCAAATCTATTGTACTGAGGAGGACACACGCAAGATCTCTCTTTCATGCCCTTTAATACAGCACAGCCAACAGCGACGTTGTAAAAATCAGCCCTAACAGCCCTTCACAGAAAAGTGAGTCAAGCACAAGGCTACAGTACTGGCATAAACACGCTTAAAAAAAAAAGTTTGATTTGTTTTTCTGTCTTCAGTCTCAATCGCCAATATACTCAAAAGGAAAGAGAAGAAAATGAAGACATATTTCTGGCCTCCCGTCCTGCCGATAGTTGAAGAATTTTAAGTAACGCTTAAATAAAATTAGATAATTTATTTGTTAGTAACTGTAATTCGATTACTTGCAAACGTAAGTTATCAAAGTAATGTGTTACATAACTGCATTACTGATAAATGTAATCTGATCACAGTGATTAGTTACTTTGTAATGCGTTGCCCCCTACGCTGTGTGTAGCTTACTTTGATAAATGGTGTTTCAATTGTCCCTGTATGATATGAGCATGCACAGTAAGTACTCTGCATAAAAACTGGTCCTCAGTTCAGTTTCATAAGTGTCTGTCCTTTTGATCTGTGAACTACTCTTGGCCCACAACGGTGAGGTCAGATGCCCATTTCTCCTCATTTTAGAGAGGGACCCCATTATAGAGCAGGTCTATATTAAACCAAAGCACAAATAAGCAGAGCACGGGACGGCGCTCAGAGCTGCAGTCATGGCAACCATTTTGCAGATGGCTCGGTGTGTTCTTGTTATCTTTGGATGCGGAAGCCTGCAGGTCCTGGACTGAAGCCAGACCATAGTGACACTGACTCGTCTTTCTTTCCATATCAATGGAGATGAACTGCAACGGAGAAGAAGTTTACAAACAGCCACTAGAGCCCTGGCAAGGATTCAAGCGCGAACAGGCCAAAGCACACACGGCGTGTCGCCAATGAAGCCTGAGAGATCATTAAACACTGCTGAGCTTCAGGCAAGTGTTTGGTGAGAGAACCGGTATAATGAGCTGGATTTCTCAACACTACAGTCAGAAACTTTGTTGTATCGCACGGCCAAGGATGCTGCCTGTTTACCGGATCAAAGGCCTCCGAATAACTCATTAGTCTTAGCTCGTAAAAAATAAAGTTCAATACAGCAATAGCCCTGAAACTTGCCTTGACGTATGCCACTAACTCACTGGTTTTACCACCAGTGTTTATATACGCATTCATGCGCAAAGACAAATGTTAAAACTTGATACGCAAGCACACATGTACACACACACACACACACACACCTATGTATGAGCGCGCACACACACACACAAACACACACATTGGGTTTTCATGTCCTGTGAAGATATTCCATAGACTTGCATTCATTCCCTAACCCCTTTCCCTGATCTTAACCCTCAACAGCACATACCTAACCCTAACCTTAACCTAACCCTAACCTTATCCTAACTCTAACTTTATCCTAACCCTAACCTTATCCCAACCCTAACCTTCACCCCTAACCCTAAAATAGCTCAATTTCCTCATGGGCACCTGAAAATGTCCCCATACAGATAAATAAATCTGGAAATCCATGTCATATGGGGACATTTTGTCCCCACAAGGGTAGGTAAACACAGACCACACACACACACACACACACACACACACACACATACAGTTTTTCCACCGGTACATCACGACTTGACAATATGGTCTCTTGCACTGACCCTAGCTTACATGAAAATTTCTGCTGAAACTTAATGCTCCATTTTTTGAGCAAGGGCAGATGTTCTCTAAATTTAAGTTTGATGGACACCTGTTTATCAAGCTGATCTCCCAACCCCTCCCACCTCCACGAAATTTCACATATAGTTTGAGACTACAAAACAAAAGTTGACATCAAATGTACACAAGCTGTCCAATGCAGGCCGAAAATTGGACTCAAATTGCAACAAACAAGAACAGTCTCATCCCGACGTGTCATAACGTGACACTACCTGACCAAGAGTCAATATACGACGCATAAGGAGGCTTTTGGTGTCCTTATTTGACACCAGCTTAAAACAAACCCTACCCCCTGACCCCTAACCCTTCATCTGAACCCTAACCCTAAGCATCCAATAAGGACGCCAAAAGCCTTTTTTCATTGCATATCGATGCTTGGTCAGGTAGCATCACTATATGACAAGTCGGGATGAGAATGTGTAGTTCCAGCATGTTCTGTTCTCTGGAGAGAAACATTAAGCTAGGTGCCGACTGAAACTTAGCGCATATGATAAAGATCAGACGGCATCGTTCATCCACTACACCTCTCATCAGCAGAACTCTGTCTGAAAAATCCACACCTGTGTTCATTCAACAGCTTGAGTGGCACGAGCAACTAATTTAATCGCAGAATTTAAAGTGCTTCACAAATTTATTTGACCACCTGTCCTAAAAAAAATGAGAAAAGGCGAATATTTACAAAATTTGTCAAAAACTTGTTTAAAACTAAAAATTGTTGGTATTTCTTTGGCAAATAATGAACTGAAACCAATAAATAGTCCTTATTCACACATAAAAAGCAAAAAAAAAAAAAAAAACTATATTTTGGCATTAAACATATCATTTCAGTTAAAGAGCTTGCACATACTGGTGGATTAACCATTACAGAAACATAAAAATGATTTTGGTAATTACTAAAACTGTTCATTTAGGGCAGCTATGGCATAAACCTTTCATTAGGTGGTGGTCTAATAAATGTGTTAAGCACTGTTAGTAGTAGAGTTTAAAAACTTTTGCCTCCTTTTTCACTTCCTGTGTTGATGAGAGCTATAAGAATGGGCCTTCCCTGCTGGTCCAAAGGCAGACACCTCTCTGTTGGCTCTGCCCCGAGTTCTGTGGCTACGTTGGTCTGGGGCCAGTTATTTTTTCCTCCTCTGTTATCTCTGCGAACGCTCCATTCACGGAAAACTATCCTTGTTGACAGAGCTTGTGTAATTGACAGAACTGACGTTCACCAAAAGATTGTCGCATCTGGCGGGCAGAAAATGTTACTCACTATATATTTTTTTTTGTTTTAGCTACATTATGCTTCAACATTATGTAAAACTGTTTTTTGCACGGAGTGAACCGCAACATTTAACAAGTCCTCAAACCATAAACCTTCCTGGCAACTTTGTACAGTGGTACAGGTCACACGTCTCTTTTGCGTAAGAGAATCAAGTGACAAGTTTCCATTACATCAAACATCAATGAAACCTGTTCCTTTCCAAATATTATTCCCCAGATTGCAGTATCCGAACATACTGCACAAATATGCAAGAGAGATAGAGTGAGAGAGAGAAAGAGAGAGATTTTTTTCCCCAAGTTTTACCAGTGCATAGCATTTGTTTTGTCAACTCATAATTTATTAGTTGGAATAGAAGGGCGTGATGACCTGGATTCCCCTGAATTTGACTGTGGCAGTTTTATTTGTGACAAAGTGTGCTGAGAGAACTATGTAGTATTTAGGGCCTACCCTTTAAATGTCATACCAGTATTGTGTCCGTTTGGAAGCCTATGTGCTTGCTTAATAGCAGGCTTAAAATACATAGGACAGATATGCAGCAGCTAAGGTGCTGTGCTGAGAGCCACTTCCAGAAACATCACTGAACTTACGTCGCTTATGAAAGAATTTCTGAATGAACTCTGAACCATCAATGTGTATTTTCATGCTCCTGTATAGTATCTCTGATAGTATAAGGTGTGGGCGCCTACTGAATTTTTGAGGTTTTTAATTTATAGCTCCTGCTTCAACTGAGCTCATTCAAAACAACAATAACAGCACCAATTAGAACGACTGCACTTCTCCTGTGATCTGGAAAAACCTAGTAAGTTTATCAGTGGCAAAGATCTCGCAATTGAACAAAAACTTATAGGTTCTTGACTTTTCCTAACAGAAAAAAAATGATAGAAACTTGATTTTGAAAGTTCAAATGACACTTATAGCTAATGTTTTAAGATTTTTACCACTTTTAATTACTGCAAATGAAGGTTAAACTCAGTTTCTACCAAAGGTGAGACACCTACTAGGTTTTTCCAGATCACAGGAGACTTAGTCAAATAACATCCTCTTTTCTTTTTATAAACATAATCATCCATCCAATAATGAGCAAGCCTAGGTTCTCTAGTGTCAGCAGGGAAGGCAGGAGGCCTTGCAATGGATTATATTCCACAGAGAGATTGATTCCTCAGGAAGGAAGTAGGCGACAATAACAAGCTCAGTGCCTTAAATATGGACACATCAGCCTAGGGATTCACTGACCATACATCACTTCCTGGACACCATGTGCTCAGAGAGGGGGCAAAGGCCTGAGAAACAGTAAATGTTATCCGCTTCAAGATTCCTTTAACCTTCATGTTAGCCACCTGTACGTTGACTATGCATGACTCAGATGCCTGTCAAATTAATCACTGTACTGCTTTCTGAAATTCAATCTTAAATAATGCCTGGCCATTGACAACAAAAATAATTTAGCTAATTTAATATTAACCAAGAACACCGTTTTCCCTTTCAACAGTTCCATCTGTTATATACAAAATTATTAAAGATGACAATGAGCTGTTTATCAGCATCTGAACCTAAAAGGACAGCCAAATTTGAGTGTTTAAGATCCTCATTCATGACAGATTATAGTCATACTTTCTTAGTTGAATGATAATTTACATCCTGGCTGGCCGAGCTGGAATTCCAATTGTATCTCTTTCCTGCAACCCCTGTCATAGATGCTGTTGTGCGCAGAACAATTTTTGCTCATTTTTCCGGTAAAAAATATCAGCTACTATGTCTCTATATATCTGAAGATGCCATCTTGTTCGACTCAAGCACTTAAATCCCTGGGTGGCCATTTAGTCACAGTTGCAGAAGGTACTCATATGTGCTTGAGTCCCTATCGGACCTAGAAGTCACACTCCACAATCATTCCATAATGATTTAGCATCCAGCTAAGAAATCCTTCTAAAGCCAGTTGGCATTCTAAACCGGGCCCTGTTTCACAAAGCAGGATTAATTTAGCTGATTAACTATACTGAGTAAAGCCAAGAGCTGTTCGAGAGCACCGATTTGGATAATGATGTGTTTTCAGTGTTTGAAGATGGCCATTGCTGGTGGCGAGTCAGGAGTAGTTGAGGCTCATTAAACTAGTACAGCAGCTGACAACAGGAGGCTGAGCCAGTGAACATCTTGTTAACCAGCTGAAATAAACTAGAGGTGCCATAAACACATGGTGCAGCTCAGCAATCACAATTCACTAAGTGCTCAAAATGGCACATCACAGCTCATCACTGCTAACCATGGATTGGTCTCATCATTTCAGCACAGCAGTATACATTCATGCTAATCTCAACATAGCATGGAGAAAAGACTGGAAATTAGTGCTCATTCGAGATATGAGCCCATTCAAGATACTCTCGTTGCTCAAAATCAAGGTCATTCATTAACACACAGTGCAGTCTCTGAAGCTAGATGCACGCTAATACGTTTTAATTTTAAAACACATAACTTTTTCTGCGTTTTCGCCGAGCATCGACACTGCTCTGTTGTTTTTGACCCCCTGAAACTTTTGAAATTGCTGCTGATCTCATTTTACTTTGAAAACTCCGGAATTGCGTTTTAGTGTGGAAGTAGATTGTTTTCGTTTTAAAATGCCGTTTTAAAATGAAAACGCGTTAGTGTGGACATGGCCAAAGTGTCTGGGTGGCAACAGTTTTATATTTTTTAATTTATTTATTTTTTGATTGGTACTGCAGCACTTAAAACTAGCCTCAGCAAAACTGCATATGAAGAGTTTCAGAAAGCAGGTATTTACGGCAGGGCTACCATCTACCATTCAGAAACCATCTGTATTCAACACAAAACCTGGACTTCTGAACAACTGAGGAAAAGTCATAAGGTCTGATGAACTATTTTTACTGTTAACTACATTTGGATGGATTTATGTTTTTTTTTTAAAAAAACCTAAGGAGACATTAAATTCACTGTGTAGCTAACTGCATGGTGTTGTTAGTACAGTTTCAAATTGTTTGCCCATTGCTCTCATTAGAAGTGTGAAGGGCAATCAATGAGAAACCATTTTACAAAACTAGGTGCACCCGATAATGCAAACATTGGTCCCTCATAATGTTCCCAGGTTCAAATAACATAATGCTCCCATACATAATGCTTAAAATAGTAATGAATGGATCGAGGAACTCAAGGATGAAGTCAAATGCCTACTGTGATCTGCACAATATCCAGATCTAAACATAACCTTTAAGAAAAGGTCGGGGCACAGTGCGCAAATGAACCTTCCTTCTGCTTCATATCTCAGAAAACTGGAAAGTTTATGTCTTGATGAACGATAAAGACACTCAGTAAAGAAATGCTATGCTTGCATTCCAGGTAGGTTTGAAACTGTTCCAGCAGCGTGACCTAAGTTTTTGTAGGTTTGCCATTATTACATCACCACATACATTGATTAGTTTAATGTGCAAAGCGTGGGAGTACATAGCTAAAGTAAGAGAAAAAAAATGTGTCTCTCACAATTGCTTTCAGATTTACTGTAGAAGTTGAGAGCGCTGTGGAGTGTGCGAGCGCGTGGGAAGAGGAGTAAGTGTATGTGCGTGGGAAGGGGTGGTTGTAATCGTCTGGCAAGTTTGGAAATCTGTTCATTCAGAAAGGCTTCACAAAGACTTCATCAAGGCTCATACAAATGATGTACCAGAACAAGTATTACACAATACAGGACAAAAAAGTGTTTTTTTTTTTTTTTTGCCAGTGAAGTCTAAAATAAGACTATTCGTTCTGAAGTCTGAATGTTCGAGCAAGGTCACCTCTGTTGAGGTGGGTGCTGTTCTTTAACACCGTCATTCTTCGGATTTCATTCTCTGATTAGATAAGCAGTTATTTTCCCCTCTCCTTATTTGGAAGTGCCACAGTGTCACTCTGTCCGTTGACAGCAGTCCAGGACACCGTCCAATCAGCCGCTGCTTCAGCTGAGCCGCACAGCTGTAATACCTGTCGTCAGTGTTCTCCTTTAAAATCTTGAGTTGAAAAGCCACATGCCTCAAAAAACCATACGTGAACGCTGGACAAGTAAAGACTACACACAGAAACAACGCTAATCATTTTATTTAAAAATCCAGCTTATAAAATAAGAGTTGAAAATGACAGAGGTTGGAATTCCTGGAGTCTGGAACTGAAATTGTTGCCTCGCAGTTCTCCCTCTCACAAACTCTATTAGCTAACGTAACTGATTATTTCCTCCTGACTTCTGCTATATCTGCGCTTATCACCAAATCTTGTTCACTGGATCAAATACCCAGGGCAAGTTTTGTTCTCACGTGAAAATCGTAGCTTTGATTTGAAAAGTTCAGGCATATGAGGTAATGTAGTAATTTCATATGACATTTCTAAAAGTCAAATTTTGCACATTTATGATTTATTTTTTAGATTTTTTGTATGCTCCTAATACTGCCTACTCGGCTAAGGCTCAATCAGATCTCAATGATATAAGACAAGGGAAACACTGAGTTAGCCTTGCATTATCATTACCGTTGCAGAAATCTATTTTTTGGAGCTGAGCACTTTACTGAAACAATTCAGGATAAGCACCAGGGTATACTATCAGCACCCACACAAGGGTTTTTATCCTCAACCTTTCAGTTGCAAAATTATTTCCTAAAGCAATAGATCCCAGAGTCGTCTAATTGACACCTGTCTCCCCAGGTGACGGACTTGCCCGTGGAGTATTATATTTCTGCAATCCTGGAAAGTCAGTATTGACACAGACAGGATTTCATCTCAGATTTTCTGGAGTTACTCTGCATCAAGAACGAGACATGGTTTCTGATGTTGGGAGAGTCACAAAGTCAATTGGTTTCCACGTCATTCAACCCCAGTCAGCTCTGATGACCGTATAATCCATCAGTGATTTAAGTTCTCGATAATAGAAAGAGGAAGTACAGCTTCAGTTGGAGGTTCACTCCGGAGCTTTCATTCACTGATTATTGAATATTTGATTCTATTTGAAAGCATGCGAAGAATCTCACACGGTTACGTCTTGTTGTTTTATTTAGCAGCAAATGTGATCTCTTCTTAACATTTCAGCCAATATTTCCAAAATTGTAATAGTTAGAACTTTCATTTTATGCTTAATCAGTGCATTACATCCTAAATAACAGGAGCCGGGTGCCGCTAAGTGTCATGCAGTACTCAGCAACAGTTACTCTCGTGAGTTTACATGCACACCTCAAGCCACTGCTTCTGTCGCATGCTTCTTCCTGTTTCCTTTAGAGGGCAAAATCCTCCGTGCGAAGTTGTGGCACGTGAGAAATTTCACTGCATGGCAGACCCCAGGGATACGAGTGGAAAAGAACTCTGGCTGAACACCGAGGGATTTCAATCCTTTTCAGTCGCACCGGTTCCCAGGCTGAATTTATTCCCAGGCAACACCATCTATCAGGAGGGAGACGGAAAGAAGCTGAACAAGAATATAAGCAGAAAACAAATGCAATAAAGTATCGGAAAGGGAAATAATTAACGGCGCACTTGGCGCAACGGTGTTGTCATGTGAAGCATGAAAGGCGTTTATAGCCTTGTGCAAATGCATGGGAATTATTGTGTTATCAGAGGTGCTGATAGGTTTCCCACTATTTGCTCTTTTGTGTTAGAATTTAACACCAAGCCTTCATTCAGTAGGATTAGCACTATGCTTGGAGAGGCTGAGGGAGTTAGTGCACACTATATGAAGTTACAATGCAGTCCTTCCTCATGTACTCCTCAAGACCAGGAGACAGCTAAATTCCCCCGTCAAAGGACACACCCATCGAATAACGGGGGACTAAAAAAGCAATTTTGAAAGTCCACCATAAGTGGGAAATATTCTCCAGAAACAAAACTCAGGTCAAGGTCACATGTCAACGATCACCTAAATTGTCTTGCAGAGGTTGTGGCTCAATTTTAATACTTGCATTTGTTTCCGTCACCTAAACTTAGTGGGTTTTGATGAGCTACATTAAAAGATTGGATGATTTTTCATAAAGTTAAAAATTGTAGAAAAGGGCCAAGGTCACAGGGAAAAAGGTCAAAAGTTACTGGAAAAAGAAACATTCAAAAGGCACAACTTTAGGACACAACCAAACTACACCAGCAATATCTAAATGCTATGCTATCAACAGTGTCGGATAAATGCCCCGGAAACAAAAAGCAGTGATGAAGGCCATTGCTCAAAGGTCAAAGGTCAGAGGTCACAAATAAGGTAACAGATATGGAGCTTTAGTAAGGGACATAAAGTCAGTGCACAATAGTAAGACTGCTGCATATAATTTAATTTCAGAGTGATGGCTCTGGACGGACAGAAGGACGCACAGACAGATATGGCCTTCATTGGTCGTCCCCCAACCCACCCTTCAAGTGATGGGCAACTAATTAGCTGATATTTAAAGAATAGTTTCGCCCCCAGCTGATAGCTGATGTACCCTAGTATGAGTTGTGTCAATCACTCTCCCCTGAGTTTAGAGGGATACCTCTCCTGCGGCAGAGGGAGGCCTGCGAAGGTTATTTATCTGTGCCTGCAGGTTTCTCAGTGAGTTTCTGCCATCAGCCTGTCCCACGGGCTCCTTATTCAAGCTCACGCAATTGTGCGCAAAACCTTTCATCTGTTGGACTTGGCGCTGTATCAACAACCCTGTCAACAAACACATCGACAACTGCAGGCACAACAGTAACAACAAGCCCCACAATTAAAACAACAACAGCAAAAACAACCCCAGTCACACCAAAATAAAAACAACTGCAAAACCAACCCCAGTCACAATAACAATATAAATAACAGCAAAAATAACCCCAGTCACAACAACAATATAAACAACAGCCACAGTGCAGATATAGGTGCAGCTTTGGCCTGATGGTGGTGCTTTAGGTAAGAGCATAGGGTCACCAAATTCTCTGTCGAGATAGAAGATACAGAGAATCTTAGACAAGTCGTCGTCTCGTGAAAGTTAACCCAAAATTTTTTCAAAAAGCTTCATAACTTTCATATGAGACAACCAAGAGTATAATATTCTGTTTAGCATGTAAGTGAGTTGTGTGATTTAAGAGAAAATTATCGTAATTTCCGCTAGTGCCTTAATGGTAATTCCCGCTTCATGTTAGCATTGAGCTAACTCCAGCTACAGCAGTTATGTGAAAAATAGCCTTCTCTCATTGTGCCAAATCTCAAAAAAACGACTTGTGGGTTCTATGGGCTGCTATATTTGCTCACAATAAAATAATAATAGTAGTAATAATAATACTAATAATTATTATTATTCCTAGAGAACATCTGGGATCTCACCAGCCATGATAGCGAAGCGGGCATTGCCTACAGTATCGCTCAGAACACATCCATCTTTGATCTCAGCCTTCCTTTTATCACAACTATTCACCAGTGAAGTTTGAACCCTACATCTTAAAAGGCTGCGACTCCACCGTGTTCACAAGAATGGTCCTCAAACAAACAGATAGAAATATTAACACTTGCAAAAATGCTGAAAACGACTTTCCCAGAAGTTTTATAGGAGTTTCAGAGTAATTTTGTTGTGGTTCGATCTGATAATGCACAGACGCACACATCAACTGAAAACAATACCAGCTTCACTATTGCGGCTGGTAATAAAATAATGAATTTAAAAAAAAATATATATATATGTATATATATATATAATCACAATAGGCGCCTATGCACCTTTGGTGCTTGGACCCAAATGAAAAAATGGGATGCTTTCCATCAGAATTGCAGCAATTATGCGGAACTGGAATCAGAGAGACATAAAAAAACAACAACATGAAAAGCTCAGTATCATTCTTCAAATAAAACAATAGAGCCACGTCAAGGCCCATTCAGAAATTTCCGTCTAATTCTGGCAAATGTTAATTGCTTATGAAGGCTCTTCCCGGACAGAACTGGAATCAGGGCTGACTCATACGCATATTTGTATGGTTACTTGAATGACGTATTTCTTTAAAACAATAAGTTAGATGCCCTCAGGTATGACACATGATGCATAGATCACAAAATACTGTATAATGTCTTGAACAAAGTATTTGCTTGTTCTTGATTTCCTCAACTGTGGCACATTTTTCACACAAAATGGTTTAAAAATGTACAGTAATACAGTGAAGGAGACGGCACAAAATACAATATCCCCCCTCTCTGCGGCCCCCAAAACTACAATATCCCCCCTCTCTGCGGCCCCCAAAACTACAATATCCCCCCTCTCTGCGGGCTCCAAAACTAAAATATCCCCCCTCTCGGGCTCCAAAACTACAATATCCCCCCCTCTCTGCGCCCCCAAAACTACAATATCCCCCCTCTCTGCGGGCTCCAAAACTAAAATATCCCCCTCTCTGCGGGCTCCAAAACTACAATATCCCCCCTCTCTGCGGCCCCCAAAATTACAATATCCCCCCTCTCTGGGGCCCCCAAAATTACAATATCCCCCCTCTCTGCGGTCCCCAAAACTACAATATCCCCCCTCTCTGCGGGCTCCAAAACTAAAATATCCCCCTCTCTGCGGGCTCCAAAACTACAATATCCCCCCTCTCTGCGGCCCCCAAAACTATAATATCCCCCTCTCTGCGGGCTCCAAAACTAAAATATCCCCCCTCTCTGCGGGCTCCAAAACTACAATATCCCCCCTCTCTGCGGTCCCCAAAATTACAATATCCCCCCTCTCTGGGGCCCCCAAAACTACAATATCCCCCTCTCTGCGGGCTCCAAAACTACAATATCCCCCCTCTCTGCGGCCCCCAAACTGCAATATGCCCCCTCTCTGTGGTCCCCAAAACTAAAAAATCCCTCCTCTCTGCGGCCCCCAAAACTACAATATCCCCCCTCTCTGCGGGCCCCAAAACTACAATATCCCCCCTCTCTGCAGCCCCCAAAACTAAAATATCCCCCTCTCTGCGGGCTCCAAAACTACAATATCCCCCCTCTCTGCGGCCCCCGAACTGCAATATGCCCCCTCTCTGCGGGCCCCAAAACTACAATATCCCCCCTCTCTGCGGGCTCCAAAACTACAATATCCCCCTCTCTGCGCCCCCAAAACTACAATATCCCCCTGCGGCCCCAAAACTACAATATCCCCCCCCCCCGGGCCCCAAAACTACAATATCCCCCCTCTCTGTGGTCCCCCAAAATTACAATATCCCCCTCTGTGGTCCCCAAAACTACAATATCCCCCCCTGGGGCCCCAAAACTACAATATCCCCCCTCTCTGCGGGCTCCAAAACTACAATATCCCCCTCTCTGCGGCCCCCAAACTGCAATATGCCCCCTCTCTGCGGGCTCCAAAACTACAATATCCCCCCCTCTGTGCGGGCTCCCAAAACTACAATATCCTCCCTCTGTGCGGGCCCCCAAAACTACAATATCCCCCCTCTCTGCGGTCCCCAAAACTACAAAATCCCCCCCTCTCTGGGCCCCAAAATTACAATATCCCCCCCCTCTCTCCGGCTCCCCCCCCCCTCTCTGCGGCCCCCAAAACTTAATACTGTTTTGCCATCTTTACCAGCAACAACTGCACTTTAACACTTATGCAAACTCCACATAGGAAGGCCCCAGGCGGGATTGGAACCCACAACCTTCTCGCTATAAAGCAACAGCATTACTGCACTACAGTGCTGCCCCATCTCAATCATATTTCAAATAAAAAAAGCATCCTTAAGATTAAATACAGAACATACAGCAAGTCTTAATGACTTTGTTGGTCACAATGGTGTTAGATTTAGCCGTTCACCTTTCTCAAACCTCCTCACATCCTGACATTATCAATCCTCTGGGGAAAAATGCAGAACACAGGCCATTATGTGAAAATTCTGCCTGGGTTACCAAACATGGCCCTTTCCTGCTAACGCACATAAACTCCATTTAACACCAAATCAACTAACTGACCTCTTAATAACCATGATAATACCATTTACCAATAATTCAGGCAATCAGTGATGGTTAGACTCCCTTTGTAGTATAGCCCTTAGATGCATTAGAACCTATTTCTCCCAAATAGTATCACTTCTGACTCATCAGTCCACAGAATATTATTCCAGAAGGCCTGAGGTCATCAAGGTGTTTTTTTGGCACATTTGTGATTTGAATAGCAGTGCTTTAGGCCTTGCAACTCTCCTATGGATAAGGATTTTGTCCAGTCTCTTTCTAATAGTGGAAGCATAAGTGCTGATTTCATCTGATGCAAGAGCCGCCTGGATTTTCCTGGATATTCATCTGAGTTATTTGGTGATTTCCGAAATGAGTCATCGATGTGGCCTCGGTGAAATTTTGGTCGGCTGGATACTCACTAGGAGATAAAGCACGAAATTTATAAATGGCTTGGTACTTTTCCAAATGGATTCAATTCAAGGAATGTCCCTCTCATCTTACCAAGGACTTTTTTTGGTTATGGCATAGTGTGCGGCCTCTGGAGTCCCTTTAGCCAGTTTCGTATTGCTGGTCAGATTCTATTTATTAAATTTGGTGAACTGTCTGATTGATTTACTGCGGGAGCATCTACTTTTTAAACACAGGATAGCTTTTTGTTGTTGACATATGGCTTTCGCTTTGCATGTTTTAACTTGCACTTGAAGATGTAGCGACAAAGTTTGTTAACTGACGTGGTTTCCCGAAGTGTTCCCCGAAAGGCTCAGTCGTTCACAAGCAAGGTTGGGGTGAGGTTCACCACTTTGTGAACAACTGCGTCAGCAAATAGTTCAACAGTTTAAGAACAACGTTTCTCAGCATGCAATTGCAAGGAATTTAGGGATTTCTTCATCTACAGTCCATAACATCATCAAAAGATTCAGAGAATCCGGAGAAATCTCTACACGTAAGCGGCAAGGCCAAAAACCAACATTAAATGCCAGTGACCGTTGGTCCTTCAGGCGGCACTGCATTAAAAACTGACATCATTCTGTAAAGAATATTACCATGTGGGCTCAGGAACACTTTGTAAAACCATTGTCAGTTAACAGTTTGTTGCTACATCTTCAAGTGCAAGTCTGCAGTCCAGACCTGCCTCCCATCAAAAATATGTGGTGCATTATGAAGCACAAAATATGACAACAGATACCCTGGACTGTTGAGCAACTGATGTGGTACACCAAGCAAGAATGGGAAAGAATTCCACCTTCAAAGCTTCTACAGTTAGTGTCCTCAGTTCCCAAACGTTTATTGAGTGTTGTTAAAAGGAAAGGTGATGTAACACAGTGGTGAACATGCCCCTGTCCCGGCTTTTTTGGAACATGTTGCAGGCATCAAATTCAAAATGAGTGAATATTTCCAAAAAAAAAAAAAACAATAAAGTTTATCAGTTTGAACATTAAATATTTTGTCTTTATAGTGTACTCAATTGAATAAAGGTCGAAAAGGATTTGCAGATCACTGTATTCTGTTTTCAGTCACGTTTTACACAACGTCCCAACTTGAAATTGGGGTTCCTATATATATATATATATATATATATATATATATATAAACAAAAGTATTGGGACTGGAATCTTTATTCTCTTCATTGAATTCCGGTGTTTCATTCAGACCCATTGCCTCAGGTGTCAATCAAGCACCCGTCCATGCAGTCTGCATTTACAAACATTTGTGACACAATTGGTCATTCTGAAGAGCTCAGTGAATTCAAGTGACGAATCACACCTCTCTGTCTGGCAGTCTGATGGACAAGTATGGGTTGGGCCAATGTCCGAAGAACATCACCTCCCAGACGGCATTGTGCCAACTATAAAGTTTGATAGAGGAGACGTAATGGTATGGAGTTGTTTTTTAGGGGTTGGGCTAGGCCCCTTAGTTTAAATTTTACGCTTCAAACTTTGTGGGGACAGTTTTGGGATGACCCCTCTTCTGTTCCTGCATGAATATGCCCCAGTGCACAAAGCAGGGTTTGGTGAGTTTGGAGTTGAAGAGCTTGCCTGGCCTGCACAGACCCCTTACTTCAACCCCATCAAGCACCTTTGGGATGAACCACAACGCGTGGGCTGAGGATTAACTGGGCCTATCTCCACTTTTCATCAAAAATTATGTTCTACCATAGAAATAATCTCAGTATTAACAGGTACTTTATCCTTATGTAATTTTTTCAATGATAGATGGTAGCTGGGAGAAACATCCAGAAAGTGCATAATATTTTGTATGACTTTTCAGTCCACTTCAGTTTAAAAAGTTCTATGTTCACATTGTCCAATCAGGGAGCTGGATATAGGGTCACCTGATCAGGATGACAAGATTGCTGAGCAAAGGTTCTATCCACTCTACCATTTTGAAGCAAAATCCCTCTAATATACCAAATTGAAGGTTGTAAGATGATGAAATCTGGGATATTTTAGATAGGTAGGTACTACAGCACTTGAATGAAACGTCTATGGCTTAAAACCCTTCATTTGTCTTATTCTAGGGGGCCATTTAAGACAGTACTGCTTGATTTTCAATCTTATATTTTATGCATTGCAAGATGCATGTGTATGCACATGAACAAGTACAATATGATGGACATAGAACTCGTTGAAACCAAGCCCAAGGCCAGAGTTTGTTTACTATGTAGTGTGCATCATGTCTGCATTAAATGTACTCAGATAAACTTGTACTGGCTATAGAGATAGGAGCAGTTGACACTGAACACCCTCGAGACTCCATAGCTCATTTCAGTGTTAGAAGGTTTGTTTCCTATTTATTTTCAGACAGGAGACTGCTGCCCATTTTCTGTGATAATTATTGTCAGATACTGTTTTTCTTTCAAATTCTGTATCACCTTTTACCATGAACATGTAATTTGCAGATTTGGGTGGAGTCACATTGTTGTGTTCTTTTTTTTATTAAAACACAAGGCAAGACAGAACTTTGTGGCTAAACATTTCTGGAAATTCAAGGAGCTATCTAGAAGATAGAACCATATACCTGCAAAATTTCTGACATTTTGAAAATTACAAAGGTCTGCCTCCATTTACATTTTCCTCGATCCCCTATCTAAAATCATTCTACTAAAGGTATAACTGCATGATATTATACCTTTCAGTCCCAATAACTCCCCTGAATATAAATATCTGAAAAGTATACTTGGAGTGAGAAATTATGATGCAGCAAAATTTCACATCCCATTTTCTTCATTTAGTAAAAAATGGAGATAGGTCCAGTTAATTCTCAGCCCACGAACGTTGTAGAATGAAAATTGCAAGCCAGGACTTCTTGTCCAATATCAGTGCCTTAGTACACAAATGTTCCTCTGGATGCATGGGCAAAAGTTCCCAAAGACACACTACAAAATCTTTTGGAAAGCCTTCCCAGAGGAATTGAAGCTGTAATAGCTGCTAAGGGGGAACCAACTCCATATTAATTCCTATGGGTTTAGAATGGAAGGTCATAAAATTTCCTGTAGGTATAATGGCTGGGTGTCCCAAATGCTTTTGTCCATGTGGTGTACATTCAGTCTGAGAAATCAGGATGACGAAGGGGGGCAAATACTTTTTTGCAGCCCTGTATATGTGTTAAAACAAATTCAGCCTGCCCTGTCGCACAGAGTAATGCATAAGTGCTCAATCATATTTTCACAAGTGACAATGAAAACACAAATGTTGGGAAGATGGCCGTTGGTGAGAAATGTTGTCCAACTCAAATCCCCCAAGGCAAACAAACTGGCAGGTCAATGTTGCTATGTTCCTGGAACTGCAGTATAAAGTTCTGTGCGTTTAGCTTGTGCTAACACGTTAATACAATAATGCCGTCCAGCAGAACAGCATGATTTATGACTATATTATTGTGTGTGTGTGTGTGTGTGTGTGAGTGTCTGATAAAGAAAAAGATTGACAGTGGGAGGGGGTCTGTGCACATGTGTGTGTGTGTTTGTGTTTCAGTACCCATTTGTCATGTAGATGTCTGTTTGCGTGTGTTTGCTAGCTTGCGTTCGTGTATTTTTGTATGCATGTGCGCATGTGTCTGAATGTTCGCATGTGCATGTACGCACTCTTGGGCGCAAATAAATAAATAAATAAAAGCCCAGTGCAAAAAGGTGAAATATGAAGCTGTTAACAATCTTAACAACAAATCATTGGTCAAAAAATAAGGAAAAACTGACCAAATAGATAAACATAGTAAAGGATAGATTTTCTCTTTGAAGTCTTCAAATGTTTAAGCCTTGTGTGTCAACTTGAGGACAGCTTTTAACCAAGAGAAGAGTTGAAAATACGATTGCATGTAATGTACAGTAAATAAAATCATCTAGAAAACAAGTTTTCAGTTGTGGTAAGCCAGCCTTTCTGCAGTATATTCCGGCACTCCAAAGCAGAAGTTCAGCTCAGTAATGAAGCAGTTTCCTGATTTTTCTAACAAATTCACAACAGCAGAGGTTCACAAGTAAATGGTGGCACAAACGGTCTCAGGAGTATTAGCTAATTTTCTGACCAATTTTTTTTTTTTTTTTTAATTAAGCCTATTATAAGCTTAATGTCTTGCTATTTTGGGTTTGGCCTATTGCTTTGCCCAGGAGTGTATGTCAGTTTGTGCGTGTATGTGTGCGTGTCTGTGAGTGTATATAACTGCATGGATGAGTACATGTATGCATGCCTGTGAGTCTGTGTACGTGTGCCCGTGATATACAAATGTGTGTGCATGTGTTTTTGTCTGTGCCTGCGTACATGTGAGTGTGTGTGAGCATGTGTGAGAGGGTGTGTGTGTGTTTACAGACTCCTCTGTTTGCGCTGACCGGAAAGTCCATACAGAGAAACGGGTTGCGAGTTGCACAGCAAAGGCGATAAACAGCACAGCTTTGAGCTTTCTTGTTTCTATTTTAATGATCTAGAGGTAAAATATGAAACTTTTCATGAAAGGGGATGGATAAACTGAATTATAATCAGTTTTGAGTCAAGTACAAAAAAAAAAAAAACAGGCATATAAGGTTTCCATTTCATATTTCTGACTGCGGTGGCAATACTTCAGAATAAAAACAAGTGCGGAGGTGGAATTATATTTACTTATTTATATATTTCTCCCTCGGCTGCAGTTTGCAGTTTTTTGCGGCGATAAATTTTGTGTCCTCGCTTGCACTGCGATGCAACGATTTCCCCTATCCCCAAACATCCTTTCACGCTGCCCGTATTTCGCAGACCAATCATCGCTGATAAATGGAGACTAATAGGACAGTGCAGACGCTATCGAGCAGACAGAGAGTCACCTGCCGGTGTGAAAATAGGATGGCGTGTGCCACAGACCGCACGCCGCCAGAATGCTAATGGCGAGAGAGGGGAGGGTGTAAACAACTGCAGATTGGGGGGGAAGGTGAACGCGAGAGGGGGAGGGGAAATGGGGGAGGGGTGGGATTCACCCCGTTTGGCTGGAATGGTACTGTCCCAGACGCTACAGTCTCCACAGCACACCTCCTACAGTTACAGAGTGGGGACCACCAGCGTCTGCACATCAACTGCAAAATTGCTGGAGCGACTAAGACAGGGGATCTATGCTTGACGAGGAGTGCGTCTGTTTGTGGCTCTGTGCATGAGTGTGCTTGTGCAGCTAGCACAAATGAGTGCATATGTTTTGGTCTGTATATATTTTTTGTATCCGTGTAGAAGTACGTTAGCTTGTGTCGGCTAGTTTGTTCGTGTGTGCGTACGTTAGGTGTTGTCTACAGTGAGGAAAGATTTTGAGCCGTCTGAATTGTGCGAAAGCCCATTCAACACCCACCTTCATCCGAGTATTTGCAGTTGTGCTTTGAATACGATGTAATTACCACCCAAGCAATATAATAAAGACCCACGAATGAGAGCACTGGGATTACAGCACATGGAGCACCGTGTTTCTGCAACATTCTGGCCTGTGTTTTTGGCAGGGCAATTATGATTCCACTAGACACGGCGAGAAGATGTAGAGGGTGGTGATAATGGCAGTGGAAGTAGAGTTGGAATGGCCAAAAATTGAGGACGGCAGGGAATGCCCAAAAAGATGAATAAAGAAATAAAAATATAAAAATAAGAAGCAAATTGTTCTCCGGCATTTCACGACAGGAGCGGTGGTTCAAAACAATGTCCTACAAGTCAAAATTCAGTTGGCAGGAATCCATTTTTTCCTCAATAAACCTCCTGCAGTACAACGTGTTACTAAAACAATAGAGCAATAAGAACATAGCCTGTATAAAGACAAATCCATCAAAAACCTTCCCAAAATGTTCACAACAAATGTGTATAGTATTGATTGGTGATTTTGACAGAAGAGGAGACAACTTTTGTTCAGATTTTTGCCAAGACAGAATAGAGAATGTATAATGCGGTTGTATTTCGGAATGTCCAAATCCAACAGTCCAACAGTCTCCTATTGGAGTTGCTGCACTCAGTGTTACAGAACTGCTCTGTTTTTTGAAAGAAAACACTTTTCATACTGACTGAAATGCGTGCCTCCGATTGTGATGATCTTCTCCTAGCCATCATCATTTATTCACCCAGAAGGGGTGTATGCGGTTGTTGCGTTCATTGGTTGTCGATTTTGACAACCATGTCACATCGTTCCGTTAGATACCATGTCACTTCGTTCTGTTAGTCGTCTGTCTTTCTGTTTTCTTTTTGTTTGTCTGTTTGTTTGCAGGATATCTCAAAAACGGCAGCAAAGATTTCAACCAAACTTTGCAGGATGTTACAGTAGCACAAGAGGAACAAGTGATTAAATTTAGACATATTTAGGCCAAAGTACAGCTGAGATATGGGCCAAAGTACAAATCCAGCTATGCTGGCAGAGATTTGAAATCTTTCTAATGGGCCGGGATTTCCAATCGGCGTGCTTTTGGTTTTGCTGCCACCTGGTGGTAGAATGCAACAATACCCTACATCAGCCAACGAAAATAACTAATGCACAGAGTTGCCTTGGCGTGGCAGAGGTATGCGCTCTCCGAGTGCCCTTAAGCAATATTATATTATCCATTTGTCCTAGGTCACACATTTAAAGTTCTGAGGCAAAGGTCAAAGTATTAAGTAACTGTTCACCACGTTACAAAATTGACCCTGGTCTCGAGTCAGACACCAGAAGATTTTGACAACGGTCCTGCTAGGCGGGAGTCATTTATTTATCTATGTGTCTGTTTGCTCTCTACAGGCCATAATTCTGGACGAATTGTCTTCAAATTTGGTAGGGACAATCCTTTGGCGGAAGGGAAGAAATGATTAGTTTTTGGTGAGGATCGGGCGGGGTGAGGTGGCCTTCCGGACACCCTCTAGTTTTATCTCAGTTCTGTAACCTTCTGTTTGTATTGCCAAACATTCTGTAAATTCTTATTTTCTTCCCAGGAAAAGATCCATGAATAAAATCTGATGTATGATAGAGGAAAAGTATCTCACGATTTGCTTTGCATCCTTAAACATCTGGCCACTGCTTTCTGTACGCAAACACACACTCACACAAACACATCTACGTCAGTCACACAGGCTCCCTCACAGCAACATAAGCAGTTCTACCCCCTGCAAATCCCCCCCCACCACCTCACCCCATCCTCGAGAAGTCCAGCGGTTTCAGCAAGGTCTCGCCGCCTGCCGTTCATTACCTTGAACATGCAGATCATTTGCTTTGGCACGGACACCATTATATGGCCATTAGATTCAGTGAAAAAGGCTGCTCTCGCGGTGGCTTTTGATCGGCGTTTTTGATACCATCGGCCGAAGCCCATCTCCTGAATGGAGGAGAGCTGGGAGGAGACTGATAAAAGCGTGATATCGATGCGTGGGATCGACACATATAGGGCTTATCAACTGGAGGAAGCGGCTTAAACTCAGGGAAGTGGAAGAAATGCTAAAATAACTTTGACAAACAGTGTAAACCGTGGAGAGACTCGTTATCTCTCTTGAATGGGCTTGCTACTCCGCTTTTGCACGCCACAGTGGGACCGCTCCGGATTTCACGCCTTTTCGAGCTGCATTCGCTATAAAAACTCAAGCTCCAATGAAGCAGCAGATGGTAACTCTACTAACATTGTGCAAAGTGTTGGGGTGGCTAATGGGGGGAGCAGGACAGCACTGTCGACCGTCTGTTTACGAGGGAAAATTCTGCTTTGGAAACCAAAGGGAGCTGTGTAAGTCTTTAATAAATGAAGACCGCAGAATAAAAATGATAGCAATCGCAAAATGTGAATTCTGTGATTACATCCCCTTGCTCGTCGAATGCTGCCTTGCTGGACAAAATAGCAGACCCGCAAACAAATGACAGCTTATGGTGGCGACTGTAAGAGAAGGGCCTCAGACAGGTACTTGGTGGTCACTTTTCAATTATCTATGATCTATAATGGATTGATAATGGCTCTGATAGTAAGAAACAGAAGATATAACAGTTGTAGGAATGTGCATTCCTGTCCTAATCAGAGGCAAATTCCACTCAAATTCTCTTAACAAGGGAGAAATGAAAGTTTTCCAGGAGTAACCATCCAGTAAAAATGTGCACAATCAAATCACAAACCTATATGATGGTAGCGATGTGTGCACCCATTACCATACACCTCAGATAACACGATTTGAAAAGAAAAAAGAAATCTGACCAGCACTTTTAAAGATAGGACTCTCACTCTTAAAACTAAGGTGCTTGAATTCTTTATTCTGTAACTGCCGTCATTCTTTCGCTGTGGTTTTCAGAATAGACATAGGTTAATCCACATAAACACAAAGATTCTGTACTTCTATCCTTGTGAGGACATTACATCGACTTCCATTCATTCTTTGCGTGTCTCAAGAGCCTTTCCCTAATCTTAACAATAGGCAACAAATTCATAACCCAAACCCTTACCCTAACCTTAACCTATCCCTAATTCTAACCTTAACCCATACCCTTGCCCTATCCTTAACCCTTTCACTACTGCTTACTGGGACTAAGACAACCTTTGCTTACCGTAAATTTTTGTGCTAACACAGCATGATATTGCATGTGGATTTTCACCCCCTTTTTCGAAATAAAAACATCAGAAATGGAAAATTTTATGTCAGAAAACATGTTCGAAATACATTTACCTTTCCATTGACACATATCTTTGCTTAGTTTTTTCAAAAGTAAAAACAGAAAATGACGATAAAAACCGTATTTCGGTTTGTCAAGACAAGACGATTTCTGCTCTATGGGATTTAAGTACAAACGGAGATACACGCGCATTTCTGTACAAACGGAGATACACGTGCATTTGTGTACAAATGGAGATACACGTGCTGCAGCACGCACTGCCTGCAATAACCTGTATAAAATAAAATAAAACTGTGCATAACCGGAGGACTGGGAACTGTGGGAAGCCTGATGACATCACTTACGTGTTGTGCGATACCTGACTCATCCAAAGGGGTGTTTTGTTGCAGAGCTTTGACAGTTTTTGTGAGGGACTTTCTCTAGTCGCAAAATAGCGACAATGGTAAGTGATGCGGGATTGGCGCTGTCGCGGAAATGCGACAATGGTAATGAAAGGGTGAACCTATGCCTAATTCTAACCTTAACCTTAACCCAAACCCTTACCCTAACCTTAACCTATCCCGAGTTCTAACCTCACCCCTAATCTTAACTATTAAGTCACAATTTGCTTTTGAAATAGTGAGGACAAGGGCAAATGTCCACACTTCTCATTGCTTGTGAGAGAGTGTGTGTGTGTGTGTGCGTGCGTGTGTGTGTATGTGTCCATTTACATGCCTGCTTTTGAGTGTACGTACATGTGCATGTGTATCTGCACTGTTATAAACTGGCACCTTTTTTGCCAGTCAATTTAATTGGCACCTTTTTTGCCATTTCTTTTAACTGTAATTTTAAGTTTACAACAGAGTTCCGTGTATGTTAAGTGTAAATCACAGTTAAATGCGCGCAGGACTCCACTTACAGTTAAAATAATCAGGATACAATGCATTAATTTAACCGTTAAATTAAGTCAGTTTATAACAGTGTGTATGTATATGTTGTAGTGTGCAATGCCCACTATCCTATCACAACTTGTCAAATTCCATATCATGCCCTTGCCCTTGTTCCTGCCTCTTGCGCCTGGTTTCTCTGCCCTGGCCAGATAAGAGGTCTGCTCATTCAATCAGGGCCAGTTTCAACGTGGTTGCGTTGATTATCCCCCGATGACCTCAACTCTCTTTGACACCATCGGCATGTCTCTTTAGAAAAACGGAGGTGTCTGCATGAAGTTAGTGTACAGAGTCTCAAACCGATTAACCTTTGTTCATAATTAGTCCACCCGAATTGATCACTATAGATTACTATAACCATTTCCCACACAGGAAGGGTTCCAGTTGTTTGGCTCGATCATTACCATCATTATATGTTAACGATTGTGTGGTTTGTGGAGTGGCTGTCCTCGGACCAGACTGCAGCAGCTGCATTGAGTCCAGAGTAAAAATGATGACTCACTGTCTGCATGCGTTTGTAGGATGTGTAATGATAACTTTCACCGTCATCAATTTTCAGATGAGGTCACAGCAGAAATATAGGCCTCTAGTGACAAAAGTGAATATATACTGTAGCTGTTTTATTGGTTGTTTAAAAATAACAGAATGGATTTTTTAAATTACGTACCTTTTGCCAGACATTGCAGAGTATTTTGGCAGTAATGACCAACTTAATAAACAGGGCTGGTGAAGATGGATGAAGGATTGTTGACTGACTTGCTTCTACTTTCATTAAAAATGAAAACCATCCTGAGGCTGTGGAAAGCAGAAAGTGTTGGTGCATCTGAATCTTGCACAGCCTGACGATAGCAACCTTGGATCACATATACCAGAGGCTAAGATGAAATCAGTCACTGATGGTTGGTTACCTTCTGCTGATGACATGTATATTTCCCCCTTAACCTTGGGGGAATAGAAAAAAAAAGATTTAACTTGCGATTAAACACGTAGATCACAGTTTCAATTTAATCTCTGCTCAGCGCTGGATCCATTCAGCAGAACCAGCTGGGTCTAGGCTGCTGAATGACAAGATAAGAGTTGTGTTGCCAGAGGAATTTTAGCTGTCACAAGCAGAAATTATGTGGCCCGGGGGAATGGGTGAAAAGTGGTGTCTACTGTTAGACCAAACGGATGGTGAAGACTGCGTCAGGTCACGCAACTCCTAAAAAGGGTTGACGGCTAAAAAGATGGACAGGAGCTGGGCTTCTTGCGACAGCCTCGCCTAAAACTCCTCTAGGGAGGTTTCCTAAGGACCTCATACCGTGAACGAAGCCTGTGGGCCTCCCAAGGGAGATATTTGTTTCATTTCTTGTGTTGGTTTTAGCAGGAAACATGATGCATACCCCCTGCGGAGACAGCGATTAATGTCATAGCCATTAAGGGTTAATATCCCAGGCTCGCAGAATTACACCAGCGCTATAATGGGTCATCGGAACCGCAAACCTGGTAACACTGCCCCGTGATGAATGTGTCACCAGCGCCCCAGGTTAAAAGCACCAGCGTTCAAAACCGGGGGCTGAAAGGAGAAAATCAGTTTGACCTCTTGACATTTTCCATTCCCTCTTTTCCCGAGCTCAGGGAAAGGCCTCCCCTGGCTGGTCCGGCACGTTCCGTGGAAGTGCTTTATCATCCCTCGGCTTTAATGCTTTCCCTTTCAGGCTTCTATTTCACCCCAGCTTTAGCCATTCCTCCTCCCCGTGGCCAACAGATCCATCACCGTGAGCGCAGCACTCACCATTTGGTACTGCACCGGGGGAGTCTAGGGTGGAGGATGGTGTCACGGAAACATCCTGAAGTTGTTCATGTTGCTGGCTTCCAGAACGAGGATGGCCTCGGTGCTGTCTCCTCAAACTACCACCCAATCATCAGCAGAAGTATCCACCAGTGCAAGCAATGTTTGCCTTTTTTTTCGACCCCTAAACCAACTTCAAGCTTAGGCGTGGGAAATCTGCAAAAAAAATTCTGGTTTACAAACTAGAAGTGTGCCTTTAGTATTTTGTGTAACCTGGATTTGCTAATTGGAATATTTTTGCAACTGGTAAATTTAAATCACCGGCTGAATGTGAGGGTAGCAGAAACAAAAACAGGATTTTGGCTTTTTCACTCCTGAGATGTCCACCACTGAAAAGGCGTAGTTCTTTTCTGGGTATTTTTGGACCGCTCTTGATAATAACCAGAAACCATGTTTCATAGGTGAGCCAGAATGTAAAGTATGTGGTGTCATGGCAACACATTTTGTCAATTTAACTTTTTTTGTTGCATAAAATTCAATTTTGAGCATTTAGCTCTTACTTTCTCAGTTTTGTGACTGCGGCAAAAATGGACAGTTTGCAAGGTCACATTCCAAAAGTGATTGGGTCAAGCATAAAAATTAATTCAAGATGCCACTAAACTGAACACATTCCCAAAGTTCTTGCTAAAAGACGCAATTAAATGAGTTGATTTAATATTTTAAGGAAAGAAAAGAGTGCAAGCCATTCATTTTAGTGAGCTTATTTGGTATTGAAAGAACATTCTTCAGCTATGACTTTTCATGATGGCTCTGAAGCTACATTGATCTGTCCAAATATGTTTTCTTTTCAGTCCACACAACTGGTCAAAGCGCAGTAGTTAAATGAAATAAAGTGTTGATCGTTACGCCAAAATGCTTCAGGTCACAGAGAAGTTCAGCTGAAAAACCAGGCGTACTTCTCAGCAGGAGTCAAAACCTCAATCATAAATATCCATCTCTGAAGAGTGTGTGGTCTTCCTTTATTTTACAGCGGATGGACTGAGCTGAATTTCCAAATAAGTGCAAGTGGTTGCAGACATGAGATGGTACACACTGCATCAGTCGGGGTTAAAAAAAATTGTTGCCAGCTGAAAGAATGATTCTTTCATGTGCTCTTAAGTATTTGGTCATTTAAAGTAAATCCAAATGAAAATTTTTTTTTTTTTTTTTTTTTTTTTTTTTGGCCAGGCAGTGTATTTACCTCTTCGTATAGTTGCCATTCTTTTCACAAAATTTGATAAATGTTTAGGGACTGAAGACACCAAATAACTGAGTATTTTATGTGTAATTTAGGCTCGTTCTTCTTGCAAAGAAGTCTTAAGGCATGCAAAAGTATTGGGCCTTTGTTGTTGAATTTGAGATTTCAAATTGTGCCCCATGTCCTTTATTGGGGACAAGTTTGGACTGCAGGCAGGCCAGTCCAGCACTTGTACCCTCTTCACACGTAAGCATGTTTCTGCAGTGAGAGCAGAATGCGTTTTTGCACTGTCTTGTTGAATTACAAATGGATGTCCCAGGAAAAGATGTTCTCTTGAAGGCAGCTTATGTTGCTCCAAAATCTCAGTGCGCTTTGCAGCATTAATGGTGCCTTCATGGAGGAGCAAGTTACCCAGCCAGTGACACAACCCCATGCCATGATGACCCTTGGACTTCTTGCTGGTGACAGTTTGGGAAGCCCTTTTCTTCCATGGTCCGGACCACACGGTGTCCAGCTCTCCAAAAAAAAACAGTCCTGCAATATTGATTCATTCGACCACAATACGTGTGATGGTCCATCGCAGATGCCTCTGAGTCCAGAGAAGAGAGCGGCACTTCTGGACACTGAATTTGAATTTGAAATCTTTTTTGCATGGTATTGTTTTAACTGGTTTTTGTGGATGCAACTACATATTGTTGTACTTGATAAAGGTTTGCCGAAGTAAGTTACAGAAAAATGACCGTTCTTTATGCATACCCCTTGCCCTTCACACACTGAAATTTCTCCAGATCCATAAATCTTCTAGGATATTAGAGGATGAAATATCCAAATCCCTCCCCATCTTTCCTTGAAGGACTTTTTTTTTCAGCTTTTCAATGATTTTCTCACGCATTTGTGGGCATATTGGTGATCCTCGGCCCACCTTTGTTCTTGAAGGACTTAGCCTGTTTTGGATGCTGCTTTCACAATCACTTCAGCTGTTTAAAGTCACATCTGCAGTTTCAAATTACATCATTATTCTTTTATTCTGTTTTCTTTTTTTTTTTACCTTACAACTGGTCCTGAAAAGTTAGAACTTTTTTTGGAATGTGTTGCAGGCCTGAATGGCAGGTACATTTACACTGAAAATTAAGTTGACCTGACAAAACATCTTGTCTTTATACCGTCTGCAATAAAATACAAGTCAAGTTAAATTTCGAAATCACTGCTTTCTGTTTTTCGGTGCATTTTCTATCCCATCCCAACTTTTTCCATATTGCAGGTGAGGCATAGTGGGGAAAAAAACTGCTTTTAAAAATGTCTATGTGTAGTTGAATTTTCATTTTAACGTCTTTAAGCGGATCTATTTCATATCTCAATAAAATAAAAAATAAATAAATAAATAAACAAACAAAATGGATGACCTTTTAAAATGACCTTAATGTAGCCTAATGGCGCAGCAGTCTCTGAAGACTGAACTGAAATGACCTTTCCTGGTTATTTAGAAATTCCTCCCCAAATGTATTTATTAGAGAACAGCAATCAATGATATGCTTGTATGAGGGCAACTGTTCAACAGTTTTTCCCAATCGATGTTAGGATTAATAGACTGCTTACATGGGAGACCACTCACTGTACTGTACAGCACACAACGAATTATTCAAACACACTTCCTTTAGCCTGCCATGAAAATGAGTATCGACCAAATAATGTTCCCTCTACACCGACTTCTTCTGTCCAGACTGACAGATCTGGCACATGCGTAAATATTGTATGCTGACAATGGTTGTGTATACAAAGATTGATCGGGGGGAACACTTATAATCAAGTGGCAAATAAGATATCCTTTGTTCCTCCATCTTGGATTAATTTTTCTGCTCATGACCCTCGAGTGTGCACATGCATCTCTTGCTAAGAGCACGGGGTAAATTATTTTTCTGAATAGCTGTGGAATTACTTCTTTCTTGAGAAACCTTGTTGTCAGAGCATTGCTTTCTCTCCACCCTGGGGACGGATGAGAAGTGGGCCTGCGTTTTTTGTTTGTAATGGTAATGCATACGCTCCATCCCCTGCGCCCTTCTAAGCACCGTCCCTCTGTGCTCTGCCTCCCTGCGTCAGCAATTCCACACGCCTCAGAATTCACTCCCATAAAGTACTCCACAAAAGCACGTGCACTATCCTTAATAGCCTTCAAATATTTCATTAATGGAGAATATTGCCAGCAACCCCCTCCACTGCCATTCAAGCAAATGGTGGAGAAGGTAGAAGGTAGAGGACGAGGCTTTGGAGGAATAGATATCGATCATCAGCAAACTCCACTACTGGTGTTCAAAAAACTACTGCGGCAATGAGGGCCCTGTGTGATGTTCCTTTTTTGATTCCTCTTGAAACAAATATAGACACAGGAAAGAGTATCTCCATATCAAGAGGACTGACTCTCGGCCATCCCCGAAGCAGGCGAACAATGCGCAGAGCGGCTTTGGTCATTAGCACCCCCCACTCCTCACCCTCGCTCACTAGCTAAATTAAAGTACTGTTCCCATAAGGCTGCAGTTGGAGGGGAAGGTGGAGTATTCTGTCCCTTGTGGGGCCTTACACGCGAACAAAAGATAGCTCTGTACTCGACGGGACAAGTCGTAACCCCAGCCTTGGAAAGCCATTCAGTGTTTTTTCGTGGAGAATATGTACTGAGAGTCTGGCCCATTCCTGACGCAGGTGACGAAGGCGGTAACCTGATGACCATTTGAGAAGGGGAACCAAATGATGGGATAATTGTGGCCATTACTCTCCACCTCTCACCCCGCCATCTATGGTATGAAATTGCAATTCCTGAAGAAACTGCATTAGCCACTACCACCCGGAAACCTGATTTCCGCTCAAATCCCCTACCCCCGTACCAGACCTGTGATGAGTGACATACAGGCCAGAGTGATGTCTGTTGATGGTGCAGATCAGCGGTGTTCCACACCTTCCTAATGACTGACAGTAGCTGATGTTTAAGTGGCCACTGAAGATGGAAACAATCCTAGATGTTTCCTCTCACAGTTAAGGATGGACTGGAGGAGTCGGTGGACAACAAACATTCAGCCCTCTGATGCTGATGATCGGACGGTACAACCACCTGCTTTCCATCCTAATGGGGTACTCGCCGCCAGGCTAAACTGGGGGGTCTGATCCCAAATTCTCTGACTCAGATTATCTGCTGAACCTAGAGCCACATTTCAGTGGTTACGGATGATTCCAAGGCAGCCTGGCTGCTGCAGAAATCAATAATTCAATTTTGACATTGTCTGAAATTTCCATTAAAGATGTACTGCTTTCCTTCATGAAGATCCATCAGCCCGATCTGTTAACAGTGCCTTTGTCATTGTTGAACACCCACAAACAACAATAACAAATTACTGGGAAAAAATGATGGGCAATGAGGTCAATAATGACTTGGACTCTGACAATATTTTAAAGGGCAGACATTTGAGCCTGGTTTACTCCATGTGAATAAAAATACCAGACAAAGTAGACTATTACTTTTAATTTGAGGGTATTTATGCCGTTATTGAGTAAATTGCGTGTACAGCCATTTCACAAGGTGTCAATGTCAAAATACTTAGGGATCACACTGGTTTCCCCATTGAGTTTCTTATGTTAGTAAAGATGGACATCAAAAATCACTAATTTATATAAAATCATGAGATGATAATGTACAGCGCTGTGCCCTTTTGCGATTTCTATATCTTTCAGATCACCCAATTAATTTTAATATAAGATGAAGACAACGTGAGTGGACACAAAATGCAGCCTTTAAATTATCGTTTAATTCATTGAAAGTAAGGAGTTAATCCACACCTTATATCATCCATGTTAAAAATATTTAACCCCGAAAACGTAATAATTGGTTGTTCCACCCTTAGCGGCAACAAATGGGAGTGTAAACGAAATCACAAGATGTAGAATTCCCAAGCAATTGCACTTACCCAATCGGTGCCTTTGGTCTTCTTTATATATAGGCTCATGACGTGTTCCTGTCTGCTGTTGCAGAGATTCCGCATCACCCATCGCCTCCCCACCACCACCAACCTCTGACTCCGGCCTCTTCAGCATCTACTTCATCCGTATGACCGTTCTGTCTAACGGGGGATGGCTTCGCCCCGGCCTGCTACCCAGGCAGATCATCGCCCCACCTCGCGTGAGGGTCCTCGAGGACGGAGTCATCGCCAAATACTGAATTTATTTCATGTCATGTCATTGCATTGTTAATTAATCTCCTTTTCTTATATCCGAAGTCTTCATGATTGAGCTAAAATCAAACATTTGCAAAAACTGGCAATGAGTCTTTTACACTGCTGTGGGGGAATTTAGGCCCTCTCCTTTTGGCAGAATTGTTTTCATTCAGCCACACAGTGGGGGGTTTCGAGCATGAACTGTCCATTTACAGTCAAACCACAGCATCTCAGTCAGATTCAAGTCTGGACTTCGATTCCAAAAACTTTATTTTGCTTCTTTTGAGCCATTCAGAGATGGACTCGCTTGTGTGCTTTGAATCATTGTCCTGCTGCATTACCCAACTTTGACTGAGCTTTAGGTCACAAACTAATGGCCAGACATTCTCCTACAGGTTTTTCTAGGTAGACAAAAAAACTTAGGGTTCCATCCATTATGGCAAGTCACCCAGGTCCTGAAGCAGCAAAGCAGCCCCAGACCATCGCACTACCACCACTGAGTTTAACAGCTAGTCCGATGTTCTTACTGTAAAATTCTGTGTTATCTTTATGCTAGATGTAATAGGACCCATGTCTTCCAAAGTTCCACTTTTGACTCAACAGTCGACAGAATATTATCCCAGAAGTGTCGGGCGTCATCAAGATATTTTTTTAGAAAATGAGAGGCAAGCCTTTTTGTTCTTTTTGGTCAGCAGTGCTTTTCGCCTTGCAGCTCATGCACGGAGGCATTCTTTTTATTGCTATAGAAACCTGAACACTGACCCTAACTGAGGCTAGTGAGGCCTGCAGTTATTTCAGTGTCTGTTTTGTTCCTTTGGTGACCTCCTGGATGAGTCATTGATGCACTTGAAGGAATTTTGCTTGGAGGGCCACTCCTGGGAAGGTTAACCACTATTCCAAGTTTCCTCCAGTGATAGATGATGGTTCTCACTGTAATGGACCTTTCCGACCTGTGAATCACATATAGCAAAACAACCAATCAAATTGCCTTATCTAACTAGGGTCCGCCCTACCCCGATAGCACCGCCATATTGTCCCACACACAGCGCAATCTTCAGCTGTTTTTAATAGGCCAGGTGTCAGACTTTTTCTGAAAATAGTTCTTTGATGCGCTCGGGGAACGTGTAATACTGATGGAAGGTACCCTGCCCAGCTACAAGCAGCTCAATTAATCCATTTTCCAAAGCCAAAACTGCAGTTGGAGAAGTGTTTGCGATGCATTAAGACATGTGGAAGACCTCAGACGCAGCTCAATGTGAATAGGATCAACAAACACAGTGGACTTCTGCATGCTACAAACCAGTAGTTATTCTGCTGAGAGCACGATTCCTTCGTGCCACCCAGCACAGGCATTCGCAACACTGGATAATATAAAACGTTTAGCCAGATGGTGAAGGATTTTGTAATAGCATGAAGTGATCTGCTTAGAAACTTTAACGTGGGAAAAGTCGGCTAGGTAGCTAGCCAGCTGACTCAGAATGTGAGTACCTTAGCCGAAATGAGTTAAGTTTGCTTGTCATATAGAAATTGGTTTGGAGGAAAACGCTGATATAAGAACGTTAGATTTATAACTCAATTATGTCTACTCTAGCTAGTTTAAGGGTTAGCGGCATTGCGTTATATGATTTATTACTAAGTCTAGCTTGCGCATTGCCTGTCTCATGGCCAACCAAAATTAGATGGCATACAGGATCCACTGTTATTTTTAGCTCAGTGGTGGCAAGAAACGTTTGAAAACTACTTAATCTGCTTTACACCTGCCGTACGATTCCTCTGTTTTGCCTGATTTGATCTAAATGTGCAGTTTATTGGGCGCTCAGCTTTTCTTCATTGATGGCCAGCACTTCGCGGTTACTCTTGCATCTCAACCCGTTCCTTTAAAGAAATTGATGTCATGGGTATGTCCTTGCATTAAATAGTTAAGGCCTCTCTGGAAGACTTTGCTGGATAAGTTGGATGCATTCGGTATGAAATAAACCACAATATTTTCGGTAATATGCACGCAAGAGTTCTGCTCAAACTTCTGCTGTGCTGTGGGAACTGAGCTGCATAGATGTGGGCCTTAGCAACAGTAACTAAGGGGGCGGAGCTGGTAGGAGCTCGTCGGAAAGGTCCATTGGCTGAAGTCCTAGAGCCTTAGAAATGGCATGGCAACCCTTTCCACATTGATAGATGTCATTAGCTTTGTTTCCCATCTGGTCTTCAATTTCTTTAGATTGTGGCATCATGTGCTGGTTTTTGCCTACTTTATACAGCCAGACATCTATGTCATTGATGTTTAGATTCAACAGGGCTGACAGTAATCTGGTGAAATTGAACCCAATTATCAATTGAATCTGCTTAATTGGTCGAATTAGGAACTGAGGGCAGAATTACTTTTTCACGTAGGCCCGGGTAGGGTTGAATCTTTTTTTTTTCATTGATAAATGAAATCAGCATTTAAAAATGCATTTTGTGTTTACTCTGGTTATCTTTGCCTCATATTAAAATTAATTTGATGATCTGAAACATTTAAGCGTGACGCGCAAAAATAGAAGAAATCAGGACGGGGGGAGATACTTATTCACTGCACTGTACTAATATCAGTACTTAAAGGAATAAAAGACTGCGTACTATGTCTGTCTGATGCAATAGTTAGAGTCCAGATGTACAATTACCAAAATTAACTCTGCGAAAATTAAATCAAATCAGTTTCATCAGAGGAAACATGGAACATCTACTGAGTCTTGGCATTTTGCCCTAAATGATGTGCAGGACTGCAGGGAAATGCAACTTTCAGCCTGGTAGAACAGGTTAATGTCTTTGGAATGAATGCCATGAACCTGCAAGACCCTAACAGACTAACCTGTATGAGGGCTGTTCAACACAGGGAATTATGAGTTGTTAATCGGGAATGTCAGTTCTGCTACTTTGAATTGCCCCATAGGACTGTGCCAGTTGTTTCAGCCCTTTAAGAGTTTGTTTAACAGTTTTTCAATTGCTTATTATATTTGTTGAAAATATTAAAGGGTTTTAAAGCATTTTTTGCCTAAAACTGTACATTGTTGATCTGACATTATTGATTCTGGTAGTGACTAAAGGGCTCTATTTTATCGATCTAACCACTTGATCTATAACGTGTGGTGCAGGTGCATGTCGGGCGTGTTCAAATCCATTTTTGCTAGTTTAACAGCGGGTTATCTGGGTGCGTAGTAAGGCGCCTAGTGCAAAGGGGTTGGATTTAATCTTTTATTTAATCATAGGTGTGTTATGGGCAAAACGTGAAATAAACCAATCACAGTACCACGTCCCATTCCCTTTAAAAGCCAGATGGGTTTGCAACTTAATGAATATCTATCATGTGGGCGGATTTCTGAGTAGCAGGAAAAAAAAAAAGTTCTCTACTGAAGAATGAGATCTGCTCGTATGTGAAGTAAGCCTGATCACAGTGATCTCCAAAAATGTAATAAAAAATAATCCCCAGGATCGCATTTGAACTTACATTACAATACAACTTGTGCATAAAACAAGCAAACTAATGAAGGTTTTAATTCAGGTTTGTCGGCAAAAAAATAAATAAATAAATAAATAAATAAAAATAATAATTACGCGCTGATGGGGAACGACAGAGAGAAATTAAAATGAGTGAAATTAATACAGCCAGCAAGAAAGAAACAAAACCGGTGTTATTTTGATTATGTAACCATAACGCCTTGAAGAATATTCAACAGGAGTGAAAAGAACTTGTTTCCGCTTGACTGACGATTGAAAGTCGAGTTGGATATATGGAGAAAAATTCAGATTAATTAACAACAGTGATGACAATGCAATTCGGTGCTTTTGCTGCTTCGTAAAAGTACCGCTAGGCCAACTTCTTTTGTCAGCCAAACGGTAAATGATAATAAAGCCATTTCAAATCAAATGTTGGGTTTTATATTTGATAATGGTTCAGCAGACACTGTATTGATGGATCAGGTCAGATTCAAAATTCATTTTTTAGCTAAATACAGGTGACGGGTCAACCCATGCAGGATTTATCCAATCTGAGGCGCGTTTTCAGCACTTCAAACATTCGTTCAGTTACAGTTTGTGTTTTGTGAGATTGAACAAAGATCCATGCACTGTTTTAGACATTATATGCCATGTATTTGATATTTTGTTAACCAGTGTAGCCGAACCGCCACCCTTCTTGGGGAAATCCTCTGGAAGATGGCATGAATTACAGAGTTTGCCAGTATTAAAGAGTTGTGGCTTTATCTAGCCCAATTTGCAAAGGCCTATGTGTGTACTCTCACATGCTTAATTGCAAATTACCAGATGGAATAGGTTCCATAATGATTTAAACGGGTTGCATCACAGCATGCTCTGATGTGGGTACGTACAGTATACTGTTCGCGAAAAGACGGAACTAGTTACAAGGCAGTGAGCATAAAGTGAGAAAGACTGTAGTAACTGGTTAGGGACTGGCCATAACGGTTGGCTGAGCAGCTCATGTATACATATTATCAGTAAATGTAGCCGGTGCAAGGCTCGCCGTCTGTTGTCTGCATGAGTCTAACCTTGTGTTAGTACACTATGCAGCTCAATAGCTCCATGTATTGCAATGTTATGTAGCCTTACAGGGTCAGATACTGGCCTTGGTAAACACTGGTCACGAAAACAGCCAAAAGGAAAAAAAGCCCAAATTATGAACCCCAGAAACGTGCAATTACGGCGAGAAAACTCTTGGCACTCTTACATTTGTATTTCTGACATAAACCAGTACCGTCAAAAGCACAATGTTATTAAACGTCCAACCGATACTTTTCCAATAGGCTACTTGGGGATTCCGTGTTATGATATTTGTGTCAAGAAAATTGGTGTATATTTTGCATGTACACTACCAGTCAAAAGTTTTAGAACACACAAATTTTTCCAGTTTGAAAATTATGCAGTTCCAGCCCACTGAATTGCTTAAAATGGTACAAAGGTAAGTGGTGAACTGCCAGAAGTTTTAAACAAAAGGTAAGGTTACCCAGGTTTTTTGTACTCTGTCGAGTAGGTGAAAGGATGGTTCCTCATTTGTGACATCAACTGTCAAACATGGAGGAGGAAGCGTGATGGCCTGGGGCTGTTTTGCTGAATCCAGGGTCGGTGACTTGTAAAGAGTGTAGTACAGTACCCTCTGGTATGCGCCTAGTTGGTCAGGGGTTCATCCTACAGCAAGGTAATGACCCAAAAAATAAGTCCAAGCTCTGCTAGAACTACCTTAGGAAAAAAGTACAAGATGGTAAGCTTGAAAACATGGAGTGGCCAGCACAGTCTCCAGACTTAAACCCCATCAAGATGGTTTGGGATGAACTGGACAGAAGAGTGAAAGCAAAGCAACCTACAAGTGCCACACATTTATGGGAACTTCTGCAACAGAGTTGGGAAGAACTTTCTGAAGAATATTTGATTTCCATTGTAGAAACAATGCCATGAATGTGTTCAGCTGTTATATCAGCCAAAGGTGGTTACTTTGAGTCAAAAATTTAAAATACATTTTGGTTTATAAACTGATTCCATGATTTCTTTTTTAACTTCAATTGTTTATTTGTTCTATCATGTCTATGCTTTTATTCCAGAGTACAATGAGACATTAAACTGCATAATGTTCAATAAAAAACAAGAAAAATTGGGTTGTTCCAAAACTTTTGACCGGTAATGTATATTCTGTAATAAGTGTTTATCACTCATTTAGGATATAAAGCAGAATCACTGACATGTCGTCACTTTGTCTTTCACTTCTCAAATCTTTACGTCAGTTCGCAGATTCCACTTGCTATTGCATACGCCAAACAAGTTTCCTAAGTCTTTTAAGCTTTGTTTGGTCTTGCAAGATGTTAAATATTTGCTAATTTTTTTCTCAAATAATTTCTGCTTGAATTCATTTATATTTTGATAGTCCTAATGCAAATAGTAATATTGTGCAGTAATATCGCCCCTAGAGGAAGACAGGTTCCGTGCAAAACCCGTCACTGTCAGCAGACCCCCCTTGGTGAAAACCCAGTTAGCCATATTTACTAACCCGATACGATATCGAAACAAGACCGTTAGCTTACTGGTTAATCTTCCGTCTTTTCACGAACAGTACTGTAGATCGCACTCACCATTCTGACGTATTTTTTAAATATTATAACAATAATCTTTCACATCGTAATCTTTTAATTTTTAATTGTTTGCAAGTGTGGCCGCTGCAGTTCATCCCTGTAGATTATGCAATGAACAGAGGGTACACGCGCGTTGTGTACTCGCCAACAAAAGCGCAAAATACTATCATAATAATGCGCCCTTAATAAAGCAGTTAAGAATTGACTATTGACTGTAGACCAGGTTTTTGTTAGTTAATCGCGCAAGAGCTTTGTGCTACCTCAAGGTAGAAACACGCCAGCACTGATCCTGACCGCACCTCATTTTAAGACCAACACGCCCATGGGCACTAAATTTGGAGCAAATGAATTAGCTATTTATGTAACGTAGATGCTGGACGGGAAATTGGTATTCGCGTCGGGCATAAAGTAGCAAAGAAACTTGCGTTACGTTTTCCGTGCCTCTGCGCCGGGTGTAAGATGGAGGCCTAAGTATTTGATTCACAAATTTCTAACCTGCACCAACAGAAATAATGACTTTAACCTTAAGCAGACATGAATATGTTGAAAGGCATGGAAAATTCCATGTTTAGCAGGGCAAAGAAGGCCATTTTTTACCTGGAAACCGTGATAGGTCCACGCTGTGTTCCATTTCATATTATTACATTATTTTTCTGCCTCTCCAGAATGCAGACGTGCGTAACTAAAATTAGAATGAGCCTTATATGTCCTGCTTTTCTCAGTTTATGCGAACACAGTGTGCTGAACAATCTTCAATATGCATCAAATCAAATCTTGAAAACAGTGTAGAGACTAGCGTTCTATTCTTGCTTCCGTGAGCTGAACACTTCAAACTCCACGGTACGACTTTTAAAAACCATTATTGGCTGACCTTAATCTTTAGAAAGTATTAACTTCAACCAAAGCCACATGGTTCCTGTTTGAAGGCACAGTGCTGATGTTACTTATGGTAATTGGTTTTATCTGAAATGATCCTATGGGTTGTATCAGAGAGTAGAGAAAAAACAACCTATGTGGTGTTTCGTTGGGAGGATATTCTGCATCTAAAAGATACATCATTATGAGGCATGACTACAGCTAGGATTAAATGGAGGATGACTGGTTGATATTAATGGCTCTTAGCCCCTTATGCCTGGTACACACTACAGGATAATCGGGCCGATTTTTGTCCCGACCTCCCCCTTCCGATCAAAGCCAGCAAAGGCCCGATTGTCTGATGTTTGCAAATGACATCGTGTCTGATTTTCCCGTGGTGTGGGGTGTGTTAAGAGTGATTTTGTCCGGTCCGATCCACTCGGAAGGCCTCGGAAGGAGAGATTGTAAATAATGAAAATGTTTAATATTTGCGACTATAAATCCTGTAGCGTGTGGGGTGCTCCGAGAGGAGCCGAGCATGCACAGTGTGTAATGTCACAAGTACCAGAACAAAAGCCAATCAAGACACAAGCTGAGTCAGCTGACTGACAGAAGAGGAAGTAAAAACAAAAAATAGGACCAAGGGTCCTGTAGCTTACCAGCAAGCAGTCTTACAGCGATGATACAAGTTATGAAAATTTCATATGAAGTTTGACATTTGAATCAATGAAAATCAATGTCAAGGTCACTAAATAAAAGTTCACATACATTTATAAGAACTTCTGTAATACAATCCTAAGCTCTGAAGGAGTTTTGGTGATACAAGTCATTAAAATATGTCAATATGTATTCATTATGTCAATTGTGAAATTTAAAGGTCACAGAATTTCAAGTTGTGGTCAGCAAATGGACTTCATATGACTTTCTAAACGTCTCTGTACAAACCTTGGCTAAATCTGTGACCATTTTGGTGATACAAGTCATTGTAATTTCACTGTGGAGTTTGACCCTCAAAGGTCACTGACAGTCAAGTTGAATGTCACCAAATAAAAATTCATATGTGACTTCCTAGATGTCAGTAACACAAACTTAGGCTCCATCTGTGACCGTTTTAGTGATATAAGTCATTGAATTTTCACCATGTCACATTTGACCTTTGAAGGTCAACACAAAGGTCACCAAATGAAAGTTCATATGTGACTTCCTATATGTCTGTAATACAAACCTAGACTCCATCTGTGACATTTTCAGTGACAGAAGTCATTGAATTTTCTCTAGGTCAAGTTAGACCTTCAATGTCATCAACAGTCAAGCTGAATGTCAACAAATGAAAGTTCATATGTGACTTCCTATGTCAGTAACACAAACCCAGGCTCCATCTGTGACATTTTCAGTGACAGAAGTCATTGAATTTTCTCTAGGTCAAGTTAGACCTTCAAAGGTCAATATGAAGGTCACCAAATGAAAGTTCATACATGACTTCCTATACGTCTCCAATACAAACCTACACTCAATCTGTAATGATTTTGCTGATAGAAGTCATTGAAATTTCACTGTATAGTTTGGCCGTTGAAGGTCAATGAAGGTCACCCTATGAAACTTCATACATGACTTCCTATATGGCCACAATACAAACCTAAGCTCCATCTGTAATAGTTTTGGTGATAGAAGTCATTACATTATGTGAAGTTTGACCTTCGAAGGTCACCGAAGGTCAAGTTCAAGGCCACCAAATGAAAGTTCATGTATGACTTCCTGTACATCTCCAATACAAACCGAAACTATCTGTAACAATTTTGCTGATATAAGTCATTGAAATTCCACTGTGAAGTTTGGGCATTCAAGGTCACGGAAGGTCAAGTTCAATGTCACCAAATGAAACTTCATACATGACTTCCTATAAGCTCGCAATACAAACCTAAGCTCTATCTGTAATAGTTTTGGTGATAGAAGTCATTGAAATTTCACTCTGTGAAGTTTGACCTTCGAAGGTCGCCGAAGGTCAAGTTCAAGGCCACCAAATGAAAGTTCATGCATGACTTCCTTCCTAAAAGTTTTCAATGCACATATGTTCCCAATCTTCAATATTTTCAAGCCTAGAAACCTTTGAAAATTGTATCATTTTGTTTGACCTCAAGTTTGACCTTTCAGGGTCATCTGAGGTCAACTTTAACACAGCCAAAATATAGGTCATATATTACTTCCTATATGTCAGTAATTCAAACTTAATCTCTATCTGCAACCATTTAGCTTCCACAGGCGATTTGGCCCATTCTCCATAAGACCCAATGTTAACGTACAGCACCCCCACTAGACCCACTTCCGTCGATTCAATCAAAATGGCACTCGCTCTGTATATAAAGTGTATCAAGGTGAGTTGATTGTCCGATTTAGAAAAAAAGTTATCGGACAGTTTTTGAGAAATAATTTTTTGAAATTTCAAGTCATATCTTTTAACATTGTTAATATATTCCCTGACCTCGAGTTTGACCTTTCAAAGTCATCTGAGGTTAACTTTAACATAGCCAATGTATAGGTCATATATGACTTCCTATATGTCGATAATACAAACTTAATCTCTATCTGCAACCATTTGGCCTCCACAGGCCTTCTTGCATATTCATAAAGTACAGCGCCCCCAATAGACCCACTCCCGTCGATTCAATCAAAATGGCACTCGCACTGCACATTGATGGTACCAAGGTAAGTTGATTGCCTGATTTAGAAAAAAATTTATCACGCAGTTTTTGAGAAATAATTTTTTTAAATTTCTCAGTCCTATCTTTAACATTGGAGCCAAAACTTCAAGGGCCCATAAAATGGACAAAAATGATTCAATCAAAAATCTGAGAAAAACATCTGGAGATATGGTCTAGTAGTATGTTATTGCAAATTTACACGAAAATTCATCAGGCCAAGAAAGATAAAAAATGTTCCGGACAATGGACGATGGACGCCACACCACGACAATAGCTTATTGGCCCATAGGGCCGGTAAGCTAACAAAAACACGTTTGACTACGTGAGATTTGGAATATTGAGCGTGAAGAACCTGATATTCTGCTGAAGAATCGGTTAGTGCGTGGTGTGCTCCATAGTGCACACCACACACTATAAGATCAGAAGAGCGAGATCTTGTGCGATCTGTCTTTTGTTATCATCAAGTGTGTGGTCTCTAAATCTGTGAAGGTTTGAAGAATCCTGTAATGTGTACCAGGCATTAACAGTCACCTGCATTTTCTCAGCTTTGGCCCGGCCCTAATTAGGGCCAAGTGACAGTTACACTGTAATAATTTAAACAATTTCAGAGCTTCTTCATTGTAAATTTTTTTCTGAGGAAGAATTTTATTTCGGCTGTCTAAACATGCAAATTATCCTCTGACTCTTTGCCTGTGAAATAATTTTACAAAATGTAGTTTGTTTAGACAGTTCATAACTTGAGATAATGTCAATTGATTGTTGACCGAACAATTATATGTGTTGCCGGGTTTGGTTTTTTCTTTCCACTAGTGTCTATTTAAACAGCACTGTTTTCTTTGTAAATTTCCACTCCCACTAATCATGTCTTGTCCTGGAGGCTTTAGAGTGATGACTTAAAAATTTGAGTGCACATCAAACTTTTGAATTCATAAGTGGAAATTTGTTAGTGATTAAACTAAACAATGAACTGGCGCTTAATTGCTGAAAGGACATGAGGTTATGAGGATGCTAATATTTTGAGCACTTATTAAGTAATTAAGAATTAAATGACAAAGCAAATTAATTAAACCTGTTTAGCGTTCTTTCTGCATTTGGTTTTAGGAAAAACATTTGGAAAGAAACACTTGCAGTCAGAAACTAAATTAACAGAATATTGATTCACCACACTGGAATTTGATCAGATTAAACGTACTGCCACCTTGGGCTGGCTTGCATACTTGGGATGAGGCAAAATACAATATTGAGCTTTTAAACATCATGGAATGTATAGCGATCATGCTCATAACATTGCTTAAGGAAAGGCAGCTAATTACGAAAAATTAACAGCTTATTAAATTTCTGTGATTGAAGTTGTGATTGGAACAAAAACCAGTGTACAGAGTGGGTCCCCAGTCCCGTGTTTGGAGACCACTGGCTGCGATGACCGCATATGTTGCCGCAAAATTTTATTACGTCTTTCTGTATTAACGGTGCCCTCCCAAATGTGCAAGTCACCCATGTCATTTGCCCTGGTACATCCCTCATACCATAACTGCAGCGAGATGCAAAAAAATCATCATCATACGCAGTGAATCCCCGGTCGCATTTTAATCTTTGTGTAAAACGAAAGAGAAATATATTCCAATTCAGGTCAGGGGTGCGGGTAAAACGTAATTGTGTGCAGGCAGGGCATGGTGTTGAGAGGATTTAAAATGAGTGAGGAAAAGAAAATGAGGGAAATAGAAACAAAAGTAAGGCTTTTTTATTATTATTACGCTATCGTAACCCCGCGAATAACACTTGGCAAAATAGAAAAGGAGCAAAATGCTTGTGTGACAGTGAGGCTGGGAAAAAATACTGTATGTCAAAATAGATAACAAAAAGAATAAACATAACTGCAGGCCAATGTTAGATTGTTGAAAACTCATCCTTAAATGCCGAGCAAGATGTATGGGAAAATATGAATTTATTATAGACAGTGACAATAATGTCATCCGTGGCTTTACTGCTTGTGAAAGTGCCAGTTTTTGAGCATATATCAAGTGTTAACCAAGAAGAATAATTATAATAAGCACATGGGAGTTGAATATTGGATAATAGAAGCGGGAGAGAGTCGCAGGTATTCTATTAATGTATCGGGTTGGATTCAAAATTGACTGCAGGTAACGGGTCGGGTGCAATATTGAGCTTTGAAGGGCCAGGTCTGGCAGGATTCGGCATCACCGGACCCAATCAGGACTCTGATCTAACTTATCCAGATATCTGGAGCACATTTTCTGCACTCCAAATGTGCTATTACAGTTGGTGTTTTTATTTGTTTTAGCCTGAATGAAAATTCATGCCCTGTTGTAGCGTGATATAGGCTTTATTGGATAGCCATTGTCCCGTAACAGCTAGCCCTCTAAGACTACAGGAACGACAGAGTTGGCCACTGTAATGGAGTCATGGCTTGATTCACGATAATTTGTGAATACCTGAACGTGTAACCTTACACATTGCATTGCAGATCACCTGGACGTTGATGGAATGGGTTCCCTGTTGATTCACAAAGCTAACATGATGATGATGGGTACGTAGTTTCACGTCAGGGCAATGGATCACACAAGCCATGATCATTTTTGAAAATTGTGACGTACACAGTAATAATTTTTCACATTTCAATCTAATATTCCAAATCTTTTGCCTGTTTCTGCGATGCTGCGCATCCAATTGTGCGTAAAAAGCAGTGCATGCACATTGTGGACCCACCTATGTGGGAGCAAAAGATTTTCTTAAAAATTTGCCATTAAAATAACAGTAAAATACTGATCATTGCCTTTAGACCAGGTTTTTTCCGTCAATAATGCAACTCTGCTGCCTCAAGATACCAATGCGGGTACAATGTACCTGACCACACCTCATTTAAAACCAACACGCCCATGGGTGATCCGACTGGCACAAGTACATTTGCTATTTAAACAATGTGGGTGCAGAATGGGATAATAATGGCAACATCAGTCTGAAACTAACAGACATTTGCATCACGCCTAGTGCTTCTTTGTGCCTTAATGTTTTGTCTGGTCAACTTAAAGGGCATCTAAAGTCGATTGCCATTGTTTTTGTTTATCGGCCAATCAGCGAGCCGCACCTGCGCAAACGAACCGAAATAGAAGGATTATCTACGTGTACACAGAACATTGGTTGATGAATGAAATTGGTCATGTGACAATGCAAGATGTCAACAAAAGCAAGTGATTTGTTTGTAAACATTGGACATTCAATGTCCCGTCTGAGAATCGACTTTAGATGCCCTTTAATTTCATTTGTAAATAAAATGTTCCTGCCATTAAGGCCTGCAATGTATTTTAATAATATTGGGATGGAGGCAATTTAGTATAAAGGTCAAAGTTTTTATGAAACAGTTGAAACAGTTGATGTCAGCAGGTGATTATAATCATGATTTTGTACTAAAACAGCATCCTGGGGAGGCATAGTTCTTTCGGAGCTGAGATGCGCTGAGGATTGCCAATTTTTCCACAAATGCTTGAGAAAATCATTGAAAGTCTTAGCTGAATTCCTGTGATTTCCAATCAACCAGACTGCACTACATCATGAACTGTCATTTACCTGCAGTGTAAGTGATGTAACCATTTTGGCTCAAGATCACTTTGGCAAACCTTTGTCGAGTGCTGCAAAGTATAGTTATATCCAAAAATGCCAGGTACAACTTTACTGTGCAAAAGGGAAGCCTTAGGCTAACAGTGTCCACTGTCACCATCGGGCTCTCTGAGATCAGAGGGTTCTGCAATGGACCTTCCCTTAAAGTACATGTGTATTGTGCTCAGATTAATCATTACAATGGCATGACTGCATAAGAAGAGGGTACGTGTGCTGGACTGGCCTGCCTGCCAGAATCAAAGTTGAAATAAGTGTTTATTTAAAAAAAAAAAAAGATTAATTTCATGTGCTGAAACAACAAATAATGTGTTGTTCTATTGTTTTCAATATAATACAGGTCAAAGAAATTCTACAAATCACTGCTTTCATTTTTATTACCCCTCAGCCAACGAAAGTCGGTCAAGGGGTATTGTGGTGGTGCGCGGCGTCCGTCTGTCCGTCCGTCTGTCCGTCTGTCCGTTAACTTTTTGTTTCCAGACGATAGCTGAAAAACTCCTTGGCCAAATGTTCTCATTTTTTGGTGGTATTAAATTGTCGTGGTGTTCTCAGTGTTAGCACTGCTTCCTCACTGCAGAAAGATCACGGGTTTGAATCCAGCATGGGGTCTTTCTGTGTGGAGTTTGCATGTTCTCCTCGGGTTCGTGTGGGTTTCCTCCCACAGGGTAAAGACATGCGCATCAGGCTAACTGGAGACACTAAGCTGCTCATAGGTATGAGCGTGTGAGTGAATGGTCTGTGAATGGTGTGTGCACCCTGTGATGGACTGGCAAGCTGTTCAGGGTACGTCCCTGCCTTTCCCCTATAGTCGGGCTCCAGCTTCCCCACGACCCTCATGAGGGAGAAGCGGTATAGAGAATGGATGGATGGATAATTACCCCACCCCAGTCGAAGGGTGAGGGAAGGGGTATTGTTTTCGGTTCGGTTTGTGTGTTTGTGTTTGTTTGTTTCTGTGTTTGTTTGTTAACACTCTAGCAGCAAAACTAATGGCCAGATTCACCCCAAATTCAGTTTAGGGATTGCCACTGACCCAGAATAGACGCCTATTGAATTTCGTAAAAGTAGGTGAAAGTATGTGCGAGGGGCGGGGTTTGTTGTGCCTGGCACCACTTGTTTTATTTTGATTTTCTACAATGTGCTAGCTTTTCCAAAATTGGGACTGCAGATAAAATACAGACACCAGTATGGAACATTGTCACCTCTTCTTAACCAGAAACAGCTTTTCTAGCAGGAACGTAAGAGCCAGTCTAAGCTTATGTTTTCTTCTTAATCCCTTCAAGAAATGAAAGCCATTAGATTCAGTATAGCAGTGAGCCATTTTCACATCATACAGTTAATTGAAGCCGATTAGTAAGCATGACCATTAGACATTTGAAAGCTATTTGAAATTGGTGTGGTAATCTACATTGATTGCAATCATGCTGTGTATTTGTACTTGTTGTGTGTGAATTAGGGACTGTTTACGTGTACGCTTCATACTTACATAAACCACAAAAATATTGAAATTCAACTTTTTTGGCAACACTGGGAAATTTTTGCGCCTCCTCTCGAGTCAAGCACAAATGGATCATAATTTAACCCCCTCAGCCCAAGTACCCCCAAGGGCGGGCTGTGCATATCTCTTTAAAAGCATAATTGCTCTCAAACTGTTCCCTTTAAAGATCGCATGATTAGTAATCAAACCATTTGTTTACTGGATAATCAAGTACGAGACATAAGCCTGACACTCCCTGCTCTCTTCTCTTCAAGCTCAATAGATTGCAGGATTAGTCAGGGTCAGACCCTGGATGCCAAACGATTGTTGTATCTATTCATTACTACTGCTAATTATGATTTACTCATGAAAAAAACAAGAAATTATTTTTGTGTTTGGTTTAATTTCATTTCAGCACAATTGAAAATGAGCTTCTCACATGAGTCACAAGGAATACTACACAAATGGAAAAAATCGAGCAGTTTCAGTACGCCTCATTTTTACCAGTGTCATAAGACCAAACAAATGTGAATTCAAACCAAAACACCATAGGAATCACCCAGGTAATGCCCCCTCTACCCCCCCCCCGACCTATCCTGCATCATGACACCACTAAAGACAGCAGTCAGACACCAGACACAACTTGTCATTCTGATGAATTGGAAAGCGGATCTTGACCTCCACTTCCACATCTGTGAGATACTGAAGTCCCACCCCTGTGTCAGCCCCAGGCGCCCACCCCCTCACCCACCTGTCTACGGCTCCCCATTTCTGAGCCCTAAGTGGAATTAATGGTCCCATTGAGGAGCAGAAATGGGGATACCCCAGACATCCCTCACTGTTGCCCGTGTGATGTCATATGCTTCCCTCTCTCACTTGGATTACCTGAGCTCGTTCATCTTGGCAAAGAGCAACTGATCCCAAAGTACTCAAAAAATGGACAAGCTCCTCATGAAGAGAAGCCCATGGTCGGCCGCAGACACATGGCCCTTGCTCCACAGAACTCTGGGACTGTTAGAGAGCTACTCAACCAACCGTGCAGTTATGGGTCTCTCTCCATAGAACTTGACCCACTGTTGATCCATCAACCTTAACTGCTCACGTCTCTGAGGTGGGGCTCCCATCACAGCCTATGAAGAATTGAAGGCCAGTAATCCAGGGATTGTGCTGCACGTCAGAACCAGATTGAGTCCTCTGTGCATCTTAGTCTATATTCTGGGGCCACTTTCAATTGGCACACCTGTACACCGGCTCATTTATAAAAATACTGTATTAAAGGCACCGATCACACCAAATGTGGTTTATCGGCATGGGGCACCGTTTCCGTTTACCCCCTTGCACAGAAGCCAAGTCTGGCTATTTATGTGTTACCCTATTTAAGGGTTTATAATTCAAGATTTGAGCTTCACTGAGAGGGAGGAAATGGTTTAAATGAAACAAGACACTTGTAGCATTTAGAATTTCGTCGTATTCAAGTTTCTTTGTTATAATTTTAGTGCAGAGTTAGGGCCGCAAACACAAACAAACTTCATGAAAATTCAGCAATGAAATTATTTAAAAAAAAATACTGAGAATTGAAAAATGGCTGGGAGTTAAAACATTACATTTCTGGGATCATAAACTCCTCGACCACAAGTGTCCTTCATCTGACAGTGATACTCAAAATTATCTTCTCTTTATGAGCTAAATAAGATGGCTCTCCAAGTGGCCCCCCATGCTGTCAGAGCCCTCGAAATTGCACACTGTCAAATCATAAAATAATCATATGTGTAACAAAAATCAACTTTTGACTCATGAAGTTCAATATGAATCAATCATTTTCTAACAGATTTTAGCATGAGTTTATCAATAGGCCTATAGGCGCAGATGGACACCAATGGTCACCAGCAATCTCTCCAAACCAAAAACATGCCTTTTCTCCATATTAATGTTCAGATGTTTTGAGGCACTTCACGTCATTATCAGTCCTTTCCCCATTGTCAAATTATGTGAAAGTAGGGGCGGCGTTTTATTTTATGCTAGGGTCCATTGTAAACGAAGATCATGGAGAAATCTGTGGTTACCATTAGCGCTGTCTCGGCCCAATAACAAACAATTTAACAAAAGTTGTTCTTTTTTCTCAAAATTTTATTTTGCACTCCCCTTTAGAACAAAACCGAGTGCCAACTGCTCATATTCTATTTTAAAAAGAAAGGACAAAACGCCAGACTTTGCGGTGGAATTAGTTTGCCACACCTGTTAACATTGTTTAGAGTGTTCACAAAGTGAGTGACAGGAGCATTAGCAGGCGCAGAAAAGACGCATCCAGTACTTTTTACGATGTAGAAGTTAAAAAATCAGGACAGAAGCACCTCGAGTTTCCACAGCGATAATCCTCTGGTGTGATCAGCCCCTCAAACAGCCAATCATTTGGTGACAACCCAATGCATATAAGCGTGCAGACAACGACGAGGGATTCAGCTGTGTTTCCGTCCGAACCCTAAAACTGGGGTGGAACAGTGACTTTGACCATGTAATGATGGTTAGCGCCAAAAGCGGTTGTTTGAATGTGTCAGAAACTGTGGATCACCTGGGATTTTCACACAGAACATCTTCAGAGTTTACAAACAACGGTTAAAAAAGCATTCAGTGAGCAGCAGTGCTATTGGTGGAAACTCCTTGTTAATGAGGGATGATGAAAAAAAAGAGCATCCTTAAAATGTATAACACATCAAGCACTGATTGATCATCATTTGAATGCCACAGCCTACCTTAGTATTGTTTGTGATCTTGCGCACTCCTCTATAGGCACCTGTGGGATAAGGTAGAACAGGAGATTTCCAACGTGAATGTACAACTGACAAATCTGCTGAGACAGCGCGATGCAATCATGTCAACACAGACCAGAAGTTGTACAAGCTGTTTATGGCAACTGCACCTGTATCCATTCAAAAAAGAATTCAAGCTGTCCTGGGGGCATAGGCAAGGTCGTTCCCAGTTTTAAAAATATGTACCAAATAAAGTGGCCGCTGTGTCTATAGTAGTGGTGAGATTGCTGGCTTTGTCTTTTCTGACATGGCCACTGGGCAAATCCTGGCCTGGGACAGCTTGTTGTCAGATGGAGGAGGGTTCGCTGTGGTCCTGGAGGAAATTTACAGCAAAGGTGACCCAGCGGCAGGCCGGGATGCGCAAAGAGGGGGGAGAGCAGAGGGGAAAGGCTAGCCGGTTATTACTCTACCATCTGGGGGAACTTTGAGAGCAATTACACCCGGGTCTATCACTCTCAACCCCTTTGGACGGCAGTAATAAAGACTATTCACCCTAAACCTGATCTTCTCATCGCTGGCAACACAAAAAACATGGATAAATCACATCTACTTGTCTGGGCTTGTGCGAGAGGGGGCAGGAAGGAGAGGGGATATTTTGTGTTGGTTGGTATCAGTTCTGGCAGGAGTCGGGAGGGGGTGTCAGAGGAGGTTTGGGATTGATAGGTTTGGCACGTTCGTTATTGGAGGGTGATGAAGTCAGTGATACTCGGGGACTATCAGTGTCTTTCAGAATGCTTGCGATGATAGCACTGAACATATTTTCACAAACTGCATTTTTCTGTGAGCACGTGAATAGGCCATCGCAAAGTTTTCTTCTGAAGAGAGGTTTGCAAAAATTAAAATAAGATTGTGGGTACACCCGATAAAGACCTTTTATTGAATCGTATCAGAGGTATGTTAGCTAACCTGCTATTGACACGTAGTCTTGCAAGACATTAGACTGTTCAGCATGGTGTACAGTGCTGTGATAAAGTATCTGCCTCCTCTCGATTTCTTCTATATTTGATTATTTGTTGCATTTAAATGTTTCAGATCATCCAACTAATATTAACTGAAAACAAAGGCAATGTGAGGGAACACAAAATGCAGCTTTTACATGATCATTTCATTTATTGTGGGTAAAGAGTTGGGCCAGAACAAGTTAATTTTTTGATGCTCGGACCTGACCGACCCTATTTCACATGAAATGAAAATAAAATGATATTAATAATATTTAATAATATTTAAAACTTTCAAAGTCTTTAGTTTTCCAAATTTTCTTTAAAAAGTCAAAACTCTGCAGTTTATTTAAATATTTATTTCCTAATGCAGTGAAAACATAGCCTGCATTGCAAATTGTTAACACCTACAGTAAATATCTACATTATATCAACATGTCCACCAAAATTTCAGGCCATAAAAAAAAGTTTTTGCTCTTTCTTCGTTTTTGCCTGTGTCTCTATCTCCCATCTATTTTTCTTTGAAAAAGCTGCGTGTCACTGCGTTTTAAAGTTTCTAATCTAAACTCTGCAGTTTATTCAAACACATTTGTTTTTTTTTTTTTTTGGTTTTTTTTTTTGCTCTCAAAATAGTTCTCGGTCATTCTTCAGTTTTACTTGTGTCTGTTTTCTCAAAAATTGTGTTTCACCGCTGCACGACAGCTAACATTTCAAATTTGTTGTGTCGGGCGGATCTTGAATGCATTATGTGCACGTGAGATATTTTTGGTTGATTGCTTAAATTTCCCGCTTCAATCGGATTTTATGGTGATTTCTTTTCAAAGCGGAATTTTTCGCCGCTCAAAACCTGCTGGAGCTTCCATTTGCCTCATTCATTTCATTCATTCATTTCATTCATTTTATTTCATAGTGTAGAGCCATTCATTTTTAAAACAAAATCAATCTTAACTATGATTTAGATCTCATTTTCTTCAAACTTATTGAATCAGCCTTAAAATGACAGACTTGATCAACTAAGATCAAGTTGGGATTGGGATCATGGAAAGATTTTTAAAATGATTATTTGAAACGACCTTTGATCTGAATTTAATTATAAACTTTGGACTCCATTGATTTATTTTAATGGTTTTGATGAAACCAAAAACATGGCAGGACAGTCTGTTTTTGTCACCATATTGCATGTGAATGCACTCATCTGCACCCACAAAAACCGCAACGATTCCGGTGGCATCTTCATGTCTGCTTGACGTGTTTTCAGACATTTTTCTCTTCCTATTGCGGCACAATGAAATAAATAAGCTTGAAAGCAAACTATTTTCCTAAAACGATTTCCCAATAATGCTCGTACTTCTTTCTTCTCGACTGATTCAGTCCTTGCATCGGCGCTTCTTTCTTCTCTTGTCTGATTTCTTCTTTATTTAAAATCGGCATTAGAAACAGCATTAAAAGTGTCAAAAACCCCCGATCCCCATCAATTTTCAATATTTAACACAAAAATGTTTGAAACCGAACTGAAATAGTCCGAACATCACTTTAAGAACGACTACATTTCAACTTATTTGCCAATCATCTTTGGTTACTTGTATTCATAAAAACACAATTCTCTTTTAATTTTTCTTTTCCACTGACTGACCCTATAAATTTAAAAAAAAAAAAATTCTTAAAAAGAATTTTTAAGATGATGATGTCGACAATCTGGTATTCACCAGCAGTTATTCTTGTTCTAATGTCACCCAGGTTCATCCATTTCTTTCCCAGCCTCACTGTCTATAAAGTTCAAGAAAATTAATTTCACTCTTGCTAGATATTATTCAAAAAGTTGCAGTAGCATAATCAAAATTAATTTTCTTTTATTTTTTTCTCCTTTGCAGTTTTTTTCTCGCTCATTTAAATTTCTCTCAGTTGTTGCCTCGGGCGCATATAATTGTATTTTTTTTTTTTTTTTGCCTGCGATCCTTAATAAAACTTTTTTTAATTTTGATTCCTTGTTTTATGCACATGTTCAAATGTGACTCTGAGATTCAGTGTGTATGCATTGGAATATGATTAAAACAAATTTGAACAATATTTAAAAATATATTCTCATTAACCTCTCAAGCCCTGAGCGTCTGGTTCAAAAATGGCATGTCCAAAGTGAAATGAGTTTATCTCTGCAAGTACTCAGTCCATTTGCATAATCTTCATATCATAATAAAGGTAACATCATTTGGGATTTCTGTCATGGATTAAAAAAATGAAAAATGAAAGATCTCATTTGCGCCTAATAAAGTTTTACTCATATCCCTTGTGAACTTATTTAGTTGCAGTCTGAAACCTCTAAAAAATTACAGCACAGAATCTCACCACTATCTGTGCCAAAATTTACTCTAATCAAGTAAATCAGAGCAAAATTAGAGAGGAATGTCTAGATGGCTTCTCCAAATTGGCAATTCAGGTACTTGGTGTGCCATTTCAGATTTCTCAGATAGCAAACTGTAAAACTAATTTAATTTCACTTTTATGTCACTACTGGCATACATTCCATCCAAATACAACCACTATTTTAATTTTTTAATTTTAAATTTTTTTTTATTGTTTCTGCCAGTCCTGTATGCATTTTCCCATTCAAAGAAAATACATACAAATAAAATTAAGTTTTGACTCCACTGGAGCAGATTAATAAAAAAAAAAAGCAAATAAACAAAATTATGAATACAAAAATGTAAATTTAAAATGATAGAAATTAAAAAGAACAAAAACCCCAGTAATTACTTGTACAAGAATAATGCTTTTACTGCCTAAAGAAGAGCTTGGCATCCCAGAATTCAATCCTTGGATTTCCAGATGCAAGCTTTCGCCCACTACCACTAGACTATCCAACTAGCCAATCTACCGCTGTCAAATTGCCCATATAAAGAGTGAGTGAAGCATGTCATGCACCCTGATTTAGCATTTGTATTGTTGCCTGTCTTAATGCATGTGCAAGGATTCTCAATCAGAAAAGACTTTGAAAACAACTGTTGAATATTTAGTGGATAATCATACCAAAAAAACTACAAATAAAACAGTTAAGAGTTTGTATTGCTGCGCTCTTTAAGTACATGTAAATGGCCAATGGACTCAGTTTGACACACGGGGAATGCAAGGCTCTATCTCAGGCTAGGTTTGTGTGATTAAGGTGGTTTAGGGCTCGTTGGAAACTTCAGAGCCCATAGAATCAAATGGCCACCCTCAAAGTCTTACTGACAGCATCACAAGCCGATCACAGAGAGGAAAATTCATTGCAAGCAACCAGACTGCGCAGGAGCTGGTATCCTTTGAAGCAGTGCCGCAGAAAAAAACATGTATGAAGACTGGTAGATCTAGTTTCGATATAACATGGACACATAGGGCTAACAATAGCAACTGCAGATTTGCCCTCAAACAGTTTTTTATTTCAAAATATCAAAGGTAAGAAAAAATTTTTGCTCATTTCTGTAGAATGTGAGGTATATCCCTGCTGTCCTTTGAGTGTGTTGTCCGTTTAAAATGACAAGGCTTATATCGTTGGATTCTGTGGACTTTCCCCTTTCATTTGATGCATCGCTTGTATACCTAGCAAAAATTCAGTAGAAATGCTAGTGACTGATCGCTGATATTATTTTATCCTATGTTTTGCTACATGCTTATTTACTTGCTTGGTGCTTGATTTGTGTTCAGTTGAGGTAAAAATGGTGAACATGAGCTTTTTGCCGAGTTCCTTCCCATTAAGTGGATATACCGCATGACGATGTTGCTATGAAGAAACATGCTGTTTTTATGATGTGTAATGATCGCCCCCGGTACCGAGAAGTGTTTTTTCTACTTTATGGAAAATCCGCCCTTATAATCGCAATTTTCCAAGGTGCAAGGGCATCGGGCTTTTAAAGGGAATGGCAGATGACACTCTGATTGGTTTATTTTATGTTATGCCCAAAACACACCGATGATTAATTGAGGGAGTAAGTACAGCCCCTTTGAACTATGTGCCTTAATTTGTGCTCAGATAACCTGTCGTTAATTCAGCAAAAATGGTTTAGACACATCAAAAATGCACTTGCACCACGCACTTCAGATGATTCAGATAGATGATTAAAATAGGGCCCAAAATCTTATCTGCCCAGATATTATCGATCCTATCAAAGAAAAAAGTTTAAAATTTGCTAATATCTGATTGCGGCTCAAAACAGTGTGAAGCTGATATTCACAAGTTCACTAGCTAATTTAAATCTAAACCCACCAACCATCTAATACAAATGCAGCACAAGGCTGAAACTGATGATTACCAATTCACAAAGATTCATAAAAATGACCAATTTCAAATCAACATTTACTACCTTAGATTTACAGTACCAGTCAAAAGTTTGAACACACTTTTGCTAATGTCACAGCACTCTGTTTTCAGAGAAACTTAAAATGGCTTTACCTCACTATATAGTCTCAAATGGAATCTTGTATGAGGTAAACAGAAGTGAAAGGAGAATGATTTACTTGTTTAAATAGTGTCAAAAATTTTGGAATTTTTGAGGCCCTTTTTTGCAAAGAGAACAGACAAATATGCTCCTTCCATTTTCCAACGGCCACATCAAAGTCAAGCTGTTTTGAGTCTTATTTGGCAAAATGGTTGATGAGAAGCAAACCGGAAGTAAGGAAAATCTTTGGGAATTCAGACGGCCCCTCAGCTACAAACTCATTATAGCCATATGATTGCCCTTGTAAAAAATGGATTTAAGAATTAGATCTTTTTTTTTTTGTTGCAAGATAAAGGGTGCTTGTTTATTTATTAGCATACATTGTAAGAATAATGTGGATACGTCCAAACATTTGACTGGTACTGTACCTGGCCATGTGTGACAGGCTACAATAAAAGTGCTGTGGATGTGACAAGAAACTAGTGTCTTCTCTGAAATTTAAATTGTAAAACCAACTTAGAACACACTACAGAAAACATCCTGAATATACCTGGTCTATAATTGACATATGATTATGTAAATTAGAGTGCGTTGTGTCTATGCCTGTGACATGAAACGTGATATGTATTGTATGATATGTTTTTGTAATTGTATAAAATGAAAATAGTTCAATAAAGTTCTTTAAAAATCTTAAACACCAGTGAACCACTGTGAGAGTCATTATCTCCAAATGGAGAAATCGAGGAACAGTGGTGAACCGTCCTAGAAGTGGCCTCTCCACCAGAATTCCTCCAGGAACACATCGATGACTCTCTTGAGAAGTCACATAAGAACCCAGACCTATGATCTCGAGGAAAAGAGGAAATCGTTAGGGGGAGAAACACTTTTTGCTTGACACTGTATATGAGATTGAAAAATCAATCAAGTAAATCTGGGTTTGTCCTGCCTCTTTGCAAGGACAAACTCTTGTGCTTTTCGAAAGTGTTCGTGGAGAGGTAGATTTTTATCCAAAATTGTAAAGCTTGCCAGACTAGTCCTTTCCCAGTCCGGCCCTGAGATCATAATCCCACAGTGCTGAGGGGTGGTCAGAGTGTCAAGTGCAGGTGATAGGGCAATCATAGGTCATAATGTTCGACGAGCGCAGCCTCTTCAAACTGGTTTGTGCTCCGCCCCCAGCCCTTTTCCCTGATGCTTTTCTTTAAAGTGATTGTTGCTGATTCCTAATGGCTCCCTAAAAGACCATATTGATTTTACAGAGAGGATCCTGCCTGTTTACCCTATCTGGCTGCCTCCTTTAGCTATCTGCCCAGCTTGTGGCCAGATGCTCTCTCTCTCCTCCTCTGCTTAAGAGATGGTTTATGCCACGATGCTGTGCTAGACTATTGCGCGCCCAGCCTGTTTCTTTGTTTATTTATTTATTTATTCTTTGCTTTGCGAGGAAAGTCCCATTAGGATACAGATCTCTTCTTTCAGGTAGTCCTGGTCCTGTTGAGTCGCCACCATGCAAATGATCATGACGCACAAGGCAATTCCATCCTTTCTTTTCAGTGCCGACAAAAATAGCAACTCTAGTAACAGTCTTTTCATGAAACAGGCATTTTTTTTCAGGTGGAGCACAGGAACACATCAAGTTCCATTTATGAAATGTGCTGGCTTAATGGTCCCTGTCAAATATCTCCATCTAATGACAAATATCACCAATCAGCAATACTATTGGCACAGGGATCTTGTTATACCAAAATTGTAAGATTACATTTCAATGGAATTATATTCTACGGGTAAAAATGTTGACATAAGCTTTGAAACGAATCATGCACTACACCATGAAACTTCTTTTTTTTTCACTGTTTTGAATTAATGAACATGATGTTACATTTCACTTCACATAACGCAAGGAAAACAGGTGCAATGTTCACAAAGGCTGAATCTGTCAGACAGTATGCAAATAAAATTGCAAGTAATCCCCAGGAGTTCCCCCCTGAACAGGATGTCATCAAAGCTCTTAAATAAAGCATGCAGGGGATTTATGCAGGTAAAGATGACTGGGCAAGACTTTCTGTTCATCTATGTAGAGTATTATGACATCTAAAAATGAATAAGGAATTCTACTACTGCCTTCAACTGGGTGATAAGAGTAAGTTGAGAAAATGTATGTCTTATGTTTCCAACCATGATGCAAAATGGAAGCATAACAACTAAAGTAGTATAACAATAGGTTTCATAAAACTACCGCTGTACATTTCATGGCTTACAACATGAGGAGCTACTTACAGCAGCACTTGCTATCCATCTATTAAAAATTGGAACCGGATAACCGGATGTTGTTATTTCCTCCTAAAACAAGGGGTGGTCGATACCAGACAAGGCTGCCCTCCCACGCTGGCACTCACCATTGGTCTCTCTTTAGTAGGCTAGCATGAGTATTGTATTTATTTGTTTTATTTAATAAGAATGTTGTGCGTAGGATGTTGAATTTTCATCGGTAAATTAATGACTAAGGTTCATCTACTTCACAGCATTGACTTGTTATTACATTCATACAAGGCCAATGGTTGCACAAAGAGCATAATGTAAAGTAAATGGTTGTTTTAGAACAAATCGCATACTCCTGTTTCCTATCTTCTTTTAAAGCAGCCAGCTTCAAAGTTAAGTACTGTTTCCTTAAGAGATATGTCAGTTCCTTGGCTCTTCCCCGTAAAACTGTCACTGATGAAATTGTTTCTTCAGTGGGGCACATTGAACACAAAGCAGGGGCGAAATCATAGAAAATTGAGAAATCTTCTTTGAAACCTTGAATATGAATTTCAATAATAAAGTTATTTTGTATTTCCTGAGCTAAGTTTAGTGTGTACATTCTAGTGACAAGGATAAAGCAGAGAAAGAATTGTCTGAATTTATTAGTCAACAAAAAACATTGACTGAATGCAGAACAATGTTTCTTGGCACTGCAAGTAACATCCAATAGGTTTAAAATGGGAAAGTGCTCTTATTTTATTTTTTAAAACTTATTTTAAATTGAAGTATACTTCAATACAAAAAGGAAATCTTAAACATGATGCTAGTGCAGATTTTTAAATGTAATTGTTGCACTTCACACATTTTGTATACTATACTTTGTGATAAGCAAAAAAGACACATTATTATTCATTTCTTTAAGTTCCAACGGCACGGCTTGTAAAAACAAATTCAAGAGTGCATATTTGCATGGTTTTTAATAGAATTATCACCATGAAACTCAGATGCAAGTTGCTACTATATAAAGCTACGATTAGAGATATCCTCACTTTAATCCATCCATCCATTCCGTACACCTCTTCTTCCTCTCTAGGGTCGCGGGGGGAGCTGGAGCCTATCCCAGCTGACTGTGGGCGAAAGGCAGGGACCATCCCTGGACAGCTTGCCAATCCATTGCAGGGCGCACACAGCATTCACACATACATTCTGACAAACTTGGTACTCAGGTGCAGACAGAGGATCAATTTATCAGACTTTATGGAGATTGTAAGAGTGGCCGTTCAGTCTGGTTCATTAGCAATCAGTAGACTTGCAGCACAGAGACGAATATCCAAATCAGGGTCAGTAAACGGGCGGAGGTTCAAAAACCAAATGGTGAAATCACAAATCTAGGGAGAAGACAGAGTCATAAGTTGATAAACCTGCCGAATTCAAAACTAGAAAAATATCATAACACACAAGGGACAAGGCAATCTTGAAAACAGTGGACAAAAAGAAATCCAAACCAGAAAAACACGCTCAGAATACAGAAGGCTTGTAAGTAACTACAGAATGAAACTGAATGAGGAAACAGGGAACTTATAAACCTAACAAATTAGACGAGGCAAACTCAAATCAGGTGTGCTGAGAACTAGGAAGTGTAACTGGGGGCGTGTTTACAAACAAGGGAACGCATAGAACTAATTAACAAGCGGAACGGGGAGGGCTAGTGCAGGAGCGAAATGAAAACAAAAATATGCGGAACAGAAATGGGGAATGGAAATGAAAAGTAGAAAAACAAAGCAATGCACAACATCATAATAATAACAGTGATGAATAAATACACAAGAACTGGAAGTAAAAGGAAAAATGAAAGAAACAAGCTATGGATTACTGACACACTCATACCTATGGGGAATTTACAGTTTCCAATGAGCCCGACATGCATGTCTTTGAACTGCAGGAGGAAACTGGAGTGAAACCCACTCTAACACAAGGAGAACATGCAAACTCCTCACTGTAAGGCCCCAGGCCAAATTTGAGCCTTCTTGTGCTCCACACTTCGCCACCAAGCCACCCGTCCCTTTAATCGTTAAAAGGATTTATTTTCTGAAAATAGAGTTGAACATGGATCGCATGAATTGAATGCTAACATTGAAAAAACTAAATGTTAAAATTACATAACAGATTTGCTGCATTAGAATAGCCTGGTGTATGACATTACACACAACTCAATGTTTTCATATGTAAGTCCTGTTTCAGAAAAAATGTAAAAATAAAGGACTGAAATTGGCGAATGTGTTTCAGCACGATGTGGCGAACAAAAGAATTCTGACATACGTTGGTGATTTAAATCATGTCGGTAGGTGTGACGCACCTGTTTATTGACCCGAGGCTGAATGCCCGCAGGGTTTTCAGACAGGTGTTTAAAGATTGTTCTGAATCATAGACCAGTTAAAATCAAGAGACCTCATCACAGTTGGGAAAACATGCTCAATGCTTATCCAAACTGGGCTAACAGAAATAAAACACTCCAGGAAACAGGATGTCCTCACTCGATCAGTCACCTCTGCTTGCTTTGTACGATGCTTGAAAGCATGCTTATCTCTCCAGGCCATTCTCAGACCTCACTGAAGATGCTGTGTGCTCAGCTACACCAGAAAAATCCACAAAAACACATTCTCATATGGACTTTTATTAGTCATATTTCAAATACAAGCCAAACAGCAACTGAATACTGAAGTGTTTGATTGACTGGTGGCATGTGTACAAAGCTACAAAAAAAAAAAAAAAAAAAAAAAATCATCCTCTTATTTTCTCATTTTTTGCGTATTTGGCACACTGACTGGTATCAGATCTTAATATGTTATACTGAGCATAATAAGAAGAAAGAAAATACAGTTTTTAAATGATCTTTCATTAAATTTATTCTAGGTAAAAGGATATATAATCCTTATATCACCTATGTGAAAAAATACTTGCCCCCAGCATCTGTTTTTGGCTCTGATATGAACTGAGAACAAATGCTTTCATTAACCAGAGATCAGTCTCGCATCGCTGTGAAGGAATTTTGGCCCCACGTATCTTTGCAGAATTGCTTCAAATCAGTCACACTGGTGGATTTTCAATTAGTAGGTGTCATGGTTTTTGGAGGCTGGTGAGCTTTCTTTGTTGATCTCGTCCGGGAGAATTTTGTTTTGCCCACAATCGGATTCTTTGGCCAGCTGGCATCAATTGTGGGCGGCGCCCGGACTTTATTTAAACCCAAGTTCCGCCTCGCCACCTTTGCTAGAGTGTCAGTTACCATTGCACTGTAGCCCGCAAGATCTCTAGCTAGAGAAGTGCTGAGGAATTAGTTGCAAAAAAGGAAAGTGTTAGTTAGTAAAGGGAATCTTTCTCACCCCTTTCCTCTTTCTGTGCACCGTCTGGTGCTTTGTCTTTTTATCTCGGTTCCTGAGATTTTTCCTTTGTTTCGTTCTGTCTAGCTCGCTCTGCTTCCTTATTTCACTCGGACTACATTTATGTCCTTTGGAAGCGCGAGTCTCTCTCTCCTATTTTGTCTGTGTTTGTCTCTCTTATATTCCTGTACTTCCTTTCGTTCCGGCCACTGCATTTGGCGTCTCGAAAAACCAGCCATCACAAGCAGGTCCTTCAAGTTCCCAGCACAACATCTCAATGGGGTTCAATAACAAGTCAAAACTTTTGCTTGACCACTCAAATTTCCAAATCCAAATTTTAGATCTTTTGACCATTTAGTGATGGACTTGCTATTGTGCTTTTGCCTGTTATCTTGCTGTATAACATACTGTAACTGCGCGTGAGCTTATGATTACAGACTAATGACTCGACCAGCTCAGACACAATTTTTTTTATAGAGAGCAGAATTCATTGTTTAACCATTAATGGCAAGTGTTTCTGGCCCTGAAGCAGCACAGCTCACCTAAACCATCATACTACCACCACCCTGCTCGACTGTTGGGATGATGCACTTATTGTGGAATGCTGTGTTAGACTAATAATCTTGAAGATCTCCATTTCATTCTCTTTAGTGCTTTATTGGCAGAAATAGTTATACGTGGTAATTGCAGATATGTTTTTTGACTTCTGACTCAGAAATCCAAATAGTGTCAGCTGTCTGACATCAGTCAGTTGGAGTTAGTGATGTAGTCAAGACCACCTAAACCAAGACCAAGACATGACCAAGACCAGAGTGTATCGAGACCGAGCCAAGATCAAGACTTTTAGAGCCCGAGACCAAGTCAAGACCAAGACCAAGGCAGGGCAAGATTAAGTCAAAAGAGCAAATGTAAAAAAAAATGGTTTCAGATAAGCAGAAGTATTAACCCTTTGGGCGCCAAATACATTTTCAAGGAATTAAAAATGTAGTTATCCTGAGCTGTTGAAAACCTATCATGTGGCAACTTGTTTAAAAGAGCTCCCTCAGGGGAGCTCTTTTAAACAAGTTGCCACATGATAGGTTTTCAACAGCATCTGACTTTGATATCTTACATCATTGGGCAACTATAGTCGCCCACGGCGCTGAAAGGGTTAAAACCTCATACATTTATGTAAATGTGTGTACTGTATTAGAACATTAATGTGTGGATCAACACAATACATACACAGCAAGGGCATTATGGCAACCACTATTATCAAATAGTTACAACGATATGATTGATATGTTATGATATGCCCAGACCAGTTAATTTCCTTCCCATAATACAGAAATACAAAGCAGTAAATGTGTATTTTTCTTTTAAGTATCTAACATCCTTTTTTAAACAAATGTCAGGTAAAACATTATACGTTATTTAATCTGCAAATGTGCATTCAAAATGCATTCAAAATTAGCGCTCTTAAAGTGCCGTGTGCTTATGGCCAAGCAAGCAAGGTAGCATCTGTCTCTACTCTGCTGTCAAATCTCTAGCTCCCCACCCAACTGAGGGAGCAGCACTACGATGTGTAAGTATGTTTCTGGCTGGAGTGGTATGCAGCCACTAGCCAATGCTAACGCTTGGTTGCAAATAGCTGGCAAGCAACTGAAACTAGTGCCTTGAAACATGCAGTATGTACATAGGTAGCTAATGTTTACAGTCACTTAATCTCTTACGGTGAAGGGTGAAGAGATTTCAGAGGAGTTCTGGTACAAAGGCAGATTGCTAACATTAGCTTGCTAGCTTTGCAAGCTTGACTTAACTTCATTTATGCTTCCTTTCTAACAGCCGATAAAAGTTCAACGTGGTCCATGATATCTCAGTAAATGTTGCATTGCAGAATTTGCATGCTGCTGAGTGTTTTCTTTTGTATGTTGTATTGCAGATAAACTCTTTATGGTTTTGGTAGCCAAATTTTATTAAACAAAATCTGGCGACTGTCACAGCTTCCTCACCTGTCTCCCGAATTTACTTTTTGGAGCGCATGTTAGGGGGGGCAGGAGGAGAGGTGACAGCCGTCAAGTTAACGTTACTGGTCGCATTTGAAGCAGGAAGTCTTACATCCAATCACAACAATGATGTCAAAAATAAATCAGACAAGTCACAGGCAAATTAGTGATATACCCACAGTTCATGTCTTGACCGGTCTTGGGGAAAAAAAAAAAAAAAAATCCGAGTCCGCTTTATCCAAGACCGAGCAAAAATGCGGTCGATTCCGAGACGAGACTGAGACCTTCAAAAAATGGTCTTGAGACCAAGACCGGTCTCTAGTACTGTTGAACAACACTAGTCGGAGTTGGTTCCTGGTCCACACCTCAGTGGACACATGAAAGTGAGCTCACAGGGAGAGACTCCAGGGAGGGAAAAGAGAATTTAGAGTAAGAGGCTACAGTCACCCCTCCTAGTATGATGATCCATCCCAAACTGAGCAAAAACCCACAACCTATATTCACAGCACAATCAGTGACAACAGCTGATCACTCAGAATAACAAGGCTATCAACCAATTAACAGGAACAGCTTGCAAGACAGCTGAGAACAATCAAGCAGACAAGACGCATAAACAAGAACTCAATTTATTTGAAAAAAAAATGAAAAAGAACAGGGCAAGAACCCCCACGGAGCAAGTCATGATGCAACAGTAACAAGGAAAAACTCCACAGTGGAAAGAAACCTGGGACAGAACCCACCCAACTCCTTAAAAATGGGGACTCAACTGCTTAAGGTTGGCCCTGGAGTGAAAAGGAGATGAGGAAGAAGGGGTGATGGAAGGCCCACAGGACTGGGCAGCAGAAACCCTGTTATACTGGGTGAACGGATACCTTGTAATGCTAGGCAGGCGAATGCCTTGTAATGCTCTAATGGTCTCTTCTGAGCAGTGATATTCCGTAGATTAGTCTTAAGTAGTCAGAATTTCTGAGCATATTACCCATATTGAGTGACAACACTGGAAATGTAATTTTTTTTTTTCTGGTGGAAAAAGATTTGTGTTTTCCTCTGGTCTTGTGGCGCTATGAGCAAGTCTCACTGACCAAGAAAAATTATAAAGCCACAGCCAGACACCGAAATATCTGCAGGTTCACTCTATTGTTACTGCAACCAAAAATGAGTATTTATTCTTGATGGTAATGTCCGTGTTTGTTTCAACAAACAATTTCTTTGTGTTCCTCAACACAGTCACATTCACCTTTACAATAGTTTTACAGCTTCTATGTTGCTGCACTTTCACCCAAATATACTCTCCTGATTCTCAGTGCTAGTCCTTTCCAAAACTCCCTTGCTTCACTGAGAAAAATCCCTCTTGTCAGAAATCACTGAAACAACTAATGGTTGCAAAAGGATTCCCCAGGCTACCATAAGCATCCTTCTTTTGGAACTATCACTCTACTGACTGTCCGCATAAACTAAAAGAACTTGATATTCCTGCTATATTGGTGTAAGGGCTGACAGGCTAAACCACTCACTATTCTGTTAAATCACATTACTGCCAATGGGAGCACTAATTTTGTACCTAAAGGGCTATTGTTCAATCTACTGCACTGCATCATAAGTAAAAAAGGCTAATTATAAGATATAAGAGGTATTAAAAATGCAACATGCAACAATGTAAAATATTTTGTGGAAATAATATAATTAAAGCTGCAAGTTGCATTGAATGGGCCCTCGCTTCCCAGTTGCACCTTGGATGAGAGGGCAAATTCAATGCTGCTTGTTGAGAAATGTTGAGAATTGTGAACAACCTCTAAAAGAGGGTTGATTTTAGGACAGAAATTGAAGAATAATGAAATTTATATTGGTGGTGTTGCATATCAAGAGTTTTCCAAAAATATAGGTTTCATTCAAATTTAAGGATACCCACATCCTGAAAAAGGGGCCAAAAAGGGGGTAAAATATGGGTCAATATTACCAAAGAACTATAAATGATACAGAATATTGGTTGGTGGCGATAGAAAGCTTTTGACCATTACTAATAGCTGATGTTACCACAAATCCACATACATCATCAGATGGGTGTAAAAATGGTACCCTAAAAGGTGTATGTTTTGATACCGGTTTGTAAAAGTAGCATTTTTGAGAGCCTATAAAACCACAATAAAAGGGTTAAAACTACAACATACTTTGATTGGCAGTGAAGGGTAGTACAGTGCCTAGAGAACAAGCCCTGAAAAAATCATGGGGTTAGCTTTATTACTTTCAGAGTTGCAGCCTGTTAAAAATGGAAAAAATGCTAATTTTGCCAACTGGGGTGCCACACCCACTTTTTTGACCCCCCAGATAATCTAAATGAGAGGGCCGATTGGGCTAAAACTTGGTATGTCTTCATTTGGCACCCAAAGCAAAATTCTGCCGAAGTTTGAAGAAAATCCTTGACTATGCCCATAGGATCCCTGGTTGACTTCATGCGGAATGACCCTTTAATTATATTATTTCCACAAAATTTTGTACATTGTTACTTGTTGTGTTTTTAATGCCTCTTAGTAAATTTACCAAAACAAGCAGCTGCTATCTCTATGTCAAAGTCATTTTAGTGAAGAGTGTCTAAGCTTGCTTGTTATGTGGAATAAAAATAATGGGTTTTGAGCGCTAGATCACTACCAAGGGATGACCATCAATATGTACATATTCCATACAGATCCGAACAACTTATTTGACTGCAAACTCAGGCTGAGGGTCGTTAAGAAAAAAACTGCACTAGTATTTTTGCCGTTGTATTTGCATCATAAAATGGCTTACGTAGTGAAAATCCTTACACTTACAAAGGATAGGTAATACTCCAACATAGCACAATATTTGACCAGATAAGAATGCAGTTATCTCCTTGGGCCAGGGTTCAATAAAGAGTCACATCAAATGAATATATTAGCTCAAAGGGCTAATTTAAGTGTATGGGCATTCAAAGTGGGTAAACAGTGTAGAAATTTTTAGTTTTAAAAAAATTAGCAGTTTTTATGTGTGGTCCCCAGACTGATAATTGGATAATTGGACAGTTGGCTGCTCAGATGTTTCATGGCCAGATGTATGTGATTCTTCATTATTTAATTAAGAAAGTAAGCAGATAAAAGATCAAGTGTAGCACTGATATTTGGAACTTGTTGCTCTTAACTCTCAGTTAGAGGTCCAAAAACTGTCTCTGCCAATGAAAAGGTGCCATCATTCAATAGAAAAATTAAGAAAAATACCATCAGAGAGAAAGCAAAAACATTACGTGGCCAAATCATCCAGTAAGTTCATTCTTAAAAACAAAGAACACACTGATGAGTTCAGGTTCACCAAAATGCATAACAGCTGTGGAGGGTGACGGGAGAATTTCGCGGTAAAGAAAAATCCCTTCACAGCATTTGGCCAGACCCAGGCACCCTGAATATATTTAAAATTCAACAGTCTAGGAAAGACTTCATCTGAGCACATACCAAGGGGTTGCCACAAGGTGAATCACACTGGTACGCCTCAAAAACAGGAAAGTCATATTTGATTTTCCCATGACAGCCAAAAAATCTGTATGGTTCTTGAACAATATCCAATGGATAGATGAGACAAAGAGCAACTGGAGAAAACTTGAGCCAGAATGATGGAAAGGGAAGAGTAAACAAAAGATCTTCACTTCGTCTGTGAAACATGCCGGAGGTATTGTTATGATGCGGGCATGTACGGTTTACAATGATGATGATGATGATGATGTAATACTTTATTAATCCCCAAGGGGGGAAACTGAATGTCACCATTTTACATTGGACAGGCAACAGGCAATGAAAACATAGAAATGACTCAGGCAGTACAAAATAAGTGCAAGGCACCGCAGCACAATACAAGTAGCATCAACATAATAAATAGAAAAATGGGAAAGTTTCTTTTTTTATTTATTTTTGAGTCGACTGCTGACTTCAGTAAAAAGGACGAATCCGGAATTATAAAGGACAATTTTGTCTGCTCAGATTTATCTTCTGCTACAAAACTCATTAGACAGCGCTTCACAGTGCAGATGGGCAACGATCTGAGGCATGGTTTGAAGGAAATCCAAGAGCAATGTTTTATAATTAGAGTCAATTACCTGACATAAATCCTGCTGAACATGCAAGAACATGAAAGAGGAAGCTCATTATTGAGTGATGTCTATCGGTTCCAGAATTCAGGCCGTCACAGACTGCAAAGAACTGGCAACCATGTATTAAAAATGACTATTTATTTCATGACTGAATGGAGAAAAGTGAACCAGTTCCACACAACGGTTTTGTGAAACTTTATTGATGCTTCAATTTTTTCTTTGATTTTTGGCCAGTCTAATTATTCAAATTAATTTGAAGTTGCTTAAAACAGATAGATACAAGATTTTGCGAGGTTTGGAATGTTTTACCCCCATCTGGTGAGTCTGGGAAGAATTGCCGTTGAGAACGGAATGAAGCACACACCCCCACAACAGGTTGCCCTTACCAAGAAATACTTCTTGATTATTATCCCGCACCACAAAGTGGGACGGGGGATATTGGATTGGGGTCCGTCCATCCACCGATCGTCACATCCATCCAGGCCAATAGGGACAAGATTTCTCTGGAACTATTATACCTAGATGCTTGAAATTTTATATGCTCAATAAGCTAGTCATGATCTATGTTGAGTTGGAAAATGGATGTTGAAGCACATTTTTTAACTGAATTATGGCCCTTGGTCTTGACCTTGGTGGGGGATAGTGATGACACTGTCGTCTCGTTGCCAATGGACTTCACGTTATTGACCTTATGGGATTTGTCGTGGGCATTAAACACATGTGAGCAATTAATAAAGTGCATCACATCTGGACATTTTTTCTTACTAGTTTTGGCTTAGGCTTATACTGCAGTAGCTCACTTTAGGCCCCAGGTTACTGATTAACCTAACGACCTCCCAGTGTCTTATAAATGTTATTTAAGATGTTCTGGGACTGAAATGCTTGCTATTTTTGACAGAATTTATTCTGCAATCGCTTATGGCAAAATGCCGCACAATGCAGTATGGTACAGCACATAAAGCCAGCAGCAAATAATTTCCCGAACTTAAGTTAAAGAAGCTAACAAGATATTAAACATACCTGCTTGCTAGCGAGCTAGCTTGCTATACCTCAATGCGATAATGTGAAAACGTAAATTCAATACTCCTTTGGATGGTTAAGCTTCAGGCAAGAAATCAAGGTCAAAACTCTATGTAGCATATCAAATCATTCATAGACATAAAACATGACTTGAATTGCAAGCAAACCTTAGCTTACCAGTTCCTCACTGTGTAACAAACTTGCAACCGCATGAATTCTGCCCCAGAATAACACGTGGTTTCCCCATTGTAACACAACTGGCTAAGTGGTGCTTTTGCTGTTGTGGACCAAATTAACAGACACATTTTGGATCGGACAAAAATTAGAAAATTGTCAAAATCCAAATAAATGTAATTTTTGAGAGAAAATAAATACAATTATTATGCATCTTTTGGGAAGCCCTACTGATCTATGTAGGTGTGTGCAACCATTTTGCTTTGTTCAGTGTGTGCTTGTTTGTCCAATTACTTTTGAGCCCCTCAGATAAGGGAGGTCTGTATAAGAACGGTTGGAATTCATGTGCAATTTATACAACATTTCTGACAAAACTCTAGCATATGAAGTAAAAATAATGACATTGTACTACTTTGAAAATACCCATGGCCTACTCGCAGACCTGACTTAAAATAACTTCCTAATCTCATTCAGAATTCTAGTGACCTTACATCCGACTGCAATCTCCAGAGGTTCTATTTTAGTGATCTTTAGTTTCAACAGGGTTGGTAGAAATTGAGCTTGGGTGTTTCTAGTGGGACTTTACCCATCTTTCAGTTACATTTGAGATGAGAAAGAAGAACTTGTCACTAAGGGGGTTTCCAAAAAACTCTGACAACACTCAAAACTCTGACAGCTGATTTTCTGCACCTCTCTCTAGCTCTCTGGTTTACTACCTGTTATATAAATGGTCAATATTTGCATGATTGTGAGGAAGTGATATTTGGAAAGTTTCTGACATTTGAAAGGGGCCTGTGGGGGTATAGGCAAAAACAAGGGCTCCAGCTCGCCCTGGCCCCATTATGCAACACCAAAACCAGAGAGCCCACTTTGAAGAGACAGCGCTGTATGCAAATACATCCCACGCAAATTTACGGCCTCGTGTGCCCTCCACAATCGAGTTGGGCTGTTTTGCATCTTCAGGCTGGCCACACCCCTGTTTTACCTGAAATGTGAGAGCCTTTTGTTTATGACAGCCGTAGCGCTGATCTTTTATTGTTATGACACTTATCACTGCCAGGCAGCTGAGCATGAAGGCTTCTGCACCATGTGCTGCTCAAACATGCCGGCCCCCTCCTGCCATCACGCAGGTGGAATGCCCTCCGAGCGCATGTTTAGCTTCTGCTAAGCACACTTACAAGAGATTCTCGTGCAGAAGTGTGTTTTTTTTCCAGACACGCTTTGACTCATGCTGCTCAAGAGCGTACAGAATTGGCTCAAAGCCAATGTGGAATAAAAACCTATTATTTGCCGTCCCTGAAAAAAACAATCACGCTTAACTCTTTTAAAAATTGATGGGATGTAAAGAGATACTCATCAAGCAAAAATGTGTTCGCAAACAATGTAGACAGAGGAATACGACACTTTTTACTACCAACAAACGTGCCAAGATCCCTCTGATTCTTGAGCTGAGACGGCCTGATGTTGAATCCCTTTTCCAACCCATGATCCTTTCTGCGAAGTGTCTGCGATGCCGGGAGACTCCACAGATGCACAATGAATATGCTGGACAAGGCGTGTCTGATTTATAGAATAACAATGTAAGATAATCTTACTTAAAGCTCTGGGCTTGTCTGAAAATACCGCAGTACAGAAGTCTTTGGGAACTCCGAATCAATCCGTAAAATGAATGGCATATTTCAAAACTCTCTTTTTTGCCAAAGCAACCACCTAAGTTTGAATAGAAAAAATAATTAACATATATATGACAAAAAGTGAAATAAAGATAGCTAAACAGACCCATCAGCAGTTAATTAATGGGTGTGGCCATAATGAACGTTTCAGTGGCGGGGCAATTTACTTTCGTTCTGTGATTGGTTGAGCTCCTGACTGATGAACTTTGATGGATTACTCAAGCACAATGTGATGTCACCTTGGGATGTAAATGTTCACGCCTAATTTGAATATAGCCACCGGGAAAGGAAACTCTAGATCTGTAAATCTATTTAGGGTAGAATAGTCATCTTCTCATATTTTGTGTATGCATACTATATACCCCCAAGGTTCAAAACAAGACAGATTAAAGAGAATTGTTGATTTTATCTCCCAGGGACTTGAAAAGGGCAGCTCATACTGGTGAGGAATAGTGGTAAAAAATAATTATAACCACTGATTCTTCACTTGGTATTTTTCTGGAAGTCCACACAAGGGAATCATGACACAGAAGAAATGGCTGTGCTATAAGCCTGGCGTTTCAGGCAGTTCAGGAGCAGAGTTTTCTGTTTATATATATATATATATATATAATGTATGTATACACACACACACACACAACAGACGAATGGAGAGGGGAAAACGACACAAAAAGCATAATATGACCCATTTAAGGCAGCTTTTAAGCCAGTGGGTTAAGCTTAACCAAATATGCATAGGCTTTAACTCAATTTATACAACATTGCCACTCGTTTCAAGCTGTTTTGTCTGCTTAAATTGGTTAATGCACAAGATAGAGTTCCCCAACCCTTTTTGTTCTGGTTGCGTGGCAATAAAAGATTTGTTTATGATCTGTTTTTTTTTCCTCATTTTCAGTTTCTTTACTAGCCACACAGTGTGCTTGAGTGAAATTTGAGTTGTCATTCATATTCATTATACTCATTTTTCACCTCTGGGATCTGAGAAGTTGGCCAGGATTTGATCATTTCACACTGCTAGCATGTTCACTGAAATTATTCATGTTTCAGCTTGTGTGGTTAGCCTAGCTGACATTGGTAGATTACTAAGCATGTGCAAGTAGTCACTTAACACTACATTTTTGTTTGCTTGGTTATATAGCAGAGCATTTGTTGCATTGATGGATAAGACTCTTCATAGATTTCACAGATCATTAAATTTCTGGAGTGTTCAGCTGTTGGGTGTCAGAACACTCACAGAAAAGCAGACACTGCAGGTCTTCATCAAGAGCTTTTTTTTTTCACCAATTAGTACGTGAAAGAGCTAGCAGATATTTGACATCACAGTTAAAGTAAAAATGGCAGATTCCATTTTCTGAATGTAAATTTTGGTAATCTTGCCCGGGTTTGTGCAGAAAGTATCAAATATCCTTTGATAATTGAGAAATCAACTGATCTTTTCAGTCTCACTTCAATGTCAGTCTTCATGGAACCACTCACAATATTCTCACAATATCCTTTCATATTGATTCTACAGCTAGATGAATACAGAATTGTACCATATGTAATATGGTCAAAACCTTATTCTACTAGTATGGAACACATCACAGCTCCTTCCTCACAGAGCGTGATAAATACTGTATCCCAATAACTTTCATGGCTTCCATATGTGTACATACATATATAAAGGATGCATGGAGGTCATTTAAAGCAATAGTGTTTGATCACAGCTGTATTGATCTCTAGCTTCATGGTTCCCATTAGAGAAAGTTTAATTTGAGCTGTTGATTCTTCCTTTATTGTATAGGCAGAGAGCAGGCAGGGGTCTGGGTTTAGAATCATAGTGGGCTTTTCCCTTGTGGGTTTCCTAATGTGCTCTGAAAAATGAGAGCTGAAAATAATGTCTCATAATCAATTGATGTGTGCATGCCTATATATTACTTTCTCTATTTGTGCTCTTCTAATGTGAAGCAAGTGATGTGAGGTTATCAAAATGGGAGAAGCTATCATATGCTAACAGTAGACTGATGGATTGAAATAAAATCTTTTTAACTGGCCAGTAAATGCAATAAACCTAACTGTCCCACAGTTAACCTCTAGGCCCTCCAAAAAAGAGAAAACAGTCACCTGTGGTGCCTTCATAGTGTTGTTTTTCCCCAATATTGACCAAAAAAAATGGTCTATAAGCAATTATGAAAGCACAATTTTTTCACTTATGCATCAGCTAAAGTGCACTTTTTCTTTTAAGATGAGGACAAAAAAAGAAAAAGCAATTCTAACCAGAAGAAAAATCTTCAGTATGTGAGAGACGTATTTGAGATCATTTACTTTGCTAAATGTACATCACTGAAACAATATGTAGCTGTTACAAGGCCATTCTGTTACATCTTAAAAGTAAAAAATAAATACATAATCTAAAATTGAAAGGTAACTCATGTCCGTTTGGAAAATACAGCCTCAAGATGTTTGAACTGATGAAACTTTTGCAGTATAAGTGCTGAGACCTGTGACGCGGCACCTGTAACGCTCATCATCGCTGGAGTACCAATCACTAGCCTGCCCGAGCTCCTGCTGCCCTTACCATTCTCACCTGTTCATTACTAGCTCATGAGCCCAGTTTGAATATACGCATACCCCTCTCTCAGCCCTATGCGAAGTCTCTTTTTTAACTCGCCTTCTCTAACACGTAGCTATTTTCATACTTGTGTAGTAATATATTTCCCCTTTGTATTTACCTTTTGTTTTCTGTTTGTCTTCTGCTGTTTGTCCAGGGTGTACGTTAGCTCAGGCATTCAATATAAGTACCTGAAGATGTCCTACCTTTGCAGTTGAATCCTGTCCTCCATTCCGGTTGTGCACTTTCCTTGTGCCTACCAGTCATTACAGACCATGCACTGTAATTCATTTTGTTAGTCATTTGTCAATATCTTTTAAGCATGAGAAAAGAATTTCACAATACTGACCGAGCGGATAAATTAAAAGTAATCACTTATGGTAAAAATCACTCTTTGAGTAAAAACAAATAAAACAATGGGCCCTCACACTTATGTTAAAATGACCCCAAGTTTTATTCTTTACTCCATGTATGCATTCAGTACAGGACATGTTCAAAGTCCCTTTTTAATGACGCTAAATGTACGCCATGCATAGAGCGCAGTATCATGTTGCACGATATCCAGTGAATGCGCAAGCTTTCTGATGGAGCTGCGTCTGACTGGTGGACTCGTGAACTCAAAGGAAAAACACAATTCAACATTTCAGGCTGGAAACTTACGATAGATTTAACTAGTTATTAGAGAACAACATGCATTTGAGTTTGGTGACTGTGCTTGAGTGATGCTTTGGAACAATCTGAGCATGACACAGACAGTCCCTGAGATCACAAATCACCCCCCCCCCCACTCACCCAACTGAGCAGAGCCTAAAATTCTTTATATTTAGACTAATGAATACAATATGACTAGATGCTGCTCACGATGAACAATGTTATTCGTAAAGGTGGAGGCTGGGGAGAGGGGAAGATGCATATCTTTAGTACACCAGAGTAGGTGCAGTGTTGAGGGCATGGAGCCAGAGAAATGAGTCAAAGCTGCCTTGTTTGTAAAAGCTAGCCAGTTGGGTGGGAGATGCAGAAGTCTAGAATGATTGGACAGAAAGGGGCATATGACTTGACTTGACTTCCATGCTTGACTGAAGTGACAATATAGCTCCATTTACGCAAAAGATTACAAGATAGTTAAACAGGACAGGGGCTGTGGGCACACACACTACCTATTAGGGCGATGCCTTGAGTTCCAGAGAACTTCACTGCTTCCAAATATCAGATAACTCCTCAATAAAGGTCAGAAGAAGGGTGTGGTAACTCACAAATTTATCAGCTTGTTGCCAAGTATTGGAATAATTGCAAGTATTCTTAACATTTTTTGAGCATTATTGATGAGTGTTTCAAATATGAAAATTAAGAGGACATAGATTTTGTGCTGATGAGGAAATCAGTTTCCTTGATAAGGTCAGCAGTCAGAATTTCATCCCTGAAACAAACAAACACACATATACACCTTATATATGATTCCGTCCTCTGATAGGCTGACCGCCAGTGAAGAGCAGTGCTGGAGGAGAGGATGAGGGACAATATCCTTTTACTTCCGGGTCACATCTCACAAATGCAGCCACAAGGCCTGTGGAGCCATATAGCACACCACTGTATTAAAATTCTTCCCATAGACAAATCCTTACCGATACCATAAACTGCTCCTGCCGCGGCTAAACCAATAATCCTTTTAGCTTCACTTTTTCTCCTCTTCATGAATTTTTTTTTAAATTTTTTTTTTATAGTTACTCTATGCAGTTTAGTTGCAAATTAAATTTTAGATCCTAGATTCAATTGACTTATTTAAGGTTTATATTGTAGATTTTAGGTCTAAATGTTTGACTTAGGTAGTTTATATATTCTAGATTTTAGTCTAAGTCTTAATTGTTTGTGATTAGATTTCAGTGGATCACGTAAAAGAGCTTTCAGTTGAAGTCTACAGTTTATATTTTAATCGAATACATACTACTTTTATTCTTCGCGGTTGGTGGTCTGATTGTTTTGCATTGTTTTGTCGTATTGTTTTGTGTCATGTTATTGTTGCATTGTCCTGTTTCTTTGTCTGAATTACAACCTGCTGTGTGCTGCCTTCTTGGCCAGGTCACAACTGTGAAAGAGATTTTATCTCAATTGTCTATCTGGTTAAATAAAGGTTGTAATAATAATAATAATAATAATAATGATACTTCACTCTTCTGGATGTAGAACAGCTTCATGTAATGCTGAAACTGAGAATTTCCTTCAGACCGCTAGGTGCACGCCCCAGGAGAAGTTCTGAAGCTCACAACTTATTGTGCAACCAATCATAATCCGAACCACACAAGCCGGTCTGGAAACCCTTTGACCAGGAAGAGAAAAATCCAGCATCACTGGATTCGCGGAAAAAAACAAAAAACAAAAACACAAACAAACAAACAATTTAATTTAAAAAAGTCAAGCAACTCTACCTATCCTCTAGCTTTTCAGTGTTCTGCTCCAGTAACAACCATATCCACTCTAAAAAACAAACATTGTCATGTACACGTGGCTGCAAACTTTAAGCTATTACCGATACAGTGAATGTATGTATTCTAACATACAGTATACTGCAGAACTGTCATAATAAAGGGCTTTAATGGACTGGTTAGTGGAGCTCATTCAGTGGAGGTCATGACCGGTAGCTCTTTTCTACATTTCTCCTCAGGCAAACCCCACACTTCCCACCGTACAGATGAATCTCTCTTTAATCCAAGCCAGCAGAGCTTTCCTTCAGTGCGACGCTATTTATGAAAATGTGAACTCCATTTACACATGTACAAATCCTGGGATAATCATAAATCAGTCGACGCACTTCATGGACTGTAAGGGCCTGATGAATGAAATAAATTGATTCTCTAATTGGTAAGCACACTCTATATTCAGTGCATATTGTGAGAGAATTATAATTGGTGTGGAGGTCAGAGCAGGGCGTCAAAGCCTACCACAACAAAATTCACTACAATCACTGCAAACAACTGCCTCTAGTTCAGAAAACTACAAAGTAGGGTAGCTATAATGTTATGGTGACTAAATAACAAACCCCCTAATGCATTATGCTGCAAATTATTGCAAGAAATAATGGTACACGAGGAAAACCGTAAAACATACACAAGTCCTAGATAAATCACAGTAGCCAATAAGCTGCAAGATTTACAGCACCAGCAGCAGCGAGAACAACAAAATCTGTTCGTACAGATACAAAAATTTTAGATTGAGGTTATTCAGTTTATCTCAACTAGCAAATAATCCAGCCAAAAATGCATAGTGGCAAATGAATAAGAGAATTGTTCTCCCTGCTTAAAACACACCTGCTCCCATCAAATGTTTTGGGTGTTTGGGTATTTACGATGTGCGTGATGCGACATGTAACCGAACGTGTCGGAGAATACACAGATGTGGAAGCTATTGCGAGACGTTGCTTGGTACTGGAAAGGAATATTGGCAAAAAATGTGGATGTTGATTGTCTGTGTGAATATCTAGTCTCTGATATCTACTGTAAGTTCATGAAAGTTTGCATTGACATTTTTGTTCCTACAACGCACACAATGTTATCTAGAATGACAAGGTTAAGAGCATACTGAAACATTTATGTTGAACTGCAAAATTGCAGTGCCCACTTAGCATTACAAGAGTGTGAAAGAGCAGCTTTAGCAAAGAGGTCTTAATTGTCCAAAACAGACCCTGAGAGAATTGGCAGCACTTTTCCTGCAATAAGATGAAACAGCTTTCAGCCATAGTCAAGAGGTTCTGTAAAGATTGCTCAAAAGTAGCACAAGGTGATTTTATCCATTAACAGACAGATGAAACAGGCGTGTACCTTCCTTAGCTGAGGTTACAATGAAACACTCAGTATACTTTGCTTCCAATTAGAGTCCAGGGGACATTGTATCAACAAAGTCAGCGCTAATTGGCTTATCACTCTTGAAATGTGTTTGAAACCAATGACATTAATTTATTGCACGTACGGTCTGGTTTATATATATTTGAATATTGACAAAGTGATTTTTTTTTTTTTTTTTTGCTGTCTACCACAGTAAATTTGAGTGGAAGTTGAAAAATGAATATAATTTCAAAGTGGTTATTTTCAAATTAACTAGAGAGTATTCACTTCCAAATAGGCTGAACGACCTGGGATTTAGAGCTCCTTTTATATGTGCCCCTCCCCTTTTTAAGGCTCCAAAAGTTATTGGATAATTGTCTGCTCAGCTGTTCCATGGCCAGTTGCATGTTATTTTCTGATTATTTCATTTAAAACTAAGCAGATAAGGGGTATGGAGTTCATTTAACGTGAGGAAATAGCATTCAGAATCTGTAGCTGTCGAGACTTGATACGCTGTCAGTGCGAGTGAAGCAAGCTATAATTGGGCTGAAAAAACAAACCAAACCTACCAAAGAGAAAAGCAGAGCTATCACTTGCGGCCAAATCAACCATTTGGTGCAGAGCTCAGGAACACAAAAAGACCCGGAAGACTACAAATAACAACTGTGCTGCATGACAGAAGATTTCTTCTATGGGGAAGCAAAACCTCCTCACAACATTTGGCCAGATGAAGAACACCCTCCAGGACTTACAGGTATTTGTGTCAAAGCCAACTATTAATAGAGGACTTCAATGAAGTAAATACGGAGTGTTTGGCACAAGATGCCAAAAGTTTCCAAAATCATTTGACGAAGCTTCACAGTGCAGATAGGTAATTACCTGAAGCTACTGCAAATCCAACCCACACATTTTTTAATGTTCTATCATTTATTTATTTATTTATTAATTAACCTTTATTTAACCAGGAAGGTCCCATTGAGATTAAAAATATCTTTTTCAAGGGATACCTGGCCAAGACAGGCAGCGATATTAATTAAAAGAACAAGACAGGTATTACAGACAAAAAACACTAAATGAAGAAAGAGGAAAAAATGTAAATTTAGAAACATTGACATCTCAAAGAAACTACCACTAGTTTCTTTCATTCTTGACTTAAAAGTATTCAGCGAGATTGGTTCATCGAGTTTCAAGTCATTCTGCAATGTACTCCATGCTGAGGGTGCAGAATACACAAAGGCCCTTTTTCCAATTTCAGTTCGTACATTAGGGACACACCGCATAAAGAAATCCTGGGAACGCAAGGTGTACTGTCCGACACTATTCAGCGTGATTAATATGCATAGGTAAGTTAAAATGGCCAAGTTAATGGCATGACCTCAATCCAGTTGAACATGTGTATGTGTTGAGGTGAAATGTGTGAACCCATGACCTCCAGTGGGACTGTTTTCCTTGCGTTTATTGATGAGTTGTCTGTTGACTGAAGTGAGAGGACCCGACTTGTGTGATTGTGCACTGCTGCGGTAGTCTCAGGTGACCAGGTGACGACTGACAGCATGTTCAAATCTCCCATCTGCCACTAATCTTCGACTCGCACCAGAGCGGGGCAGCCCTTTCCGACATTGCTGAGACCCCCCACCCCCTGCATGTGCAGTGTGCAGTAAAGGAAAATACTGATGACCCCATGAAACCACAGTCATTGCTGAAAGGTGTAAAGGTATGCCCTCTTGTGTTCCTCTGGCCCTGTAATCCAGTCACACCGGAACAAAGGGGTGGGCAGGATTTACAGATCTGAAATCTTACAAAAAATTGCATTTTGATCTCATCACCCATGAACATAAATCTAATGATGAAAAATTTCATCTAAAATCACGTATTCAGCACTCAGAATTAATTAGCCTTAAAATTGACCACACGCCACTCTGAACTCAGTCGACAAAAACAATATCAGGTCTGAGGTTTCACAAAAAGTAGGTTTCGCAATGGAACAATTGCACAACCTTGTAATTCCCTTATTTCTTCATGCTTCCAACCCTCAGGCACAGAAATGCACGCAGCTGAGGAAACAAACAAGAACATTAATGCGTTGCTCAATGTCGGCGGCGAAATCCGTTCCGCGCAGAATGTCACCTGTCTGAAATCATTAAATCGCAGACCTGTTTTTGTACAGAGAACAGAAGTGAAAGCTTGAAAGTGAAGCTGAAGTATTTAGTTTTGTCAGAGTAAAACTAGGAACGGGTGCAGACGAGTGAATGAGGATGCTGGTGCTTAGCCAGTGAATATGAAACCTGAACCGTGAGCGAGACTCTTCTTTTACTCTTCGCAGAAACAGTCCTCTTCAGTATTTTACTGTAACATGTACACTGTTCCCGCTCTTAGTGACTGCTGGGGAAGCAGCCGCGGTAAAGTTTAATAATTTCAGTAGGAAATGCAAACAAAACTCACAACTCAGTCAATCAGTTAATATTTTTGTGTTAGTGTGTGAATCAGGTGTGTGTGTGTGTGCGTGTGTGCCCGCGCACTTGAGTATGCCTGCATGTGCGTTTTTGCGTCTGCGTGCATGTGTTTAAGCGTGTGCATGACTGTGTGTGTGTGTGTGTGTGTGTGTGTTTGCATGCTACATATATGTATCCTCACTGGAGGACAAGAATAAGAGGGCACTTGAAAATAATGCTCCTCTGACAGCAAGGCCTTCATTCCACTCTCCAAGCAGCTCTTCCATTATCAGGTTTGGTTTCAATACGTTTGCCAAACGTTAAACTATACAAGCATACTGAAAACAAGAGTGTGTAAGGCCAATATCGTGCCTACCATTAAATGTGCTTGTCTCTGAGCGATTTTTTAAGGAGTTTTGTTTTCCATAATCCCCAAACAATTTCCCCGACACATCGCTCTCCACCTCCCCCCGCTGTCAACCCAAACTCTCCTCAGTGCACAATCACGCACTTAGCTGTTTCATGCCCTTCCTGCTGTTTATTGATTTCAACAGCGTACCAGCAGACATCTGTTCAGTTGGTCTCGAGCGCCAACGCAAAGACCCGCCCCCAAACCTGGATGAACGCTGCACCACAAGAGCAACAGAATTGGACGCAGAAAGGAAGGGTCACATGGATTGCGTGTGTGTGCGTACACATTGTGTGATTGTGAGTTCACACACTCTGTGCATGCACGTATCTGAATGTCAGAGTGAACATGTTTCTTGTGCGCACAGTAAGACGGCGTGTATGTTTGTGCTCGCGCGTTTCTTTGTGCGTCAGTGAATTCCGGAATTTTCTAACCAGATGAATTTTTTCACCAGCTGCCACTCTGTAGGTTGTGACAGTAATTGGGGTTAGTTTATGGGTACAGTAGATTAATCTGATAATTGATACGTACTCAAGTGGAAATACTATAAAGCCACAATGGGAAGACGTGTACGGTCGACTGACTGCCCATTTTCACAGTCTGTTCTGTCTGTCAAGTACCTCCATGCTGTATTTGCATGGCAGATCTTGCCTTTCCCCAGATATGAATATCATGAGGGGATGGGGCAGTTAATATACCACTGTCCAGATTTGGCCCCACAGCGCAGGTAAAGTCATGGGTTAAAACACATTAAATGCATGTTCCAGGCTTAATCCGTTATTAATTGATCATATCTAATCATCGGCAGCATTCAGATGTGAATGTCTGTTTGTTTCATGTTTGTGTGTGTTTAGATCTTCTTTACGGCAAAGCTTAGTGAATGCAAATGTACAGGAGAGAGATTAATCAGTTTTATAGCGTTTTTCATCTCATGTAGTACACCCCACACTCATTCCTTTGATATTCCTCATAGGGTAGATCGACTATACAGTAAAGTTCCGCAAGACGAGTTTGGCTGGCGTAAAGTTGCATAAACCTACGTGTGGTAGTCGAATCCGTAGCGCTTTGCAAGTTACAGTAAAGATCCGCAGACTAATAAGGCAATGGATCTGTGGTCACATGATTGCAGCAACCTACACATTCTGCTATTGAGGACTTTTTTCAATCATGCTGGAAAAATTAAAGTCTATAATGTTGAATTATTTAGCTTGAGGTGCGTCTGTTTTTTTAAATAGATATGTGTCTCAGATACTCTGACTTACTGGCAGCAGATTACTGCATACTGCATAATCTAACATAAAGATACATCATGTTGCGTGGTCGACTTTTTCCCATCATGCTGGAAAATTATCTCGGCACCCGTTTTCATCCGCAAAGTTACGCAAGACCCTAAATTTGACGCTATCTTACGCGGACTTAAGTAGCATTCCATAAAATCTGATTAATTGGTTTGCAGTAAGCTTCTGCAAGAACACAAAATTTCTGCAGTAAGTTTGCGTGAGGCATTACGTTACCTTACGTAAACTTACTGCATAGTAGATCTACCTTATCACTCGATAGCGCCTCCCACCTGTAGCGTGATACCACCGTGCACTTGTGGAACAATATTACCATGCTCTTGTAGGATGCCATCATCACATTCTTGTGCCAGGGTTTTAACGCTTTCGTGTAGCATAATGGATTGAGCCTTGTAGTGTGATATCATCAAACTCCTTAGGCACAATATCACCTCAATTTTGTGGTCTGACATCATCATGTTGTTGTGGAATGGAGTGACTGCGTTGTTTCAACATGATATCGTAAAGCTTTCGCTGCAAGATGTCACCATGGTCTTGTGAGGCGACATCACCATACCGTCGCATGTGAAATATCACTGGGGCACCCCGCGCTTGCCAGGTGGGATACACTGTGGCGCACAGGGGTTGCCGTGGGCATTTGAAATGTTGCTGTTTTGGTGGGGCCTGATGTTCAGTTCTGTGATTCCATATCCACCGTTCCTTTCCAGCATTTAACACCAAGATGGCCTATGACCTTATGTGCTTCCTCAAAACCACTGGAATACACAGCTTGCTTCAAACATACTGTAATCGGACATTTGGCCACTGACTATAGGTGAGTCTCCATTAATAGCCTTCAAATGGAATGATTAGTGCCAGTGATTACTACAGGAAGTCATCTCCACTTCCGGTTAGCAGAGCAAAGAAAAGATCGAGAAAAAGAGGAGACATCAGGAAAAAAAAAACTAATAAACTTGAATGGAGAGCTCCAGCATCCATTATTAGCAAGACTTATTGTTTTATTTAGGCAAAGAGATGAGAAATATATGGTAACTGGAGAGGGCGAGTGCGAGCGAGAAGATCTCAGAGCCCTGAGGCAGGGCTGGAATATGGTAGTGAAGACTCATAAAAATTATAAGGAAAGGGGCACTTTGGGTCGGGATGAGGCGCTGATTCGGTAAGGGAGGGGGGTGACATAAGAGTGAAGTATGGGGTAGGGAAGCACAACGAGAGACATTTTGTACATTTTGTTATCAGATTGATCTTGTATCGCAGGAAAGATGTCTTTCTATCTGACCGCCGCAATTTAAAAAAGGGCGAGGGGGTTGAAGGGGAGACAGCACTAGACATGAAGAGGAACCACATGATATAAAGCAATTTCATGTATATTATTGCCTTATTCTTTTGTGTAGGGAGAAAGGGTGGTTCGCTCACATTGTCCAATCACTACCTAATTCAGAGAGTAGAGTACAACGTCATCGCTATATCAGAAGAAAACAAGCTCTTAACCCACAGAGCAGACGGGTTTGGCCCGGATCCGATGTTAAGCTGGTACTACTGGGCGGCTGCTGGCATGGCAAGTGGTATGTTAACCAGATGTGGGCCAGGTCTGGTGATGATGTCACCGTCTATGTGGCAAACCAGATCTGGGCCACAAAAAGGGCCGTCAGTCTTGCTGAACATGGGCCAGTACTGGTCTGGGCCAGAACAATTTTGCTATGTGGGAACAAGACCACGCTCCACTTAAGGCCTGTAATGACAGCAGAGAGGAAAGCATTGATGAAATCCAAACATCACAATGATCGTGGTAAGGTTTGACGTAGCGCACTGTTTCACTCCGGAGGAACTGTTTCTCAGCCTTGTGCGCTGAGGCCAGGCTGACTCATCAGCGCGGCCTCTGCTTAATGGAACGATTTGCAATGCAAAGCATGACACATAATGGCATCCTGCTGTAGACCTATCACTGAGAGATATACAGGACTCCATTTGGGATGGTTAGACCACACAAAGTGGGGGTCTGTGGCCCATCACTCACCCAAGTATGTACAGTATATACTGTATGTCCACATGCTTAAGTGGGCGACATGGGGAACGATGAATTGCAGAAGACAGAAGTCACCTAAGATGTTGCTGCAGAAAGGCAGGTGACACAGCATCTGTCCTTCAAAAGCACGTTTTGTAGAACAACTTGCGGATCATTTGAGGAAGGCGCTGACTCACATTGGCCATTATTCCAGCCCTGGCATACAGTAGTGTGCAGTGATGATTATACTCTCAACAAAATGAAGATAAATCAGAAACCAAATACTATTCAAGTATTTATTTCATGTAATATTGGATCATATAGATGAAAATAAGCAAACAGGTAACTATATACAAAAATAATAATGTCTATTTTAGAGAAAAAGTCAATATCTAGTGTGGCCACCCTTTGCTTTTAATCTTTCAGGCATAGTTTTCACGTTTTTTTTTTTATTTCCTCACTTGCTAAACCATTCCATATGGTTTGAAGTTCATTCCAAAGAGATTCTTTTAATGATACAACATATTTGCTGAATCGGATTAAGGTCTGGACTTTGAGCAGGCCAAGTCAGAACTTTTATGTCACCAGATGTTTCTTTACGTCTGAGATAATCCTTGCAGAACTTAGAAGTGTGTTTAGGATCATTAGCTTGTTGAAAATAAAATCCCTGACCAATCAGTCTCTTTCCAGATGGCAATGCGAGCCTCACAAGGATGCTGCAATACTCCTTTTGATCCATAATTCCGTCAATTTTTATGAGATCACTGGCTCTTTTCGAGCAGACTGAACCCAAAACCATAATATTACCACCTCCATGTTTTACTGAAGGGGTCAAACAGTCAGTTTGAAATGTTCTCCAGCTCTATGGGGCACATAAGTTCTGCGTTTGGATGAGAAAATTTTGAATTTTGATTCATTAGTCCAAAGAACTTGTTCCCAGTCCATTGGAGCCCAATCTTTCAATTTCTTGGTAAACTCAAGTCTTCTTTTGATGTTTCCAGCTCTTGGCAGCAACATGACCGATCAGACCAAATTCACACAGGCGTCTGGAAATAGTAGATCTTGATACTTTTATGTGTTCGCCTCTGGCGCTTTTAATATCATCACGGAGTTCTCATGCTGTCAACCGCCGATTTTTTTTTACTTGTCATACACAGATAATGAACATCAGAGGCACTTAACTTCCGTTTTTCACCTCTATTGCCTCAAGTTTTCAGTGAACTGGTCTCTTTGAAATGCTTTATGCTGTTTCTTACAGTGCCATGGCAGCATAAACTATCTTCAGCATCATATAAAGGCCACAGTGCAGTCACAAACCAGGTCAGTGAGCTCCTTCTGTCATTCCATCGTGTTTAACCGTGTGACTCTGCTCAAAGTTCATTTCATCTTACAACGTATATGCCGGAACAACTGACCATCAGAGGTAATTTTGCAGAATAATGTTGCCTCAAACCAGTTTAAACACATTATTTTGCATCACTAATCATGCATTCAGGCTATGTAAGAGTCAAAAAAATAAAATCTGTGTCACCTTTCAATTGTTATAGAAAAGTAGTGTTTTCAGTTTGTTTATTGCCCATATTTTTACCTCAATATACGGTATTTGCAGGAATGATTTTTTTTTTTTAGTTTTTGCTCTCATTGCCTATGATAATATTTTTCCAATGCATCTTCACCAAAAAAATTACAGAGAAGTAATATATTAGGACCTCTTTCAGACAGAAGTGGTGGTGTATAATCATTACTGCACCCTACTGTACAGCGACAGGAAGGGAGGATCTTCTGTGCCCTAGCCAAACCATTATCTGCCCTTTGAATCATCCAGTGTTTTAATTAACCTAATAAATAACCGGCTCTCCATTTTGTCAGTGCATAGCTAGATTTTTGTTTCAAAATTGCAGCCAAACTAGGACACAGACGGTACACATGTGGACGCATCTGGTGGGCTAGTGCAATATGCTCTTCAGCCTGTTCTTCAGAGGGCCCAGAAATTAAGGATATGTGAGGGTTTCTTTTTTCTTTGCAGAAATGTTTACGAACCTCCGTTTATGGACACTCAAGAGTGCGATAACTTTCCAGAAAAAGAGCACAATATGGGAGCTTTTAATAAACTGGTATTGATGGGCTTCCACAATCCCTGCTTTAGCTGCACCCAGTGATTTTGTGGTGGATGTAATTGTCAATCTCACCATCATGCGGTGGAGTTATCTGACGAAAACTGTGTGTGCACCACACTCACCGCCCCATTCCAACTAGCATTCAGGCCGGTTTGTTGACCTCCGCGAGACGAGCGGTAATGCGCCGTCACACGCATGCAGAGTCGGGTGCCATTTTTGAGGATACACGCGCATGCCGACCTGGCCATTGTGATTAAATGGCAGGTATTTCCTATGCAGGCCAACAGTCACAGGGATGTAGGCTTGTCGCGTATAAACGGCAGTGTAAATAATATTTATTTTGCAACCAGAGCAGCAACAATTTTAGGTATCCATGGAAACCTGATTCTTTCATGGCTTTTGGAATAGTACCTGATCTCTATCTTTTAATAGATTTTTAAAGAATGGATACCCAATTTTTAACTTATCCTCAACAGTATGAAATTGTGTGTATACTATGTATGTTCATTCTAGACTGATGCCATTGTGGTTATGAGGCTCACGATAATGAAATGAAATTATGTAGATTATTTTTGCAAAGAATGTTCAATTCCAGATGTTGGTAGTTCTCGCGTACTGTGCGTATAGAGAAGGTGTCAGGGGTTCCTTCAGTGAAAAGCTTGCGCTGCATAGCTGGGGGGAGATGTGATTGACAGACAACTGATGACGAACCTCGTGTCCCCACCCTCCCACACAGGCAGCTGTGTACCACTCACAGGGTGTGTGGAATCTCACACCATCCTACCGATCCCCTCTTTCCACCAATCATAAACAGAGGAGACCTCACTTTGGCTTCACAGCTGCCCCCCCCCGCCAGGCCCCTTGTGCCACACAGGCTATTTTTCCAGCCCATAGCGGTGGTACTGGTTGGTCATTTGTATCTTGTCACTCTAAGCCCCACCTCATGCATTTAAACCCCCAGTGTTTCCATAACAGACGAATGAAGAGATGTTGCCATGATCCTCGGTAACACACGGGTGGGTCGAAAACACTGGCTCTGGCAAATATTGACACAGTGAACACGAGTGCTTGTTTGTCACCAAGTCCCAGGGGCAGCAGGACCGGACGGCGGGCACACGGTAACTCACTGCCTACCATGACAACACCAGTACTTCATCTCATGCTCAGCTACTCACCTGGGATTGGCTCCAGCTACCAAAAAAAGCCAACCCCATCCCATTACAGAGGTCGAAATCTGTGCCATTTCACCCAGTTCTGCCCTGTTCTTCAAATCATGGTCCTCGGAGGCTGAGAACAGCTTATTTTCTATTCTCCCAATACCTGCGAGTCAGTCTTAAAGGCAGTCTGGCCAATCTGTTGCCCTAATTCACCAGTTGATCATCGGGAATGAAAGATAATAAGGGCCAGATTTCCATTTCAGGGCCAGATTTAAGTGTCCCAGCAATGCAGTGCACAGCCAATTTACTCCCTCAGAAACAGTAGCAAACACTGAGATTTCATAAACCTGGAAAGCAGGTGCAGCGTGGGCACAATAAGTTGAACAATTTAAAGTGATTTGATTGGTTAATTCGAACTATGAGATGTGTTAGAATGTATAACAAGCTCCTGTAACAAAATGGTGGAAAATGTGAGCAGTGCTTCAGGTCAATTCAGTATGACTCAGGGAAGTGTCTAGATCAAGAATCAACCTGTTATGATTCATAAGATACAAAAATCAAAACATAATTAACACCATTGTGTGGACAGTGGGGAAGGGTATTGTTGACTTAGAAGGTGACATTTTCAAGTTACCACACTTGTTCTATGTTTTGAAGAATAATGAGAATTTCATTCATTCCGAGTGTAGCAAGCAGTTTATCTCTAATGGACTTCTGTTCTATTGCACAATTATCCCTCGCATTGCCATAACATGCATCTGCACACCTGGTCTCTCACCGTAATAAAATCCATTCCAGATTCAAATCAACTATATGACTGCCTCCAGGCAATGACACAAACCACACCGTCACGCCAAGTTTAGCTGCTCCCTCACCTGGCAGAAACGATGAAACAGTGTTTGACAAACACTTGGATATGACCCATGACTATATCAGCGGAATTACTAAAAGTGTTTATGTTCTACTGGGATGTGAGCCATCTTATGGAGACCGCTGTTTACGAGCGCTATTTCGATCCGCTGAGCAGCCTCTCGCCGATAACGACAGTGCAAGCTCACATGATCTGATTGTATGCGGCAATCTGCGTTCACTGAGAAACACGTGACGAGGAAAATAAGGAAGCACAATACATCTCTCAGCTAATTGAATTATGTAAGTTTGCGTGGGAGTATGGCGCGCTACTGCCCCTGCCCTCTAGCTGCATTCCAGATGTTTTATTTCTTCATGGGGCAAGCATATGCTAAAGCAAGCAGAACATTTTTTTTGACGCCTACGAAATGAACACCTTAATTTTACCTGCCTGCATATACCCTGCCATCAGCCAACCTGGGCCAGTTCCAGAGAGCTGTAAAAGATTCTGGTTACGCTCCCATTTGGTCAGCGATCGAACCGTAATGAGAAAGTTTCTAAAGCAGTTGGAGAATGTAATTCTTTCAAACAAGTTCTGTCGGAGTCAGAAAACTTCGTTCTGGCATGATGCATACAAGCATACAGGCAAAAACCCTAGATGATGATCTTTTATTTTGAAAAAAAAAAAAAAAACTAATAATACAATAACTCATCAAAAGGTGAGTTAGGCTACAAAGTATTATTAGATAGTAACTTTATTGAAATGACAGATGTTAACTGGCCGTACCTAATAATTTGCTGACTATTAATTTAGCTCTCTGTCAGGGACACCAGGCAGGAAACTGAGAATTTAGAGGTAACCATTAGAGTAAGCCCTTAACCGAAGATGATCCAGCTCCGACTGAGAAAAAAACAGAAACTTACATACACAGGACAATCATAGAGGCTACAGCTGATCACAGTAAGGGAAGAACAAGGCAATCAATCTGTTAACAGAAGCAACCCACAAGACTGCTGGAGCAGGGGAAGAACCAATTAATCAGACACGCGAGTTGTGACAATTATTCGTCCTAAAATTCACTAAATCCCAGACAACTTTAAGTTACAAATTGAAATGAGTTCAAAAGCTGTGTCTGCAATGTTCTCTGTCCTGATACTGACGGTCATGTCGATCGTCTCAGAGGCAGGTCTCAGAGCAGCGTCCTCATAACCACATTCAGACCGGCTAAACTAGATCTGTGCTGCCACTTGGATAACCTTCATAAAAGGCCTTAGAGTTTCATGAGTGATGGTAAAGGTTTATAGATCTTGTATATACTATTGATGTTGATATTAGTTAATGTGACTTATAAAAACAAGATGGAGCCTGACATGCAGACTGGCAGTGATTTTGCTCCAGAGGACTGAGAGCTGCTCCACTGAGAGAGATCTATTTGCCAGTATAGAGAGCTTCTGAGGTAGACAGGCATTAGCACTGTATGGGATGGACTGCACACATTAGTGCGGTAGAAGACACCACACACGGTTACCGACACAATTGTGTTTTATTGCTGTACAGGAATTTAGAAAAAACTGAAAACAGGATGTGTAAAGAGTGCATTGTTTTTTTTTCCATCACAATACAGTGAAATAGACGCGCAAGTTATTTTTAATTTCCCAAAAAAAAAAAAAAAAAAGAAAAAAGGGCAATACAGTTCCTTTGTTGAATTATTGAAGTGTCCATTATCGGTTCGCAGGTAAATGGTTCACTCTGTAGAGATTTTCCCAGAAGATTCCTTCAGAGAAGACAGCCAGGAAAAAAAAGACAGGGGCCTGTGTGACAGGGCCAGGTTGTCCGATTCTTCTGGTCTGTTCAGAATCATATATAAGATGGAGGCAGGGAAAATTCAGCGCCCAGGGAAGTCAAAGACTGCATCAAAAATTTATTTTTTCGTCCACAGAAAACAAGTCGCAGTACAACAACAAAAATGAGAGGTGCTTGCGTTCATCGGCTTATCATTTCATGCATTTAAAAAAACTGCTGATTTTGTTGGGTTTTTTTTTTTTCTTTAAAAAGTTCTGCTTATACATAAGCCTTGTTTTGTCCCTATAAAATAATGAAATTAAAAATATGTTTTAAAAATATGAGATGAAATGGAGGCAAGATGAAGGAGTTGTCATCCCTGTGGAGCATTCAGTGGTCCAAAAATTTGACCCCCACTGTAGAGCAGGACGTTCTCCCTGATCTTCCAAAGTGAGGACGCTGCTTCAGGGCACTTAATGCTAATTCAGCTATTCTTCATTAAGGCTGAAGTGTGACAAGCCCCTGGCTAATCCTAATACCAGGGAGATGAGGTTTGCAGGTTGATGGGCATGTCCATAGCACTGGTGTGGGGTTTTCTAAATTGCACCTGTCCTCTTTCACTATGAAACAGGTTGTGCATCTCTTTTCCAGGAAGCAAACAGACTGACAACAAGTAATGTGCAAACCATGACCAGACAAGATATGTGACATAGGTGCCATTTGTGATTTAACTTACATACAGATCTAACATAGTCGTGAGAAATAATGAGAGAGGGGTAAAAAAAATGGATCGAGCAGTGATTATTTCTAGAAGGAGAGGTTATACAATAACTGATTACATCATTCTGCACAAAAACTGTTCACATGACAAACATTAGCTGTATTTTGTAATTTGCAATAAACCAAGACTTGTGTTCAACTGGATGAATTTTACACTTGTACATTTTTTTAACCAGGCTGTTCAGGTCTTCGACTGAATTGTCACTATCTTCACCAATCATCTCCATAAATTTGGGGATGTTTCACAGTACTGTGCAAAGGCTGTGCTTAGACTGGAGGCAAGGAAGTGCACACACTCAAATTCAAACCAGAAACTGTACAGAAATCATTCGCTATTTATGTACACAGATCTTAGCAAGATGATTCAATATACATATTCTTTCAAACACTTCATTTGATCACAAACACAATGTCATCAGACATTCATATCAATATGGCAGATCCTTGTCCTAGTAGAATCCTTCACAGAGGATTTGAGTGCTGATCCTCTGCACATTTTCAGAGGCACAGTGTGTGTGTGTGTGTGTTTGTTTGTATGGGTGTTTGTTTGTAGGCCATGTAGGCCATGGCTAATCCTCAGCTACACTCTCTCACGCATTATCAAAACTCTCCCACAAACTATCAAACTATCTCTGGCGTGTTATCAAACTCTCAGTACAGTAGCGCATGAGTTTGATAGTGTGTATGAGAGAGTTCCATGTTTGCGTCTGTGCGTATGCAGATATGCTTGCATGAAGTATGGGGCCTTTCATGTCGCAGAATTCAACATTGTGCTGTTGATCAGACCATTCAGCATTTGAAAGTGGAGTGCTCTCGTTTAAATAGCCACGGTTAGCCATTACAGGCTTTTGAAGAACTGCACGTGAAAATTAAAGAAACTGAATTTCATTTACGGTGCTGTGAAAAAGTATTTGCCCCTTGCATGTTTGGTTCCATTTTATCCTATTTGTCACATATCAAACATTTGCAATAACTGACAATGAGTTGTTTACATTGTTTTGGAGAAATTGTGCTTGACTCTTCTCCACAGAATTGTATTAATACAGCCACATTCTTATTGTGGAATGCTGCGTTAGCTTTATGCCAGATGTAATGGGACCCATTTTCCAAAAAGTTCCACTTTTGACTCATCAGTCCACAGAATATTATCGCAAAGGTCCGGGGGGGTCATCAAAATGTTTTTTGGCAAATGTGAGACAAACCTTCGCATTCTTTTTGGCAGTGTTTCTGTCTTGCAGCTCTCCCATGGATGCCGTTTTTGTTAAGTGTCTTTTATATTGTGGAATTGTGCATACTGGCCTAGACTGCATTACATGAGGCATGCAGTACTTTAGATGTTAGTCTGGGTTCTTTTGTGACCCCTGGATGAGTCGCTGATGTGCTTTTGGAGTAATTTTGGTAGGCCGGCCACTTCTGGGAGGGCCCAGCACGGTTCAAAGTTTTCTCCATTTGTAGATAATGGCTTTTGTTGTGCTTTGCCGGAGTTCCAGAGCCTTAGAAATGGCTTTTTAACCCCTTTCAGACTGACGGATGTCAATGACTTTGTTTCTCTTCCGAGCTCAAATTTCTTTAGATCATGGCATCCTGTGCCATTTTTTCTACTTTACATTGCTGAATAGGTTTATTTAAGTGATGAGAATCAACAGGGCCGGCAGAAAACGTGCCTGGATGTCTTCAGCAAAATTGAACCCTATTATCAATTAAAGTTGTTTAATTAGTTAATTTAGTGACTAAGGAGCCAATTACGTTTTTCACATAGGGCCAGACAGGGTTGGATAGCTTTATTCCCTCAACAAATGAAATCCTAATTTGAAAACTACATTTTGTTTACTCAGGTTATTATTTTCCAGAATTAAAATTAGTCTAATGATCTGAAACAATTGTGACAAATATGCAAAAATAGACCAAATCGAGGAGGGGGGAAGTATTTTTTTCGCAGGCATGTATTTTTAAGTCTGACCCTGCACTCATTGCACAGAAGTTGAGAACCCGATAAACTGTTATCAGCCTCTGTGCAATAGCTGATAACTAAGGATTGATGCATTTCTCTTATATTACTAGTGTCTACAGAGCTGCCACACATTTTCCTACATGTCTTAGTCGTACGTGTTTACTTGAGGCTGACAATCTTGCTAAAAATCAGCAAACGGTGGCGGTTTGAGCTGTGCAGCTGTGCTTCTGCCTGTGCGCTGGTCACTCGTGTCGAACGGATGTGTCTGTGTGCTAAACCTGGTCTCAAGGCTGGTGTTTTTGCGGGTGAACCCAGCTGAGGGGTTCTGGGATACCATGTGGTTCCACCCCATTTCCCCTGAACCCGTGTCTGTAGGCAGGATGAATAGCTGAAGTGCTGAGAGGATATGTGGTTTTTCCGAGAGGGTACAGCGCTGAGGTTAACTTGAGGGTAGATGCGAGCGTGTGCTTGCAAACGACGCACCGGCCTGCCATGAACGAGTCAGGCACGAGATGGGTGTCACTGCAGCGTCGCGGAATATGGGTTCCACAGGAGGCTATGCAGGACTTTTAGGCTCTGAAGTAGGACAAATGATTGTGGGAAATCAGAGGGGTCCGTTATTTGGGCGATATCAGTTTCTGGCACAGCTGTTGTACTCCTCTCCTTGCACCAGTAGTCAAGGCATAGCCTAACTTCCTGACTAACCCTTAAATTCATGAGTTCATCTCTAACTCAGTCCATTTAACTGAGGTTTGTGTGTGTGTTATACTTATCCCGGAACCTAACTCATACACACGCTCACTTCTGACATTTCCCACGACACGAGAAGCCCGTTAAACTGAGGCAGTGTCAGCTGGTCTCTAAACGCTCTCTTAGTAGCCCAGAGACTCATCACAGCACCATAGGGGGACTCATCCCTGACTCATCCCATGGGAGAGAGAGAAGAAGAAGAAGAAGCCAGGGAGGAGGACTGCAGCTCAGCAGAAGGTCGGCCCCTTACGTGTCCCTCCCGCTCTTCAAGAGTTTGGAGTCAAGAGGCTCGTGAAAGGACCCTGAAGACTCATCCCTGACTCACCCCAAACTAATCCAGCAGGGAGACAGGGAAAACAGCCAAAGTTGGACAGGAACATAACCCTGTCTCCCTCAGTGATGTCCAGCAGACCCAGAGAGATGTCCATCATCAACTGTACATTCAAAGACAACTCTGCTAGGAGAGAGACGGACAGGGGTTGGGGTTGAGGGGTCACATGGAAAGGGGAAGGGAGATAGAGAGAAAGCCGGTGATTGGGTGGATGAGTGCGACTCGCAGAGAGACGCTCGTCACGGCAGGGCCTTCTTTGTTGGAGCGGGGCTGTTTTGTGTAGCGAAAGACAGGCAGAGAAGGGGTCACTTCTGGTCCTGTGGAGAACGTTCCGCCAGCTCCCTCCATCCTCACACTGCTTCTGCCGCCAATCAAGGAGCTCCTGCAGGGCGGCGCTCTCATTCTGCGACAGCTTCAGTCGCCGGACCACCTGGGAACACACATGAAGAAGACGTGTCCTGATCTGTTTACCTCACCAACAATCCTCCAATCATGCAGCTAGACACCTAGTCAAAAGGAGGAAACTAATTTGCATTAAGTACAATAGACACTGTGTAGGAGAAAGAGTGCTGGCATTCGATTGCTGAATTTAGTAAAGCAAGAAAAACCGCACTGAAGTGTGTTGAACAGCCGTAGCCTTGTTGCAAATTCTGCTGTACAACATCCTATTGATTTCCGTGTGGTGATACCTTTTAACTCCTCTTATATTTTGATCTGGAGTGATGTACAGTACTGTGCAAAGGTCTTAGGTACCCTACATTTAAAAAAAAAAATTTAAATCCGGCTTTAGATGTTTATTTTTTGCTTTCCACAATAGTGCTGCTGAAGATAAAAAGCATACTTGAAATTTCAAATGCTAATTATAAATAGTTGTATTAAAAAAAAAGTTTGTATTTCATTAAACACAGTCGATACAGGTAATACAGTCTTGACAGGGCCCTGATGTCAGTATCATCATGGCCGTCTGCAGTTACTTGGAGGGACAGATGCAAGTGAGACAGTCAGTCTGCAGAAGAACGGTGGCAAGTTTTCCACTCAGCTTGGAACAAGCAAAAAGCCGATTGTCTTATACATTATAGCACAACAGCACAGTGTCCCAGATTTTTAGGGCAAAGCATACTCACACCAAATATTGACTTGCTTCAGTTCTTAACAGTTTCCAGCTCTGTGTTGTACATTTCTCAGTTATTAGAAACATTTAATTTCATTATTTTTCAAGAATGTTTGCCCTATGAAATTGCTTTAAATGTTCCAAAAACATCTGCAAAGTACTGAACGTCAGAAAAGAACGACAACAAAATAAAAATCAATAGTATACATCAGTATACTTGAGGAGTGGTATTGTGTCTGAAGTATAGCGTCACAGCATTTTAATCTTATACAAGCTGGAGGTGAATTGATCTGTGATTAACCTCTACTTGCCCTCAGTCTATTTCCTTGTTCTGCAGACCGTTTCCTGCCTCCATGTTTATGGATGTAGAGCAGGTGAAACGGGAGCAGGCGACTCGAGCACCTCACAGCAGCTGGCTGCACATCACTGTAATGGCAGCCCTGGGATTCCTGAGCGTGAATTCACGAGAGGGGAGCGCCCGCCGAGGCAGCAGTTCCCCTCCCTGATAGACAGCTTTAATTAAATCATCCTAATAACACACCGCCGGCCATATTTTATTCACAACTACGCATCACTCAAGGCATGCAGAATAGGAGTAAGCAATATATGACATGAATGCACACTTTCTCCCACCCCCACACGCACACGCACACACACACACCCCCACATGAATGCTCGCACACACACACACACACACACACGTACATGCACGTACACACACACACACCACACATGTACACAGACACGCACATACATACATGCATGCAAGCACACACACACACACACACGCACGCACGTACACACACACATCACACACGTACACACACACACAGACACACGCATACACGTTCACGCACACACACCCACACAAATGCTTGTACACACACACACACACGTACACACACACACGCACGTACACGCACACATCACACACGTACATGCGCACGCACACACACACACACACACACATATGCAAGTGCATACACACACACACCCATACACTGTGAACGCGCGTTCACACACACACACACACACACACACATCACACATGTACATATACACACACACACACACATACATGCACACGCACACACACATATCACACTCAAACGCATCACTGCCTGCATCCATGCCTTGGAGAAGAATAAGAAGATTCATCGGTCAAAAACAACAAATCTTCTGATCAATTACTGAATCAAATGAGCTATCTGATCGCACTCATCTCAAGGCGGAGCAGAGAGGACATTGTGATCCAGCCAGTGTTGTGATCCAGCCAGTGCAGAGACACTTTGGAGAGCCACAAACTCATCTATCATCCACAGCACTTACACCTGCCAGCACCTTAGAGTTCCCACACTCTTAGCCATATAAAACATCTGAGTCAGCGCTGCCAGCTGACAACTGCTGATGTCAAACTCAGTAAGAATCGCAACGTCAAAACAGAATCTTACTTTCAGATCTCTGAAAGGACCACCATACATACTGTGATATGCCAGTCATCTGAGTGCTACTACACACAAATAGCAACTCTATAAACTGTGTGGGATGGGGATAGAAGGCTGATGGATCGAATTGAGCACTTCATATTAGCAGAAACCCCTCACGAACCACGAGATGCTCACTGCAAAGCATTTCTATTAGCTTCGCCGTGTCATCAAGGCTATATTGATTGAGGAAAGATCGACCCCATTAGTTTCAGGAAGAAGGCAGGATATGGTAAGTGCGTAAGATGGAGGGACTGGCCGCGAACACCATACGAATCCACCAGCTCTCACTCACTGGCTGTCAGCGCCACTCTTTCACTAAAGCAGGGAGGTCAGTGTCAGCTCAATGTTCGGAGCGAAATTCCTCCACTACCTGAATTCCACGGGTCCATCACCTCGACCAGGTCTCTAAGCAACAGAGGACCGATCAAACTGAAAGCGAGCTTTAGAACAGAACGTTCGGTAGGTTTCGAGAAGTGCAAGCGTATGTATTGCAGTGTGGCCAGAGTTGCTCAGTCTGTTACTTAAGGCTTGGTTTTAAATCAAGATTAACTATCAAATGAATGCACTACCAAGCAGAGGTCGCCTTACACTTTCTGATTGTCCGTCATTGTGACGGACAGGGGCATAAAAATTCTGTCATAATTATTATCCGTCATTGTAATTTTATTTTTTTAAATGATAATCGATTTTTTTTAAATAAAATAAACAGAATAATTTATAAATTACAAATTAGCTGATGCCGACAATGATTGCGCACTGTGTTAAATACAGCACTGCGCGGATTTTCGAACTTACTGCTGTATGAACTTTATAAAACATCACAAATGATTCCCCCCCCACACACACACACACACACACACACACACACACAGTAACAGTGTGCAAATGAACAATGCTTTCAGTTACTGCTGGGCTTCACTAAGCCTAACAACCGCAGTCTCGCTAAGCGGTCCTACGAAGCTGCTTATCAACTCGTTATGGCAACCGGAGCTTTACTGACCTAGATATCTCCGTGTTCACATAACAGAGACGGCGTTTGTAGCATATAACCAATCGTCTACCGCCAGCAGAGCAGCATATTTTACTGAAGTATTCGGCTTGAATCTCTCGCCTCTTAGTGGCATTCATGTTCCTGTGCCGTAGTCAGCAATTATTCAATCAACGCGAACTTAAGAAATTCACTCGCGGAATTTAACTCATTGTGCTTCAAGTTAATCAGTTTCACGTGCATTACGGTGGATTTCCCCACTAGTGACACGGAAATTGATTATGACTCGGGAATTCTCACACTTGTCTTTACTGGGGGATTGAAAGCAATGGAATTGCATAAAGACGTTTCAAATGGTCTTATTTCATTTAAACAATTTAAACGATCATGAAACACATGCATTGTTTCCTATCCCTGAGTAAAGAGAAGCACGAGAAGTCCAGAGTCGCTTTTCATGTAACTTGTGGTGAGGTCGACCTTTACGCAAGTGAAACTGAAACTTCAATGCACAAGGATTTTAATATCGCGTGAGAATCTCATTAATAAGCGTTCATTGAATCATTGCGGACTACGATGAATAAGCCTAAAAAATGCGTGAGACCTACGCCGAATGCGTGAGACTTGGCATCTCTGTCATACAGATCAAAGACAATGCTCGAGATAATATCACACCCACCACCAATTGGACGGGGGTGTGAATTACATTCTGTCAAAATGACGGACGGCCTTCAAAATATTCCATCATTGTTAAAAAAAAATCCGTCAATGACGGGAAATATTCGGTTAACGCGAGCTCTGCTACCAAGCACTGACTCAGAACAACAGCCAATACACAGGAAAGCACAGGTGCTCCTGTTTGGGTTTGCTTTGGAGGCCAATCCTCAGAGAGTCCATTTCAATAATATATAAAATAATTAAACGCACACCATCTAATAGAAAACACAGTCTGGTGTAACGCGCGCAAACAGAACAGAAAAACAGCAAAAAAAAAAAAGTTTCAGCATTAGTCCAGGTACTTCCTGAGCTTGTCACATTCAACAGGTCAGCTGACGGCCTCTAACTGCGCTGGAATGCTCCGTAATCCAATCGCCAGTCTGTAAACAATCAGCAGAGAGGACCACCTGTCACTTCCTTTTGTTCTCTACCGCCTGCTGAAGAGCATTTTAACATGTCAGAGCTGCCCTATCACGTACTACACCGATACGCACAACTTGTCATTTGTTTGTTTTTCTTTTCACTGTGAAAATCAGTTTGTGTCAAACAGAGGCACGGCATTTTCTGAGACTTTTTTCCACGCAGAGAGCGACCGCTCTCGCTGGTGTGCCAAAGATTGGGTTTCAAAAACGGCAGACATTTCATAAAGTGGTTGTTGACCTCAGGACCAGGATTGGTGGAGGCTGGGAGGGGGTGCGGTGCCTGTCATTTGGTCATTAGCAAATGAGTGCGAACTACCAGCCATTTCCACCAGCGCTCCGCAACCAAAATGTCACGGCTAAATAAAGACGTGTAGCCTGACCCACAAAACGCTTCCGCAGAGAGCATACCGTCCCTCGCCGAGGCAGCCGTGCTTTCAAGGAATGCAGGCCACCCACACGAACGGCTTTGGGTGAACAAGATAGAGAACTCATGCTCGAGTAACCCTTAATTTACACCTCACTGATGGTCTATTTTCAGGGGGTCTGGACTTAAACTCAGAGACGTGGTATCGCTGATCCGCACCCCGGCAGAATCACCTGTTTGCTACATCCACCAGACCTAAGGCTCAGTGACCTGCTGCTAACCACAGTACGGTGTGCTGCGCACAGATTAGAAGATGAGTGTGCAGTCAGTGGCAACCGCAAGCACGGATTTGCAGGTCACTGTAGTCCTGACTGTGCCCATACACACACACGTATGCACACGCATACACACAGACACACACGCACACACATACAGACATACACGCACATGCAGACACAAACTACAGTCATAATGTAGGGCACCAAAACCCATTTCTCTTCCACTCACATCCTTACAGCTCAGTTTATGTTATTGATTGAAGTAGGAAAATGATGAAAAAATCATTTATTTATATACTTAATTTCAGTCCGACTGGAGCAGGCATCATCGCCACCATCAAAAGGCTGGCAAATGATGCGTTATACTAGATCATAAATCTGAGATAAGACCAGAAAATAATATCATGTGATCTTGAGAAAGGAATGCCTCGTCTCTGCCATATTGATAGAATATTCAATACCTTTAACCCGATATGCAATTAAAATGGGATCAATGACTGCCTGTCTGACACCTCCTCTCGTAAAAAACCAGGATCCCAGGGGAAGTCAGTGATTTATAGGCCTACTTGTCACGCTCTGCCATAGACCAAATGCTCCTGATTAATCTGTCTACACTGTTAAAATCAGCCAAGATAAAAGCCATCTTAAAAAGAAATCTCATATTCAAAAAAAAAGCAACAGCTTTTAAAAAAGCAAATTTCAATGAAATGAGAGGCAGAAACTCCACAGTTTTACCAATATTGCCAGATTTATATTAAAAAAAAAAAAAAATCTGCAGGCAGGAATCTGGCATTACCATCTTTTCAGCTAAAATGGAGATCTGTGTATTGTTTGTCTCCCTTGTCCCTCTCACTGGTGATTCTCGACACACAAGTGGTCACAGGTCAGGCCAGATCCAGAATTTTGTGATTTTAACCATCTACAGGCTGCAGTTTTGATGATAATTAGATTCACTGCCCTGCAACAGTTCTGTTCTAGAAACCCTTAAAGGAGCCGTGTCACGATTACTGCGCATACTCACAACTTTGAACGAAGTTAAATCCACTCAACTACAAGTCAAAATCTAGAGGGTATTTTTCTTCTATGATTATTGGCAACGACAACCAGCCTACAGTCTTCGTACCACTTTGCTAAAGCTTAAAATAGCCCTTTGAATCTTCGAATTTCCATAGAAAGTTCTTAATGTAAACAGCATAATGCCTGAGTATCTAAAATACAAAAATACAAGGCAAAAAAAATGATGGATTGGCAAGAATGGAATCAGATTATAACTTGCAGTCAAGCAGATTCCCTTTCTTAGGACGTAAGTTCTGCACAGTTATCCTGACACAGCTCCTTTAATGCCTCACAAAATGCCCCTGAACAATGTGCTCACAACAATACTGGCAAATTATTCCTCAAAATTATTTTTTTTTTCAGTTTCACGTTTAATCAATTATACTATTTACAGAAGTTAAAAGGGATACAGTATGTCATGTTCTTCTAACTTTACTATGTATTTGCGATCACAATTCCATAAGAACTTGGGCAATTGGTAAAATGCCAATGAAAACAAAATGTTATGTTGTTAAATGATGTGATTTTCAAATTATCTCCTCACTATATTTGGTTGAAAACACCAAAAAGATAAAAATTACGCTTTTTAATTTTTGTAAATACACATAAATTTTTAAGTTGATGCCTGCAGCATGTTCAAAAACAATTGGGACAAGGGAACGGAAAGACAAGTTGCTCAGAAATACCACGTTTGGGACATTCCACAAGTAAACAGTTGAATGGGTAACAGATGATTCAATTAAGATTGGCTTTAAAATGAGCAGTCACACAGGGCACGGTCATTAGCCAGTACGATGTTTTAAGGTTTGCCACTGTGACAATAGTTGTGGGAGCAAATATTCACACAGCTTAATCACAATGTTTCTCGATATTCCATTGCACAGAATTTAAGGATCTCACAATCGACGGTCCATAGGCTCATTAATACTTCGAAAGACTTGGATCAGTGAACAAAGTTCATCCTTACATCATTAAATGCAAGTTAAGGCTCAACAACATAAAAAGAAGGTCATTTTCTACACCATTCAGATTCAATGCCGACTTCTCTGGGCTTAAGCTCATCTAAAATGTATGACGGGGAAGCAGAAAGGTGGGCTGTGATCTGAGGAATTTATCTTTTAAGTATTTTCTGGAAATAATGGACATTGTTTTCTCAGGGCGAAACAGGAGAAGGACCATCATGACTGTTATCAGAAAGATGTTCAAAAGCCAGTGTTTGCCATGGTCGGGGGCTACATTATTGGACTTGGCGTGGACATCTTTCACGCCTGTGAAGCCAAAAATGACGCAGAAGGGTACAAGTGTATTTTGGAACGAGAAATGTGTCTTTTAGACGTCAGCTTTTTCAGGGCTGGCCCAGCTTGTTGCAGAAAGATAATGCCAAGCTAGATTCTGCTCTTACTACAGAAGTGTGGCTTTGTAATCACAGAGTGCGGAACTGCCTGCAGTCGAGACCTTTACCCATCTGAAAACATGAGGCACATTGTGAAGTAAAAGATGCGAACATGGAGATTCCTGAATGTTGATCAACTCAAATTTTCTGCTTACCTTGATGTTCGATTACCCAGAGAAACATTTTGCGTGTGTAAAACATCAAGTTTACATCCAGTCAAGAGAATTTATAGTTACATTACTAGTGCTGCTAAATGCTGCTATGGAATCTGGGGGGCGGGGGGCACAGATACATCGCTTTAAAACAATTATTAGTCCTGACTTGTGCTCAGTCATTTTCCAAATTAACAATACATTCACTCTGAAAACACTCCACAGTATCAGCAGTTGCAAGTCCTCCCCGTTAAAGTAAGGCAACACGCACTTTGGTGCATTTAAATCAGCGTTATTGAAAATTGCACGCAGGCGTATCAAACGGCCTTTTATTACATTTCAACAATTTAAACCATCATGAAGCGCAGGTTAGATCGCCTGATGTGCCGATAAAGTACCGCAAAAGTTATAGAGCAGTTTGCCTTTCATAAAGCAAAGGCCTGTTTATAAGCAAATAATTTTTCCTGTACTGAATGTAGCCCATTATTTTCTCGCTGTTTGATTGCATGCGGAGTGAAGCCGTGTCCTTCAATTGCCAGTAGATAATTACTATGATCGGAAAACGTGTCAATAAAGGAAGACAACTAGCCCGCAGGACTATTTGTTGTTAAAATAGGATGCGTCTGTGCCCTCGCCCCAAATCCCAGTTTGGGCGCCGACACTGGGCGGCAGCCATGTCACTGAGGGATGGGACTGAACTCGTCTATTATTGTAATCCGTGTGCTTGTGAATATTCAATAACTGATCCGGGTGTGCCATCTAGTGAAAGATTATTGTAACTGCGTGCATAAATTTGCAGCTTCATGTCTGCTGGCAGACACATCTGCACACAGGGGTTGAAGGGCTACTTCTGTGTACTGGGTCCTCTGCTTGTTTATAGTGTTTTGTTTGTAATGTTCTATTTCTCATTTTATCTAGCTGTGATGTGGTGGTAATTTTCTAACTGTGGCGGTCCAACAACATGAATAAATGTAGAGGAAACACTATAGCTATAGTAGTCTCTATGTGTGTGTATGCCAGTTCACCTTAGTATTTGTGTATGGGCCATTTATGGCACTAAATGAATTTTATGGTTAGAGTTGGGGGGTGGGGGCCCACACAAAGAGGAGCCTAGGGGCCCATGACCACCTTAGTCCTCCTCTGAGGGTAGTCTCATGCTGAACTTCTATTGGTTTATCTTTGGTGAAGAGGCGGGCCTTAGTGAATCCCATTACGGGAACTTAGCGTAGCGCACTGTCGGTCGAGACATAACAGATGAAACTGGTATTTGCCGTTCCCCAGCAGGTTGCACGGACAACCTTACATGTGATGCTGATGAGTGGACAGGTAGCCTTACACTAAGCTCAGCTACTCAGGCTTGGAAATGTATTCCCTTGCTTTAGAACGTACGTTCTTTCAATTGCCGATTAAATGTGCGTATTTTTTTGGTACTTTTATTTTTAGAAATATCCCTTGTGCTGATGGCTACGCCTGTGTAAATATAGTTTGACAATGCAAAACACTACGTTAAGTGACTTATCCATCGATTTAATATTAAAAATATTAAATTGTTTTCTTATCCTTTTGTTGTGTAGTTAGTGATGTCCTGTCAAATACACGCGCGAAGACTCGATGGGGTGGACAAAAATGTATGGTAGGGTTATTCCGGGCAATTCTTGAAGGCTGCGACTTCAGCAGCAAATTTCCTGCGGGATAGTGAAGAATTATTATTGTTGTTGTTATTGCTTCTTGTGATGAAAATCATCAAAACTTATTCTGTACTTAGGTGAAAAGACACAGAGCTATTTTCAGATAATGCCTCACAATTAGGTTGGGTTTTATATTTCAGGCTAACTGGGTTTCAACTGTACGGAGGATTTTTCTTTAGCTCTGCCTTTTACTGATCTGCTACCGAATGCGCAGGATGACCTCGGTGGTCACTTTATTAGGTACACTTGTACACCTTCTTCTGAATACAAATATTTCAGTCAATCACGAGGCTAAAACTCATGCAATGCATGTGAACATGTTCCCACCAAGCATCAGGATGGGGAAGGAATGTGGTATAAGTGGTCTGACTATTAACTGACTGCTGGGCATAGGACATGTGGACCCTTTTTTGAATATTATTTTTTATTTATGTAACCTATAACAGAAAACTGTGGGGGAAAAGATTTGTTGAATTTTAAACTACAAACTTCAATTTAACTCTTTCAACCCCAGAAATTCTAGCATCACTATACCCTTCAACCCCACAGCCCTCTGTAGAGGGCTGGTCATTATCTGGACATTGTATCTTACTGTTATCTCTGGAATCCCATTAAATGTAACCCGATATGTTCCAATCAATTAGTCAGATTGTTTGAATTTTCCCTACAGGAATTTGGGGTTGAAGGGAATATGTTGGTCAGCCCTCTGTAGAGGGCTGTGGGGTTGAAGGAGTTAAAATAAGCTTATTTGCACGGGTATTATTTATGTAAAGGAGACATATTAAAATTGTACAGTATAGCTAAGCTGTGCCCACCCAAAAATTTGGCTTGCACAGCACCCCTGCTGAAGTCCTGTATGAAACAAGAAAGGGAACAAACTCTGCTTTCACAGGTCCAACAATTAGTGTTCTCACTTTCAAAACAAACACTGAGTGTTGTTAAGAGGAGAGGTGTTACACTGTGGTGAACTCGCGCGAATTCCAATTTCACTGGAACATGTTGCAGACATCGCACTTTGGAAATAGCTATTATTTTCAAAAATCAATAAAGCTGAGTAAAATGAGTAAAAAACGTTACTTTTTTTTATCTTTGCACTTTTTCAACAGAATACAGGTTAAAAGAGATTTCCCAAAATACAGCTCACCGTTTTTATTTACACATTGTCCCAAATCGCCAAAGGTAACCTCCGTTCCTCCAGAATTAATTTAGCTTGAAACCATCTATGAAGTGGCAACAGAGTTCCTATCCTTACATGCTTAATTTTGAGCAGTTCTTTCTTATTTGCTGCTCCTTATACTCATTCTTATGTGGTTTTTCAATGGATTAAGCTGACAAAGCAATCTATTCTGGTGCGAGAACAAACATGGTGAGGTGCTAGTTTTCAAACAATAAAAAAAACACATATTGCGGCAATCACTCATATCCCGCAAAAAAAAAGCCCAGCTCCCCAAAATTTCACACCATGAGCAAAACAAGTTCTTAATGAATAAAGCAACCGAGTGATGATTAAGGAATTAGCACGTGAATGCGCCAACTTACGCACATAAATACAGATAATGACAGCAAGCTGTCTGGCGATAGATGTTTTTAGATGCAGTGAGTCAACAGGCTTCACAGAGTCCGATAGCATGGCACACGATGACCCAAAACATTAAAACCACTCACAGATGAAGCAAATAACGTTATCTCATAACAACTGCGCATTTCAAGGTCTGATGACAGATCTAAAACAGAAAGCGAACAGTCGGCTCTTGCAGTCGACACGTTGGATATGGCAAAAATGGGACCTGAGCACCTTTGACAAGGGCCAAGTTGTTATGGGCCCTTAATAAGGCTCCTCAGGGGTTCCCAGTCAGCAGTGGTGAGTACCAGGGTTGGGTTCAATTACTTTTTTCAATTGCAATTACAGTAATTGTAAACAATTACTTTCGTAATTGTAATTTAAATTTTAATTGGATTTTTTATCAAAAAGTAATTGTTATTGTAATGGAACATTCTGTCCAGAAAGTAATTACCTCCGCCAAGGAGGTTATAAAATCACCTGCGTTTATTTGTTTGTCTGTTTGTCTGTTAGCAGGATTACTCAAAAACTAATGAGCGGATCATCATGAAAATTGGTACACAGGTGTATCTTGATCCAAGAACGAACCCATTAAATTTTGATGGCAATCCGGATCGAATTCTGGATCTGGCGGAGGTCAGAAATCTCTGATTGCTCTTGTTGTAATTGTAATTACAATCAATTGTAATTGAAAAAAGTAATTGAACCCAACCCTGGTGAGTACCAACAAAAAATGGCCCGTGAAGGGACAAACCATGAACAGCTGACAGGCTGTTGGGTGTCCGAGCCTCACTGATGCACAAGGCGGACTTCCTTTATCGCGTCTGGTCCTTATCGACAGAGGAGCTACTGTAGCACAAGCTGCAGAGAGTTTCAACCCTTTCAGCGCCATAGGCAACTATAGTTGCCCAATGACGTACAATATCAAAATCAGATGCTGTTGAAAACCTATCATGTGGCGACTTGTTTAAAAGAGCTCCCACACGGGAGCTCTTTTAAACAAGTTGCCACATGATAGGTTTTCAACAGCTCAGGATCACTACATTTTTAATTCCTTGAAAATGTATTCAGCGCTCAAAGGGTTAATGGTACTTGGAGGAGGAATGAGTCACAACACATAATACATTGCACTTTGCCGTGTATCGTGCTTTATAGCCTCTGTACCAGTTGGAGAGCCCATTCTAACCCTGACCTACCAGCAAAAGCACCTACAGTCGGCACGTTTGCGTTCAAACTGCACCTTGAAACAACGGAAGAAGGTCGCCTGGTCTGGCAAGTCCCATTTTCTTTTACCTCATGTGCATTGGCCAGGTACGGTATACACTACCGGTGAAAAGATTTAGGACACCCCAATTTGTCCAGTTTTTTCTTGAAAATTATGCAGTTCCAGTCCAACGAATAGCTTGAAATGGTACAAGGGTAAGTGGTGAACTGTCATAAGTTTTAAAGAAAAGGTAAGGTTGCCTAGGTTTTTTGTACGCTGTCGAGTAGGTGAAAGGATGGTTTCGCAGTGTGTTACATCAACTGTCAAACATGGAGGCAGAGGCGTGATGGTCTGGGGCTGTTTCTCTGGATCCAGGGTCAGTGACTTACAGAGTGAAAGGCACCCTGAACCAAAACGGCTACCACAGCATTCTGCAGCGCTATGCAGTACCCTCAGGTATGCACCTAGTTGGTCAGGGGTTCATCCTACAGCAAGATAATGACCCAAAACATAAGTCCAAGCTCTGCTACAACTACCTCAGGAAAAAAGAACAAGATGGTAGGCGTGAAAACATGGAGTGGCCAGCACAGTCTCCAGACTTAAACCCCATCGAGATGGTTTGGGATGAACTGGACAGAAGAGTGAAAGCAAAGCAACCTACAAGTGTCACACATTTATGGGAACTTCTGCAGCAGAGTTGGGAAGAACTTTCTGAAGAATATTTGATTTCCATTGTAGACAGAATTCCACCAGTGTGTTCAGCCGTTACATCTGCCAAGGTGGCTGCATTGAGTCAAAAGTTTAGAACACATTTTGATTTATAAACTGATTCCATGATTTCTTTTTTAACTTTGATTGTTAATTTGTTCTATCATGTCTATGCTTTTATTCCAGAGTACAATGAGACATTAAACTGCATAATTTTCTATTAAAAAACTGGAAAAATTGGGGTGTCCTAAAACTTTAGACCGGCAGTGTATGTGTGCCATTTACCGGAGGAAGAGCACCCAGGATGCAATAGGGAAAGAAGCCAGGCTGGTGGAGGGAGTGTGATGCTCTGAGGAATGTTCTAGTGAGAAACCCTGGGTGCAGGAATTCAGGTGGATGTCAATTTAATTGAGCTGTTTTAGCTGCACAAGGCAAACCTACACCATATTAGACAGGTGGTGGTTTTAATGTTGTGGCTGTATCAACATCTCTCTCTCTCTCTCTCTCTCTTTTTCTGTGTGTGGATATACATACATATATGAACACAACCTCTTAACCTGAACCCTGTAGTTCCATCACATTTGTATAACTTCTTTTTCTTTTCCATCTACATACGTGAGAACTTGCATGACATCAGTGAGGTGATACATGAAGAGACTGGTCTGACACGTCTTCTGTGATGAGTATCAAAACTAATTAAAAGAGTGTGATTAAAACGCTTGGGTACTCCGATCTTTTGCTCAAAGGATTTCATCAAATCCTGCAAAGCAACCACAACCTCAATCATTTAGAGACTAGGCTCTTAGAAGTGTTTGTTTTTTCTAGACATGAAGATATTTTTTAACATGCAGCTGCTCTGGGAGAAGTAATTCGAAGGATTTTCCATTTACATGTGGGTCTATCGAGCAAAATCATGCAATTATTGAGTGGCACGCCGCATGTATCTCTCTTGCATTCATGGATATCACAGTAATCAATTTCCGCATAAAACGGCAGACATTACATTACCGTGTAAGCATGAAAAAAAAGTCTGTGTTTTTATAGCTCTTGCATAATGGAGCGCATTACCGTGGCACTTGATAGCCCAACTGCTTCCCCCAGTGTCAGTTTAAATTTTCAGCTTTGCAGGATAAACACACAGACATTTAAAGGCAGGCACTTCTGTGGAACTTTCTTCGCCCCCCTAATTTTAAAAGTGGAACAAATCCTGACTGGAGATCTAAATGATCCCTTATCAGAGCACAAAGCTAAAGGACCATTAGTTAAGAGCTCTCAGGTTTTCTTCAGTCCTAAGTTAACATGACGTGTAGCCATCAGAAAGGAAATATTTGAAATTAATGAGGCTAATTGAAGGAAAATATTTTTTCCCAACATGCAAGTACATTGTCATTGCTTAGTTGGAGTTAACCAAATGCTGTAGAGCTTGACTGTATACCTGAAAAAGGAAATCTTATCGAACCTGCCAGGGCATTTATGCGTTTGAGCGTGTTTGCCCGCCTGTGTGCACTGTGCCTGTGTAGTTGCGTGTTTGTGAAAGGCTGCTGAGGGCCTGCTCGGCAGGCTTGGCAGTGGGTCATAAGGGGCAGATAGGACCAAAGCACAGGAGTGAAAAGGGTTAATTAAATGTGACTGGTTATTGCTGGTACGGTACACAACCAGTAGCGCTCAGTTTTTTGAGCAAAGCAACATATGTTGACGGGGGAACAGGATGCACGGGGAGGTACAGTATGTAAGGCGCACAATATGACAGTTTCCTACGGTGTAATTTCAAAGCCACGCAAACTGTAGCGATAGACGCAGCTCCAGATAGGCCATCTGTCTGAGCCATGGAATAGTGGTTGTTCTGGCTTGTTACGAGGCCATCTGTGGGCTGGTCCTCACAGCGCATGTGCAAGGTGGCAGCACATTCGACGAAGGCCCAGTCAGAGATAAGGAGGAGAATCCTTCTTTTACACGCTCTGATAAACTTTTCTTCCTCGTCCATACATTCACTGACATATGAGCCAATCAAAGCATTGCCACTTTGGAAGAGCCTGGCCACAGAGAGGCCTCCTTTATTGACCTTTAACCTTTTATTGACCTTTAAGCGGGAAACTGGGTTAAATTCCACCTGTTTTGGCTGCTGTTACAAGAAGCTCAGTATCTCAAAAACAATAAAGGCCAGACATATCTTTCAAAACTTTTTTTTTTTCCAACCGGAGAGCTGCATCTTTATGACTAAACACACATTTTCCTCCTACGTCCAATTTCTATTACTTATTTTACAGTGTACACATGGGACCTTTGCTCTCATATGCTCACGGTAAGGTGTTTATAAGCATTTAACCATGCGAGGTGTTTCGTGTCTGCATGTCCAAGAAAACACTGATTAAAAGGAATGGAGGGCAGGGATTCGCAGGAGAAGATTGAAAATACGGCATACCTCATGAAAAATAAAGACAGGGTAAGGATGAAAGCTAGAGGAAATGGAATTTAAAAGGAGGACTATAAAAAATGAAAGGAAGAGCGCAAACCTGAAAGATGCAGCACTCTGTTCCAATAACAGTTTTACTCAACATTGACAAACAAGGAAATGCAAGTGTTTTTTTTTTTTTTTTTTTTTTAAGCAAGCATGGATTGAAAAGTGCCTTCTTAATGATAACAAATTTGGTAGCTCAATTTTCATTCTCTTCAAAAATTTGAGGAGAAATATTGATTGACTCTCAGGCAAAGTTTGAAGCCGGGAAAATTTTGATCAGAAATCTCAAGATATTATTTTTAAAATCACCTTTTTTTTGCCTGCCCTTGAATTACTTTAACCCATAGATCTGGATATGGGTACAAACAGAGGAGGGCTCAGGAAAATGTGACTATCGCAAGGAATTACACAGAAAAGCTGTGATGCAAGCAATATAAAAAAACAGAAATGAGGAAAGTAAAAAAAAAAACCTGTGGCACAGTTCTTTTCATTGTGACGCTTCTGTTATGTGACGTTTGTGTTATGTGAATTCAGAACCTTAGCTTTTTCTATCTGAAGGTCATCCAATATGCAACATCACAAGAAGTGGATTAGATAACTTTCGCATTTATTGTTCTGCACTCTAAATTACGTCATTGTAGGAACCAAGATTTTTAACCATGTTTACCCATGTATTCAGATATGGGATTGAAATGTTCTGATTGAGTCACAAATCTGAGAATTAGCACCTCAATGCTATTTGCAGGGCTAACCAAGTATTAAAGGGATATACAACCAAATTTTACAGGAGATATAGGCAATCTTCTCAGTATGTTTACAACTGAGGAATAATAAAGAATATATAAAGATACTTGACAGACACTGAAAGTTTCAGCCACAATATTCTTCACATTTAAGGTTACACTGCATATACTGCCCTCCAGAAGTGTTGGCACCTTAGTGAATATGAGAAAAAGAGGCATGAAAAAAATGTCTTTTCTGTTTATCCTCTTGATCTTTTGCTCAAAATATTCACAAAAATCTCACATTCCTATTGAAGAAAAATTACTCATGAAAAATGATGACAATAAATAAATATCATTCAAAATGTGTGCCACAATTAATAGCACCTCTTATAAAATCCTAAAAATTCACTGAAGTGTATCTCCAGTTATAGTTTACATAATAAACTCGCCTATTTAATTAGGCACTCTTAAGTGGTCAACCATGCCTTGGGGCATGAATATGTGATGTCACAGGCCCAATTCCCTTAGTCATTCATTGCTTTAAGAAAGACCCTCCGAAACACTGACCACATGCAAAGAAGAGTTGAGCTGTGCAAATCAGGAAATGGATATAAGAAAGGCTCAAGACTGTTGGAAAGGCGCAATTCCACCATCAGCGTAATATTAAAGGGAGTTCCCGAAAACGTAGGTTAATGAACTGGGCCACTCCCAATGCGCCTTCCTATTCGTCCTTACGCCTATATATACCTCCTACATTCCCACAATCCCCGCTCGTCTCGTTTCTACGTCCCTCCCACCCTTCCCCTCTCCAAGAAGGAAGCAAGAAACAGCCACCACCTGGGACCCCGGGGTGCTTGGGAGCCACACGGACTCCGACAAGAGATGCGAGCCCCACCCTGAGTCTCGCCACCCGGGGGGCGCCCATCGTCCGCACAATCACAGACCAAGTCCAACATCACACTCGCCCCGATCTCCTATCCGCCCGATCTCCTGTCCGCAATCCCACCCGATACTCTCCTCTACTTTGGGAGTGGTCCAGAGTTCATTAAAGTTTAAAGTGACAGGGGATGTTTAGAATCAGCCTGTGAGAGGACACGTGTGCGTACACTGATCCAATATACAATCAGGAGGATGGTTTGAGTGGCCAAATATCTCAGTGGATTACAGTGGCAAAACTGCAGAGGTTAGTAGAGTTTTGGGGTCAGAAGGTCAACTAAACTACCATCAGACCCCAGCTACATCACCACAAGTCGTTTGGGAGGGTTGCCAGAAAAAAAGACTCTGCTGTCGGTCAACATCAAACTTAAGCGCCAACAGTTTGCCAAACGTTACTGGAATATTCAATGCCACCCGATTATACAGTCAGAAGAGACCAATATAAAGCTTTTTGGCAACAAAAATAAAAGGTGGGTATGGTGTGAACAGAAGGATGGCCATACAGAGTAGCATCTCTTACCAACTGAGAGGTATGTTGGTAGATCTTTGATGTTCTGGGGCTGTTTTACTTCTAAAGACCCTGGATGTCTTGTTAGGATACATGACACCACAGTCTCCATCAAATACCAGCAGATATTGCATGAAAACTGAGCCGTGTCTGACAGGAAGATTAAAATGGGCCACGGGTGGACCTGATGCCAGGACATTATCCAAATCGCACCTGAGAATCTGCATTAAAATGGTTCGCTGACCACAGCACAAAGGTTTAGCGATGGCCATCACAGTCCCCAGACCTAATTATAAAATCAGTGGAATGAACTGAAGAGGAGAGTCCGCAAGTGTCAACCTCAAAATCTGAAGGATCTGGAGATACGCTGTATGAAGGAATGGTCTCGCATTCTGAGCCATGCATTCACCAACCTCATCAGGCACTACAGGACGGACTCAGAGATGTGACATCGGCAAAGGGAGGCTACAGAAAAATATGATATGAAAGGGTGCCAATAATTGTGGCACATTTATTTTGAGAAAAATATTAGTTTTGTGATAAGAATTTTATGTTTTTTTTTTTCAATTATGTTACTTCAATTAAAAGTTAGATTTTTGAGAATATTTTGAATAAAAGATAATGAGGATAAACAATTAAAACATTTTTTAACATCCTGTTTCGCTCATTTCTACTCCAGGGTGCCAATAGTTCCAAACGGCACAGTAATTACGACCATAATGCGGTAATAAGGTTTTTCACCAATATTCACATGGGTGAGATGTTGTGTTAATCTGCATGTTTTAATAGCCATCTTACATTCCTCTGGACTTGCCCAAAAGGAATGCTAATTCTGTAATTCACGCAACATCAACACATTGGCACTCACGTATAAAACAGAACACAGCCCTGTTCGATGCCACATAGTTTTGATGTGCTGGAAAGTCGCAGTGAGATTAAACCCCTGCAAAATTTCTCGCAAACACTTATAAACACGAGCCAAATCCACTCAGTCACACTAAACCTGTTGCATGATGGTAAATATTTCACAAGCTTTCATTGGAAAAGTGAACATTTAAAATTGTGGCATTTTTGATTGGCTCAAGCCTTCGCTTATCAGTGAGTATGTATCTGTTGATTGCCTAAGGCCAATAACGGCAGATGAAGAACTGGAAAAGCACAGTCAGAAAGCACATCATAGTATCAAATACCAAGCAACTATTTCCTAAAGAGCGGAAGCAGGGTGAATGAGAGCGTACTGCTTACGAAACATCAGAAGGACCAAACTCACCCCTTCCCCAAACCGTAGGGGCACACCCTGCCCCCTCGGCCCACGTTAGAGGGCAGCTCCGGTGCCGAAGGGAGAGAAGTTTAGATGACTCCTCTGAAAGAAGACAAAATAGAGAACCAACTTAAACTTGACTCGAAAGAGACAGATAAAGAGGAATAGAGGAAAATGACAGTGCTACAATTGCTCTCACTCGATGAATACTCATAAACAAACACAGAAGAGGATAGGTTTTTCGTAAATTAAAAGTTTAAAAATTGAAAGTAACATCTTTACATGTGTCAGGGCGTTTGACAAGTATTTCCCCCGCTTACATAACTGAAAAGACATTATAAAGAAATATGACCTATCGATGGAAGTGGACGTCAAGGTGGTGTGATAACCAAACAACAAGAGATGCTGATGAGTGCAACATGTGACAGGAAGTTCATTGACAGTGTTTAGTGTGTAGCCCAAAATCAGGACTCCAGGTCAAAGTGTGAACTAAACACCTACCACCTCAGGAAGAATCTTTGGAGTCTTGAAAAAGATAAACACGGAAATTTTAACATCGGAGACTCCTCGCTAAAATCAAATTACACGGCTGTTTTCAGCACAGAAAAATACGTATTGATAAAAATACAAGCCTACTGACTTCAACACTCAGTCTGATATGAACTTCAATCATTTTTCACCAAATGGCACTTTCCTAGATTTTATTAGTTTTTATATAATCTAAGAGTTTCGGAATAGTCATTTTTAACTTTTGATTTTCGGAAAAATAATTCCACCTATGGTGTCTATCTTTCCTTCTAATGTATTATAAAATTATTTGATTATTTTACAGTCACTTGGATTGGCTCAAAAGACATCTCGCTGTGAGTAGTTATTTTTTAAAAACGTTCGCAAGGACACACGTGAGGTTTCACTCTTTCAACTCACCTATACATCTAAAGAGCTATCTGCTGAAAAATAGCTGTACATTTTTTTTCGGCTGTATTTTTTGACAATAATATGAGGGTATATCTGGTCTGCTGCTGGGTGTAGCCCGTCTGTGGGTGGGCAAAGCTAGGAAAAGCTTGGTCAAGCAGTCTTGAAAACCTGTCTCAAACCTGCTGTTGACCAATTAAGGCTGGATTTAGCAGGATTTGTCAGAGGGGTTGTGTCTCTGAAACAGTATAAGATTGCTGATAAACACAGATAAAACCGACACCTCCGCTTTGTCTTTGCTCATTACTCACTCTCTTACAAATCCACCGAGGAATTACGGTAATGATTGTCCTCATCGCGGATATTTGTGAGGTGGATCTGTCCCGGGCACGTGCGTGCTGATGTCCCCAGGTGCTCTCGTAACACGGCTATGCTGCTGAAACTCAAGTACGGGAAAGTCAATAGCGACCGCCTTAAACGTTAAACGAGCATTCCCGGGTCTCGGTGCAGCACTACCACCTACGCGCCCGCCACCGTTTTCCGTAACAGCGAGCTGCGGTATCGCCGGTGTTGTGTTCGGATTGCTCCCTACGCTGGAGCTTTTCTGTCACGCTCAATATTTCATGGGGCGTTTGAATAATTAAAACTTTATATAAAACAGGGGGGAGAGTGTTTGTCATAGTAACAAGGCAACACTCTTCTGTTGTCAGTTATGTCTCCATCTTTAGCTATGTATCTCTTTTCTATTGTTGGAGAACTTCCTGGATTCTGATAGTCATGTGACCTTAGTCCATCTCATGTAGTGCAAAGCGAGATGTAGTGGGGGGTATTGTTACAAACAGAGTTAACAGAATCCTGTAACCCTAGATCTACTGCTATCGAGGGTCTGCTTTATCAAGACTGGCTTCAAATTTACCAGTGGAACGTTCAACACAGCTCATGGCCAGCCAGATACCAATGCCTCAAACATGCGTTTTCAAGAGCTTTATATTTCTTTTAATGTTATAAGGCATAGTGCAGTTAATACGATACTTATTCCCTCAAAAAGAGTCCACACTCATTCACTGAGTATACTGGCTCTTAGTACAGGTATAGTGGCTGTGCTCACAAGAACAGCTGCTGTAGAAGCCGGCGCTCCCAGCTTAGCGCACGACCAAAGCACTAAACTAAGACACAAGTGAACTCCTGAACTAGGGTCATACATAACAGAACATTTTTTCCCCATTTCTGACACTTCAAAACACATGCTCCACTCAGCACAAAACTTGTATTAGCCCTGTGTGCACGGCAAGATTCTCGTGTTACCAGCACAGTTTCTGGTTACGCGTGGCTGTATTAGATTCTGCTAGATTCTGTCTAAAGGATAGCTTTAAGGAACAACACTTGAAATGACATTTAAAAAGTTGGGGGCAGGGTGCTAAAATGCATAACACAATGAGAAAGTTAGTGGAGGTCCACTTAGCCACAGCCAAACATTACAGTGTTTCCTGACAGTTTGGAGAGGGTGAACTGAGGGGAAATATAACAACAGAAGGGCCCCCTCACCGGGCTGTGGTGGCCGTCCAGGTGCCTGTGGAGGGAAGACGTCGCGGAGCTGCTTGACTTGGAATGAGCCTCGTCATCCGGAGAGCCTGGGAGGGCGGAAACCGCAGAGACCCTCTGTTAGACCACTCAGTGGGATTCACCCCTCACCACAAAATGTTGTCCAGGGACAAAAGAACTGGATATACTGGTAACATTTTGACACTAACCCAATTACAGTTGGAGCAAGAGAGGGAGGCTGGGGGAGAATAAGTCATTTCTTGGCTTTGATACGTTTGTACAAAAAATACCCGTCAGGCCAAGTTTGTCAAATCACCCATATCCTAAATGAAATCTCGAATTGATAGTCTTCTTAAGAAACTGAAATTTACTCCAGCTTGATCTGTATCAGCAAAACCAGCCCTTAATGTTGAACAAACAAGAATTTACGGCTGTCTGTATCCATTAAGAAACTGATTCCATAACTCCGCCTGACGGCAGGACGCAGATCTGTAGTGCTGAGTGGCGGCTAACGCCATGGCTCGGTCTGTGAGATCCAGGCCATGGAGGGACAGTGTCTGTGTGCAATGAGTCCATCTGGACTCCCCAGTTACCAAAGCCAAGACCTCTCCTTTCATCACAAAGGGGATTCTGGGTAAATCTTCTTTCAGTGTGAGAAGCCTGGACATCCTCATCGTGTTCCTGTCTTCTGTCCTATAATTCTTCTCTGAAGAGCATTTTTGCCACAAATTGTCCTTTATTTACTCACTTTCCCAATATTCCTTTCTTTCTCTTGTCTCATTATTTGATCCTTTCCTACTCCGTCTCTTCCTTTCTATCTCTGTTTTTCACCGACTGAAAGTCTTAGTTCCTCCTTCATTCTAATGTCCTTTTTCAGGGGCACATTATGGAAGGCTCAGGTATGGAGACTGATTTCCCCCAGGCTCACCTCCATGACAGTGGGACATGGTGACAGCTTGTCACAGAAATTCTTGTGCAAGGCCACACTGCCTCAAATTGAACACTCAAAAAAATGAAACCCTATGAAATGTTAGATTTACTTAATAATGTTATGTCAACTGGTTCCACGCAATAGCTTTGCGTAACCTTTATTTGACTTCTAACATTTTTGACCAGTTTAATTAATTGCATTGAGTGGAATGTACTTAATTCAGTTTTGTGGAACAAGTTGACATAACATTATTAAGTAAATCTGACATTTCATAGGGTTTCATTTTTTTGAGTGAAGGGGCTTTGTCCAATGAGAATGATTATCACACAACCTTTGGACTACTTTTGTCCTCACTGGGGGTCGACCACTGCAGATTACTGTAGTTTAACAAGGGGAAACAGGATGGTTCAGAGTAGTTTGATTGATGGAGGTACCATCAAAGCCTTTTTATGGTTGTTCAAAGGCCCAGTCCGGCTTTTTGGACAGGACATTATGGACAGACTGAGATGGGGAAGCGACACAGGTCAAGTGCCCAGATTGAAACTGCCAACATCACACCCCATAAGGAGCATGTGGATAGTGCTACAACAGTACCGAGAAAACCCGGTGTGTGTTAGACTGTCCAGAGGCCATCTCTTCATCCATTCAACCATTGGCCATCATTCAATAGCGAGTCTGGGGCTGCTTTCTAAAGACATACAAACTTGCAAGACACACATAAGAGGAGAGCAACCTGCATCAGGAAGTCTCAAATCTGCCCATCGAATCCAAATCTGGTGTTTTCCTCTTGGTAGCTACTTGAATAGTTTGTGCCAGAGAGTCTTTATAACAGGCTTAATGCTAAAGAGACAGAGGAAGACCTGTAATTGTCCCCCCTACTTCATAAGATGATGCTGGTATGTTTAGGTCCACAAAGTGCAGGGCAGGAACCCATATCATTTAAATCAATCACGCGGGCATAGATATAAAATAAAATATCCAGCGGAAACAATTCTTCGAAGACTAGCGATTATGAAACGCAGCACTCCGTTGGGCTAATGGCTGATGATGCCGCAGCTCTCACCGTTGGACAGCTGGTTGCCATTCTCTAAAGGTGCGGGGCTGGGGGAGTGCGTGTGCGAGTGGCAGTGGGGGGCGCTGTGGTTGTTAGCGTTCTTGTCCTGGAGCAGCGGCGATGGGGGGGTCGTGCCCGCTTCCTCTCGACTCAGGGCGTTAATGTTAGAGTTGAAGCCTGTAGTAGAAACAAAAACAGTCCACAGTCATATTCAGCACTGCAGGTTCTGAAATTAGACTAGTTAAAAATTTTATTTACTTGTGCTACGGCTGAATGATCCCTGTGCTGTTGTCTCTCTTCCTCTCCTGTTCTCTACCTCTGCACAGGTGATACAGACTACTGCTCAATGAGCTGCACCAGGCCTGAGACAGAGGCGCTAAAGTGCTCCTCTGCTATCTTTAGAAGAGCATGGGAGTTTTGTGCTACTGTTGTGTTCTGACTGTTTTTTGGTAGCTTTGATTTAGTTTCCAGAATGTTTGCATGTCTTCATGCTCATGAATCCCGTGGGCTTGATTATTTTAGAGGTGTTTCTCTCTGGTGGTTTTGGGTCAGTGCTGCGGTATTGCTCGTCCCATCAGGCCGACCTCAGAGTGGGGCGCTACGACTTGTCATCAAAATCTAAATGCAGTGTGTGATTTGGGCAGTGACATTACTTTTGCCCTTTAGCTCAGTACGCAATCAGAATTTATTCAAAAACAATGAATATGACATTAACACAGAGACTCTGGTTTAATTCACTGCAAATTGTATCCATATCAGTTGAGGTTGAAATGCCCTTTTCATACTATAACTATGCAAATACAGACTCCACCGTATACAGAGTACAAATTAGATGTTCATCTCCTGTTTGTACAGCAGATTATAGCCAATGTGTCTATTCTTTTATGTCTGACACTCAAATTGACAGTAACACTCTGCTGTAGCGAAGATCACCAGCCAATGTGGGGGAGACGGTTGGTACGTTTTAACACTAAGACTTCGACAACTGCGCCAGTCTCTACTATGAGTGGACTGAGTAGAACTGGGTCATGGATAATCGTAAAGACGAAAAAGCCTTTGAGAAGCAAAGTCTCTTGCAGATGCAGAGCTGGTCTCTCTAGAAATCACAGGCCTGGTCACTCTCATAGATACAGAGCTGATCTCGCTCACAGACAAGTAGCTCAACTCTATTACAGACACAGGGCTGGTCTCACTCAAAATCACAGAGATGGTCTCTCTCAAAATCACAGAGCTGGTCTCTCTCAAAATCACAGAGCTGGTCTCTCTCAAAATCACAGAGCTGGTCTCGCTCAAAATCACAGAGCTGGTCTCTCTCAAAATCACAGAGCTGGTCTCTCGCAAAATCACAGAGCTGATCTCTCTCAAAGATACCTAGCTCATCTCTATTACAGACACAGGGCTGGTCTTGCTCAAAATCACAGAGATGGTCTCTCTCAAAATCACAGAGCTGGTCTCTCTCAAAGATACCTAACTCATCTCTATTACAGATACAGAGCTGGTCTCGCTCAAAATCACAGAGCTGGTCTCTCTCAAAGATACAGAGCTCATCTCTATTACAGATACAGAGCTGGTCTCTCTCAATCACAGAGCTGGTCTCTCTCAAAATCACAGAGCTGATCTCTCTCAAAGATACAGAGCTCATCTCTATTACAGAAACGGGGCTGGTCTCTCTCTCCACCACAGAGCTGGTCTCTCTCTCCATCACAGAGCTGGTCTCTCTCAAAGATACAGAGCTCATCTCTATTACAGAAACGGGGCTGGTCTCTCTCTCTATCACAGAGCTGGTCTCTCTCAAAGATACAGAGCTCATCTCTATTACAGAAACGGGGCTGGTCTCTCTCTCCACCACAGAGCTGGTCTCTCTCTCCATCACAGAGCTGGTCTCTCTCAAAGATACAGAGCTCATCTCTATTACAGAAACGGGGCTGGCCTCTCTCAAAATCACAGAGCCGGTCTCTCTCAAAGATACAGAGCTCATCTGTATTACAGATACAGAGCTGGTCTCTCTCATAGTAACAGAGCTGGTCTCTATCAGTAACAGAACTACAGTAGTCTCACTTTTTCTGAGCTACTCTCTGTAGTCTTTAGTCATAGAGATGACTCAATTTCCTCCACCCCCCTCAGTCACAGAATAACAATCACAAAGCTGTCATTTTTTAAGGTTATGTAGCTGGACTCTTGATCTTAGAACAGGTCATAATTTTGCAGCTGATGTATTTTGTACGTTCATATTTTGTCACAGTAATTGTTGATAATTAAAGAGCAGCTCTCTATCTCAGTAGCACAGATCTGATTACTTTCAGGGCCATAGAACTGGTTCTGCTGTAGGAGCTGATATCTCCTGCAGCGCAGTGTTCATTCCTCTGACAGAAGTCTCGTAATTAAAGAGCTGCTGTCTTTCAGTGGCCAGACTACTCTTTATTACACTCAAGCGAAGGTGTCTCTCCCTTCAAAGGCATATTTCAGTGTGAGTGACAGCCCACATCACATAAAAGGCAAGCGCGTCTAGACGATGTTGGTCTTTTCTGTCAAATCTGAGCCAGTAAAGACAGAGTTAACAGAAGCAGGCTGTTTATTGACAGCGAGGAATGAACTGTTTGCAGCTGCCGGTGAGGACGAGCGAGGCGACTCCACACCGAGGAGCACCGAGCTGAAACACACCCCAGTAAAGACCGCATTCTGCATTTCAGATGGAGAGCTGCAGCCTTTCTAATCAATCTGCCACTGAGAAGCATCCTTTCTTATAGTGGGGTGTAGACAACAAACAGAACAGAGCAGACGCAACAGTCAGACTCTGAAACCGGTGAAGTCTAGCCTATGCGAACGTGACAGTAAAGATGTGAGATAGACATGTGACACTCCACGCCTCTGCAGAGTAACACCTTTTCTGTGGTAACAACTGACGCACACGCTGGAGAACGAAAGCTGAATAATGAAGAAAACCCTACTCCGCACAACGTGGCATGGTCACGTCCACGAATGGAATCGTAAACAGCCTTAACAAACTGAATTAATATTTCTTGATGCAGATTCATCTGTAAATTGTGAGGCAATAAAAAAAAGAAAGCAGTAAAAGCCGGCTGAAGACTTTCCACATCGCTGAATCACAGGCTAAATGGCAAAGGAGCACGCTGACCCAGAATCCCTTGGGTCACTCCATACATTTTACATTAGCAGTCTGCTTACATTCCAGTCGCGCCCCACACACAGTAATGATGATGGCATTCCTCATTCCGCAATGAGTCTCTGCTGATGGGCTGTACAATCAGGCTCCCGTTAGCATCAACACTCCGAAAGGCCAATCGTGCAACCTCAGCTAGGCACTCTGGGTAACGCGGTCTCCAGCTAATAGGAAAGCAAGATTGGGCCTTCAGGGGCTTGTAGTCAAAGGCGGTGGGTAGACGTTGCTGATTGGGGGATCAGTTACCATACAGGAATATGTTTCCGAAATGTGAGGACGTTAAATGGCCCCCTATAGGCGATCACAAAAGAAAATCATAAATCATTTCACAGGGACGTCATGGCATTCATTACCCTTTGACCTCCTGCGCTGAGGAGTCAGTGGGGTAACGGTGGATAGGAGAGTGGGGGGTGTGGCGAAGGAGGGGTCTCGATCTGAAATAAAAATAGGCTGGGGGGGGGTTACACACCCTGCTGTATGTGAAGGGGACCAGAGCCAAGGTGTGGTCAGGGTCACATTAACGAGTGCTCATAAATCTGCGCAAGGAACCACCGCGCTGTATTTAATTAAAAAAGACAATCGAGGAGGAAAAGCAGTCGGTCTGTCCCCCGCAGGTGCACTGGAGGGAGGTTAGGTGGGAAGTGGTGATATGATGTCAAGAGAATCATAGTTGAGTTGAAGGTCCTGAAGCCCTCCATGTGAGGAATTATGGGTATGACTGCCACAGAACAGTAAGACTCTCACATAAGATAAGATTCAGCATTCAAGATTCAAGAGGGTTTTGGTCTTGTGTAAAGCCAGTCACACACTGCCTAATTTGGCAAGTGTAGTCAACCATCTTTGTCTGTAAGATGGATTGTCATTGAACATTTGAAGGGTCAACTCCCTCGGCCCCCAAAAAAGAAACTGAAAAATACTGGGAGAGCTCAGTGTGAGCCCCCAGAATTCCACAGCACACACACAGAACCGAAACACAGAATGATAGCTGGTCCAGGAAGCGTTGAAACACAGGTTAAGATGTTGAAACTTTACTTCGAAACAGCACTTCCCCTCCAACAGTACTCGCAGGCATGAGGGAGTAGATGCGGACCATAGGAGATGCGTATGGATGAAAGCTAAGTGTTTGTGGAGTACACAGCAGCTCATGCATTAAATGGTGTGGTATTATAGTGTAGTGTTTTTTGGGGAGGGGGCGTATGACTTCACCTGGCTCTCGAATCTTTCTCCCAGCAGAGGACTTCCTGAGAAGGCTCCGCCCAGAGCTGAAGAGGGTGGTGAGCTCATCCAGGGGGCTGGTGAGGGGGCGGGCGGAGGCGGGGTTAAAGAGCAGAGGGGAGGAGGAGCAGGAGTGCGCACGGCGAGGCTCTGGGCGCCCGCTCTTTGCCGGGGAGTAGGCAGGCTTGCCGGTGCCCGGCGGTGCCTCAGCCGAATTGTGACCCTTGTGGGACGCCTTGGAAGAGTCCACTGAAGCAGCACGGGTTGACCCCATGACCCCAGTGCTGTCGGGAGGGAATGAGAAGTGGGAGGGCGGCCGGTACGGAGGGGGGAGAGCCGAGGCGGGGGGGAGCAGTGGGGGTGTAGGGGGCGGAGTCGTGAGGGTGGGCTTGTCGGGCATATAGACGGTCAAGCTCGGGGACGAGTCAGCCCTCTGCCGGGCGTACTGGGGCGAGAGTGGGGTGCTGCCCTCGCCCTGACCTGGATAGTTGAGGTTGGTCTCCAGGACAGGGAGCTTCTTTACCTCCAGCGGAGTGAGAGGGGACTCGTCCGAGGCAGGGAGCCGTGACGGGAAGGGGGGAACACCAGCAGGGGCGGTCGGTGAGGAAGCAGGTTTGGGAAGGGGGGCGGTATGTCGCAGGTCCCGTCCTTGCAGGGAAGCTTGGGTTTAGAGACCGGAAGGTTCAGCTGCTCCGCTAGCATCATCTGGGCTAACGAGGGGGCCAGCTCTTCGGGATTTGTTGTCCCCACCGTTACATCATCGAGTGGGAAGTATTTCATCTCCTCATAGACGGCCTCGCCAACCTCGGGACTGTCCACGTCCGGGAGCGTGGCGGTACTCCGCTGGCCGACCATCTCGATATAGACGTCGTCCTCTTCCAGGGCGCGGTAGAGGCTGAGTCCCACACAGTGGGGTCCGTCCATCGACGCGGCTCGATGAATCACTCCCAGGCATTGGCCCCCCTTGGAGAGGCAGGAGAGCTTGACTTCAACAGGGCGGTGAGCAGAAATCTCCTCATATGACCCTGTCAGTTTGGTATAGGGGCTTCTTTTTGGCTTAGGGGGAGGAACCTTCCTCATGGTGCTGTAGTCATCGCTGTGAGGCCGAGGTTTGGCAAGAGCTGCACCAAAATGAAAATGGGGGAATAAAGGAAAGGACAAAATGCTTCCATGTTAGCAGAGGTGGAAGCCCATGGGTCAGACAGTAAAAGGTCAGGTGGCTGATTACTCTAATTTGTTCTACATCCTGGCAAAAGAACTGTGCTAATTAGCAAATCCAAGCCAAAGGCAGACCTCTTCATTTGAACAAATGGCAACATGGGGGAAAAAAATCCAATGACAATCTTTTCTCTCAGTTGAGGACATCTGAGACTGGACTGCTGCAACATTACAGGCAATAACCGGTACATATACACACGTATTTACAGTATATGTGTAAGATCCAAAACCTCTGCTAGCATTGTGGACGGAATTCAGACAAATAAAGTCCCATCAAAAAAAGTGTGACAGTTAAAATTAGGTGGGGTATGCATCATTCATACAAGTTAGGATACCTCAGTAGTATAAACAAAAATAATAAGTTTATTATTTATAATTAGTTTATAATCAGTCTGCATATGCAATTAAGGTATGCAATATAGACGGATTCAAAAAAAGCATCAATTCCCACCAACCTTTGCAGCGATTTACTGCTGTAAATAAGCAGTATGCCTTAATTAACAAAAAAATAAACAAATTTGTATGTTTCATAACAAAGCCTAAATTGTTATTATTTGGGACAAAACTATCAAAATTGATGAATTATCGTCTAAGTTTAAGCCTGGAGGATGACAGGTTGTGGATCCGACCCATATGTGTGCAGTATGTCTTTTCTCAGCTATTTCCTGTAAGACCACTGAGACCAGCAAACACACGGGAGCTTATTTTATCCGGGGGCTACAGACCATCAGGCGGGGTCTCCTTGGGGCTGACGCTCAGGCAGGCACTGACGGCCTCGTAGGAGGCGCTCAGCCTGGTGTTGGGGTCTCTCTTTGGCTTGGGGGGAGGCTGTTTCCGTGGCGATGACAGGCCCCCAGCCCCCGATTCCTCGGCAGCGGCGGGGATGGAGAATGCCGGCTGCTGCTGAGCGGCGGGTTTGATTGATGGCCCGGTGGCGGACTGTACCAAGCTGTCGGCGGCCGGGGGGAGGGGCACGGAGCTGGAGCGGAAGTGCTTGAGCGCGCGGCTCCCCCCGCTGCTGCCGTCGTTGGCCTTCCCGCTCGCGTCTGGAGTCCTGGAAAGACAGAATGATGCCCACATGCATTATTCAACATGACAACAATCAGGCTGTTCACGCAGATATAATTACGTTTTTCATCCTCTCCATCTCTATCTCTCCGTTCCCCTCTTTCTCGGTCTCTCCATCTCTCTCGTTTGCTTGCCCTCATTCTTTTTCTCTTGCTCAAACTCTTCCTCTATCATTCATTCTCACTTTCCTTCTCTGTTTCTCCATCTCTTTACTCATTCCCGGCTTAATATGGCCGTCCAAGCCTGAAACTGACCAGGCAACCTTTACACACACCAACATCGTGTTATATTCCGCAATGACTGCAACCAAATCTCCATTCGTTTTGAGAAATTGTGGTGTTCCTGAACATAGGAGCCGGGATGGAACTGGGTTCCACTGATCAACCCATCCTCACCAGAATGTTAATCCCCGGCAGCCATACGAGTCCAATTAGCATCATGGCGGCCAGTCAGTCGAGAAACTGGAATGGGATGGGCCATAAATTCAGCAGGAGTAGCTTGGTTATAGTATTAACTGTATAAGTCAGTAATCTTCCCCCTTTAATGCTATAATGTGATGTGCGTTCTCAGATTTAATGTCTCACTCTTAATCCGCAGCGGCCATCTGCTGCTTCCTGTGGGTGGGGGGGGTCGCAGGGTTTAAACCAGAAAAGATTTTGGAGATGAGAGCTGCTGTGGTGGTTTTACAACACTATCACCTATTCCTCCATCCCATACATCATTCAACCGGATCTCTGAGGTGCCTACAGTCACATGATCACTGGCCTTAAGAGGTCTGGTAAGGTCAAAGCTTGTGAGATGAGTGACTGCGTGGATGTGTGTGTGTTTATACGCAACTGAGTATGTGTGTGTGCAAGCGGATGTGTGTGTGTGTGTGTGTATGATGTTTACCCACTCTTGTGGGGACCAAATGTCCCCACAACACATGGAATTCCACATTTCTTTGCACTTGTGGGGATATTTTCAGGTCCCTACAAAAAATTGAGTTATTTTAGGGTTAGGAGTTAAGGGTAGGATTAGGTTAAGGTATGCACTGTTGAGGGCTGAGGTCAGGAAAAGTGGTTAGGGAATGAATGGAAGTCAATGGAATGTTCCCACAAGACATGAAAACGAACATGTGTGTGTGTGTGTGTGTGTGTGTGTGTAATTGCAGGGTGTGAGTTTCAGCGGAGTGGGGGCTTCCTTGTCTAAATCCCTGTCCTGTCCCGTGCCCCGTGGGAGGTACTCCAGATGACGTCTCTGTTTTGGAAAGGAAAGTGCTTTATGCTGTACGGCGATTCACCACTCACTGCACCCCAACAGACAGCTCTCTCAGTGAGGCCAGCATCGCTCTAATTATCATGCCCAAACACTCAAAACAGTAATGAAGGCAAACGCAACACAAAACAGAGAGCCCTGTTTTTCAGACCGCCGCACAAATCTGTATCCTGTGGTTATTTTCACTGACAAAGAGCTGCCATTGGCAGCCAAGGTAAACAACACAGTTTGACGACCCAAACACTAAAAACGCCAGAAACGACTGATTTTTTACCCACAGGACAACCGTGACAAGCAATTACGGCCAAATTTACGCGACACAAACTGACTGGGATTATTCAGTGAAGAGTCATGCAAGTACACCAGATAGTGCACTTATGAAAACACATTAACAGCACCAAATGACAGCATATTAATGCAGTCGAGGGAGGGGAAGCCTGACATTATTCTTCGCTCAGTTACTTCATCATTGTAATCATAATGAAGCTTCTGGAACTAATGTGTCTGGATGAATGAGACTGTCGTTCAACATTCAGTGCAGCTGATCTTTTCTCATTGAAAAAGTAATCAGAGGTTTTCGTGCTAGCACACACACACACTCACACACACATGCACGCATGCACGCACACGCTCATTTTACCTCGCCTGCGATTAATACTATAATTACAAGAGAACCAGCCGCGCATCGCTGACTCTATGTAGCCTGCCTGGAAACGCTCATTTATTCCAGAGGTGGACGGGATTATTAGGTCACGACCATAAACGCACAAAAATATGGACAGGCATACAGATGTGTGCTCACACTCTCAAAAAACAATCCACACAATCAAAAACACACATACTATCCCGGCAGAATGTGCCACTGAATCATCGACACGCCAGCGTTAAGCTTATTTCAGCGTTTAAGCGCGAGGCTTACAGAGGAAGTGAGAGCGATCGGCGATGCGGGAGCTGCTAAGCGTGAGCGACATGCCATGCTCCCACGCATCGCCTGCACGGCTGTCTGTCGCCTCGCGGAGATATGGTACGGATTCCGTTTCGCTCCGCGACCCCTCGCACGAGCGAGTCTCGCGCTTCCGCACACGCCGCCCACCGACAGACCTCGCTCCCGTCTGTGGGCAATAGAGGATCATGTGACCGCGTAAATGAAGAAAACCAGCCCCCACAGTAGGAAGGGATGTGTAAAGCAGCACAGGAGGGGCTCTGTTCAGCCAGCTGAAAATGAACTGAGAGTGTGTGTGGTCCTTTTCGACTGTCACCCCCCTCAACTTACATCGACGAACGTAACTCGCATCTCCAGCGCGGTTTATTGCAAACACGATAACGTGTCACTGGGGACATTTCCTGAAGCAGGAGTTCTGAGGTAGCTGTATACCTGCACTGAGAGAAATGTAAAGAGCTATTTTTTAGCATGGTCTTTGGTCCAGATTTGGAGGGGTTTCTAGATTTTTCTCAGAGCACTCATCTTCTTAATCCTGCTTCATGAAACATATCCCATCATCATTCTATCCTGGGTTGATATTTGACCCTGGAATTTAGTGTAATTTGAATATGTCCATTAAAATTGCAAATAACTAAGACTCACCTGAAATTACTGAACTGACTCTCTTCTCTGAAATGGAGGACCTCTCGGAAACAGAGGTGACCTTATTTGTTGTAGAAAGAGGCCTAAGGTTTCTAACCTCTTGAGTGGGTCTTCCTCCTTGCTGACAGACTCGGGTCGCTCGGTCACGACTGCGCCGTTAAGCTGGTTGCGCATTCGGTCGTTCTCGCGGGCGATGTCAGAGGCGTTCTGGATGACCAGCCGGTCGTAGGCCTGCAGACCCTGGTCCTCCACGGCCTGAAGGAAGCGCTGGATGCCGCACAGCTCCTGCTGTCGGTCGCTCGCCTTGCGTCTGGTGCGTCGTCGTGCCAACCAACCCCGCGCCACTGATGCCAGGAGAGCGACACGGTTAAAACACACACATTCACCCACGCAGAGCCACACGCATACATGGTTAAAACACACCCATTCACCCACACACATACATGGTTAAAACACACGCATTCACCCACGCAGACCCACACACATACATGATTAAAACACACACATTCACCCACGCAGAGCCACACACACACATGGTTAAAACACGCACATTCACCCAAGCAGAGCCACATACATACATGGTTAAAACACTCACATTCACCCAAGCAGAGCCACACACACACATGGTTAAAACACGCACATTCACCCAAGCAGAGCCACATACATACATGGTTAAAACACATTCATTCACCCACACACATACATGGTTAAAACACACGCATTCACCCACGCAGACCCACACACATACATGATTAAAACACACACATTCACCCACGCAGAGCCACACACACACATGGTTAAAACACGCACATTCACCCAAGCAGAGCCACACGCATACATGGTTAAAACACACCCATTCACCCACACACATACATGGTTAAAACACACGCATTCACCCACGCAGACCCACACACATACATGGTTAAAACACTCACATTCACCCAAGCAGAGCCACACACACACATGGTTAAAACACGCACATTCACCCAAGCAGAGCCACATACATACATGGTTAAAACACATTCATTCACCCACGCAGAGCCACATACATACATGGTTAAAACACGCACATTCACCCACGCAGAGCCACATACATACATGCTTAAAACATGCACATTCACCCACGCAGAGCCACATACATACATGGTTAAAACATGCACATTCACCCACGCAGAGCCACATTCATACATGGTTAAAACATGCACATTCACCCACGCAGAGCCACATTCATACATGGTTAAAACATGCACATTCACCCACGCAGAGCCACACACATAAATGTGCATAAAAAGACAAGCACTGGCAATTAAATGATTTAGAAACATCCATAATAAAATCAATGTAAACACCTTATGTATCGACACATTCCTGAAGCACACTTACATAGGCTACACACACAAACGCAAAGATATAAAGTCAAAAAACAAAAAGAAGCACAAGGGAATATGCAGCCAGACATATTCTACTCTGCAAGACTGCACGTGCTGATAGTGCTTTACTCTTTGAACCCTGTATTATATGAAGGGGTCGTGACCCCCACCTGTGCTCAGCATACTGTGATGGGGACACTATCAGATGGTAAACAAGGTCACATGACAACTAAAAGTCATGTTATCAAAGTCACATGTTTGGAGGCCGGTTTGGAGGAATTTTGGGTTATTGCACGTTCACTGTGCGGCCGATAAACTGGCCAATAGGGTTCAAAGGGTTAAAAGGAGCAAATGGATTGCCATGAATAACAGAGGTAGACCAGGTCAGTTTGACGCCTTTGTGTAGGTACACAATTCGAGGGAACGCAATTAAATTTCTGCACTTTGCCACAGGTGGTGCTACTGCTATTCTAGCGAAATCCTTGCGAGTGATTGGCTGATGCACTGGAGGTCAAAAGAGGTCAATTCTCCACGGACTTCTGGTAAACAACCATTATGCCTCAATAGCAATGCAAAGCCAGGTCAGAGTATAATATACAGCTTTATACATACATGATTATGTTTCCAGAAAAGAAAGCCATCAACAGTTCAAAACAGCAACTTGCTTGCATTGCCTGTACATGAACATGCTAAGGGTAAACCACTTTCACACACTGAAACTATTTACTGTATACAGCCTATTGCTGAAACTGAAAGTGTGAATCGCAACGCAAATATTCTAGCGCCACCCTTGGCAAGGTTTGGACGTTCAATTGCGATCCTTCGAACTTAGTACTGCTTTGAGCACGAATAAGAAGTTACCTTTCTGACAAGTTACAATCTTTTTGTGCAGCTGGTGACAGCGGTCATTCAGATGATCTGCTTGCCAGTGCCTCAGGAACACTTTACTGCGACCGATCTGTGTACCACGACACACAGAGAAGGAGTCATGAGTCCTGGGGGCGCCAATGAGAAGCCCTGCGCCAACCAAAATCCAACATATTGACTGGAGGAAAAAGGCAAGAAATTTCTTTTTCATCAATAACAATTCATCCAGCAAGAAGAGAAGTTGATTCAATGCTTTTATTTACCTGTGATTCAGATTAAGAGGTATTGTAGGACAGAAAGAAAGTTAATCGATAGTGTAATAGTTATGCATTTGCTTTGCTGACGGGGAATACTACTCCCCGCGATAACGGGCTAATATGACCGTAATGGAAGTGAGTGAGTGAATGAGTGAACAAGTGAGTCACAATACTTTATATCTCAAACATGGTACTAGCCATAACCTTTTAACTTTGCACATTAACACATGTAGTGCAGCAGATGAGCTGATTAAAACTTTGTTGAATCTGGGAAGTTGCATTATACTAAATCAATAAGCAAAAATGCACTGTATCACAGGGTCCTGTACAATGCAATAGGACTGCATGCTGCTGCTATCATTCAGCTTGCTAACCAAGCTCGGTAACACATTAATAAAATTATTAGCGATTCAGTCAAAGTCAGATAAAGGCTTGATTTCACCAATCGTTCTGCTAGTGATATTTATTTTCTGTTTCTGACTTAGTTGAAGTGTATACTGCACAAACGTTACTTGCGTATTCCTTCATTTGACGTCTACAGTAGCCAGCTGGCTAGCTACTGAGCCACATGAAGAGCGGGCTGCTCAATGTCACGATTTTCACGTAGCTCTGTTGCTAGCTAGCTTGCTACTGTAGACGTCAACTGAAGGTGTACATGAGTAACGTTGGTGCAGAATAACAGATGAGCTGATTAAAATTTGGTTTAATCTGTTGCAACATAATTCATATGCAAAAAAAAAAAAAAAAGTGAATCGCAGAGTCCTGTACAATGCAATAAGATTGTACATTGCTTGTTTCACAATGTCCATGATAAAAATTCCACATTTAACAAACCTGAGCTGGTCAAGCTGATTTCAGTTGTTGCTTTGACACTTCTTGCTGGTTGACCAGAAGCTCACAAACTAAGCACTGTACAGCACGTCACTTTAGCCACAAGCTTACTTTACCAGCGTAACCTGCTATGATTCACCACAGAGCAGCTGCAACCCGCAAGAGACCTCTTATGAGCAACTACAGGTGTGAAAAGCACAGCTAGCGAGATTTTTAATGATGGAACATGCGGAAAGCAAGGCCTGCCCCCATGTATCATTCTCCAGTGGATGCTCATGAGGAGCTGGAGCAAGTCACTTCCCAGCAGAATGCTACAGAATTGAGCTAACGTGATAGGATTTGGCTGGATTTTTCAGGCTGTTATTTTGATGCTGGTGGAAGATGGTTTCTGTTTTTCAAGTTTGAGTATCAGAAACATCATCAACAAATGAGGTACGACAAGTAGCACCGCACAATATCTGCTCCTTTATTATTAACTGAAAGCAATACAAAAAGAAGCTGTCCTATATGTAGGGTTAACACAAACATCTTGTCTGCTTTCTCCTATTGCTGTCTGCCAAACTTTATCCTAACTCTGGACGCTAATACACTGGCCTGCTGAATGTGATTCAGCTGTTCCCAGGAGCACAGAAAAACATCATTAGTGAGGGGGTCTGTTTTCTGTGTCGCTGCACCAGCCGCAACCCCAAGAACACGTCCCGAATGGTTCCTCTGAGCAACCTAAGTCCAACCATTTAACAATCACTTAGGGCTTCCTCACTATAGCCAGGTTCCCTCTGAGATCTCTTCCCGTCTGAGTTTTTCTCACCTCTTTTTGTGGATTTTTCTCCCTGAAGATGCGGTCACATGTACAAATTGGGAGCGTCAAAAAAAGAGGGTGACATAAAATTGCTTCCGTGAGCAAAAAACTTCTGCTGGTTTTTGGTCCCCGTGAGTTTAATTACACTGAAATTTGACACATGCATTTACATGTCAGTGACACTCGAACAATATGTGACGAGAGGGCGGAGTTGACACCCAAACCTGCATATTTCAACATGGAAGAAATACTAATACTGGCTATGTTTACACCCATTGCCACCTGCTGTATGGCCCATTTTTGTCACAGCCCGCCCCAAAACATCGCCTTTTTGTTTTCATGCGACCGCACCTTCAGGCCAGGCAACTGCCCCTTTTCAAAACCTTAAATGGCCTTTGTGACAACTCTTCAGCAAAAAGCACTGTACAAATAAAATTTTATTGAAATGAATTGAAATTCCGGTGATGACGTCCTGAGGATGCACACGTAACTTTGAGCCAAACGTACTACAGTCTGGATGAGTTTGTGCTAAGAACAATGGGTGGACCTCAGAGCTGAGGAGCAAAAAGAGGAAGCACAAATAATCCCTTAAAACTGACAAGTCTTGACTGTTTTCAGTTGTTTTCTTTTAATCACATAATTCCTTGTTGAAAATCTGAGGAAATATTTCTGAACAGTTTGCAAACAGTTCATGATTTAAGTTCATAAATTATTCAAGAACTGTATTATTCCTGAACAAAATGGCTCTTCATGAACTTTATGCATGAAAAACATTGATGAAATGTTCATGAACTTATTTCTGAATTATGCATGAGCAGTTCATAAACATTCGTGAACAATTGAAAATCTACATTCATGAAAATTAGTTCGTTAACTTTTCAAGAACAGAAAACTCGAAGAACATGTTAGGAACTTTTTGGTAATTGGCAAACTGTTCCTAAACTATTCATGAACTACAAATTGTTTGTGCACTATTTTCGCCGAGGAGGTTTTTCAATGATTAAAATAATCTGCAGGCAAACACGCTGCCTCTTTGTGAGTACAATGTAAGGATGATTAAAAAATCAATGCAATATTTTATTCATGAAGTATGCTTTGCAAAAAAAATAAATAAATCTGTTATTTTATGCCTTAGCTTGTGGCATAACCTGCAACGCGGGCTACCTAACTTGCACTTGACTGCTTAAATTAAAATTAGTTGCTGCATGTATCCACAATTCTGAACAACACTGAGTATATTGCACCCAATTTCACGAGTGGATGAGTTCTGTGTCTTGTCTTAACACACGAAGAGGAACGGTCTACACCCAAAAACAGGTCAAGACTAATCATCAGTTAGAAGGGGTTTTTTTTTTTGCCTGTTCTATTTTCAGCTCAACAGCCACCAGGAGTATACCCAACAATGTGTAAGTGAGTATGCGTACGATGTGTTCATAAGGACACTGTGGCCAACGCAGTGGATCAGCGAAAGATTCCTCAACCCTGAGAGAGAATTAGCCCGTTTCTCAGCTGAGGGGTCCAGGTACGAGCCAGTTTCCCAATATAAGGGGTGCAACTTGCCCTCCATTCTTGCTTTTCAGGATTAAGTCCATATTCAGAAAATGCTCAGTGTTCAAGTCAAGATTACGGGCCGTATTCCAAACACGAATGTTCATTACATGTTAGCATTTTGCAGGCAACCTTATTCAGAGCAAGTCGCACAGATTACATTATTAACACACAGTGCTTTCATGTATAGGCTCATTATACTGAAATTCTGGTTCATTTTTCCATTATACAACGGCAGCGTCTTCAGCTGGGAACCAATCCAGCACAGCTTGGGTTTCAGGCCCATTTACCAAACCCTCACTCCAGCGACCATTAAAGAGGTTCTGTTCGCAGCAGAATGATCTAAATCCTGATGGTTTTAATTAGCTTATATCACCCTTCAGCCTTTGTGAAGACAGGGCTTCGCCGAAGCTCAGGGGGTTGGGATACTGGAAATGGCAATTGGGAGGGGAGGCGGGGCCCAGATCCACAGTGTGCCTGAGCGCCCAGATTTTCCCCCCAGCTCTCCGTCGAGGGGTCGGCGAACTCGGGCGGGGCCTTGGCGCTGCTGATAAGCCAACTATTGTCGTCGCACGCTCCCTTTCAGAGTGCGACACCCCATTCATCTCCCCGCCGCCAGTGCGGCCCGCGTGTGGGAGAATGCATTTGGGGGTGTCTGGAGCGATAAGACGGTGACCTTTAGGGGTCACGGACACAGACACAACAGCAGCAGCAGGAGTCGGGGATTCTGGGGACACGGAGAGGGTGTGTGTGGGGTCGGGGGGGGGGGGGCACCCAGACAGAGCGGGACAGAGGTCATGTGTGTACCCCCGCGGAGATGCGGGGAGGATGGCGCTGATCCCAGGGAATTTGGGTGCAAATCCGCCCTCGTCCTAATTGAGTGTTTTCTCTGAACTCTCCGCACTAAAGAGTGTGTGAAAAGACTTCTGGGAATGAAAGGCTCGGGGGGGGTGTTTGGGGGCCGGGGCTGCAGTGTCCCATCCTTGTTTTGCGCAGTCCGCACAGTCCACACTGCTTTAGCTGCCGCCTGCACACAAACATGAGCAGGCTGCACCGCATACGTTGTGTGACCAGGATTAATACAGGATTAATGCAGGATAATTAGGCAGATAATGCTGATCAGCTATAGCCTCTGATGGTCACAGTGTAATGTATAATCTCAGCTGAATTTTCTGAGCCTTGCGCCCATCGAGCGGTGACATTTTTGGCATCGCGTGACCAGTCATGCTCTCCTCTCCTCTCCACCGAATTTTCCTCTCAAATTTGATGAAGTGTTGAAAAGGTGCAGAGACTGCAGTGTGTGTGTGTGAGTGTGTGTGGTGTGTGTGCATGCTTGTGTGTATGCCTGGTTGTGTACACGTCTGTTTCTGTGTGTGTGCACGCACGAGTGCGTGTGTGTGTGTGTGTGTGTGTGTGTGTGTGCTTGTGTATGTGTGCGTGTATGTGCATGTGTATGTGCGTATGTGAGTGTATTTGAGCATGCTTGTGTGTATGCCAGGTTGTGTATCCATGTGCGTTTCTATGTGTGTGTGTGGGTGCGCATGCACGCATGTATGTGTGTTTGCAAATGTGTGCCTGTATGCACATGTGGGCATTTGTATGTGCGTGTGTGTGTGCATGCTTGTGTGTATGCCTGGTTGTGTACACATGTGCTTTTTAGTGTGTGTGAGTGAGGGCCTATGTGTGTATGTGTGTGTGTGTGTGTGCTTGCATATGTGTGCTTGTATGTGCATGTGTGTGTGTATCTGTGTATGCTTGTGTGTGTCTGTGTCTGGGCTCGAGTGTGTTTGCGTGTATGAGCATGTGCGCGTGCGTATGTGTGCATGCTCGTGTGTACGCCTGGTTGTGCACACGCGCATTTCTGTGTGTGTGTGAGTGCGAGCGCGTGCGAGAGGGCACCTGGCTGCCTGCACATCTTGTGCTTTCTCCCATCATCAGAGTGTGAAAGAGATTCACAATCACCCCGATCATGAGCAGGAAGATGCATTGACTTGGCCAGCTGCACTCCCACGCAACCACACAATGGAGAGCATTATCACAGCCGAGAGCATGGTGCCTGTATACACCAGAGAGAGGACACAGACCAAGTGCTAGAGGCACTTAAGTCACATTTCCATACACCGTGGGTTAAGGATGTGAAAACAACTTTAGTAGTCTCCTAAGTTGATTTTCTCAATTTTCCCAAAATAGACATTTTGTGACTTAAGCACTTTTAGCGCTAGGATCTTCAATTCAGCCAGGACTGCCACTGTCTCCCCATCCTAACGCTCTCCCGCACCTTCGAGCTGCCCCTCCCAACATTCCTCCCCCAACAAAACACCCCCTAACCCCGCTAACAGCCAATTAAATGCAGCCCACGCCAGGGGAGCTCGGCACATTTTAAGACCTGATCGAGCGTGGAGGCACGCAGAATAATCTCCTATTGTGCATCACGTCTCCTCTGCTCACATACTGTAACAAGGCAGACCCCCCACACCCTCCCTTTAATGTAATTCAACATTCAATCAAATGTAAACGAAAAGTCAGTTGGTACAGTATCAGCGTACCTCTGGGGAGTCCATTTTCTTTAGCCGTGCAAATGCTAATTTATGGACACCTAGGGTCTGCATTACTCCTTCCCTTGATCTCGCATTCATAGGATATTTCAGCTGTAGCTGACTTTTGGGTTGTCAACTATTAAATTAATGTTTTTCTAATTCAACGGGTGCAACTGATAGATGTATGTTATGTGAAACTGCCACGGCGGCTCAGAGCGTAGAGCGAGAGAGCAAAAGCATTGTGAGACACCCTTGGCCTCTGACCTTTGACCTACATTGTACATCCTGACTGTGGGAGGGCAGATAGATGAGGTTTTACAGTTTAGGTTTCTGAAAGAAAATTATCCCCAAGTGGTTGGCGCTTCATTGTACTACACAGAACTACAACCCCAATTCTGAAATAGTTGGGACAAAGTGTAAATTGTGAATAAAATCAAAACGCAATGACTTTCAAATCACACCAGCCAGTATTTTATTCACAATAGAACAGAGATAACATAGCAAATGTTGAAACTGAGAAATTTTACAATTTTATCCATAAAATGAGCTCATTTCAAATTTGATGGATGCTACAGGTCTCAAAAAAGTTGGGATAGGGGCCTGTTTCCCATGGTGCAGCGTCCCCTCTTCTTTTTAACACAGAGTGGAGGCGTCTGGGCATTGAGGAGACAAGTTTCTTGAGTTTAGCCATTGGAATTTGATCCCACTCTTGTTTCATACAGGCTTCCAGCTGCTGGAGAGTTTTGGGTCTCCTTTGATGGACTTTTCGTTTAATTATGCGCCAAATGTTCTCAATCGGTGAAATATCAGGACTGCAGACAGGCCAGTTCAGCACACGGACTCTTCTACTACGAAGCCATGCTGTTGTAATAGCTGCAGTATATGGTTATGCATTGTCCTAGTGAAATACACAAGGCGTTCCCTGGAATAGATGTCGTCCAGAGGGGAGCATATGTTGCTCTAAAGCCTTTACATACCTTTCAGCATTCATGGTGCTTTTTAAAACATGCAAGTGCCCCACACCATATGCACTAATGCATCCCCACACCATCAGAGATGCTGGCTTTTGAACTGAACGCTGATAACAGGAGGGGTGGTCTTTCTCCTCTTTAGCCCGGAGGACACAACGCCCATGATTTCCGACAAGAATGTCAAATTTGGACTCGTCTGACCACAGGACACTTTGCCACTTTGCTACAGTCCATTTTAAATGAGCCTTGGCCCACAGAACACGGCGGCGCTTCTGCATCATGCTCAACAATGGCTTCCTTTTTTCATGATAGAGTTTTAGGTGGCATCTGTGGATCGCACGGCAGACTGTGTTTACAGATAGTGGTTTCTTGAAGTATTCCAGGACCCATTTAGTAATGTCAATGACAGAATCATGCCGGTGAGTGATGCAGTGGTGTCTGAGGGCCCGAAGATCATGGGCATCCAGTAAAGGTCTTCGGCCTTGTCCCTTACGCACAGAGATTTTTCCAGTTCTTCTGAATCTTTTGATGATGTTATGCACTGTCGATGACGAGACCTTCAAAGTCTTTGCAATTTAACGTTGAGGAACATTGTTTTTAAAATATTCCACAATTTTTTTACACAAGCCTTCACAGGTTGGAGAGCCTCTGGCCATCTTTACTTCTGAGAGGCTCAGCCTCTCTAAGACATCCCTTTTATAGCCAATCATGTTACACACCTGATGCCAGTTAACTTAATTATTTGCTAAATGTTCTTTCAGCTGATTCTCTTACATATTAATTGCTTTTTCAGCCCTTTTTTGCCTGTGTCCCAGCTTTTTTGAGACCTGTTGCAACCAGAAAATTCGAAATAAGCTCATTTTGTGGATAAAAATGCAAAATGTCTCAGTTTCAACATTTGAAATGTTATCCATGCTCTATTGTAAATAACATATTGGCTCATGTGATCTGAAAGTCATTGCATTTTGATTTTATTTACAATTTACACTTCGTCCCAACTATTTCGGAATTGGGGTTGTATAAACCTACCTCACATTGTATGCTGCGGTAGTTGGTGGCCATTTTTCTGTTTCTCAGAACCCTCATCATCTCCCCTGAACCCAAGCATTACAACTCCTTAAATCAAAATCTGCTAATGTCAAGCATGCTCTTGGTCTCGCAAAGCAATGTGAGGTCAGTTGCTTACTAAGAAGTTCATGACTACAATTTTGGCAGTACTGTCTTGGGTCTTCCTCATGGAAGAATGAAATACGTTCCCTCACCTTTTTCTTTGTTTTGGTGCAACCCCAAATCAGAAGACATTGGGATGGTATGTTAAATTAAAATTACAATAATGATTTGTAAATTGTCTTTAACCTGTTTTTTGACTGAAAACAATACAACCGCAATTACTTGATGTTTCATCGCATGAATTTTACAAACTATTCAAAGTCAAAGCAGCATATTAAAAAAAAAAAAAAAAATGGACAGAGTACAGTATATTACCATTTTGTAATGTTGCCACTCCTTTTCTCAACAGTTAAATGTTTAGGGACTGATGACATTAAGTGATTATGTGTATCAGATGTAATTTTGTTCCTCGCTTCTTGTAAACAAGCCATTAGGTACACAACAGTACGGGGTCTTCGTTGTCGCACTTTGCACCACACATTTTCTTCTTAGGAAAAGTCAGGACTGCAGGCAGTCAGTCCAGCACCCGCATCATCTTCTTACACAGCCAAGCCTTTGTAATGTGAGCAGAATGCAGATTTGCATTGTTCTGTTGAAAGTGACCCGTGCCGAGGGCACTGACACAACCCCATACCATGGCAGGCCATGGTTTTTGGACTTATTGCTGGCAACAGTCCAGATGATCCTTCTTTTCTTTGGTCCGGTGCATACAGGATCCGTATCCACAAAAAATCATCCCAAAATATTGATTCATAAGACCACAATACACGCCTCTGAAACCAAAGACAGCGCGCCAGGACACTGCTAGCATAAGGCTTCAGTTTTGCACAGTAAAGTTTGAATTGGCATTTGTGGATGCAACCACACACTAGAAAAATGTTTTCTTCAGTAATCCTGTGCCTGTGTGGTTATGTCACTCATAAGTAAATGGTATTTCTTGAGACAGTGCTGTCTGAATTATCAGAGATTAGGCTTCTGCCCCTGCCCTTTACACACAGAAAATAACTCCACATTCCTTGAATATTCTAATAATGTTCTGCATTGTAGAGGTTACAATATCCATATCCCGTCCTGTCCTTCTTTTAGGAACGCTGTTTTTAAGTTTTCAATGATTTTCATTACTCAATCATTTCTGGGCAAATTGTCTGTCCTAGGTCGATTGTCACTAGTTGCCGCTTTTGTGACAAATTATGATTACAGTCGCCTGCTGACGTCAGCTATTTCAAATCACATCATTATACAAATTTTATTTTTGCCTCATTACAAGTCCTAAACTGACCCCGTCTCAAATTTTTTTGGAATGCGTTGCAGGCCTGAATGCAGGAATTGATGTATATTTAAAAATAAAATGAAGTTAACGGGACAGAAAAATAAATATCTTCTTTACATATTGTCTGAAATGAAATACAAATCTAATTTAATTAAGAAATCATTCCTCTCTGTTTTTATGAAGCATTTTATGATAGCAGTTTTTATGAAGTTTTTATCATAGCATTTTCCATGCTATCCCAACTTTTACAGAGCTGTAGTTTTCTTCAATTTTCGAAAATAACATTTTCTCCATTGTTAATTTTTCTTTCCACGGTAAATCGTTTGCACCTGCCATCTCTGACCCAAAAAACAAACTGCACCATCAGCTGACAAAACCCTTGGAGTACCCTAACTGCAGCGAATGGCAGGCTGACATAGAGACAGAGAAAGGTAGAAATGCTGAGAACGGGAGCATGTTGAACGGTACAGAGAGAGAGAGAGAGAGAGAGAGAGAGAGAGAGAGAGAGTTCCCTGTACATGCTTCATGGTTGTAGCGAGGATGTATGCCACAGGTTACCGCAACACTGGGGCTTCTCATCAAATGCGGCCCCTTCAAAGCCCTCTGCATTTACATAGCACCTGATTTTACTAGCAGCAGGAGAAGATAATGCTAATGATGGTCCAGTGTGGAGATTACATAGGGCAGCCCCATAAAAGCACTATAGCTAATACAGAGAGGGGGAACAAATTAGCATTTAGACTGCAGGGACGATCAAATGAGTCTTTAACGCTTTGAAATCCAACACTTTCTGAGCTGCAGCCTGCACTGGGAGGCCAAGATTCCTTCCGCAGAGAGAATCCCATGGTTTTTTGCTGAGGACAAGGTATACTATAAGGATATATAAGGGACAGATAATAAAAACGGCACTTCCTCTATTTGTACTCACTTCGTTCACAAAAACTTTAAAGTCAAGAAGCACACCAATCAAAAGAGGAACAACAGCCCAGCAAGAAAGAAACTGAAAGCCAGTTATTAAAAACCAGCAGCATCACAGCCGTATGAATTTATGACATGGGTCACGTACCTGCCACCCTTGTAGTTTGCAGTGCTGCAGAATGTGCCGGCACCTCTCCTCCATCGACAGCTTGCTCTCCTCTCCCAGAATCATGTCTGCCACCTCCTTGTATCTAATGAAGTGAGACAGAAAACTCTGAGTCCCGTCACTTCGGATGAAGACACAGTTTTAAAGAGTCGTTTTACGGTGCCGCGCTGAACAGACACAAATCACACACAATGACTTCTCACACTCTTCGTGAGCCGCTGACTTTCTTTTCAAACTGTTGTTTTTTTTCATCCCTTTCTTTCAGAGGAAATACACTGCTCTCCCGTGGCCAATTCTGCACTAAGTGTCCCTGACAGCCCGCGCCAGCTACAACAACAATCGTGTAAATAACAATAAAAGCCGTAAAAAGTAATGAAATTCTGCCTGGTTGTGTTCATCTTGATTCACGGCTGTTGTCGCCGAAAACCAAGCAGACTTGTCATTTTCTTTATTGCTTAGACCAGGGATGGAGGACAGCCTTGCTTTCATCACTGCATCCGGGGGAAGGATTTGAGAGTCGCACATATGTGTAGTAGAGCAGGGAGGTAGGGACAGCAAGCACACTTAATGGCCACAAAAATGACCAAGACCATCTGCTGTCCAGCTATGATGAAGTACAGAGGTCAGAGGTCAAAGAGGGCAGGCCGGTAACCATCTGCTCCTGTTGGTGCTTGCCAGGTCAACAGTGTCCCTATTGGCGTGGTGACACCACAGGGGCACCAATGGTCAAAAAATAAATAAATAAAACAATGGGCGCTGATCTGGAATCAGTTTCCATCTCTGAGCCATTACAGGACCAAAGCTTCTGCTTCAGGAAAGTAAACAAACATTCAAACATTTCCAAAAGTGATGATTCTGTACCGCAGTGAGAGGGCCGATGATTGTTCTGAATTGGTTCCATTACAGTTTCTGTCTTTAATTTTACAGTTTTTCTGGACTTAGTGTCAGATAGTTTGGCCACCTGTAGTTTCAATAGTTCGTTCAGAAGTTCATCCACCGGATCTCCGTTTGAAATGAAGATGTTCAACAAGAGCACATCAAGAAATTTTTTCCCAGAAGAAAAAGCAGTGGTTGTGTGTTCGGAGAGAGAGGGCTGCTGAGAGACAGCTAATATGCTGACATGGTGATACTGATCAGCATAGTTTGAAAATATGCTTTTTGGATTTTTAGAAACTTTCTCTTTCCACTTTTAGTCATGCATGGCCCTGTGCATGCATTGGACCTCAGCAAAAGGTGAGCTTTGCAACCAGATATCACCATAAAATTATACAACGTAATATGCGACAGGAATGTCGCTCCCAACTGAAGCCATTCCTAACAGCATATAAAAGGGACATTTACAAATGTGAATGCATCAAGTAAAAATGGACATTTCATGACACTTTGTGATTTTGAAAAGCTATTAAAGTTGGGCACTTTTCTCTTGACCTGCAATAGCGGTTTACTTCTTACATGATTCCATTGAAACTAATGGGTGAATCACTCTAATTTTTTGGCATCAAATACTTCATGGGTACATACAACAAACTATAGCAAAAAGTTTTTAAAAAAGTCCAAGTGTCATGAAATGTCAATTTTCACTCGATGTGTTCACAAATATAAATGCTTTGAGCCAATACTGGCACAAAAGTGCCACTGTGAGAAGGTTATTTTTTTACTATGAAAAACAAAGATAGACACTTTCATTTTTTCATTTTGACGTATTAGCAGATACGCTCAGGGTTGACCACCCTCTGAAAGTAAGTGCGGTCCTCATTCAGCAAGATGCCACAGGCAACACGCTATTCGCAACCCCCCCCCCTCCCAAAACAACACATCTGAAAGTGTGTCCAAGTGTACAGAGACGCAATAAAACCCCTGTCGCTGTGGCATGGGAGGGGCGGTTGTACATAGGCCCTGTTGTTCCCGGAGACAGCAGCAGATTGTTGTAGTGAAACACCTTCTGTAACAGTGGAAAGATCCTTTTTGTTTTCTTTCTTGATTTAAGGAACCCAGTCTATGAACATTGAGTCAACCCCACTCTCTTCCCCATCTGTATGGTAACGCATGGATTCGCGACACCCCATGTCCCCCCGAGGGCAGAATAAAGTTTCCAGAAACCTTTGGATCGGTGACCCTTATGCATATAAATGTACACATGTACATACACAGATTATTTACATTCTGGAATTTTCTGAGCCCGTCAGAAAATTGTCATATAGGCAGAATGAGGCTATGAGTGTAAATGGGGTGGAGGAAAGAGCAGAGCTGGGGTTAGGGGAGGAGAGAGCCTGGTAAACTCAGAGCATCCAAACATCCCACGCACATTTTAAACAAAAAAACAAACCTTAATTCTTTCTTCCATAAAGCATATACATGTATTGATCCCTATCCCTGTTCATATCTTGTCGATACTCTGACCGTTGAATCCTTAACTTCCAGAACAATAATACAGAAAAAAAAAAAAACTTTACCGTGTTTCCGTCAAATTCCATGGCATGCCACAGGTGCATGAAGTGAAAGCAGATGTAGTTTTTATCAAGAAAGCAAAAACATATCATTCTCTGTCTCTGACATTTTGCATCCCTGTGATGAAAAAAAAAAAAACTGTTTTGTTTTTCCCCCGCGCCATCTGGTAATTCACTGGGGGCTAAAAAACTCATCAAGAGTACAAATATTTATTTATTTATTAATTTATTTCGGATCCCCATTAGCAACACACCAGAGTGAGCGCCAGTCTTCCTGAGGTCCGATATGCAAGTAAATATAACACGATTACAATTATTCCTTCGATAGTTTAAAGTGAGACACGATATCAAACTCAAGAACAAGATAAAAAGTTACACAAATATTAAAAATACAAATACTTAGCTCTAACAAGAGGATTTCGTATCGAAAGCTCTTTTTTTTTTAGAAAGGCGAATATCACGGTAAATTAGACTGGAATTAAATTGAGAATTAAACTGTCGTTGAAAAAGTGTTAAACCTGAAAAGAGACAAGGAAAATCATACTTTACATCAAATTTTCTGTTTCTTTGCTCAACTTAACATCACCAATTCTGTACCTGCAGTTATGAATAGGGTAAATACAGCAAACTAGTTCAATAGATTGCATTCCCAGATGTCCGTTTGACATTGAATGATTCACAAAAATTGTCTTCATAAGAACAGTATTCAGGTTTTTACTCCTGCTGAAACACTGCAGATTGTCATTTGTACCAATTTAACAATTTTAATGTAGCAGTCATTTTGATTTTTATATTATGGCTGCTCTCAAAATGTATTTTATTGACATTCCATTTTTCAGTGAATAATGGTAACTATGAGGCTTTCAAGATCTGTCTTCAATAACGCACACATTCTTCGACATGAAAGATGATACTCAAATAGGTCAATAGGACTTCTCATGGTAAGGGCAGAATTGCACTAGAATTTAAAAGCACTATGGAATCTCCCAAATTGTCCTTGCAGCATTTTTCATTGCAAGATATGGGCTTTATTATATGAGAGCAATAAATTATACACATATATATAAAATTTTAAAGGGTACATGACCGTCTGCTCCAGTTTAAAAGTCTAGCGTTTAACCTGTCCAAAAGCTTTTCACATTAAATTATCGGGGCTGGTAAAAGCTGCTGCAAATTCAATTGACCTTAACCTGCCATAATATCATATAAAATCAAAATTCAATAAGACAGTGAATTTGTGGGGAGACCATTTGAGACGGCCAAGCTTGCGCGCAGGAGCAGCATGCCGATACTGTCTCCGAGATGCGGGAGTGATTTATGGAGCTGGTGGTTATATGAGAAAAGGAGGCCAGACCTCTGGACCTCTCTGCTGCATCAGGACGGCGTGAAAGAGATGCAGAGCGGTAAACTGGAGGCCCATTGTGTTTCTGTGCTTTCATTCAAAAATATTCACTCATGAAAAAACAGCACAGGGAGACGTGCTTTATGCTTCATTCTGCTGATGTAAACACATGCATATAAGAGTCAGATACTAAACCTCTGCGAGCGTTATGGATGCAATTCAGAGAAATGAAGTCCCATCAAAATAGTGTGGGAGTTAAAATTAGACGTGGTATGCATCATTGACACAAGTTGGAATACCTCTGCACTATAACTAAAAATAATCAATGAGTTTTGTTTATAATAAGTCTAAATATGCAAATTAAGTATGCATTATGCACAGAATCAGAAAAATTATTAATTCCCATCCACCTCCGTAGTGATTTATTGCTATAATTAAGTGGAATACGTTTTTTAATAAATTTAACAAAAAAATAAATTTTTTTGTTAATCTATATATTATTACTGAGTTGGCGATTTGCGTAATTTCACACATCTCCTCCAAAACCACCGTGAATAATGAGTCTGTTTTTCACATACACCGGTTTTACTGTGTGACAAAGACGATGCACCAGGTTTCGAACTTAGTTATGAAGTGAAAACTGCATTTTGAAGCCATTTTTGCTAGTAAAACCGGCTAATTCAATCAGCTGTTATCGTGCCCGCGACATATAGCCTGTGCATAGCACGAGTCTCGGCTAGTAAAGCCTAAATTGTTATTCTTTGGGACAAATCTATCAAAACTGTTGAAAATGATCATCTGAGTTTAAGCCTGGAAGTTCACAGGTTTTGGATCTGATGCAAATACCCTCACTCAAAGCACACATGCCTCGATGCATATAACACGAGTAGAGGAAAATGTAGCATATTTACATTTCAGCTTACTGTCTACAGAATGTTGATGCAAAAAAAACTGATATGGTTCGGAATGATGGATTAGTGCAATATCTAATTTTAGTTGTGAAGGACCATCTTTCCACACTGTTGGGTAAGATCCCTGTACTTCCATTACTAGGGGTGAGAAGCCCTAGGATCGTGGTACCAAATGGTTACCAGATTTTCTAAAAAAAAAAAAAAAAAGATATAATGTACATGAGAAATCATTAAATAAACTAGAGCACAGAACATTGAAAGGTACTTGGTTTCATCACAGCCCACAGTTTGCTAGCCTCACACAACCTCCCGCAAATGCATTTTCCCTGGATGTCAGAATTTGCGAATAAGCTCAGTCGCCCTGTTTAAATTTCCAATATAAGGCTAAATCTGAAATTTGGAAAAATATTTGAAGTTTTTTGTGTGGCCAAACATATGCCAGACCCCTGAGTGGTGTTTGTCAAAGTTTGGAAGCGGTTGCAGAGAAGGTGCACACTGCAATCCAGGATGGACAGACAGACAGACAGACCAATCATAGTAGTCGGACTGTTTTCAAAATATATTATGTAATTATTTTTAGAATTCTATAGTAAATGGTACATTTTTAAATTTCTTTTTCATATTTGAACGATTCATATCAATTACAGAAAGCTATCATGAATGACAAAACATTGAGGACACATTTGACATATGAATGTATTGATTCATTATATTCTCTAAAATTTTTAATTTACTTAATAACCAGGATGGTGATAATTACCTTAGCAACAGCAATAACAGAGCCTCAGCACATTAGGATTGAATGATTCCATGAGACAATGAGGAACTCGGGACAATTCTAGGAGTTTTCAACTTTTCATCTCAAACAAACAAACAAAAATAATATTAAAATCTCAAAATCAAATGAATTCCTCTCCTCATGAATCCCCCAACATCAAGTATGGCTGGAAAGTTTTCATATACAGTACTGTATAATATGACTGGCAAAATCACTTCTCAAACAACCAATTTCAAAATGAACTTTCAAAATTAACAAGAGTACAGCCATTCGATAAATGCATTGACATGATATTTGCTGGCATTTTTTCATTAGGAGAGTAATAATACCCTTATTACTTACCCAATCCTCCCCTATGCAATGTGTACAAACCACTTCACCCATTTCCCAAAACATGCTTGCACACAGGTGCCTGGAATTCCATGTCTTGTGGGGACATTTGGTCCCCACAAAGGTCGGGAAACTTGGTACACACACAGACACACACACACACACACACACACAGTACAGTACAATGAGTGATATATAAAAAGATTTGTTTGTATGCATCCTTTCTTTTTAGATCTTACCATAGAAAGAGGGGATGGTGTGCCGACTGGAATTTTGACACACCAATGTAGCGCTTTGTTGTTAGCTCTGCCCTTGATATTTGAGGTGTTTCAAGGATAGCCAAATTCACAAAGCAAACGAATATAATTAGTTTCTTTTGTTAGCTGTTTTTCAGTGCATGACCACAACTAATGGGCAGGACGCTAGAGCGACTGAATACCATGTTCCACACTAGGTGCTATTTCTGGGCACTGTTTCACACCTGTGTGCGACACTCGCCTGTTACTCCATGTCAGGCATAAGCAGATGCAAGGAGCTCGGGGAAAGACTCAGAAAGGGTAGGGGAATCACGATAAATAACCATTAAAACACATGTAAGGCATCAACTAGGAGCTAAAGCGCACAAGAGAGGAGGTTTGTGAAGAGTAGGGACGAGAGCGAACAGAAAAACAGATCATGGAGGAGACGCAACTCTGTGATGAGACAGGAGCCGAAGGAGGGCACAGGCCTCACAGGCAAAAATAAGTCCATCTTACTACGCATCATAATCCTGTATTCAGACTTAAAGCATGTATTTCTATCGCCTTTTTTTCTCAATGAGACAACATTTTTGCCAATGAGGTGAGATAATTTTGATTCATTTCTAAATTTGCCAAAAGTAAAAGTATGGAATCAGATTTGTGTCAAAATTATCGAACAAAACTTGAATTCAACTTCTAATCCTGCAACTGCAATCGTAGACGGCTTGCATTAGCCTTATTAAAAAAGGTCCCGCATTGCCTTTATCTTCTAGCTTATGCTTCAGTTTAGTGCTGAGGTTATATCGGCTTTTAACTTGTAGCTTGGGATTTCATTTTCATAGTCGAGATAGGTGTACTATTAACCATTTGTCCGCAGCATGCGGCACAATTTAAACACAGCAGATGTGTGGTCGATGGAAGGCTTTGAAGGGCATGTAATCAAGCCGATAACATTTATACGCACAATTTATCTACGGCATGAGCCTCACCTGTACTTTATATTTTACTAAATTTAATCTCAGGAAAATTCTGTTGGACTTTATCTTCAACATGTATCCACCTGGACAACGAAAATGAGCTCCAGATACAACTAATTAAATTCTGCATTCGAAAGAGAAGGTCCTTCAATGGAAACGTATATGGAGGTGGGGAACACTTTTAGTTAGGCGATTGCATATTATTGATTGTATATTATTTGCGTATTCACGTGCGCAAAAGCATTGAAGCAAACTAACGTACATTTACAGTAACAGTTCAGGGGTACAGTTCCCAAAAGCTTAGTTTGAACCAGACTGTGGAAGTAGTTAAAAGAGTTAGCAACTAGCTACGCCTTTGGGAAACATAACCCCAGCTCAGTAAATTGCAGGACGGTAGCCCACATTCTGTTGCAATCTTCCTGAGTTGCTTGGCTACAATAGCAGCTAAAGACGATGTGTTATTCACTGTCAGATTTTTCTAGAGTGGGCCACGGCAACGAATAAAGGACACACATTGATTTCCTTCATTAGCCATTGTAATATTTCCGTCGTCGCTGGTGTGATTCACTTGAGAGTGGAGTCCGAAGTGAGACTCGTGACGACATTCTATAGTTTAATTCGTTACTCCAGGCTCTGAGCACCAAAATTCCATTTGCCAATGGTCAGACCACACAAAAAATCCCGCCCACACGAGAGGTTTGTGATAAAAATTGCAAACAAAAAATCAAGAAGCGTAAACAAGAGAGCTGGGAGCGTAACCGCGAATCTGATAATTGCAAAAGCACCAGAGGGAACTGTGAAAGAGAGAACAATTTATCAAACAACTAAAAGACCAATGGTTTACTCCATCGCAAAAATAATTTGTTTACAAGTTATAAGTTTTACCTTTGAGGTAACTTTTTGTGCTTGAGTGAGTTATATTCTCTCTCAATTTTGAAAATTTTGTTTGATGTCCAAAAAGTTTTGTTCGATAATTTTGACACAAATCTGATTCCATATAAAAGAAAACTTCACTTGTCAAGCAAATAGTAACTTAAAATAAGCTAATATTTTCAAATTCAGAGAAAAAAATAAGGAACTTAAAGGAGCTGTGTCAAGATAACTGCACATGCTGAGAACTTACATCTTGAGAAAGTGAATCTGCTTGACAGAAAGTCATAATCTGATCCCATCCTTGCCAATCCATCTTCGTTTTGCATAGTATTTATATTGATATCCTCATGCAAGAAGGGCGTAAGTGACATGTTACTAATTTTACAGGAGAGGCAAAAAACTGCTCCTGACAAATCTCTACCACATGGATTAAAATTTCCATGGTGAATGAGTGGGTCATTCGATGATACTGAAGCCTGAAAAATATTGATTCCTAATCATTTGCCCATGAAGAGATAATCCAGATTATGTCCCTTACGCCCTTTTAGCACGAGTCGGGATGAAGCGTTCAATATATGAGAAATGCATCCTAAAAGGGCGTATCTGCGACACTCTGCTAACAGAAATGAAGGTGACCTTGTGAGACTCTGTTTAATGTTCATAATGTCTAATTCCTAAATGTGCATAATAGTTCCCTTTTTCCCTAGTAAATGTTTTAAATGTTAGAAATATTTTAATACATGGATTTGATATGGCAGGATATACATTTTAATTTTCATTGTCAAAATTTTGAAGTATTTTGTAAAACAGCCGGTCTATCTATACTGCACAAAATTGCAGTAAAACTGCAAAGAATTTGAGCATGTAAAAGTGAATTATCAGATCTAAAGATACACTATACACCCCAGCGGCTAAAAACAATGCAGGGTATTTCTGAATTAAGGTCACTATGTCACCCCTGCGCTGACACTGATATCTGAAGCCATAAACAGAAGATAATACAACAAAGGACAATACAGTGTGCATTGACTGTGGGCGTATGTACAGTTTATGATAGTACCAACTAGGACTAGCAATATGCAAAAAAGGTGCACAAGGCAGGTATGCCAGGACGTAATATGCAAATTGTTTGTAAAAAAAGCCATTAACTACCACTTACACCCATTTAGCATAGGAATAGTTACATACCCCTTCTAGCAAATAAGAAACATTGGTGGGAAAATTTTACCGGCAGATACGCCTTTTAAAAAAGTGTTTTGACCCCTTTAGGATAAGAATTCCGATCTAAAATTTTGCCAGAAGATGGGTCCAACAAGGATGTATCAAAAAATTGAAAAACATAATCTTTGCCCAAAATGTCACGTACGCCCTTTTTGCATGAGGGCATGGATATATTTAGTTACTCCGGCATTATGCGTTTTATATGAAGGAGCTTTCTATGGAAATTCGAGGATGGATTCAAAGCGCAATTTTAAGCTTTAGCCGGGGGATATGAAGAATGTAAGCTGGTTGCCATCGCCAGTAATCATAGAAGAAGAAAAATACCTTCTAGATTTTGACTTGCAGTTGAGCGGATATTCTTCGTTCAAAGTTCTGAGCATGCGCAGTAATCGTGACACGGATCCTTTAAGTCTCATAGTAATATTTAAAGAATTGCTAAGACAGACGCTTTTAGCAGTGTATGATTACGAGGAGGTGCAAAGGAGCCCGCAGATGCAGCGGTAAATGAGGTGGTTCGAGGAGACGTCACGATTACGGGAGACGTACGAGGAGGTGAAAGAGGGCAGGCGAGGACAGTGGGGGAGAGAGAGGGTCCGTGTGAATAGGGGACTCTGGCCTGTAGAGTGAGATGGAAAGGCTGTGATATGGCCGTATTAATCCCTGGGCATTACCGTCTGCACCTGATGTAAAGCACAGCGCTCCGCAGGTCTGCGCACAATGCGTAACTCGCTGATGAATAGGCCAGTGAATGAAGGGTCGCCCCGAGGGAGCATCAACAAAGGAGCGTGCAAATCAACATGAATTTCAAACCAACCCCCCGCCAAAAAAAAAGCCGCATTTCCATAACAATCGACCCTCCCCTCCGCGGTAAACCCCCCGCCGTGAGCCCCCAGTCTGCGCCGGAGACGCCCCATTGTGATGTTAAACGCCAGCGCCCCGCCGCCACACGACGAGCACGCCTCCCGCTCGATTCACCGCGATCCCCCAACAATACCTAATGCCCAGACATGCAGGAAAACCAAACTGTGACAGACATTTCATTTGTAAATTAATCTTGTTAGAATCAAAGTGCAGCGCCATCTAAGGTTTTCATCCACGGTTTACAGCAACAGGGATATGAGTCTTTCCAGCCAGATGTTGCAAGGAAAGGAAAGTAAATCTGAGCTTTGGTCATTTTTATTTCTGTAATCTGGAGGATAGGAGGCAAAATAATGAACTGAGAGGAATTCTAAAAGCCCATTAAAGCAGAAAGTCAAGGGTACAGTGCATTGTGCTCATCCTTGGCATCCTTGAAATGAACCCTCTCTCCATAAATTGATGGACAAAAATAGTCCTATTAGTGTTTCGGTGGACACAAGTAGGCTGGAGGAAAAAAAAGAAACATATTACTGAATGAATATGACTAATATAAATTATTTGTCCCCTCAGAGATGATCATTTATACTGCCTCTAATGGCATCCTTTATGAGACGCCAATTGAATAAGTGAAAAAGGATCCCTTGGGATATCTTCAATTAGTCACACAAAATTTTTATCACTGAAGAGGTCCTTGGTGCTTACTCTCTTTGATTTTTCAAATAAAATTAGTCTGACTGATTGTTTGGTTGATTGAATGACGAAGTGTTCTCTTGTCTGGCTATAGCACAGTCGACGAGTAGAAAGATAATAACAGGGAAACTAGAGAGATCACCACAGGGAAGTACTGTTCTGACTAAATTTATAACAATCTTCCTGTTTCGATCATCCACATTTCCCCAATTAAACAGAAAAGAGCATTGAACAAAGGCAGTGAAGATGGGATTTCAGATTTTGGGCTCAGATTTGGATTTGTGTGGGTCTGCGGGTTTTGAGGAAATATGTATAATCAAGCTGAGGTTCACTCAGAGAGTATTCTAGAACAATGAATGTAAATTAAAGATACAGGGCCCCATCTTTGTAGTCAAAGCGTATACAGTATAGTCCATTTAGGGCTTGGCCAGATGCAATTTGCAAGGTTTGACTGTTCAAGTGAACGGTATAACGTAGTTGGACCTAATTCATTCATAGGTGTGTCTTGAATATAACTAAATGTCTTTCGGATGAGACGTTAAACTAAGGTCCTGACTCTGTGTGGTTATTAAAGATCCCAAGATGCTCTTCGACAGGAGTATGCGGTTCCCTGGTGCCCAATTCCCTACCTGGCTCTTTCAACCAGCCACATAATCATCCCCTGATTGAATTGGCCATGTAAATTGTCCTCTCCCTCTTGACATCAGCTCATGTGTGGAGAGTTATCTGGCACAAAATGGCTGCCAACTCATCTCCTAGGTGAGAGCTACACATTAGTGGTGGAGAGATGAGATGACCACATATGACTGTAAACCGCTTTGAGTACATGTGAGAAAGCACCATACACTGTAAATGCGGTGTTCATTCATTCATTCATACGATAAACCGACTAAAATATCACCTTTGATTCCCCTCAAAGCCCGTTGTATTTTCCACAAGGTAGATATCTAATCGGATGGTGGATTTGGCAAGACATTGAACAGACATATTTACCTCTGATGACATAGATTTGTCCGTTTGCAGGTCCATTAAAATTGCCAGAATGGCATAGCGCCGTAAACATTTATTTTCACTTGCAGTTTTTTAAAAGGCTCATCCTTTTTCATGCTACTTTCATTTCTCAGAATAATTTTGCTCACTCCAGGGAAAACAGGTGAAATCATGTGGGTTTTTGAAAGCTTAACGTGGAAATCCAGTAACTTAAAAAAATCTTAGTGAGAGATAAGACTAGGGATAAATCATGGTGACATTTGAATAAATCCAGTTTTTTATGTGAAATAAAATGGCAAAAATGATGCTGGGTCCATGTAATCTCAGGATACATAAGAGTCCCCAGTTTCCACCCCTCCAACCCAAAGTCGAAAAGTCTCTGACATACAGGCAAGGGGCAGAAGCAGCGAGGAGATGTTTTATTTCAGTTTTATCCCTCATCTATAATGGCTATAATTTGTACAGGAAGCTCTGATGTTATTGTCATCAACATGGGCGTCTGTCCCTCACCTGCTATTGGATGGAGCACATTCAGGGACACTGTCGCGGGCAGGAGATTAATGATGTTTACTCCAGGGCAGTGGAAACTATTCTCACCATGTGACCCCTTAAACCCCGCCCCCATCCCCCACTCCTTCATTATCTGCCTGGAATGTTAATGTGCAAGGTCTGTAATCCCTTTATCTATCACCCAATGAAGCTAGATTGAGAGAATTCTACCTCTGTACCCCCACCCCCATTAAAAGAAGCTGCACTGGGGACGCTGAGATGGAGAGAGAGGAAAAACAGAGAGAGAGAGAGAATCCCTGAGAGAGCTCTTCAGAACTGTGAAAGTGTTGGTTTTCGGAAAGGAAGAACAAAAAAATAAAAGGCTTTGTACCCATGGGACTGCGTGTCACAGCGACATGGCACAGCAACCGTCGCGTATTTAGTCGAAACTGGCTCAGGCAAGCTCCTTGAAACCACCCTCCTCAGGGCGTCGAGAGCGCGGGAACACGGCATTCTTTATTTTTCTGGATGAGTGACGGAGTTGGAGAGATTTCATGATGCGCCACGCGAGCGCGTGTGGCACGTTTTGCTTTGTGCTTCTCAGATCACCCTGACCTGGGAGAGAGGCTATGCCAACCTGCGTGTACTGCTGCCACATCTTCAGAACAATCGCTGGGGAAGAAGGGCTGTTTGAAGTGTTACTCAAGGATTATTTTCAAGGAGTCGCAGTCAGAATCTAAAAGTGCAATCTTAACACATACAGCTATAGACATGGGTGCTTTTTCCAGAAACATATCGCATGAGTGTGCGGAGAATAAAAGAGAAATCAAGAGACGACACCCATAAGTCCTAATCGGCCTTAACCCTTTTACTACCTGCTCAACCTTTTGGCAGAGCACATTCTGAGTCACTATTTACTCGGGCCGGTAGGCCACGAGTCTAAGTTTCGGCTCCGGATCTTCTTTTTTTTTTTTTTTCGGGATGGCGATTGTCCTGCTCATGCGCGCATGCGGTTTCGCGATTGGCCTATAGATATATATATACAGAACACTACATTGCTGATGGAGTACGCTCAAGTGAAGCATCTGTTCTAGGAGCGTGTACACCGGGAAGTTCAATTTGCACGTACACTCTCATTCATTTTCGCCTGCTGTAAAATTATATTTTCAAAAACAGTTGCGTGCGAGTCGGGGTGATTTTGGTATCGCTGTGCAGAGCAACATTTTCTCTCCCTAAATACGTGCTTTTTTGGAGAATGGAAAGCGGCGCACTTACTAAAGGGAAGATCGAAATGTTACTCGGTGTCAACGTTAAAGTGCGAGCAGAAAAGTTCAGTTAAGGTGACTGAGGCTTTTAATGACCCGCTGATAAGATAATTGTTTCGAACTTTTCGCCGTTATAAGCAACGTCGATGAATGTCCGTATACGTTATCAAATTACCCTCTGGTTTCCTCACGTCATTGTACCCTGACTGAGCATATTTGCCGTTGACCAAATTGTTCATTCTGAATCATATGGCTAATGCCAACGTTGTTAAAAGGAAGCACTAGTTAACTCTGGCTACTCCTTTACTAAGTGTCATCTTTGTCCCTATCCCATTATAACACTGCTCTCAAAAAATAATCACTGCACAGCACGGATCGAGGGGATAGAGAAAGGTTTTTTCTCCCGACTTCTAACAGCCAAGCCTTTCTCCCCTCCTTGTCTTTTGGAACTCTGTATAAACAGACAAAGTGACTTGTCCATTGTTTAAAATATTATGCAGGTTAGAAATATTGTCCTTGAATGTCAATCACAAGTAGCTAGCTAGTTAGCCACCTCGTTCATTTTATTGACTGCTTAGTCAATGCAGTCCCCATGACGGTAAGGGTACCAAGGTAGCTCGCTGGAGACCGTTATCGATTGCTAGCGTTTGCTTTAGTCAGCGGTCCATTTAAGTCAATGGGACGGCTAATTACCTAGCTAGCAAGCGAACGCGATTTTTTCTATTAAAGTGACAAATTTGCGTTTCTACGTTAACTTACACATGAAACGTTTTATTACAGCCCTTCAAATGACTATTGCTGCAAAAGGCTGCCGCACATCTCCGCATTTTAATGCTAATATTGACTTCTTTGAACTTGGCCTAATAGGAAACCATTCATTTTTATGAAGAAGTTGGGTGTATCAATATGGCGGCTGGGTGCTTCACTTTGGATAATGTAAATATGATATCATCAGCAATCTAGTGTTCTAAATGTATATATTTATGGATTGGCCCAGGCCTAGACCCGGCCCGAGTACAGGCTCTGAGGAGCCTCTTGTTCTAATTGAAAGATGAGTTGAACTTAACAGATGAGATTTTTTTTCAGCATTATAGACTGCAAATGATTATAGGAGAAGGCTTCATCAGGCTAAGTTCAACACATCTCTCAATTTAATACAGCGACTCAAAACGTGCTCGACCAAAGGGAGCAGGCAGTTAAAGGGTCAATAACATTGTAACATCCTCTGTAACATGCTGTAATTTATTGTTGAAAAATGTAGTTCTGTGAAAATTTTTTTTTAATCAGGTCTGGGGCCAAGAGTTGACTCCCCATCGATTACTTACCGGACCAGGAAATTTGCGAAGGAGAGTCGGACTGGGTACCCATAACGGATCATCCTGACCATCTCCAGAACCCGTACGTAGTGCAGCTGAGTCGACACGTGGAGGCTGTCGAAGGAGTCCGCCTGCTTGGCCTTGTTGGGTTTGACACACTGTACGAAGTGTGGGGTGGAGGCCTGGAGCTTGTTGATGATCTCAGATAGAGAGTTCTGGAAGCAGGGCAGGAGAGGCCGACAGAGAAATGTAGCTAAAGATGAAAGTTATTTCATGGAAAAGAGCAAGAGCTTAACATCAGGCCTATTGATTTAAAATCTTCCTGGAAACCTTACAGAAGTAATCTGGCTCCACAAAGGCATTTCAAGGAGTTAGCATAGCGAAAGCACAATAATAATGACTTTGCACTAAATATTAATGGCTTGTACACGATTTTTACTTCAGAGGAAATGACAAGGAATCATTGTGCCCATTTTAAAGTGTGACAATGTGGAAAACTTTGTGATGGCACAGAGAAATGTTTATTTCCATTTGTGTGAGTGGCAGTGACCTGATGATGTCACAATCCAACATTCAGTATCACCAATCAGATAAGCCCTGGATATGTATTGTTTCATAGTTCATATTGACTTCTAGGTAACACACGAGAGATATTTACATGAGGGATATTTCTACAGTAAACCTATAGCTCGTTATCAGAAAACAACCTAAAACCTCATTCAAAAAAAAAAAAAAAAAACAAAAGGAAGGTAAGAGGTGAGTAATGTAGGATGTAGGATGATGTAGGATGTACTTTCTCTAGCATTTTATTAGGTTTACAACAAATTACAGGCCCTGATGGCCTCTGATGTCTGAGTGTATTAACCTTTAGAGTGCTGAAATAAATTTTTGAAAAATATAAATGTAATTATCTTGTGCCGTTGAGAAACTATCACGTGGCGACTTGTTTAAAAGAGCTCCCCTGTGGGAGTTGCGGGAGGTTTTCAACAGCTTTGATTTTGATATCTCACATGTAGTCTTATTTTTTGTTATGAGAATACTTATACTCAGGTGAATGTAAAAAGCCCTCCGAATCAAAGTTCTTCAGTCTTGGACTCCTTGCCTGTTGCATGGAGTTCCTGAGATTGGAATTCAACAGCTTCCCTGTGAACCTCTGTCTTTGACCAATTCTGGGCGCAGCCCCTACCCTCATATAGCGTGCGGCCGTTGATATTTTCTGAATGAGATCATTGTGGTATTTGCGACAGCAGTCTGGACACGAGATCGCCCTCGGATGCGGCAGCCTTTGACTCACGAGGGGTGAAATGCGAAATGGTGACGAGGTCAGGAGGCACTCCGCGTGCGTCCGCACACCTCGATACGCACTCGAGTTTCTTTCCACTGCGTAAGAGCGCGGAAAACAAACTGACCTCCGGGCCGTAAGTGCCACCTCTGCGGCTCGAGTCAGATCATTCCTCCGTGTTCTGGTGACCAGATGACTGGTGACGGAAAACAAGGCAGCACTATATTTATAGGTGGACGACAACAATAATGTGCTATGTGCAATATGGGTGACCTTCAGATAAGAAACGGGGGGGCAGAAATCTGTTTCCCTTATCAGATATTACCCCAATTTTTCACGCTGAATTTCTGCTCTTCATGATGTCATTAGTCCAGCTGACATTGTTGCTGAATCCACTGATAGCATCATGAGCCTCAGCTGATAACTGCTTCCCTGCCGCACTGTGAAGCATTTCACCATAGATCAGTGCATGACCGAACCATCGCTGGTTAGCTAATTTGCTAAGGTAATTGTTAATAAAGACCTGGATGCAAGTTGACCTTACAAGACTGGAACCGTCTGCTCTTTATCTCAGAAGACACGGGGTGTAACTTTCCGCATGGGGCAATACAAAGAAAGTACTCTACAAGGAGAGGGTAAAGTGCTAGGTACCTTTTGCTGAGGTCCTTTTCCTAGAGGTAGGAGCCCAAGGATACAGTTCACTTCCCGTGGCTTAACCGAGAACTCCCACTGACCTCCTGCACAGGCAGCCAGGACTTTTCTGATAGTTGGCAGTGGCACTAAGGGGGGATGCCAGTACCCCCCCCCCCCACACCCCACCCCACCCCTCTATGAGTCCGTCACAGGCCACACTCAATTACCCAGCAGCCCTCTACTCACCCTGAGCTGGATGGCCACCGTGACCGGTCCACTGCGCTCCAAACGCTGCAAGACCGATGTGCTCCCTTTCTTCTTCAGGAGCTAAAAACATAAGCAAGACAAGGGCTTCTGAGGTGAAGGCTAACTTGAGGATGCTGAAAACCCAGACTCTTTTTAGAGCCTGAACTAGGCAGAGGGAAAGTTCAGGCTGGTTCAAAGCTCAGGAGGAGGAGGGCTGGGCAAAAGTAGCGAACAGAGCTACACAATCTGGTGAATTCTTCTCCCGTATGCAGTTTGCCACTACTTGCCACTTTTAAGTACTATGTCCTTTAACGTCTTTTATTTACTCTTCAAATAATGTCGCTGTAATGGCTGCAGAAAAACAGCATTACAAGGTCTTAAGATTCAGCATAACTGCTGAAACTATTCAGATTTCATTTCAAAGCAAAGTAGTACGAATCGCACCCTGCATTATAGAGGACAATGTCCGTGTTCAGTGTAGACCAACACCTATAACAAGCTCAAGTCTTAAGCTCTAGTTTTAAATTCCAGGAATCAGTTCTACACATCCTCAAACACAACCAATAGATGTGCATAACTAACTGGATAAACACAATTATAAAAGGCTTTGCGACAAAATATATAAAAACAACATGATGCACCTACCATATTACAGATAACCACCATTATTTCTGGAGTCATTCTTGATATAATTTGAAGGATATTCTTTTTAACATGGAAAGTAATTTTAATTTCTTCAGTAGTTAATTGATTAGCTCTCACATGATTTCTGAAGGGACTGTCTGACAATAAATTACAATAACAGATGTGCTTTTCTTAGAACTTGAGGCATATACAGTATGTTACAGTCAGATTGTAAGACCAGTCATTTCATGAAATGACTCTGTCATTTCATGAAATGATTAGTGTTAAACTTCAGTCATTTCACGAAAAGGCTAAAAATTTTTAGTCATTTCACAAAACGACTGGTTTAACAATTTAACTGTAACATGTACACTTTTAGCCATATTATACAGAATTTTAGCCATGAAAATTTTATAGCTGATGCTCAACAAGCATGTCGCTCATGTGATTGAGAACCCTAAATGAAATCAGAAATTGCTCATGTTTACATCTCTGTCCAACACAAAAGCCCTCTCTGATGCCAGATTGGTATAGATACAGTCGGCAACAATGGGAACGCCCACAAACGTCACATACGGTTAGAGCCGAGGGGGAAAACAATCCTTTCCCCCACGTCCGCTATACTGTAAAAACGTGGAATTTAAACTTGTTTTGCTAACGCTAACAAGTTGTCATGACGTACTTTGATTCGCCATTGCCTGCTGACAAGGATCGATATATTAAAAAATTAAATACATAGGGGTCGGATTGTTGTCCATATGTTTTAAAAGACTGGGCGAATGACTCAGTGGCCTGAAGTGAAATGAAGCGCAGACATGCACGTTTTGTTGTTGGGTCACATAATCTGCCAAACTCGTCCTCTCTTCTGATAGCTTGAAGCCATTTTCTCCTCCTTTGTGGTTCCATTTTATTATTTGGTAAAATGTAAAACTTAAATTGGAGATTGTTTTGTTTATTTGCAGTGCAAAAGGGCACACAGCAACTCTTCGGCATTATGGCTAACTAGCACTTTGCCCTTGGGGATCCTAGGGTTCTACATTCAACCCACATGGGGCCCAATTTTTAGCCCAAGATTGAAATTTTATTGTTTTATGTAACTTCGCTTTTATATTATAGTGAACAATGCACCATAATGATGTCATCGCATGCACCTCTATGATGTCATCACGTTGCTATGTTGTTTCCATAAACACTGCGCTGCGCTGACATTCTGCGCTCAGTGGAACATGAAGTCGCCTGCAAGACGGAGAAAAATAGCATCGCTCGCGCTATGCTGCAGATACGAGCCCGGTGGAATCTATCACTGATTGGCCAGACACACGCGCACACACACACACACACGCGCGCACGCATGCACGCACACAGAGTCCACTCGGCTATTATAATATAGATGGCAGAGACCGGTTTGTTTTCCTCCTCAGTTCTACCGGATGTGACTTTTGTGGGCGCTCCAGTTGTTGTCGACTGTATCTATATAGGGTGTCTCCTACAGACACAATGGGAAGGACTCAGGTCCGCTATCTTGGCTTTGCTCTCCGCTGATTTTGGGGTAATAGAAGGTTTGTTGGCTTGCCTCCACAGAAACAGAGTCAAGCACACTTCTTGAGGGATGGGCTATCATTATGTACAAGGGCGTCATTACCCTGCTCCAACACAGACCCTTCAGGAGATGGAGCCGAGGTTCAGGTAATAATGGAGACCTTTGTTTGTGGGCTCTACAGGCCTCCCGCAACTGGAGCGTTGGCAAGGAAACGTTGCCCCAAACAGGCTAATAAAAAAGAGCGGGGCACTTAGTGGGTTTCATCGGAAAACCGAGAATACTTGCATAGGCCCTACTAAACATCAGGTTAAGATAAAGTATATAAAAAATGTAAAAAGTAAGATACACGGGGTGAACCTGGGGTAACTGAGAGCTTAAACATTGATCTGATTCTGCATTGTGGGAAAGAGGATGAGGAAGACGCTCATGTCCCCAAACACGTTTTTTCAGCATTGTGATTAAATCATATCCTCTCATTTCATTAAAATGATGAAAGAAAAATATCCAAGTGCTTTGTTAAGTGCACAGTTGAGCCAAAATAAACCTCTTTGGCAAATGTTTCCATCTAGTCTTCCCTCTACAATAATACCGGGCAAATGTTACATCATCAAGCCGATGATCCCGTCTACGGTGTTTTCTCCTATTGATACAGACGTGCTGTGACTCGCTGGAACGCTGGGACAGTTATGTAATGGAGGCTGGAGGGGGGGCGGGCATTTGGAGCCGCAGTTTGGATCCCTCCTATGTTATGAACTGAGCTCCGATGTGACCTCGTTTCACAGGCGCCCAAACGGGGTAGAGGAGCCGACAGAGCGGGGATGGGATTGTTCCGGAATTCGGCCTCGGTCTCCAGCTGTTTCGATCGGGTTGGGAAGAGCTGCTGCCACGGCGCGGATCGATGCGGATTCGTGAAAAGCTCGTTCAGGGTAACGGCTGCTAATGGAGGGCACTTCCGCTGCCCTCCTCGCTCAGAGGGATATAAATAGAGAGACCCTGAACGGTTCTGCCAGGGCAGGAAGGAGATTGGCAGCACAGACTGGAAACTGGGTTTCGATTCTCGCACCGTGACCTGAACTGACCCAGCGATCGATCGATGAGCGCCCCAATCACCGGGAGAATCAGAGAGGAGAAACAAATGCAGGCGCGAAATGTCGAATGCGCACACGCGCCATCCACTTACCCACACACACACAGACAAACGCATACGCGCAAGGGCGTACACACACAAACAAAAATCCACACAAACGTCTTCATGAACACGCACTCACGTATGCTTGACACAAAAAAGCACTCCGTTGTTTACAGTCAGCTGTCATCAATACTCATGAGTCCGGTTTGAATATCAGCCATTGCATTTGACACAATATGTGAACAGAAGTTGTTTTTTTATGGAGCCATATTCTTCAGTATCATTATGATTTAATGGTAGCCAACATCTTTCACCTGCAAACACGTTAGAATCCCCTGCGAACCGTGACCATGGTTGACCTTGGTTGACCTCGGTTCACCATGGTCAACCATGGTTAAAGCATGGTTAAAAATGGCCGACCATGGTTGAAGCATGGTTGCACCCGCTTGGGGAGTTTTTGCACCATGGTTAACCATGGTTGACCATGGTGAACCGAGATCAACCAAGGTCAACCATGGTGTTCCATTTAACAAAAATGTCATAACCATGGTTTGACCAGGGTTGACCACGGTTACTTGAACCAGGGTCAACCAAGGTCAACCACGGTCATGGTTCGCAGGGGAATGGTTCGGAGTGCAAGCAGGCAAGAAAGAAGGAAAGGTCGCTTCAGGTCAGGCAGTCCATAGGAACACAGAGAGATGCTGTAAGTGCTAACAAGAACAGCGAGAGAGAGAGAGAGAGAGAGAGAGAGAGAGAGAGAGTGAATGCAGGAAATACCATTGCTTCCAGCTGGGAGACTGGGCTGTAGTTGTTCTTACCCACACTGTTACTAGCCATCAAACTGAATACTGCCCATTGCCCTGCCACAAATCAATATACACACACATAGGTGAGAAAACATACACATTTGTGTCCACACGCATGCTAACAGATAGCAAGCATGGAAACGCATGTACACAAACACAGACTTGCGGTCCACCTTAAAAGGTACCTTACTGACGTCCAGATATTTCTTTGGCTCCTGAACAGGACTGGGTGATGTCATCTTCTGCAGAAGCAGGGCAGCTTTGGGCCCTCGGAGTTTCAGACGGTGGTGGGGGGGCACCAGCGAGCCAGTCTGTGTCAGCTTGGCCAGGAAAACTTGACGTATGACCACATTTTCGCTGGCTGTAAAGTAGAGAGTAAATGGGGGGGGTTGAAGGGTGTTTCTTTTTTTTTTCAGGAGGTTACCAGGATAAACAATCACTCCAGATGTGAAGCGAAAACACACTGTATGCTTGTATATGAACAATGGTAGCATTCAGGCATCGGTTAGCCCATCGCTTCACACAGTAGCGAGTTGTGGTCGAGAGGCCAAACCAGGCCCTCGCTCACCCGGCGCCCCAAGGAGCCGGCCCGAGGCCGCCACAACAATACCCGTGAGTGTGCTCCGGGACGAATTAGCCGAGAGGGAGGGATGCAGAAAAAATAAACGTGAGAAAAAATAAACGGGAGATGTAAATGATTAGCAGCAATTAAACGAGGCGCCAGGGTAACTGTCTCGTTTACGCCGAAAAGTCGCTAGGTTGCTCAGAGCCGGGAGGTTTGAGCTGTCTTTTAGAGCAATTCCCATGGACAAATTTACCTTTCACCAAAAAAAAAATACAGGAGAGCTGTGTTAATGAATGAAGAAGGCTAACCGCGGGTCTCTCCCATGCTGGGATCAGAGTGCACTTTGGGGTGTGAGGGGAGGGGACTGAAGGACAGCTTGGGTGGGGAATTTGGGGGTATGGACTATGGACTGAGGATTGGGAGCATTGAGACAGTAATGCTGCTCTCACATAGATAGCTGTAATAATACACAACAAACTGGTAGTCATTACAGTGGATGAGAGCACAATGGTAAACCTGACAACTGTGGCAAATACTATACAGTGAATGGCAACGCTGGACGGAGCTGTTAAGTTCAACTGTTTTTAACTACTATACTGTATTAAACAGAATTTCAAACCGAGTGTGACACAATATGACATGGCTACACAACGTGAATGGGGAAAACAAGAAATGAATTTCTTCAACGTAGATAAAGTCCTGTATTTTGCGCAATCATCCTTTTCCTATTGATGTTCAATATGGGCCGCATTAAAAGACATTGATAGGGGAAAACCGTCATAGAAATGTGTTGTTTATTTGCAATGGTGTGTTTCTGCCTTTTTTCCCCCAGAGTTCTAATATTGCAGTCTTGTCCCCCCAAAAAAAAAAAAAAAAAAACAAAACAAAAATATGTGTGTACGCACAGGGTATCAATGCAGTAACAACTGATTGTTATATTGCTGGAACTTTTCCTGCATTTTTTTCCCAAGAGAGTAAGCAGTAAACGCATAAATATCCAAATGCAAAGTCAAATTCCATACAAATTAGCCGTGGTTTTAAAATAAAGCCAAAATAATGCAAAAATAAAGCCATAAAAATATCATCACCCAAAACTCGAGTTACTTCAAAAGGCAGAAGTGTTGGAGGAATGGGACTGGAGGGGAGCCATGACACAGTACAGCCTGATCATTCAACTCATCAATCTGCGATGGACGATAGCCTAAAATTGTGCAGTCCTGACCAGCAAGGATGGTACATAGCCCAAAATTCTGCAGTACTGACCAGCATGGAAGGACGATAGCCTAGAACAGTGTTTCTCAACTGGTGGGTCGCGACCCAAAAGTGGGTCGCGGACCCGTTCTCAGTGGGTCGCGGACAGCTGGTTAAAAAATAAATTAACAAGAGCACTCAGAGAGCGCAGCACCTCCGCCATGCCAAGGCAACTCTGTGCATGAGTTATTTCTGCTGGCTGATGTAGGGTATTGCTGCATTTCACCGCCAGGTGGCAGCAAAATCCAGAAGCACAGCAAATGGAAATCCGGCCCCATGGAAAGACTTGAAATTTTGAACTTTGGCGTACATCTCAGCTGTACTTTGGCCTAGAAATGCCATTTAATCACTTGTTCCTCTTTTGCTACTCTAACATCCTGCAAAGTTTGGTTAAAATCTATGCGGCCGTTTTTGAGATATCCTGCTAACAGACAAGCACACAAACCAAACAACGCCAGCAAAAACATATACATCCTTGGCAATAAATAATAATAATAAGGTGAAAAATGTTTAATGCGCGTCTGACTCTGGAGCCATGGTAACCATCATTTGATTGCCGTTCACTTTAAGTGTTGTGTTGAGGTTCTGGAGAGTCGAGGGTAGTTGAGCGGAAGAGGAAGAAGCGAGCAGAGTCGAGCTCACAAGTGACAATCGGAGTTTGAACTTGAAGCGCGAGTTTGTGTGATATGGAGGGTTTTTTTTGCGTATTCGAGATGTATCATAATACATCTGGCCTGTGGTGGGCAGTAATACGCTGAGCGTATAACGCAGAGCGATTCATAGACGCGAAATACTTAGTTTTGTGGCCTTATTTATGTTGTGCAGTTTTGATCATTTTATTTTATTCACTTTTATACATGTAGTTGTCATGTTCCTCCTCAGTTTGTGCTCTGAATGCAGAGAGATTCATAGACGTGAAATATTTAGTTTTGTGGCCTTATTTATTTTGTGCAGTTTTGGTATTTTATTGCATTTTATTCACTAATGCAGTTTTCATGTTCCTCATTTTCTTATTGTGCTCTGAAATACACTTTGCACATATAAATAAATGTGTATGTATGTTTAAAAAGATTGCATATGTGTTTTCAAAGGCTGTTTTTGAAAAATATTTTTGCTTGGTTTTGATTCTATAAAAGTGGGTCGCGACGTAATGACCATGGGAAATGAGGGTCCCAATGTGAGACCAGTTGAGAACCCCTGGCTTAGAATTCTGCAGTACTGACCAGCATCACTGACTATAGAGGAGGACAACCTGACCGCTCCCCAAAAGTGAAGTCAAAACACCTTGATTACCATCTAGAAGCTGGCTGCAGTAAGTTATAAACCCGCCCCCTCCATGTTAGTGGATGGGGCATTGGCCTCACTGAAATATTTAAATACTTGTCAAATTTTTTTTCCGAAGATGGAAATTTGTCATTTTAAGTAGTTCTTACCAAGATGATGTATGTTTAATTGTCCTTTACTCTGATAAGTTTTGTTTTATTTTGTTATTTGATACAATAAAAAGGGGGTGTAAAGTCATGATTGACAGCTTTGATTGACAGCTTCTCTTAGATAAGTCTTCGTCTCTTGATTTTCTTCCGAAAATTCTATGGAGCTGGAGCGGTACCATCGAGGAGAGATATAATGTAAACAATACACATGCATAAGTTACTAGGTCCCTACACAACTGAATATAACCCATCGTGATTTGCAAGTCCGACGAAAATTGATTGAAAAATGGTCTTTGCTCTGAACATAGGGTCATATACTGTTTGCAGCAATGCTAGTACTGTTGAAAGATTTAGCAAGCTACTTAGCAAGTTTAGAAAAATTTTACACGTCACTGTAAAACAGCAACAGAAATCAGTGGTAAAAAGCTCTTTACTTTGAACATAGCGTTATGTAGCTACTGTTCGCACCAATGCTATGCTCAGAGGGGTCACCCTTAGCAAGGTAGCTAGCTAGTTAGAAGTAACGTTATAATCCATGATAGTGGGGAGTCTATTCACCCGTAGACTCTATTTACATATTTTCGCAGGTTTGCTAGCTCAGGCATCTAAAGTAGGTTTGTCTAATGTAGCTAGCTAGCTACTTATCCCTTGACAATGTATTAGCTTGCTAGCTAGTACCGGACATCGGCTAAGCAACAAACCGCCAACGACGAGCACAGCAGCAAACATATTTTTGCGTCGTACGACTGTACAGGAAAAAGATCCAATCTAGTGAACCCTTTCACAAGCTTTTAGTCGTAGTAGAACTGGTCTGTTGGCTTTGTATACACCAACTGTTTACCACAAACAGAGGCAGCTATTTGGGCGAGCTATGTAAAATGCTCAGGGGGTTGTGATTACAGGTAGGGCGGGTGTGTGGGCGGGACCACGATACCACGGCTTAACCCCTCGATCACTACTGCGCAGACTCCGCCTCCAAATGTGCAAGATGGCAGTGTCTGTATGAAGGATATTTTGGCTCTATTTCCGTACGGCGCTTGGAAGTGGAGATGAGTCCATCTTTTTATACAGTCCATGACCATTATGGATGGACTATATCCTAAAATTCTGCAGTACTGACCAGCGTGGATGGACATTAACCTATAATTCTGCAGTACTGACCAGCATGGATGGACAATAGCCTATAATTCTGCAGTACTGACCAGCATGGATGGCGTTAGCCTATAATTCTGCAGTACTGACCAGCATGGATGGACAATAGCCTACTATTCTACAGTACTGACCAGCATGGATGGACAATAGCCTACAATTCTGCAGTACTGACCAGCATGGATGGACAAGCCTAGTAGTAATTCTGCAGTACTGACCAGAATGGATGGACGGCGTAGCCTATAATTCTGCAGTACTGACCAGCATGGATGGCGTTAGCCTATAATTCTGCAGTACTGACCAGCATGGATGGACAATAGCCTATAATTCTGCAGTACATGATGGACAATAGCCAGCATGGATGGATGGATGGCCTATAATTCTGCAGTACTGACCATGGACATGCAATGACCAGATGGATAGCCTATAATTCTGCAGTACTGACCAGCATGGATGGATTAGCCTATAATTCTGCAGTACTGACCAGCATGAATGGACAATAGCCTACAATTCTGCAGTACTGACCAGCATGGATGGATGATAGCCTACAATTCTGCAGTACTGACCAGCATGGATGGCGTTAGCCTACAATTCTGCAGTACTGACCAGCATGGATGGACAATAGCCTATAATTCTGCAGTACTGACCAGCATGGATGGACGTTAGCCTATAATTCTGCAGTACTGACCAGCATGGATGGCGTTAGCCTATAATTCTGCAGTACTGACCAGCATGGATGGCGTTAGCCAGCTGCAGTACTGACCATGGATGGACGTTAGCCTAAAATTCTGCAGTACTGACCAGCATGGATGGACGATAGCCTATAATTCTGCAGTACTGACCAGCATGGATGGACAATAGCCTACAATTCTGCAGTACTGACCAGCATGGATGGATGATAGCCTACAATTCTGCAGTACTGACCAGCATGGATGGACAATAGCCTACAATTCTGCAGTACTGACCAGCATGGATGGATGTTAGCCTACAATTCTGCAGTACTGACCAGCATGGATGGCGTTAGCCTATAATTCTGCAGTACTGACCAGCATGGATGGCGTTAGCCTATAATTCTGCAGTACTGACCAGCATGGATGGACAATAGCCTAAAATTCTGCAGTACTGACCAGCATGGATGGACGATAGCCTATAATTCTGCAGTACTGACCAGCATGAATGGACAATAGCCTACAATTCTGCAGTACTGACCAGCATGGATGGATGATGGCCTACAATTCTGCAGTACTGACCAGCATGGATGGACGATAGCCTAGAATTCTGCAGCACTGACCAGCATGGTTGCACGATAGCCTAAAATTCTGTAGTACTGACCAGCATGGATGGACGATAGCCTAAAATTCTGCAGCACTGACCAGCATGGATGCACGATAGCCTATAATTCTGCAGTTCAGACCCCATGGATGGACGATAGCCTATAATTCTGTAGTACTAACCAACATGGATGGACGATAGCCCAAAATTCTGCAGTCCTGCCAGCATGGATGGCAAATTTTCTCCACCACTTGAGGAGGATGGGGCAGTATGTACATATACTATAACAGGAAGCACCACATAGGGAGGGGCGGCTTAGTTGCCTTGATGTTGCTGAAAGGAGAAATTTAGAGCCCCATATATCCACAAGATGACTCCCGCAGAGTCAGGTATAACCTATTAGAGCTGATTCAGCATTGATCGTGTCGCAGTGACGGCCAATCAAAATTCTAATGAGGGATGCTAGCACAGACAAGACCACAGGAATGGGCCTGCGGACTGACAGCTGCTGTGGCGCTAATGATGCCCCCTGGTGGTCGCCACTGAGGCCCAGCTTCCTGCCAGGTCCCTCATCAATCCCCGTCTCTCGCCTCCTCAATTAACATGTAAATAAACAGCCAAACAGCCGCACACAAAAAGTAAATTATCCCCTGTCTGAATGACAGAGCAGCATGCAGCATTAACGAGTGAATGAGACTTCCCTGTCAGGGGAATTACAGCTGGCAATTAACATCAGAAGAGGCTTGAAACTATCTCCATAAGTTTATGAATGCAGCCCATTCAAGGTGTAAGAACCCCCCAATGCGTGGTGCGTGTATTACGGACACATGATGATGAAGCGTATGCCAAATTTGCGGGCTGAGATACTGTCCCCAAACAAAACAAAAAGGGCAAGAGCATACGGTGACAGGACGAAAAGAGAAAACGCAAAAACTCACACTTCATCACGCAGAGGAGGTTTTGCGGGAGGGCGTCCTTGTTCCGCTCCAGTGACCCCGTCAGGTCGTAGGTCATCTGTCAGCAGGGAGGGCACATAAGCATGTCAGCGCCGGTGAAACATGAACAAACCCCTCCCAGCATACAGTACCTGTCCGTAAAGTGGATGAGCTGCACATGCCAAGCAGGCACACAAGCAGAGCAGAGATGGAACCTTCTAGAGGACTGTAGACACGGCTCTCATTATTTATTAACATGCAGAACTAGGTCACAATATTACACTGCATATCTTGTAATGAATGAAAATTTATAAGTGCTTTTATGTACACCAAAAATGTAAAAATTCCAGGCACTCAGAGAATAATTAGATTAAAAAGAGGCAAAAAAGGATAAAAAGCCTTTATTAATTTCATGGCTAAACAGTTAAAAAAGCCGACATGTTTCGATCTATGCGGTCTTCATCAGGGCGTAAAAAGCCCTCTTTTTACGCCCTGATGATGACCGCATAGGTCAAAACGTCAGATTTTTTTAACTGTTTAGCCATGAAATAATAACCTTTTTATCCTTTTTTGCCTCTTTTTGATCTAATCATTCTCTGAGTGCCTGGAATTCTTACATTTTTGGTTTACTCTCCCATCCCACACTTCCAAGAGCATCAGCTTTACATTTTTTTTTGGTAACTTTTTTATCCCACGAGCGCCGAATATTTTCTCTTATAGGCCGTCTGCTTTTATGTATAGACAGCTCATTCTACTCCCTACTCCCTACGGTCTCTCTCAGTAGGGTGCTAAGACTAATCCCTTCCAAGTCATACTGTAGCCTACACTTCCAAAGCAAAAGTATTTAGACACATTATTACCTCGTTTAGAATACAATATGCACTGTATATGGTATACAAATAGAAGTAGATCAAAGGGGTTTTGGTTTTTAGGCATAATAGCGATATGCTTCATTCGCGGACCGTGAAGCTATCTTTAGCTTTAGCGCAGGCTTTGTTAAGCTACTGCAGTGAGGGACAATGCTGTGAAAAGGTTAGGTAAAGCAGTTGTGTTGGGTGGGGGGTTAGCTTGCCGATGGCCATGCTGTGCACCCCCAGAGAGCGTAAAGGCCAGGGGAGCCCGCGGGTCAGCTGAGGAGATGCTGGAAAGGTTAGCGCAGCTGGAGGGGGTGCGGAAGGACGGCTGGAGGAGCCCCCGGTTTACTGCCGAGCGCGTGGGTGTTTATTTAGCATCGAAAACGCGCTGTAATACCAAGCACTTCTGCGCAAAGCAAATACTTAACACTGGGTTTGAGCCCCGCGTGCCGGATTCTGCGGGACCTTGCAGCCCCCACAGGAGTCTGGTGCCCCCCCCCCCCGCCCTTTTCATGGGGTCATGCATGGAGTTATGCAGGGGTTGGAGCCAGTTTTCTACATTTGAAATACAAAAGCAGGCAAAATTTAAAATTTGAAGGTAGGAAAGTGTGTCAGAATGAATGGACAGATTCGCAACGCTTGTTTATTCTCCCTCATGAAAAATTACGATAGTTCCAAGCTATAGTTATCCTTTTGTAAATGGATGGTATTTTCGCCACCATAGCATAGTATTACTGTCGTGATACTATAGTTATTCGAACTACAGCAATACAGTTGTGTGGACTAAAATAATATCATGCTACTGTTGACTGGTAACACTATAGTTATAATGTGATGGCTATAGTACTACTCTAGTTATACCATGAAAACTGTAGTAATACTGTGGTTATGTCATTAACACTATAGCATTACTATGAAATAACTATAGGATATTTTCATAAGGGCAATTCTATTTTATTCTATTACTCTATTCTATTCTATTCTACTCAAGTGAACTACCAGTCACTACCGTCATCCACTGCTGGTTAGCCACAGTTTATCTTTAGTATGAGGACCTACTTGTACTTGTTTTTCCGGAAGCTCACCTTGCCAGCGTAGTGTGTGACGGTGAAGGAGGGGCCCTGGTCTTTGGGGGGCGGGTTGCCGTTGCCGTCCTTGGTGGACAGGAAGACGCTGCCGGTGCTGCTGTTGCCACTGGCCGTTTCCAGCTGACTTTGCAGCTTCCTGTAGAAGCTCTGCTCGGCCGGCCGCAACGCCTGGCACTCCTCGTCCAGAACCGAGAGCAGGCCTTGTGGCTTCTGCAAAGGGAGAGGGCAGGAGTAACCAGTGGATAAAGGACCCAGCGTGCACAAAATACTTTTGGAATTTTTCCAGAAGCAGCACCAAGGACATGTTGGCATTTTAAAACACATTTGAGACGTGGCAGTATGCTTTTATTTAGTTTTTTTTACCCATTAAAGAATTGTTTCAGGAAAAGCAATTTGAAAAAAAAGATTAATTCATTTTTTTATTGAATCTCAGTTGTAGTACCGATCCCAGCTTCGTGGAGTGGTCATTGAGATTAGGACCAGAAACGCTGTAGGTGACAAACACTGACTGTTCCAGGGTGACCCGCTGCCAATGCTGACTGTGGCAAATATCTAGTATACGACGCAGCTACTTCTTAGGCAGTAAGAATTTCTTCTGCCTTCAAGATGCTTGTTTCATGGACTCTGTTTGACTAATATCCCAAATGTACAGTAAAGTGTGCAAGTACTTCAAAATCCGACATTTTTCGTCGCAATAGATGTGAATAACCTGAACCAACCTTATGTTCATCAGAGGATGTATTATGGTGAAAACCATTTAGGAATAATGGGATTTGAACTATGCTACGACCTCCATTTTCTTAAATAAACATTTATTTTAATTGTGCTGCTATCTAATTACTGACTATTAGTGATTAAATATCGCCGTATGATATAAAATATGAGCAGGCCATTGTAAGTTATCTGCCTCTCGGAGAGAGCGGAAACGAGTATTTTGTTCTGCGGAGAGCCCGTGAGTGCGAAATTCACAGCTTTAGAATTCTGAGGAAAATGCTACAACATCACCATGGCAACCAACGCAACTGAATGATTCAAACGGCATTACTATGCAACCAAAGCCCTGTTGTGGAAGCCTGCCCATATTTGGCATTACAGGGCTTCATTTACAAGAATTTTCAAATCTGATTGGAAGATCCATTCGCATGTTGTCCTTGAGATTCCTCGAGGATACTGGGACTAGGTTTGTTGGATGTTGGGGTGTTAGGTTAAATCGAAACAAAAAAGCCCCCATTCCCCTCTACTATCTCCCAGTACCTGAAAGAAGAAATCCAACACAGCTGACTCCTTGCCGGGGGAGTGTATCGTTTCCATAGCAACTCCCTCATGCAGACATTCTTCCTGTTCCTGCTGGAAGAGGACCTCCATCGTGTGCTGGTGAATCCTCTCGCTGGTCATGTTGATGCAAAGCTGTACAGAGCGGCACACACACACACACAAATGTGAACATACATAAACACACACATGCACAGACAGGCACATACACACATGCATACAAAACATACGCAGACAGAGTTAAATATGACACCGCTACTACACGTGATCCATACACTGAGCTGTTTGCTCGACATTTATAACACTAATTCACCGTACGCATAAATCTCTGTTATACATTCACTATAATCTTCCTGCCTTTACAGAGCAAGCCATTAGGTGAACTCCCAGGCTAAATAAACACTATTCCACATTTCCGCCCACGCCAAAATCAGTTTCCGCTTCCAAAGATAGAAAACTGTGTTCTTCACAGTGCTTCAGTTGCTAAATGGTTGGCCCAAAATTTAGTCGAAGACTTTAACCATTGAGGCATAAGTTCATGAACGTGATTAGGGTGTGCTTGACTGAATATTCCAATGCCGAGATAACTCTTACGTAGACTTATTACATGGCTTTGTTAAATACTCGATTCTGATGGGTCAATTACGGCATTCTGTGCTTTGTTATGTCTGGAGAGCAGACCTCTTCCATGAAGAACAGATCATTGCTATGGGCGTGACATAGTTCCAACCGTAGAATCTAACAAACTATTTTTTTAGCACAGGTAATAAAATACATTTTAAATCAATATAATTATTTTTAAATCAATATTTTGTGTCATTTTTTGTCATTTCTTAAGTAAGTAGCCATAAAATATGAACAGTACCGGAAAAATGTACCGCAAGCTGGTCATTATTGTGAAATAAACCCCTTCAGGGTGACTCGAGACCCCTCGGCTTTGCGCTGGGGTTGTGCTTCACTCCATCAGGGTCTATTTAAGCAAAATCACATGAGAGGGAGTGATTTTGTTGCTAAATATCATCACGGCTGTGAGGTGGTCATGGGTATCACAGCCGTGATGATATTCAGCAACAACATGACAACCTCTAGTGCGATATTGCTTTTATACAACAGTTCTACAAATGCCACTTGTTAGTTGACAGCAGTAAGCGAAAACAGATTACGATCTCTTTGTTTATTTAATCAGTTACGTGACTTTGCCTGTGCAAATAGTTCCACAAATGGATCAGGACTTGACTGTTGCTAACAATGTAGCGCTACGTTTGCGGTCAGCAGTTAATGTAATTAACAGTTATTAAAACACCTGTGAGCGGAGTAATTTTGCTGCTATATGTCCCGGTGATGTTGTACTATATCATCAGCATTCATGGAATGCCTCTCGTCCAATCAAATTACTCGGTCGGAACTAACTGTTGTACAAGTTTTAATAATGACCAGCTTGCTGTACATTATCCCTTAAAAAAAAAAAAAAAAAAAAAACATTCCAGAATGCGTGCTCTTCAAATGGTCAGCCAAGGCTCTATATCACAGGTCCCATCTGTACTGTACCAGTCCACTGCTGGGTAACTTGTGTTTACCGCTTTATGACCGTAAAAATGTTTTTGTTTTGTTTTTTATAGAATGCTGACGTAACAATCAATACAGTAGCTCAAAGCAATCGAGGCCTCGAACAAGGACAACTAACATTGACAATACATTCCAAAAAATCTACTCTAGAACAAGCTGAAGTTCCAGATGAGGGAATAATTTTGGAAACAAATATTCAGGAAAAAAAAAAAAACAAAAGGTTCCATGGGTTAATGCAAAAGCTCTCTGTGAACAGGACCTTAAAACCCTGTGAAATCCTCTTCCAGATGCCCAATAACCCAGGAACAGAGGCACCCTGGAGCCTCCCGTGACCAGAGCAGAGCTCTTACAGAGAGTGACGTGTAGCGGGAGGGGCGAGGGGGGAGGGGATTGCGTTTGATAAGGACCCTTCATGTTATTTACGCATTTTTTAATGCGATTGGTATTTCCCTTGTAATGGTTGATCTTTATTGCGGTTATACCACCCGCCAGGGGACTGTGAAATCACCTGACACGCAGGTCATACGAACCTGACCTCATTTCACCCGCTGTTAGCCCAGGTGGCATTTACAGGCTGTTAGCTTGGAGTAAAATGTGTGCGCGTCTATGTTTTTGCGCCTGTGTGTGAGTGCGTCTGCGTGTTTTATTGTACACCGATCAGCGATAACATTATGACCACTGGCAGGTGAAGTGAATAACTGAATAACATTGATTATCTCCTGACAATGGCACCTGGCAGTGAGTGAATATTTTCTTCCTTTCAATGTTGATGCGATGGAAGCAAGAAAAACGGGCAGCGTAAAGGTGTGAGCAACTTTGTCAAGGGCCAGATTGTGATGGCTAGCGGTCTGGGTCAGAGCATCTCCAAAACTGCAGCTCTTGTGGGGTGTTCCCAGTCTGCAGTGGTAGATTTCTACCAAAAGTGGTCTAAGGAAGGAAAACCAGTGAACGGGCAGCGGGTTCATAGATGGCCAAGACTCATTGAACCAGGTGGGGAGCGAAGCCTGGCTCATGTGGTCCGGTCCAACAGAAGAGTCACTGTAGCTCAAAGTGCTGATGAAGTCCATGCTGGTTCTGATAGAAAGGTGTCAGAACACACAGGGCAGTAAATTGTGTTGCATATGGGGCTGCGTAGCTGCAGACCGGTCAGGGTGCTCATGCTGATCCCTGTCCACCGCTGAAAGCACCAACGATGGGCACATGGGCATCAGAACTGGACCACAGAGCAGTGGAGGAAGGTGGCCTGGTCTGATGAATCTCGTTTTCATATACATCATGTGGATAGCAGGGTGCGTGTGTGTCGCTCACTGTGGGAAGACATGGCTTCACGATGCACTATGGGAGTAAGAGAAGCCAGCGGAGGCAGTGTGATGCTGTGGGCAGTGTTCCGCTGGGAAACCTTGGGTCCTGCCACTCATGTCAATGTTACTTTGAGACATACCTCCTCCCTTAAGATTGTTGCAGACCAAGTACACCCTTTCATGGAAACCATACTCCCTAATGGCAGTGGCCTCTTTCAGCAGGATAAAACGCCCTACCACACTGAAAAATGGTTCAGGAATGGTTTGAGGAACACAACAATGAGTTCATGGTGTTGACTTGACCTCCTAATTCCCCAGATCTCAATGCTATCGAGCATCCCTGCAGGACAAACAAGTCCGATCCATGGAGTTTACACCTTGCACCGTACAGTTTACAGGACTTAAAGGAGTCCTAACGTCTGCTAACACCTTGGTACCAAATACAACAGCACACCTTCAGAGGTCTGGTGGGGTTTGCGTCTCGATGGGTCAGGGCTGTTTTGGCAGCAAAAAGGGGACCTACACAATATTAGGCAGGTGGTCATAATGTTATGGGTGATCGGTGTATGTCCATGCATGCGCATATGCTATGTGTGTGTGGGTGTGGGTGTGTCTGTGTGCGTGAGCATGCGCAGCGGTGAGTGCGAATGCGCATTTGTATGCAGGCGAGCGTGTGTGTTTTTGTGCGTTAGTGTGAATACGCTGGGAGGAGAGCGCCTGGAGGTTTGGCTTATTACAGGGGAACAGAGCAGAATATAGAGTAATGCCCCTTTAATGAGGGACGAGCAGGTCCCTGTTTGAGAGAGAGAGAAAGGGAGATGGATGTACAGAGAACGACATGTCCTAACCCCTCCCCTGTTTTTAAATGTTTGTGAAAACAGTCAGCGCCTGAGGATTTGTCCCGCCTCCCGCGGGAGAGGTTATTTGCTGACAGAACATCACACCGGCACATACACACTCCCTCTCCCTCACACATGCACAATTACATACACACACGACTGCACATACACACCGGCAACCATCTTAGCCCCACCACCTTTCAATATTAAAAAAGAATCATTCTAAATGATACTAAATTAGTTAAGCACCGCTAAATGCTAGCATTCGTTACTCATAAATTAGATTTTTCACTCAAAAATTAACATGCCTTCATCATATGAAGTGGTAAATAAAAAAAAAATCACTTTTAAAATACTAGAGCAGCGCTCAGAGAGCGCAAGTACCTCCGCCAATGTACTCAATGTTATTTTCGCCAGTATTTGCTAGCAACCCCTGTGTTTATGCAGTCCTGTAGTCTTCGCGTTTTAATGTGTTTTTGACCTTTTGCACGCCCTTGACCTTGACTTTTGACCTTGACCTCCCAAAATCAAATCACCTCTTCCTTGAACAATACTTAATCATTCCACCAAATTTGATGAAAATCCAAATCAATAACTTTTTGCGTAATCCTGCTTACAAACAAACTAATAAACCAACCAACAGACAAACGGTAATGATCACATAACCTCCTCTAACTTCATTGGGCAGAGGTAATAAAGCAGCATAAATAAATAACAACACGTAAGAAAGAGCAGGTACAGTTCTGCAAATTATTTTAAAGACTCTAAGCCATTGCAGAAAAGCCCAGAAGGCTGTCTAAAGAGCAGAAACAGGGTTGCCCCGTAGAATGCGTTCATTTAGCAATGCTGAAGGACTCCATCTGATCACAAATACAGACCTACACTCCCTGACCATGATTAATCAGCAAAATCTCAATTGCTGGCATTTATTACGACACGTACGCATGTTCCGGTAGTCAACCCCCGGCTATTTCCAGGGATGATATTTGTTTTCTTAACACCTTAACGCCATTCTTTTGCACATTTTAATGAGACTAATGTGGCAATTAGGGTAGGGCCTAATTAGAGAGCAGGTTATTAAAAAATATATATAATCAAACGATCATGAAAAAGGAAGCAGCGGGAAATATTTTTCATTTTTCTCGCCACGGGGAGCTCGATTGCCGCTGAAGATGTGGGGGTTGGAACTGGGGTTGTCCCTGTTTAGTTTGATAACTCAGCCCAACCCCTGAGGTTGGACAAAATCAGCATGAATTGAGCAGATTTAAAGAGATTAAATTCCGCTTAATTCTGTGAGTACAGCACTTTTAACCCTTAGAGTGCTGAAATAAATTTTTCAAAAATATACATTTAATTATCTTGTGCTGTTAAAAATCTATCATGTGGCGACTTGTTTAAAAGAGCTCCCCTGCGGGAGCTCTTTTAAACAAGCCGCCACATGATAGGTTTTCAACAGCTTTGATTTTGATATCTTACATCACTGAGTAAAAATAGCTGAATTTAGCATTCTAAGGGTCAACAGAGACACAGTGACCGAGATGAATTATTGAACACTAATTTGGAGCAGACCAGGGGGCATGTCACAAAATATTACTGAGCTAGCTTGATAACTGCGCTATATAAACCCAAAAGAGCTCTCTTTCTGTCCATGTTTCACATTTTGGGAAGGCTCTGTGTTTTTCAGTCATCCAACATAGCACAATTTTTCTTGGAAGAAAAAAAGCATACAAACAACACTATAAACAGATAGTGGGGCAGACGTTGACGAACTCTCAGGATGATCCCAGTTATGGCCAGTCTAGTATAAGTACTAGAAGATAAATGGTAAATATAACTATCGAAGACTCGGTCAGAGTAGATAATGATGTCATTACTTGTCAACCTGAGTGGTAAAGTAGATATTCCAAAAAAAAAAAAAAAAAAAAGAAGAGCACGTCTTATATTGCCCCAGTCCCAACTTTTTTGAAAGGTGCTGCATAAACGAGAGCACATTTCAAAAAAAAAAGAAAGTTGAGAAACTGAAACAGAAGATTTTCACCGTATCTAACACCTCAGAGAAGGTTGACCACAAGGCCTCTCAGTTTAGCTGAGACCTCCCCCCTCATACACTTCAGCATTTGAATTTCCTGCTGTGTTTTAGATAAGAAACAGACCTGCTCCCTATCGCTAAAGCCTACCAGCTCTGCCTGTGTATTCTGTTCCCTCCCACAGCCTTGCTCGACCCCCCCACACACACACACACGTGGCACCAATGTTTTTTTTTTTTTTTTTTTTTTTCGCTTTTGTCAACAACATTCTGGTTAAGAGTAATCAATGTCCGCTAATAAGTGCTCATTTTTGAACCAAAGGCCATACAATGTCACTAGCTGGAAAGTTATTACTAAATAATGACTAAATTATTCCAAGTATCAATGAAAGTGCAAACCTGGAATTGGTACCTAGTGAATTATTTCCAATTTCTGTTCATATTTAAACTGAATTGCAACTGTAATTAAACCTGTAAGTGAGTGCGTATCGCGCTGGGTTGCAACTGTAAGTGACATCCTGAGAGCTGCTTAGCCTGGTTACATTGCCTTATCATACAACTTCATTTACGCTTAAATCAGGGCAGGTATGCAGAGAAACTGTTGCATGTTTAGCCAAGGGATTTCGATGCGTCACTCGCCGTCCATTATCGCACATTGCAAGGCGCCCATAACCCTGTTCAGGGGCCAACTGGAGTTCATTATCATCATTATATTTCATAATGGAGCTCAAGAAGAAAATTACAGGCAGCGACTGGCCTAGAAATGATGGATTTTCATGGGATTTTTTTGATAAGAAGTTTATAAACTTAGGACATGCAAGAATGACTTCATTTAAAAAATGCATGTTATGGGGTCTTTATATATTTTACCATTATACAGCTTTTGATTGGACACAGATCAAGGACAATTTATACATCACTGCTCTCTTTATTTATTTTTTAGCAAATGAGGTTGTGCTTGTAAATTAAAAGAGTGGGTGAGAACCAAAGTCTACTGATTTAAAATTTTAAACTTCTGAGGGGAACAGGTTCAAAGTTTCTGCTTTCCGTAAAATTCAGATATTTGCCAGATCGTTGATGTTTCTGGGTAAAAGAACTTGTAACTGATGTAAAATATTCATGTAGTCAGAGGGCACTACATGCGCTTAACTCATTTTGCATCAAATGCTGGATAGTAGCCTCTGGCTCTCACCCACTCAGATGTAAATGGCAGTTGTAGTAACTATCAGGGGCAGCAAAAGCTCATTTGTTTTCAACAACTCAGACTTTTCTGACCCCCTTGTGGACACCTCTCGCACACCACGACTCCGATGACATACGAAGACTCCTTCTGACCGACATTCAGGAGATAATCCACCCCATGCGTTTCTTTTCCCACTGGAGACCACCAGGGAAGTGCCAGCGACGCTGCGGTTAGCCCGTGAAAGCGCTCATTCACCACGGCGATCTTACTGCATCGCCAGCGTTCCCGGTTGGTCTTGGTAAATCCCCCTTTTTCGAGCCGTACGGATTAGAAGGAGCTCTGCGAGGAGACGGCCGATTGGTATCTCGAGGCTTCCTGCCCGAGGGAGAAGCCCGGGGGAGTTGGGTAAGCGCTCCAGTTCCCGGACCTGACGTGATTTACAGTGATACGTCAGTGACGTGGGCGAAGGCTCGTGTCAGCGCACGGAAATGCGACACACAGAAACAAGAGGACGCACACGGCGAGAGTGTACCATGCACGAGAGCTAATCGGGAAAACAGAAATGTGTCACCTTGTACGAAATCACGCGCCAGTAGAGCAATGATTGCATATTGGGGCCCAATTATCAGTGACATCACTTTTACGGTATTTTCCAGAATACTTGATGGACAATTTTACAGTAAACAGATACTTAAGAGATTCATATTCATGAGGATGATTGTGAAGTGAATCATGAAAAACGCACTCACAAGATAATTGTCTTCTGTGGTTTATTGGAAGCAGTCACAAGACATACAGCGTTTGGCCTAAGCCATCTTCAGCGTCTTGACGCTGAAGATGGCTTAGGCAAACGCATGTCTAGTGACTGCTTCCAATAAACCACAGAAGACGATTATCTTGTGAGTGCGTTTTTCGTTATTCATTAAGTTTTTCCCTTTAACGCACCCAGAAACGTGTCTCTAATATTCTTGGAGTTGAGCGCACCTTTTTTTTGCTGATGATTGTGCGGTGAGAATGAGAGTGCATTCAGCCATTGACCAATACTACACCGTGAAAAGCAGTGATAGCAATTCAGAAGATATTCCGCTGCTACTTGCCAGTAAATACCTGCGTAAGGGATTAGCAGGCAGTAAAAATTCTGTTATACTGCAATGACAGTCAAGAAGACAGAGCCTATCTCTGTACAGTGGGAGCCTGAGATGCACTGAGACAGTAAAATCACAACATAAACGAGGGGGCATATTCCTGCTACAGTGCAGAGGGCTTTTCCTGTCCCGGTGGAAAAGGATCAGCACTCGTAGAGGTGGATTTATGCGGTGATGAAACTGGGAACGCTCTGACTCGCGCCACATTAAAAAGGCATTACGGCAGGCCGACCGCGTAATCCCGCGTTATTGTTCCCCGCTCTTGTTTTATGCCCCATTCTAACGTCGCTAACGGCGACAGGCTGGCTCTGTTCGGCACTCCGGCTTCGACGATGTCTCGTCGAAAGCGTCGTGCGCAGATTAGGAAGTCAGCAAACGGGCAGAGATTTAACTTCTGACGACAAAATGCTAAATCTGCATGGCAACTTCACTGGTTATTCAACTCTTTTTCTCTTTATATTATCTGTTAAGCTTATTCCTTCAATTTAAAAAAAAAAAAAATTGGAATTGTTTTAATCATCAATCAATTTCCAAAATTGCTGATTCAGGATCTTAGCATTCAAAGAGCAACAAGTGTGAATACACCCAAGTCAGTGGCAGAGCACACACACCATTCACTCACGCACTATTTATTAGGGGCAGTTTATTCTCCAATTAGCCTGACCTGATTGTCTTTGGACAGTGGGAGGTGACTGGATTACCTGAAGAAAACCCACACAAACTTAGGCAGAATATGTACAGAAAGGCCCAGACCTAACCCAAGTCCTAAACATTCTTGCTGAGAGAGACAGTACTTCCTGTAACACCAGAATGCTGCATATCATCATTCTCAATATGAGTCAGGCTTGGCAGCCATTTTGGTTGGGCATAACATTATCAGACTGTTCTGCCTGTACAAGGCATATTCTGGTGTGGGGACAACGGCCCAATGTCAGGGAAATAAGACAGCATGCACTGAAAAAAACCTCGGAATCTGAGTTATGACGCCCCTTTCTGTAAATGAAAGAAGGACCCAGGAGTCCCCAGAGTTTCCGGTTCCGCTTTGAAGAATTCTGCGGGATTACTGATCCCCGCTGCAGAACTGACCAGAGCTCGGCAACCCCTCCAGGAAGTGGCTGACCACGAGTATAATGCCTTCATTCCTACTCCACCAGAACCACATCAAGCTTTCGCTCCAGCAGAGCGACTTCTCGAAAACACAATTACACGCTTTGTTGCAAGGGTTCATGGGCAGACGTCTCCTTATAAACACAATTGCAGGCTCTGCCGTGAAGAGCTATGGTTAACCGTCTCAGAGCATGACTTGAGTTCGATTACACGCCTGCGGGACATGTGTTTATGTGGCACTGGGGCTGCTAACATTGCGGCGACCGTAACATAAAATTAAAACGGACGTCTTGGAATGAAAACAAGGAAAGTGAGCGAGAAAGAAATGGGGAGAAGAAAGAAAAAAAGGAACCCTTCACAACAGCACACGCTACCAAATCTCTGTGAAACAATGAGCCAAAGGAGGCCATTTTGGCTCTGCCATTGTGCAAGGAAAATGCCTACATCTCTGAAATCATTACTTCTGCGCTTGGAATAAACACCCCGACAATGGACAGGGCCAGGCTGGAGGTCATATCAGGACTCCAGGCCCAGAAACAGCACCAGTCTGCTGGCTAACAGCATGATGCTGTGACCTCCTATATCACGGACACGAACCCCGTCAGAACAGTTTATTTCTGATTTGTTTTGCCCAGCAGTCCTGAGGCATCGCCAAAGCCGGGTCTGCCCCGATAAACCGTTATTTGTTGCTGGCTTGGAGCCAGCACCTGAGTGCCGGTTCTGCCTTTTCCGGAAACATCCATACAGAAGGGAGGCATAGCACTGAAGAGTACTGAATTGGACGTGAAACTTCCAACTTCCCTCGGGAGAACAATTAAAAATGTGAGTCAACTCAAAGGCATCGATATGCCACACCGTTTGTCTCATTGAAAGAAAGACACCATTGTTTATTATCTCTGTGTAAAAGTGTCCTTACCTGCTCAAAGCCATTCTTCTGCAGGTCCTCAAATCCAAAGACGTCCAGGATTCCAATTTCAAGAGCTGGATCCCTGTGAAGGAGTTATGGAGCAGGATCAGAGGAATATTCCGATGGCAATGTCAGAAACAGCCAGGAGGGGGTATGTGCAGTTGTCCGTGGATGGTATGAGTGTATTAAGCGTGGGAGTGAGCGGTGTTGTTTTTTTGGCACTGAAGATGCCTTTAAGGGATGGGGGCATAGTTACTGCGGTACATGCTCAGATCCAAGGAGGTCTGTGGAGGATTACAAAGGAAATGGAGACATGAACCGTGTGGTATTGTAAATATGGTGCGGTTCCCTGGGAATTCGGGAGGGAAGGAAGTGGTTGTGGGCAAAAAAAAAATAGACGAATCACTTGGAGGCCATACCACACCTGTATACATTTCTCACAAAAGCATTACACCCTAATCAACTCCCCCTGAACACTGTCCGTCCCCCCGTGACCCCACCCCGAGGAGATGACTTCACTAAACCACCAACAGCCATTTCTCAACAAGTAAACCACTCCTGGCAATCAGTGTCAATTTCCATGACCCTCTTTGAAACATAATAAATACAACAGCAGTAAACTAAAAGGTAAAAAAAAGACAACTAAAGCTAACACCACTGAGCAAAACAGCCTTGTTTCCTTTACGAAATATTGATCGCGCACCAGTGTTGGGACGGGCTGGGCTTGTTCTCAGCAGTATCCCTTTGGTTTACGCACTGGCCTGAGTCACTGCCTCTCACGATGAGGAGAACCGCGGTGGAGGGTATTGATGGCTTAGCTCTGTTATGCGTCAAAAACGGCCTTTAGCACCAGGCTAGAAAATAGCTTCAGGTATCAGGCTACGAGAACAAAGCAAAATTAAGGGGAAGAAAACATTTTTCAAGTCGTTTTCCCTCCAAATGCATATGACCCAGCGGTGCATCATTAATGTTGCATATACAGTATAATCCTGTCCTAAAAGTGGCAAAATATAAGACACAGCCGTAGAGATAGTAATAACAAATAATTTGCATTAAAAACCTTCACGGCACTGCGCTCATTACGTATTAATACAACATCAACTCACAGAAAACAGCATGCTGGGTACTCATGTTTCTTTACTTCAGAGAAATAAATAAATAAGCCAAATGAATGTTTAATCACTTAGCCTTTAAAAATGGGATCGCTGACATAGCGCAGCACCTAAAGAGAGGACTGCTGTGATCCATGCTTTAATATTCGTATTAGGGTGACCAGATGCGCCAATAAAATCAGGACAGTCCCAAGAGCCATGTCCTGGATCCTGGCAAGGCTACAGTCGGGACGCCATTTGTCCCAATAATTTCACCAGTTTTAAGTATGAATGCTACAATAAAATAACATTTCAAGTAGCCTAATGGCATAGTTGTGACTCCTCCTCTTCTATCACATTAGGCCTGTTAGCTTGTAGGTATATCACAACAATCGCCTTCAAGCACAAAAAATGACATTGAGAGTTTGTAACGAGAACATTTATCTAACCTTCAATAGCCAACAACAAACATTTCAGCCTGCCTTCTTCTCCCAGGAGTCTGGATAGAGTGCTAAACGTGTGTGATTATAAGCTGCATAGTTCTTGTGTCCATTCATAAATCAGTATGGATTCCATGAAAGAACTACATCTTTTGAAAATTGTCAGACCAGACTTTTGCGTGGTGCTGCGACAATCGAAGTGGGCTGGTCGGTGTTGAAAACTGCACGGTGCCAAAGTGCGGTCAGAAGCGGAAGGACAAATGTTTCCAAAAAATCTGTTGTGTGTAGTTTTTGTTCGTTGCAGTTGCAACTTTCAAGTGTTCAACTGATCAAATCATCTTCATTAATTCCCAAAAAAATGAATGACTTGTTAAAAAAAAAGAAACAAAATGCCCCCACCCTCCACCAAACAGTGCTCTGATATTTTTCATGGACATCAGAACAACCTATTCATATTGCATTTGTCGGCAATCAACCTGGACTGAACAATCTCTCCTCGGCTCCTGGATAATCCGGCGGAATATTAACCGCGTGCTGCTGTGACGCGGTGTCGCCGGGAACCGCCGCTTTATGAGTTGGTCAATATATCAGATAGCAGCCGCAGATTTAAAGAGATTATGAAAGGCCTAAGGATGAATGGGCGCAATTCTACTCATGATCCACTTACGCAACCTGAATTAAATATGACTAAATAACAAAACGGGGTCGGTGGGTTTATGAATTCCCCGCAGGGGGGACGGGTGAGATGGAGGGGGGGTGGTGGAGGAGGTGGAGTTGGGGGTGGGGGTGGGGGTGGGGCACAATCTGGACCTAATAACGGCTGTTCTCAGTGTTAATATTCACTGGCTGTTTCGAGAGAGAGCGAAAGACGGACTGAGAAACCTTTGCTCTAACGATTTTCACCCTTGTCTTCCTCTCTCATCCAATCCTCCTTCACTGCCGACTATCATCATCACCGAGAGCCAAGAAACGCCAGAGCGTATCGCGTAAGGGAGGCCGAACGCCGCGATCATCCTCACTGGCCTATCTCTTGTGCTTCACAGAGAGAGATTATCCATCCTGCCATTTGAGTGAAATCACTTTCCTGTCGTCTGTAGCGTTTGATGCCGACCCGGGCAGGAATTAAATGATATAATATCATGACTGTGGGTTGCGGTGCTGTGAAATGGTGTGAAAGGAGGGCAGCAGGCAAGTAGAGCTGTAGACTTCATAGACATGATCTAAACATCATGTTTCCTGAGCCCGTAGTTCTGATGTCGGGAGCGTTTTGATCGAGGCAAGATCTCACCGCCCGATATCAGAGCTCCCAGGTCCCCCAAGGATTTGCTGCAGCAAAGGGATGCGATACAGCTCACAAACCCCTTTACAAACAACGTGCTGAGCCTCCTACGAGGAGCCTCTCAGCCTGGCTAAGCATTCCTGTTTGCTCAGTTCTCAGAATTTAGTCTCCGATAAAGCTATGAGAAAATAAAATGTTTACATGTATATTTATTGAGTCCTTTTCAGGCGTATACATGCTGCTCTGTCTGTACAGAAAATATCTGAACTTCACCTCGGGAGGGAATGTTCGGGTCATCTTCTTAATCTTGTTCAAAGAAAAATGGAATCAAAGACCCCACTCGCTCAACTCATGGATTAGTTTTAACAGTTCCTTTTCAGGAGTCTTTTTTACAATTTCTTCTCTTGTGTTCCTTTTCAAACTGCACAAACTCCACTTGATATTGAAAAATACACGTCCCACACGGATGAATTACAAGCCAATTTCCCACATGAATTCTGGCCGAAACTTTCAATCGTAATGGTGGAAACATTAATAGCAGTGGCCGCTAGTGTTTACGTTACTGAGTTCGAAATGTTTACAATTTACGAGTGAACGAATGAGTGAGTGACACGTTTGCATGTTCGTCCCCCCACAGTAAGTCATGAATTTGCAATCCACAAGTTAAAAATCAGGACATTTAGTAATTCCACTGCCAATCTCATCAATCGCAAGACCTTCCTTCTCACCCAGTACTGTCCTCCAGGCCTTGCAAATAGTAGTTGATGTTGTTCACCAGGAAGCTGAAGAGGCGACTGTAGAGGGATTTAGCCAGCAGATCTCTGTACTGATTGGACATCTCTACGGTGTGCCGCCTTGTGAGAACATCACCTGGGGAACATCAAATCAAGAACGAAATCAAAATGGAGGATAAGAAGTATTGTTTCATTTCTATGGGCTTCACAAAGATAGACTGTAAAAACACACGGCTCAGTTGTTTACCAGAAACATCACAGAAGAGCACAGGGCAGGGTGGAGTTGAGATAGCTCCGATGCAATAAGGGGAAATAGCATTGTTTTCTCGCCACTGACTGGCAACTGAGTCAGGGTAAAGCCGCTTTCACACCGGATGCAAAACGAATTTTTCGCACGACAGATTACATTCAAAGCCAATGCAAAGACGCGAATACACGCGAAACGCGTGTATTCGCGTCTTTGCATTGACTTTGAATGTAATCTGTCGTCTTAAAAAATTTGTTTCGCGGCCGAAAAAGCGGCTTTAGAGCTCAGTACTTCCTCAACACATCCGATGCGGGACTTTAAAGAATGAACCCAGAAGGACTGCCAAAACTGCCACCAAACACTCCAACAGGTTACATAGACGTGTACTGAGAAAAATAAAAAGTTAAAAAGTTGACTAGATTTTAAAAGGTGAGACAATCAGCTGCAAAAAAAAAAAAATTTTTTAGTTCACTCAGCTTCAAGTCTCAGTAGTTCCACAAACTCATTTTTGAAAGAACTTGGAACTTGAAGTTGATCAAACTCAAAAATACTTTGCAGCTGGTCGTTTTACTCATCCAAGTTTCACTTCTACCACAGCTACTTGCTCTAGAATCTGACGTTACCTTGAACATTATTTAGGCTTCAACATGTGTCTTAAAATCGCTGGAGAGCACCTGATAAATGCTATAAAGGGCAATTTAATATCAGGAGTGGAGTTTGCATTACTCAACCACCTGAACAGGTCTAGCAATATAGATTTGCCTCATAGACAATACACACCTCACTAAGCAACAATGCTGACCTGTAAAACGGGGGAAACAATTACAAAATCTGCTCTAAATTCATTGACAGTGTGGTGTCATTATCTGTTGTAAGACTAGTTTGACTTAAAAACAAACCAGAAACGAAATTTTCACACCAAAACTACACACTGTGGTGACTAGTAGCGTGGTTTTCCCATAGCGGAGTGGCAGGCTACGGCAGGGGAAGGAGGCAAAACAAGCTCAGAAAAGCCCAAATTTATTTCCTGTCGCCGTAAATGCCCCCAAAACTGTCACTGCTAAAAGTCCTGACTGCGTAGGCAGTGACGGATCAGGGCTCCTGAGTACAGCACGCTGCAGAGTGACTGTAGGCTATGATGCTGCGCCGCGGTGCTAAATGACCTTCCATTTTTGCAGGGAAGGCACCAACTTCCCTGTCTGGATGTAATGGGCGCATGAGGCTTGTCGGAATTTTCCGGGCCAATGTATCCTGTGGGTGTATTGAGCTATTTTGCGACTGAGCTGCTGAATGGACGCAGTTATTGACACTGCCCGCGCTCTACATTCAGTTTTCTCAACGGGTGGCGAGATATTTCCCAGAGGCATTTGATGTTTGATGTCATCTAGTGTTTAACAGATAATAGCTGGTTACTGAGTGTATAGAGTTGTTGGAGTAGCTGAAGCAAGGCCAGGTGTCGTGCGCGTTCGAGGGTGGGGGGGTTGGGGTTACCTTTGAAGTACTGCACGTCAGACGTCAAGGCTGTTCCCAAGTCTTCTGAACACACCTGCAGCATTTCTGACACTGAGAATATAAAAAGAAGCTGTGAGTTAAGGTGTGATCATGGAGTCCTTGCGTTTTCTAATCCCAATTTAACAACCATTACTGGTGACAGAATACAATGTAGCAGACATGCAAAACACTGACTGCGACTTTTGAAAAAACACAGCACAAAATCTACTCATCTCAGTGTCTATTGCACTGTTATGACCCCATATATACTGAGAAGCAGTATTACCAGTGGGGGAAAACAAAGGAGTTTTCACAAGCTAATGCCGCTAAAGGATAGAACATATTGTAAAGTTTCCAAAAGCTCGCATTTTGCAGTTCCAATGCCAAACACGTTTTTGTTTCAACAAGGCCCAAATCATGTGATCTCTGATGGTGATGGGAGATTACGCAACTCCTGTACATCTGAGCTCAAAACCTCGATCGAATTTCACAGTCGGTTGCAATGTCTAATTAATTCTAGTGCACTTAAAGGGCCTTAGAGGAAAATCATTTCAATCAAGAACAGCGGGCTTGTCGCTGACCTCAGCGCTGATGATCTCACGCATCCCTGACAATAACCCAGTTCCGAGCCATGCTCAAAATGGCCTGGGCCGAGCGGCTCTGCCGTTGTGACGTCTGTTGTTTACCATCTTCCAGATCACAACTTTACTGTAACGTGTGCCTGGTAATGCTCAGTACTGACGTAACGGCTCCTGCTGAGGAAAACTGGTCGGGGGCTGACGTAGCTCCACGTTAGCACATTCACCGGCCTGCAGCATGGACTGGATTGCCGCAGGGGCGAGGTAAACAAGCAGGGCTGGAGCCCTTTAGCTCGGCGGGACGCCGCTCCCCCTGGTGGCCAGGCGACGCCGTTGCAGCCCGTCTCACATGACTGACCTTGATCCAAGAGCTGAAGGTCTGACACCAGGGCCGTCTCGCCGTCGGTCAAGGAGCTGAAGCGCAGGTCTCCGAGGAGCAGAATGGCCGACAGGATCACAAACAGGTTCTCTACTTCCTGTACGGGGGGAAAAAAAATCAGAGAGAATGGACAGGGACTGAATGAGGGATTTCATTGATAAACCTGCAGGACTAACTGAGATATACGCACATTCAGAACAGAGTATCGAGAAAGAAGTGGGGCAAACCAGTCTCTAAGTGGGGTTCACAGTAGTGTCAATTCCCTGGGGTAGATGGTTCAATATGAAATAACCCTGAAAGTGCTAAACACTGCCGTAGTCACACAGGGCGCAAAATTTATGAAGAAAAATTTCGGATTTCAGCTTTCAAAAGGTCGACAATTTTGTCCATATTTTAGTTGGCAAACTAGTTGGCAATGACCTTCAAAAGGGTCCACAGGTACCTATGAGTCCTACTGAAGGTCATTTTTTCAACTAAATAATGAATGATTAACTTCTGGAGGGATACCGTGAGTAAAAATTAAGCACTTTAAGGGTTAAAATAAAATAAAAAATCTTTTTAATTAAATTATCACGATATGGTAAGGTTCTGCAGCATTTTCACAGAGACATAATTTCAAAGAGAAGTAATTCCTGCTACATTTAAAAAATACTAACCTAAAAATGCTAGAATACCAGTACTCACAGTTAAATAGATACGTTAAAGAGAAGAGTATTTAACTCTTAAAGAGCATTTGTGAGCGCTGGTATTCTGAGGTTACCTGCTGAAATTCTTTCGGCAACTATGTTAATCAGTTTGGTTAGTATGTTTGTTTCTTGCCGGAATCTCCGATTCCGCAAGTATATTATTCTGTTTGTTTGTTTGTTTGTTTGCACTGTGGCGTCCACAGTTTCAGCTCAATTTAGCTCACATTTCATGATCAACACAGGACAGGCACTGGGCAGGCACTGCACTATTTTGGTGAATCTAGGTCAAAGGTCAAGGTCAAGGTCACACAAAAGGTCAAAAACACATAAGAAGCCATATCTTCGGTTCTAATCGTCTTAGACACTTCAAACCAAGTGCATATTGTTGATAAACAAAAGTTGTATCTTGCTTGACCTAGAGATCTAGGTCAAAGGTCAAGGTCAAGGTCACACAAAAAGTCAAAAACACATAAGAAGCCATATCTTCAGTTCGACTCATCAAAGACACTTCAAACCAAGTGCATATTGTTGATAAACGAAAGGTCTATCTTACTTGACCTAGGTACTGCACTATTTTGGTGAATCTACATCAAAAGGTCAAGGTCAAGCTCACCACAAAGGTCAAAAACACATTTTGGTTCATAACTTCGCTACTATTACAGCTAGAGACTTGTAACCAACTCCATTCCGTTCATTCTGTTTCAGAGATCTGTGCATGATTCCGGCAAATCGTCATTCTATGAATGACCTTTCATCTGTTTATTAATCTGTTAGTCACACGCTTAACTGCCCTTTATCTTGCAGCAATCGTCTTCGTTTTTATGTCATCAAGTCCGAAAGCGTCTGGGCTAGAAGCCTATGCTTTTGTGTGATCCTCTAATCAAGGTCAAGGTCATAAAAAAGGTAAAAAACACATTTTGATCGATAACTTTGCTTCCATTCAAGCTACAGACTTCAAACTAACACCATTCTGTTCATCGAGTCAATGCGGGCCTAGCAGTTACTGGTCGCGATGACATCACTCTGAAGTAAGTCAGTGGAATTTCTGCAAGTCATCGTTCTATGACCGATCTTTCATTTTGATCTCTGCCTGAACCGCGCACCCATAACGCCCTTTAAATCTGTGAACTGGGCTCACTTATCCCCTCTTGTCGTATCAATAAAAACCTCACATCAATGCTTTAAAATTGACACTGTACAAATACTTATGCACCCAACCGTATGATAACGGAAGGAAAACACACTGGACGCGAGGTGTGTGTTATGTAAAGGAGGAAGTGGAGGGTTACTGGCTCTGAGAGGTGGGCACATCAGCAGAGCTGCTCCATGTGATTTAAAGGAGTAGCAGGTAATTGGATGATGTAATTGGGGGCAGTGTTTCTGAGGATAGGCCGTTGACAGAAATCCCGCCCTAATGATGGAGGACAGCCAGTTCCAGGCTGGATTAGCACACTGTGACTGAATGAAGGTCACTGGCCTTTTGTGCTGCCTCTATCCCCGGCACCCGTCTCATATCGCCGACTCAAGTATAAACGGCATTCTGGGTATAATTATGTGCTGAAACCAAACAACATTACAGCGCATGCGATGCACACCCACCCGCCCTGCGCTGCACACCTCTCCGCCCTGTGCTGCCCACCTACCCGCCCTGTGATGCACACCTACCCGCCCTGCGCTGTCTGCATATTACAGTATATTGTAGTGTGTATCGTATGTGTGTGTGTGTGTGTGTGTGTGTGCACGTGTGTGTATGCGTGTGCGTTTGTGTGCTTGTATGTGTGTCTGTATCTGTGTGTGTGTGTGTGTGTGTGTGTGTGTATGCGGGCGCGTGTGTGTATATATGCGTGTATGTCTGTGTATTTGCGTGCTTGTGTGTGTGTGTGCGTGTGTGTGTCTGTGTGTCTCTGTATCTGTGTGTGTGTGTGTGTGTGTGCGCGCGCGCGCGTGTGTGCATGTGTATGGGAGTGTATGTGTGCACATGAATACAGGGGCATTGGAGAGCTGGATGTTGAAAATATGGCTTTGCATCACATGTAAAGACTGAAATAAAAAAATAAAAAACTAATGTTTTGAAGAGTAATCAGTCAATCAATTTCTAACACTGCCAAAGTCCGGGCTTTATTTCTTTAAACTCAGGCCTAATTTGTAAATAAAGGCACTGATTCTTTCTGTGGAAAAAAAAATCATCATGAAGATGATTCCAGAATTGAATACGAGCAAACAGTATGTATGAACTTGTGCATTTGTGCAAGAGTGTAAGGGTATGTATCATCGGTGTAGACGTGTGAGCACATGGGTCTGTAGACTGCACGTTATCTGTATGGGTGGTTGTTTTCCTCTGTTAAGCCAAAGCAGATATAATGACCCTCGTTTAACTCAATGACTGCAGTCAACCCCCAAGTATTAATCCCAGCAGGTAAAAGGGTTTCCTCCAAAGGACGGTCAGTAGAACAACCCCCACCCGTGTCCTTGAACAGGCCTGAATACGCCGAGTGGATTCCTCCTTCCCACAATGCAGCGGGGCTCACTGCAGAATTTCAAGTGATCCAACTAAGATAAGGAAAGACATTCATCTGGGCCTGACGCTCAGTTTAATGAACAGAGGGTATGGTTCTCAAAAAAAGACACAATTTCTTTGGAAAATTCATGCAACTGCTTTGACTTCGTCAGCGCTTAGGGGCAGCTACGCGGTACGTTAGCGAGCGCGCGCGTCGGCGCAAGAGTGCGTTTGGGCATCTGCGCGTCGATCACTGCTTGGCGCTGCAGTAGGGAGGATGTCTAACAGTGGTCGTAAACATAGACACATAGCATGAATACACACTAATACGTATTATGTTGCAATTATGTGGCAGGCGTTTCTAGAATCATGAGGAATATCAGTGTTCCTCTGGGGAATACAGGACTGCTATATCACCAAGCAGACACAGAGAGCACGTAACGATCTACGTTGTACATATAAATTAGTAAAAAATAAATTACAATAGGTACGAAGTTAATCTAAAAAAATAGTTGTGTTGTGAGAAAAGAAAATGCAGTGAAACGCACCATTAAGTAGCTTTACCGCGCTATACGAATCTCAGGACATCACGGCAAGTAATGCAGGCTATGGTAATGTTATTAGATTATAATCTTAGATGCAGTCTGTCTTCAGTCAGGATTTATATCATGCGCTGTGCTCAGCATAGCTGACTTGTATCAGGGCTCTAGATATAAGTGATATAAATGAGGTGAATCATCTATGTTCTGAGTCACTTCGGGTAAGAGCATTGTCTAAACAACTGTAATGCGATCTAATGCTTCCATTGCTCAAATAGACTGGGAATTTATTGGAACGATTTGGCACGAACGATGGCCCGCGCTTGGTGGATTTGCGTCCGCGCTTCTGCATTTACATATACGAATGTTTAAGTTTGGTGTATATGTGTGTGAGTCTGTACAAGTGTGTGCTTGCGAGTGTGATTTAGTTGGGTCAGTGCTGTATTTGGGAAGGAGAGTTGAGAGTTACAGCAGCTTAGTCAAAGGAAGTTGACTCAAAAGCAGGAAGTATTGATCGGATGGTAATCTATGCTGTCAGTGACTTTGGGCTCTCGTTCAAAGATAATGAAAATTGCTATTAAGGGTAATCAGATAAGGGGGTCATGCTGACTTCTGATACAGATTGCAAACGAGGGCACTGTGGTAGATGTGAGATGCAGAGAGAATTATGGGTAAACAGGGTCAGATTAGAGTGCTGGTTGCAGCCCAGTGTCTTTCCTGCTCCGGCCCACTGAGGCAACCCAGCAGCTGGGTCACGCTGCATTCAGAGGGGGATGTGTGTGCTTGATACACTGTCCAAAAATACTTCGATTGGAAAATGCTTCACAACATTGTGAAGAGATGAGGAATAATGCTATTCAAATATATGTTGTACATATAGGCCAGTCACACTAATTATACCAATTGAAGAGCCCAGTACTAAACGAATTTAAGTCACATTTTCATACAGCAAGAGGTAAGGACAGGAAAGCGTCATTTATAGTTACCTGAGTCAATTTTCTCAAAATGAGCATTTTGTGCCACAAATACTTTCAGCACAAAGGCCTTCAATTAGCTGATTTTATCCCTTATAAATTCACTCTTTTTTTTTCTCAAAAGTGAAATCTTGCAACTTATGTATTTTCAGCACTAGGGTATTCAAATAGTCTTCGTAACTGAGCAAATCAACTTTTTAATCACCAATCAGGCCATGTAAGGGGAACAGGGAGAGTGAAATCATGCATTTAGAGGTGAGGTTATTCTCTGGCCCTCCGCACCTTAGTTTATCTGTGTTAAACTGCCCAACACAGCTGGAGGAACTGCAGAGAATCTTTCTGACCACTGATAAAAATGTTTCTTTTTTTTTCTAAACATTATTGTTATTATTATTATTATAATTATTGTTTTTATTATTTTTATTATTCATAATAATAAAGTAATCACTTGTTAGTGTCTGTTTTAGTGCTTGCAATGAATTTTTAAATTCACTTTTGAGTGCAGTTTATGAACTATATTGTAAAAAAAGTGTGTTTCACGGGGGCAGCAGGCAATACCCCTCAGCCCCGACACAATGAATCAAAGGTGAAGATGTTTGAGCCAGAGTGAAAGGTCATTGTGGAACAAAACCTGGACCAGGCACACCTACCCACCACGGCACGTCTACATATGCAAAATCAAGTTCCTAACCCAAGCAATTTGAGAGAAACGGCCCAGACAATGTTTTGAAGGTCAAGAAGGTCACTGAGCAAAGGTCATAGGTCATTTGGGTCCAAAACCTCGACGAGGTACTGCTACCCACCAAGGCGAGTCCACATACTCAAAATGAAGTTCCTAACCCAAGCGGTTACAGAGAAATGGCCTGGAAAATGGCTGGACGCCTGCGAAGGGGACAACAGTACCCTTTAGTCGGGGCTGAGGGGTGAAAAATGATGTGACAATGAAGACCTCTGAACTAAAATAACAGCGACAGCGTGAGAGAGCGCGTGTGACAGTGCCGTAGTGTGCTCTGCGGTGAGGCTGTACCAGGCTGCTGAAGCCCAGGGCTCTGAGGGCCTGTTTCAGGGCCGTCAGCTTCTCCCGGCTCCGGGTGTCAGGTGTCATGCTGCTGGCTGTCTCCTCGGCCGAGTCCCCACACAGATACCTACAGCAGGACACAGAGAGGGTTCAGTACACAAAGACCCAGGCATAGAGAGAAAACCAACTGTGAGAAAACTGTCTGGACACAAGACACAATATGGGACCACTGGCCCTGTAACCCACCAGCCATCATTCAAAACCAGTGTGGGCAAAACCCAGGTGACTCTCACTATGTCACAGTGCACTGAGCAGCCACTAGAGGGCATAGTTCTGTCACTTTTAGCCATCATTTAACTAGGCATGCTTTCTAAATGGGAATGGCAAAAACTGCTAACAACTTTCGAGATACAATCCGAAGGAAGCTCCATATGAAACATGGAGTGAATCTTGCCTGTGGTGTTGCAGGAGAAGATTGTGATTGATTCTGCTAACTGAACAGGACCAGGACCACAATGACGACACCGAATACTCCCTGATCCCAATAGCACATTCTGCCTATTGGCCAGTGTGCTAAAAACTGAATGATTGTAATGCTTTTGGCTGCTGTCAAAAAATGGCATCCGGTTCAGTTTTTGGCAAAATTCAGTGGATGAGGTACACAGCCGTTACCACAGCAAATACTCCAGTTCAGACACTTTTCGGTTGCGTAAGGAGTAGGAGAGTCCTGGCTCGTGAGCGCTGAGCTGTCATTCCACTTCCAACAAACACCGCATGATCACCTTCTCGGTTGTGATTATGTCACACGTACGACAGCAGGACTGGGTGAGGTCACTAAGGGACTGTTCCCTAGCAACAGCAGGTATCTCAAGGGACATGCAGTCAGTGTAATCAGTCAGTCAATTTCCCAATAATGTCCAAAAAGTCCACAGTTTCTCATTATACATTAAAAAACAAAGATCATTCAGTGAGACATATAAAGACCTGAAGATGGCTTTCATTCTTGGTTCTACACACTGCTGTGTTAGCTGCTCCATAGAGTGACACAGCAACTCATACTGACGTGTTTGACATGTTTGGTAACATTCAAACCGGAGCATTCTGTGCACACTACACACCTACACTGACAGCTCAGTTAAAAAAAAAAAAAAAAAAAAAAAAAAAAAAAAACAGGTACCAGACAGCAAATAGCACAGCACAAAGATATTGCAGAATTTAGAAGGCCTGTGTAAAATAGTATCATTTTGCCACAGTAAAGCAATAGTTTTGAATGAGCTTCTGTACAGAAAATTGCTTATTCAATAGCGCCTATTACTTTATGACACCAGAGGGCTTAATAACCTCCAAATAGCTCCCATAACCACTGGAGTTCACTACTTACGGCGGAAATATCAACCCCTGCTCTCCTGATCAAAAACAGATAAATCCACTGACTACTTATTCTACCAATGTCAATATGTGAGCTGTATTGGAGAGTTCTGGCGGACTTTATACAGGCATACACTGAAGCCAGCACACTGCATTCTTTAAACATGAATACTGTTCAGGATTTCAGGTGTTAAGATGGCCTCACGCGTCAATATTGAGCAGTATTGGCATATCAACACCGAACAAACATTTCTATACAGCGCTTTAGACCTGAATCTGGACAGAGTGTTCCGCCCTCCATCTGTCTCTGTCACTCTCTCTGTCTCTCCCCCCTGAACGCCATAGAGGGTGATTTGATAATGATTTGGTGATACCTGAATGAGGAACTCTGTTCCTTCTGGGGGGAGGGGGGGCAACACTGGGGTTAGAGTGGGTGTGTGTGTGTGTCTGGAGGCGTGGAGATGGAGGTCAAGGGCAGTAAAAAATACACACAAAAACATAGGGACCAGACTATAGCACTTACAATAGCTACTGCACCTTAATAAGAGTCGGTTGGCAAATTTCCCCATAGAATTCCACTCAAAACTATGACACAAACTCGCACACACTTACAGAACAACTTTGTGAACCTCCCTCCCCCCTTCACTGGGGAATTATCCTGGGAAGGCTTCGGGGAAGGAGTTTGAGGTGGAATGAGCCGGGGCGGAGGCGTGTCGGAGTGAGTGTGCTTCAGGAACGCGAGGGGAACAAAAGCGTACAGTCTGTCCCGGGACACGGGGGAGATGGCGGCTGAGATTGTGTGTCACCCGCGCCGCGTGCTGGAGAGGTATGCGTGTCCCGCAGCAAGGCAGCAGGAGCTGCTGACGCGCCTGTCCCTCACAGCCGAGGCCTCGAGGAGAGGGGCGACCGGGGAGCCTCAGTACCGCCTATGTGTTCTCTGTGTGTGTGTGTGTGTACAACACTAAACATGTATGCATACCTGTGTACGCCAGTATACGTCTGTACGTTTGTGTGTGTGTGTGTGTGTGTGTGTGTGTATGTTTCTTTTGATGTGTAAATATGTTTGTGTGTGTATGTGTGTGTATGTGTGTGTGTGTTTGTTTGTGTGTGTGTGTGCGTGCTTCCCCCACACATCTCGAGAACCATTCATTCAATCTACTTCACACTGAGTGGGTGTATTGCTGGTTACAAGGACGTGTAGTGTCATATTTGGTGCAATTTGCACACGCAACACGATTGAATTTACTGTTTTACAAAAAAGCAGAAGATGCCAAATAACAGTTATTTACTTGCATTCCTGAACATAGAAATTAGTTTTAGTGGTTGAATGCAAGAATTCAAGCTGTTATCAAGGCTAAAGGAGGCCATACAAAATATAGTTTTTTTTTTTGTTGTTTTTATGTGCGAATAAAGTCTATTTAGTGGCGCGTAGCTTCTCAAGTCTGAAAATTTCGTATCGTAAGACGTATCCCCTTGGTGGTGGAAAAGATGTAACAGTGTTTCATAAGGGGCAAATTATAGGCCCTGCATCTAGCAAAGAAAACAATGAATGAGGAAAAACTAGTCTGAGGAATCATTTTCACACACAAATTGGCCACCACAAAGTCCTGACCTTAACCACATTGAAAGTTATTGGGATGTTCTGGAGAAGACTGCAGCGTGGTTCAACTTTCTCGTTGTGAAGACAAGATCTCCAGACAAAAATGTAGGCGACTGATTGAAAATAAATATTCTGCTGTTGCATACGGTTGTCAAAACAAACACATGAGGAATTTACACTGTAATCAAAGCTACAGGAGACTAAGTGTTTGATTGTGCAACTTTTTTTTTTTTGGCCAGGCAGTGTATTATAAATTCCTGTTGGTCATCATTGACACATGATCGAGTAACTATGACTCATCAGTCAATGAATGTTAAATCACAATTTAATTTATTAATATGTCACCAAATTAGCTGGATTCACCAGTAGCACCCAAAAACCGAGAAAGTGCACCTTTTTCTGAGAAATTCCTACAAAAGCTTAGAATACACCGAGGTTTACTGAAGATTTGAGGCCAACTCGGTAAACCTCGGAAAAATTTTACCGAGGTATCCCGAAGTCTGTCCAGTTTACTAAAGTTTGGACAACACCTCAGTAAACAGAGGTTAAATTTTCCCGAAACACACCGAGGATCGTCTAGCCCACTAAAGTTCAGAGACCATATCAGTATTCATCAGGAAAATTTCACCGAGGTAGACCGCTACCTAGAAGTTTGTCTGCTAGGCCTATGCTCACACCAGAACAAAGGGGAGGTGTGAAGACAGTCAAAACACATGCCTCATTAAAGACCTCCCTCCAGTGCTGCAGTCCAAACACCAATTAATTATGCAAATTACCAGTACTGCCTGTTCAACGAGGTTACAGTGTAATTAAGCCAGGCCCTAGATGCAGTCCAGATGAAGTACAGGCTTACAGTACTGGCCATTCCAAAGTTCCCCAATCTGAAATTCGCCGAATTTTCAGTGATAATTCATTCTGCGAATTTTCCTGAATTTTTTTCGGCTACCAAATTTTTAATGGAAAACTATCCGAAAATTTTTTCGGCCACCGAAAAATCTTTCAGATATATGAAAAACATGAATATTCGCCGAATTTCATGGGAACTTTGGAATGGTGAAATTTTCCCGAGGAATACCGATGTGGTCTCTGAGGTTCAGTGGGCCAGAGAATCCTCGGTGTGTCTCGGGAAACTTTAACTGAGGTGTTGTCCAAACTTAAGTAAACTGGACAGACTTTGGGATACCTCGGTAAAATTTTTCCGAGGTTAACAGAGTTGGCCTCAAATCTTCAGTAAATCTCGGTCTATTCTAAGCTTTTATGGGAATTTCTCGGAAAAAGGTGCACTTTCTCGGTTTTTAGGTGCTACTAGTGATTCCACTGAAATAAGTTTGTTTCAGGATGAAGCATTTGCTCAGCTTCTGCGATAAATAAATAGCTTAATATTTCTATTTGTACCCGCATAATAAAGTGTGATCAAATGGGCGCTGCACTTGTGCATATAATTAATAGATAGCGAGCTCTTTACCTGTGTGCCAGGACCTTGTTGAGGTAGAAGCTGCTCTTCTCCTCTGTAGAGAGGCCGTTGGCCATCAGGTAGAACACGTTAAAGTTGTGTTGATGCTGCGTAACGGCGGTGATCCGAGACTTCTCCAGTGCATATGTGTATATCCTCGCTGAAGAACAGACAAGTGACCTTTATAGTCAGTGATGCTGTTAAGACATGGCCTGTCTTCACTTTCAGAAAAAACACAGGACGGGGTCGCGACCAACTTATTGAAAATAACTGCAGTAAAATACATAAATTACCCTTTTTTGGTGAAATATCATTAATCTATTTTTCAGTTCTAATACCCCAAATCAGAAAAAGATGAAACGGTATGTTAAATTAAAATTAAAACTGAAAGTAGTGATCTGTAAATTAGCTTTGACCTGTATTACATTAAAAACACAACAATCAGGAGAGTGTTCAGGGCCTGGCTATCGGGCTATTGACTCATTTTTCTTCAGTCTTTTTTTACCACCAAAATATTTAATCTGTGTAAGAACTTCAAGCTCATACAACCACTGAATCTTTAGCCCCATATTGTGATTCATTTCCTTCCATGTAACTGCAGCTTCACTTCTATATATTTATAACTGGAACCTGCATAAATGCATAGAGGATGATGTAGGAACAGCAATCATTTACAGACCCATAGCTCTGTCCGTCACCAGCGTCTGGTCTGACAGTGCTGCCGACTAGTAAACATTACTGGGACTTTATCTTGTAAGATTTCTCGATTTAACTCAGATATTCAATAAAACTGCATACTTCATTCAGAAGAATATGAATACTAGTGAACATAGAACAGTTACAGGATTACTTTTATATTTGGTAAGTATAACGTGTTATAAGTCAGTTATAACACTGATCGATTTTGGTTGCCATGGCAACAGTAATGGCCGAAAAATGCGCAAAGAAATGGGAGAAGCGGGCGTTCGGGGACTACACCAATGCGGTCACGGGCAACCGGACTGTCTTGTTATTTTTTATGATTTAGTTCAGTAGTAAAATTGAATGGGATTCACAGTGAGAAAGGCTGAGAGTATGGAGTGTGTCAGTGACACCCTCTGTCTCAGGGCATGGAGTGTGTCTCTGACTCCCTCTGCCTGAGAGTGTGGAGTGTGTCTCTGACTCCCTCTGCCTGAGAGTGTGGAGTGTGTCTCTGACTCCCTCTGTCTGAGAGTGTGGAGTGTGTCTCTGACTCCCTCTGCATGAGAGTGTGGAGTGTGTCTCTGACTCCCTCTGCATGAGAGTATGGAGTGTGTCTCTGACTCCCTCTGTCTGAGAGTGTGGAGTGTGTCTCTGACTCCCTCTGCATGAGAGTGTGGAGTGTGTCTCTGACTCCCTCTGCATGAGAGTGTGGAGTGTGTCTCTGACTCCCTCTGCCTGAGAGTGTGGAGTGTGTCTCTGACTCCCTCTGCATGAGAGTGTGGAGTGTGTCTCTGACTCCCTCTGCATGAGAGTGTGGAGTGTGTCTCTGACTCCCTCTGCCTGAGAGTGTGGAGTGTGTCTCTGACTCCATCTGCCTGAGAGTGTGGAGTGTGTCTCTGACTCCCTCAGCCTGAGAGTGTGGAGTGTGTCTCTGACTCCCTCTGCATGAGAGTGTGGAGTGTGTCTCTGACTCCCTCAGCCTGAGAGTGTGGAGTGTGTCTCTGACTCCCTCTGCATGAGAGTATGGAGTGTGTCTCTGACTCCCTCTGTCTGAGAGTGTGGAGTGTGTCTCTGACTCCCTCTGCATGAGAGTGTGGAGTGTGTCTCTGACTCCCTCTGCATGAGAGTGTGGAGTGTGTCTCTGACTCCCTCTGTCTGAGAGTGTGGAGTGTGTCTCTGACTCCCTCTGCATGAGAGTGTGGAGTGTGTCTCTGACTCCCTCTGCATGAGAGTGTGGAGTGTGTCTCTGACTCCCTCTGCCTGAGAGTGTGGAGTGTGTCTCTGACTCCCTCTGCATGAGAGTGTGGAGTGTGTCTCTGACTCCATCTGCCTGAGAGTTTGGAGTGTGTCTCTGACTCCCTCCGCCTGAGAGTGTGGAGTGTGTCTCTGACTCCCTCTGTCTGAGAGTGTGGAGTGTGTCTCTGACTCCCTCTGCATGAGAGTGTGGAGTGTGTCTCTGACTCCATCTGCCTGAGAGTTTGGAGTGTGTCTCTGACTCCCTCAGCCTGAGAGTGTGGAGTGTGTCTCTGACTCCCTCTGCATGAGAGTGTGGAGTGTGTACATACCTCTCACTATTGTCTTCTTTTTCTCACAGAACTGCAGTGACAGCAGTTGAATGAATCGGCTGGAGTTGTTGTTCATTTCTGTCTTTGCATGACCAAAGGCCTCCAAAATGCAGTAGACCTGGATGCAATAATGTCGTAAATCACAATCAAAATGACATTTATATTTCATATGCAAATGCAAAATCGCATGTACTTTTTGAAAACAGTGTTCCTAATGCCATTAGACTATGGTTAGAGGCTAGATCCTGAGATATTGAATGAATTACTGCAAACAATGTACAGCTTGATAAAAACTGCAATGACAAAAATGATCCACTAGAGGGTAATACCACATAAAAAAAAAAAAAAAAAAAAAGCATAGCTTTGTAACATAGGTCTGCACCTTGTGGGGTATGAATTTAAATATCTTCATGTGCAGTATATGTGTTTTTTGCATGCGTGCGTTTGTGTGTGTGTGTGTGTGTGTGCGCGCGCGCGCGCATATGTGTTTGTGAAAAGTTTGATTAGGATTATGCACTTAATGTAAACTGAATCAGTCAAGTAATGGTCTGTTCAATCACGCCACGTGCAGCTAATTCTGCTTCAATGTCCTCACCTTGACTTTTCTTACCTGAGTGCATACTTTGCTTTAGTGCAAAATTTCATTACAACTTGAGGCATACTGACTTATCGCCTATGACTGTGAGCAACACAGCAAATTAACTCACATGCTTCATCTTGGAGTCCAGAGCAAAGCTCTTGGTGCAGGAGCGAGTGGCCAAGTGCTTCAGTATGTGCTTGCCGGCCTCTGTTTTCCCTGAGCCACTCTCTCCACTAAAAAGTGAAAAAATATTTGTATTATTTAGCTTTAAAAACATCTTTATTACATATTGGCAAATTGTTCCAACAACAGAACAAAAGACAAGCCGTAACAAACTAATAAATCCTGCCAATTAGTTGAATTTAAAAAAAAAAAAGCAAAAGAGAGACAGTGAGATGCAGAGAAAACATGTTTTTCAGTTAAGAAACAGTCGTTTTGGAGAAGACTGTAGTAACGAACCTTTACCACCAGAGAGCACTACCACACAGCATGGAGAATGAACCACACGGTCAGTTTCCTGGCAGAAAAAGTGTCCGTGGGCCTCCGAGTTCCTGACGATTGTCAGGGAGCCCTGTGGTTGGGTGTTCGTATCTCAGTCGTGCCATTTCCAGCTATTGCAGGAGGTCTGAGTGGGCAAGGCAGCAATTAGCCAACGACTTGGATATAAGGGGCTAAGCTAGTGAAAATGGTTTATTTCAGCGCTCTCTTTTGTAGTTGTTCCCTAACTCAGTCCTGGGGTCCTCCTGTTGATGCTGGTTTTGTTCCCACCACAATTACAATTTTAGAATTTTAATAAGCTGTTAATTTGTCCTCAGTAGGTGCATTTCATTTTTAAAGCAGTTAATCATCTTCAGTCACATTTAGACCTAAATACCCATGTGTGTCATGAAGACTAAAGGATCCATGAACATAATGGGCTCCATTTTTGCCCCTTCACATGATGCATACGGCCGTAACATTATGCACTATATTTTCTGTCGCAAACGGCATATTTATCACCTTCGCCCAGTTTGGAAGTCTTCTGCTTTAAAATAAAAGCATTTGTGTCTCAAGGGGTTGGACAACACAAACAGAGGCATGTCAATGCACAAAGTTGGGGCTATATTCATGTCACAGACCTTTTTTGCATCTTGACTCGCCCAAACCATGTTCTAACACAAATGCTGTCCCTCTATGGTAGTTTTGCGGGACAGAGTAACACATATGGTTTCGTTCCCATTTTCAGTTAAGCTGTATTTTTATATGTGTGCATATTTTCTTTGTGTTGGGAAGTATCAATAATTAGCCTCAGTCTTGCCCTTATAATACCAAGAGAACCGTTTTGTATATGGTTTAAATCACCCACATCTTTATGTACAAAATGCATTAACTGCTGAATCGACCTCTATTCCCTCACACGCATCCACATTACTACACTGGATCGCGGTTCTCAGAGGACCGCAGACAGCGATAAGGCAAGTTAGGTGCTTATTTTTCACTTGACAAAATTGCCAGTTTGCTATGGCATAAACGCACTGGATAAAAAGGGAATGACATTGGCAAATCAGATTGGCCTTAAGGGGTGATCTGGGGTTAAATGAAAAATGACACCAGGAAACAACTCAGAATTAATCTAAAGAGGTATATGTAATAACCACCAAAAAAGATACAAGTTGACATTTTTTCTGTTTATGCGGTTGCCATGGTAACTGAGAAAGCTCATTAAATATGCAGAAAACTTCTGGCACCAATTCCTCTTAAACTCTATGATAGAATTCAGTTTTTCTTTCATCATTTAAAAGCCATTGCTAATCCAAATGCAATGACATAGCCATTCTTTGCCCAATTTATCAGTTTTGTGATTTTGGGGAATTTTACTCAAATTTTGAAATTATTTTGCGTAGAATCTGACGAATACTCAAAATATTCAAAGTATGTAACAGATAGGCAAAATTTCCCTATGTCATTGCATTTCTAATGAAGTAAAGTACCTGCAGTCCAAATTTAATTGATTTTCAATGGTAAATAAAAAAGTTATGGCTGCCACAAACATGAGAAACGTGGAAAAAGTAATACCTTAGGAAGTCAATGGAAAATGCATTAGACCGCATTGAAAAGTTGAGTTCAGTTTTTAATCCTTGTAGCAATTAGTGGTTATCAAAGGAGGGTTATTTTTGAATATTTTTATTCAAAAAATTTTTTGGAAAAATAATCAAATTTTGCCCATTTAACCCCAGATCACACCTTAATGGAACCGAACCCCCACCACACCCACAGGTAATGATTTCGTCTTAGTCCAACCCTTCAGACAACAGAACCACAGCTGCCCTTTCGCCTCCTGTCACAAAATTACGGCAACACCATCAGCACTTGCATTCGCCGACTGCGTTTAGGTCAATTCAGGGCCCATTGGCTTATTTTTAATATTGCAAGCAATTTAAGGCAACAAAATTTTTAAGCAAATCAAATTAGACACTGAGAAAATTTGAAAGCTCCAGATATGGTTGCTGGACTAAGGTTTTTAGAGTTCTCTTAAAATAATATACTTTAACTCAATTACATAAACATGACACAAAACAGGCTTGACTTTGCTAACCTAATTAATTGTCAGATTTTGCGATCATGTGCAAACATTTTGACCAAGTAGGAACGGACTATTTTCTTGGTTAGATTTTTTTCCTCTTTTTATGCAGTTGTTTCTAATATATCGCAAGGTGGATATGGAATATTAATCCATCATGGAATCTACAGATATCTGATAAATGTGGCTTAAGAGGACAAATTACTGCTTTAAACATAAATTAACCCAATTTAGACAAATTAATAGGTCATTAAGACCCGACTATTGCAATTGTAATTGGAACAAAAACCAGCAAACACAGGCAAACCTTGGTCGGCAGGTGCATGTAGCTGTTCAAGCAAATTGTTGGTTGACTGTGCTGTTTTTTTGCGGTGCGACTGTATAGTGTGATATGTAGCGAGGGCAAGTCGTCACGTGAGTCCGAGGAATCGTGTGCTACAGCACCTTAGTCCTGACTCGAGTTCAGGGTGGGGAAAGGGGTAACCTCCCCCTCCCCAAAAACGAGTATGTGCTTGCGTGTTAGCATCCTGCTTTCACTAAAGCGAGGATGCGCTTGTGTGTTAGCATCCTGCTTTCACTAAAAGGAGTATGTGCTTGTTTGTAAGCATCCTGCTTTCACTAAAGCAAGTACGTGCTTATATGTTAGCATCCTGCTTTCACTAAACGAGTATGTGCTTGTGTGTTAGCATCCTGCTTTCACTAAAGCGAGTATGTGCTTGTGTGTTAGCATCCTGCTTTCACTAAAAGGAGTATGTGCTTGTTTGTTAGCATACTGCTTTCACTAAAGCAAGTATGTGCTTGTATGCTGGCATCCTGCTTTCACTAAAGCGAGTATGTGCTTGTGTGTTAGCATCCTGCTTTCACTAAAGTGAGTATGTGCTTGTGTGTTAGCATCCTGCTTTCACTAAAGCGAGTATGTGCTTTTTGTGTTAGCATCCTGCTTTCACTAAAGCAAGTATGTGCTTGTGTGTTAGCATCCTGCTTGCACTAAAGTGAGTATGTGCTTGTGTGTTAGCATCCTGCTTTCACTAAAGCGAGTATGTGCTTGTGTGTTAGCATCCTGCTTTCACTAAAAGGAGTATGTGCTTGTTTGTTTGCATCCTGCTTTCAATAAAGCAAGTATGTGCTTGTATGTTAGCATCCTGCTTTCACTAAAGCGAGTATGTGCTTGTGTGTTAGCATCCTGCTTTCACTAAAAGGAGTATGTGCTTGTTTGTTAGCATCCTGCTTTCACTAAAGCAAGTATGTGCTTGTATGTTAGCATCCTGCTTTCACTAAAGCGAGTATGTGCTTGTGTGTTAGCATCCTGCTTTCACTAAAGCGAGTATGTGCTTGTGTGTTAGCATCCTGCTTTTACTAAAGCAAGTATGTGCTTGTATGTTAGCATCCTGCTTTCACTAAAGCGAGTATGTGCTTGTGTGTTAGCATCCTGCTTTCACTAAAGCGAGTATGTGCTTGTGTGTTAGCATCCTGCTTTCACTAAAAGGAGTATGTGTTTTTTTTTAGCATCCTGCTTTCACTGAAGCAAGTATGTGCTTGTCTGTTAGCATCCTGCTTTCACTAAAAGGAGTATGTGCTTTTTTTTTAGCATCCTGCTTTCACTGCAGCAAGTATGTGCTTGTTTGTTAGCATCCTGCTTGAAAACAATGGGAAGTGATTCAAAAGTGAACTGAAAAAACAGTCTATGGGTAAAATGAATGGGAAATTTTACTTCTGACACCAGCGCAACGTCATCACTTTACTACTCTATAGGCGTATTCGAATCCCCAACACGAGTCAACACACGAGTGTGAGGTGCGGGGTTTTTCGATCTGAACACGGAAGTGCGAGTTCGGGTGTTCTCCAGTCTGCAACTCAGGCTAGCCCATGGGCTTGCGTATGACGCTGAATAAAATTGAATTGATTTGAATTATTGCGAAACTGACGGTTTTACAAAATTTCAGCAAGATCAACCCTTGTAACCGGGCCTGAAAGTCACTTCATGCTTCTATACATAGTTCATTGCCACTGAAACTACTCATTCTTGTGAATAGAGGGCTACTAACAAGATTAATTGGTGAAATTGATGAAAATTTCACACACGTATCTCCCGCGTCCGCCATCTTTGTTCTTCACAACACTCGTACCACTCTCCAAAAAGTGGGGAGTGACAAGAACGCGTTCTGGTGTTGGTTCTCGGCTGTTCGGAACTTCATTCTCGTGTCGAGTCAACCCGAGTGTCGCCAAGAACAGGGATTCGACTGCAGAGGAGAGGAGTTCTAGCTGTGATGCTTCTGCAAGTGAGTTATCTAATGGCTCAGTCCCACTGGGGATTTAGCATTTTGCGATGGTCGCCGATGGGGAAATTTGGGAAAGTTTGGCGATGCCTTGCGATTGTGCATGACAAAATGGTCAAAAAAGTGGAGCAGTCCCATTATAATTTGCTCTTGTGATTGCTCGCCGAAGGAAGGGATGACTTGCGATAAATCGGCGACAGTCACCGATGATCGGCGTTGCTTCGGGGGACCATCACCAAGAATGTTCGCCGACTGTTGGCGACATATCGGCAAATGTTCTGCGATGTTTGCCAAAGGTTCGCCGAATGTTCGGCAATAGTTCGGCGAGGGTCGCAGACACTTTTTCAGTTTTGAAAGTGTGGCGGATGGTTCACCGATGCAGCGCATACATTCGCCGACCGTCGGCAAACATTCGCGAACATTCTGCGACAACTTTTGAGACGAAAACGTCGCGAAGGGTTATAACAAAATTCAAAGCAGGCTTAGAAATTTTTCGGGGCTTTTTTCGATCCACTCGTGATCCATTGCGATGGCTAGAATTTGCCTGTGACACTCGGCGAACGTCGCCGCACATTCTGCAAATGTTCGGCAAATGTGTTTGCGATGCATTGCGATTCTCACTTTTTCCATAGGGAATGCCTTGCAAACCATCGCAATCCCCAGTGGGACCTAGGCATAATGTGTGCTTATTCGGTGCTGTCATTCAAGTGCGAAATAACAGCAACTAAGCAAACATTTTTGATCTTACCTGACAAGTTGCTGGAAAGTTACGAAATTATGACGAGATCTACAATTAGTCTAAGCTGCTTTTCCACCAAACGCGAAACGAATATTTCGTGCGGCAGATTACATTCAAAGTAAGTGCAAAGATGCGAATACAAGCGCGTCTTTGCATTGACTTTGATTGCGATCTATCGCGCGAAAAATTTGTTTCACATTCGGTGGAAAAGCAGCAGAAGGAATAAGAATGTGCATGCAAAAGTAAATAAACGATTAGCTAGCTAGCCATGCAGTTATATGAATGCACACATATGGACGCAGTTGATATTAATTGGCAAGCACCAATACTAGCGCTAATATATTCAGCAGCTGACACATTACTGAAAATTGGTGTACGATATTCGAGGTAATGGAAACATGCAACTCGGTTTAGATTCATCTCGAATATGTTTGCTATTCAAAGGTGGTGGTGATGTTGATAGCAGTCCTGTTGGTGCTTCAGAAAAAGAGGCCAGGGCACAACCATTGGCAGAAGGTACAGAACAATGGCTACAGTAGGACATGTGATTAGTGGTACATGAGTCATTTGCATGTTCCTTGGGATTGCATTACAAGAATGGTATTTATTCTTTATTATTAATCACCAACCTGTAACAAGTTGCAGACATATGAAAACCAGGCGCTGGCAGTTGACATAAATGGCTCTCATGTAGTTGCAATAATAGCCTTCTGGGCACTACAGTGTTAGTGTTGTTGAATTTTGCTGTCTGTTGCGGTACTGTTGTGTATGCCAGCCCAAACTATTGTATATTTTTTATTGTATATTGTATATAATATACAAAGCTATTGTATATTTCAACCTTGGATTTAGGTTGGGGTTCATTTGTATTCCCTGCTATGATAATCAGATCCTTAATACCATAGCATTATGTCAGTAGTCATGTTGTGACTGTAGTACTGAGGGGCACATTTTGTTGAGAGGTTTCAGTGGCATGTATGGGATAGAAAAGGGCTGGGTAGCCTGGTTACATGACTGACCCCTGGCCTGGAAAAGTCTCCCAGTCTGGCCCTGGTTTTATTCCTTAACCCCCGCATAATAATGTGTCATGAATGAACAAAATTAAACGCAAATTCCACCCCCCGTTCAACAAAATGATAAGGTAATCAATCTTCCTGCCCCACCCCCCGCTCAACAAAATGAAACGCTGTGGTGATGGACCAGCATTTGGTTCCTTCAAACTTGGGAGGTATGTGTTTACACAGCTAGCCAGTATGAGACATGCTTAACTAATTTACTAATGGGACTCTCATAATTCCTTTCAGCATCCATTTGATTTTTCTAGGGGGGGTTTTTAGGGGGGTCTTGGGGAGTCTTCCTGAGATTTCCCATCATTTCTTTTTTTTTTGTGGAGTTGCTGTGTAACACTTTCTTAGTTGGACCTTAAATTAAACTGAGTACCCTATAGGCTGAATGCTGCAACTGTCCTATAAAGGATTCAGTCCAAACAAGCTCAGAGAACTGATTATGAACCCAAGACACGACGGTATCGCGGTCCTGTCTGATCAGAGAACAAGCAAAAGAGACAGCGCATTACAACCAGCAAACAACAAATCAAAGCTCTGTCTGAAAGGATTTCCATTCTCGGTTTGTTTAAAGCAGAAAGGATCTTGCTGTTCTGGAAGCTAACAAAGAACGGCTTAGCCTTTAAAGGTCAATCGTGTCCACTGTCAAACCTGCCCAAGAGGAGCAACGCACCGCATTTGCACCAAATGCCACTTGAGTTCAAGCATACATCACGCTTCTACAAAGGGTGCATATATCTGTGGTCAGAAAGCCCTACTGATCAAGAAAAAAAAAACACAAAATCCAGCTGAACGAGACCAGTTATATGATGGACTGAATGCGATCAATGAAGCAACCTCTAACAGTAGTCTGCTAAAATATTTGGAAAATGAAATCCTGGCAAGTTTAAACCCCAGACGGTGGAGATATGGCGTCAGCTCTGAGTAACAGAGAGTTTAATGCTGAGGTCGTGTGCAAGGCAGGAAGCCAAACTGTGAGCTCCACAAGTATTTTGATGTAGCCACATTTTCAGAGGGCAGCAATTCCTAAAAGAATTAAAATAAATTAAAATGTCCTCAAATTAAAGTCATCATGCAATGAACGTTGCCAAAGCACGTTGCGTCTTGTATTTGATGCACTTTCGAATTAAAAAATAAAAGTTTTTGCAGTGCTGTGATATGCAAAGTTGAGGGGTGTGTCCAGAGATATAGGTGGGAGTGATCAAGCCTTATTTTATTGGTTGGCAATGGCTAACATTCTTATTAAGCCTAGTTCCCACTTTCACAATTTTTTTTGTCGATTTGTGCCGATGTACCAAGACCTATAAATCATAATGAGTTGCGGTGCATCCGCCTGTTGAGCTCAAAATTCTCTCACGGAATGTCAAGAACCGCTGTCTGACATCACTTTATCTTTTTTCATCATAGGTCTGTCTTAGTTGGTTCGCGTTCATGTCATTTTATGTCGAGGGCGTTTGTAGCACTTCATCACTACGTCTTCCACAGTTGTGGTCATTTTCCACAAATACGATTGCATTTCATTGTTCAAGAATTATCACAACACTTACATGACACCACTATGACATCGCTATTACATATGACGATCTGTGAGGAGCATTCAAACTGCCACGATTTTTTTTTTTTTTTTTTTTACATTTTGAAAATAAGACAAGGGCTTGGTTGTAGCAGTTGTACTCCTCCGAGTACATCTATGACACCCTCAAGACTTCCCTATGACTTGTATGATTGGTGTAAATTTGGGTTATTAACTCATGAAGGTGGGAAGGGGACTTAACTGTTGAAGAAGCAGGTAGGACGGTCTGAAAAATTTCCCACCCAGTGAAATCTCAGCCTGAGGAAGATTCTGGCTGATGTCAGATTCCGTTGATGGGGTTTTTACAGGAGGGATCATCACAGCCCACTTTAATGAGATATTGCGAACAAAGTGAGACATTTTTGTGCAGCAACAACATCCATGGTTGAAGCACTTGCCATGACTGTGCGCACCCTCTAAAAGATGGAAAAAGTCCCCATTTGATTGCATGGTGACTTTAATGCTGACAGTGTGCACTATAGTGTTTATCATATCCACATCCAGTTAGCTGTGCCAGAAATACTGCCCTTTGAAATGGTCATTGTCCAAATACCAATGGATGTCAGGGTGCAGAAAATCACCATCGCAGAATGAGAGAAGAGCAAGAACAGGGAAGGCCATCTAATGCTTTAAGAACCTGCTTTATTTTTTATGTAAGTCCAATGACTATATTGCCATGGCCTGACAGATTAACATTGCCACTGACTGACAGATTGGATACACATTCTCATCCCAACTTGTCAAAAATGACACTACCTGACCAAATGTTAATATACAATGAAAGAGGAGGCTCCTGGTGTCCTTATTTGACATTAACCGTTAGGGTTCAGGTTAGAGGGTAGGGTTTGTTTTAAACTGGCGTCAAAAAAGGACACCAAAAGCCTCCTCTTTTGTCATATAGCACCGCTTGGTCGGGTAGCCTCACTATATGACGAGTCGAGATGAGAATAGGCTTGATTGGAAATAACCATAATCTAAAAAAGGGAATAGGGACTTATCATGTTGCTCATTGGGACTAAAATAGCAAAGACCTGGAGTTTCTGGTTTAGCTGTACGCATATTTGGTGGCAACAGAACGTGCTGTAATACAGAGGTCTCCAACTCCAGACCTTGAGGGCCGTGGTGTTTACAGGTCTTTCAGATTTCCATTAAATAAACAACTGAGTCTCTTAAGTGCAGGAACCAATCAGAGACTAGCAGACAGCAGGTTCCAGGATTTGAGTCGGAGACCCCAGCCACAATATGATCACAGTGGACATTCCATGAACACACTGATACCAGGACTGAGGTTATCAGATCCTATGACTATTTTTTTTTTTTTTCATTTTACAATGACAGCATGTTTGTTTTTACTTTAGACTTTTTCCTGGTCTAAATCCTACACTGCATAGCGGTAATTATAAAATCTGCTGCCGGTTAATGATTCATACTTTTCTACTGTTGCTGTCCAACAAACGTTGCAGCTGCTAGCGTCTGGAGGGAATTGGAATTACAGTCTCAGAATTTCAGAAAGTGGTTCACTTTAATCACGCATTCATGTTTAGAGGATTTATTTATAACTACACTGAGACCAAAAAAGTAATGGTGGCTAACATGCATGCTAACATGGTCTGTTCAGTATCAAATCATTTTTAAACTGTGGAATGTCACCATTTTCTCACAACCATCATCTGAATGATTTATGCAGACTTAAAGTGTTCTGTGCACAAACTCTGCTCACAAGTGCACCACTAGTGGCAGAACACAGATAATGCCCACAATCGCTATTAGCCTCAAAATAATTGCATTAACAATGACAAGGGAAGCCATATAAGTTTTTTGATGTGGAAATAACCTGGAGCAAGTTAACTACATGACAACATAGTGCAACAAAACTAAATTTGACATTTTCCTTAACTAGCGAATGTTATAGTTGGTAGCAATGTGTATCCCACAGCTTAAGCTTGTTACATATTGAAATGAATTAACAAAATAACAAAATATAAACACACCAGACTATAATAATGGCTGGCAGGTCAAATTAAGAGACTCAGAAAAATATCATAGCAACAAGCTCCATATCTGAAAAATATTTCATTGAAACAAATCTATTTTTTTGCGAACCAAACATAATATTTTAGCAGTTATAAAAGATCTTGAGCTATGTGCAACAGAAAATGTCATAAAAATTTTGCACAGTTGTCCTTATCTCTGGCTGCACATCATGGATTCCCCTGTCATGGGACAAAATACTCATGTTTACTTTTGTGAGAAGGGTGTACATAAGAGAGTTCAGTTGTCTGCACCATTTAACTAAAAAATGCTAGTTAAGCAACCACAGGAGTTCAAACTGTTCTTTGCATGCTACTTATTAGTTTTAGGTTTCCATCAATTAGAACTGAGGCATTTAAAGACCAACCACTCATTCCAGTTCTGACTGACAAAAACCACCCCTCATGACTTACAAAATTACCAAAAACTGTCATGTAAAAGCATGTGACTGCTCATGTTTAAATATATTCTGGGAAAAAAGTTGGCAGGAATATATTTTTGCCTACCCTTACTGTAATAGAAAATGGCTCATTTATTGGTCCGTGGGGAAATTCAGTGTTCTGGATGACATGTTGGTTTCCGCAAATTCTTGCTCTGCCAGTAGTGATTTTACTCTGTGTTGAAAAACCTCAGCAATTCCATGAATGGTGAAAGCTTTCATTCCACTGCAGTCAATGAAGGTGACATGGCTTTCTCTGAGAGGTTTAGCAGTATGTATACATTCACACTGGGCAAGCTTGCCCAGAGATGCACATCTCACCAAGGTAAGTCAGTCAGTAATAGACTTTGGTTCACACTAGTAGCCCCTCCTGGGTCCAGTAAACATTCAACGACTTTAATGAACATTTACCTGAATATGGAAACATGTATGGAGGCTGCAGGGACAACCTTCTAAAATGTTTGCAATGTGTTCACCATCTAGTTTTCTCACAAACCCTTTACTGTGGGCGTTTTTGGACCAAACAGTCCCAGGGACTCCCTGTGATGAACTGCCCAATGGGCCTCAGGAACAAAACACCTTTAAAGGGCTTCCTTTTGTTGCCTTTTGCACCATCAATAGGAAACCCCTGATGTGACAAAATCAGTGTTCAAATACGAGTGGCTGAGAGCAAAAGTCTACTATCTGACTTTATCCAAATTCTGAGAAAATAAGATTTGAAGTTTTGTTTGAACAGAAAAATCACTTTATTTTACACTTCACACTTTTCTGGAGTCTGTTACGATAATATGCATATTTTGTTTGTACAAAATAAAGTGATTTTTCTGTTCAAAAAAAACTATTTTCTCAGAACTTGGAAAAGTCAGATAGTAGACTTTTGCTCTCAGCCACTCATACATCGCTCAGAGTTCTTCTGGTGCTGCAAAAGTACCAACTCTCAAGTGGGAGCTAAAGAAAGTCCCTCAAAACTGAGTTCTAAGAACTACAATTGTTCACAGTTCCAATACAATACAAAGGGGGGGGGGGGTTCTGAGAACTAAGTTGCTAGAACTATGAAAAGGTTCCTCCGCTCTGAAAACACCGTGAGACATAAAATTCAGGAAGGTTTGAAATTACAGAAGCTTTGAGGTTTGAAAGGCTGGTGGAGGTTTGTCACCAGGAGCCCAAAGTAGAAAAGATAGAAGTTCCTCTCAGTATGAGGCATGCAGATAAAAGAGCTCTGGTAAAGAGAAGGGCCTCGGCGGGCAGGGCAGTGAGAGGCGACTGTGTCACTGAGCAGGACCTGAGGATGAAACACTGTGGGCGGAGCTCCTGCAGCATCATGTGATAGGCTCTCTCGGCCGAGGAGAAGATGTGGGGGGGCAGGGAGGAGCAGAGTCTGCCGCTGCTGCTCAGGTACAGCTGACTCACCTGCGTGAGACAGAATGATTGAATGAATTAATGAATTATTTTGGTCTTACTTTTTGATACATTATGAACAATGAAACTTAATCTGTGTGATTTCACGACAATGAAAGCCATAAGCGGTGTATCAGGAGCAGAACCAATGCTCAATGGTGACACATTCAGAACTTCATATAAATGCAGATCTAACCCCCCCTCCCATTACTGTCTTTTCTCCCTTCCCGTCTCTCCCTGTCCTGTCGCTGGGGTCCCAAGAGGCTCGTAGTGTCCGGGTGCTGTAGCGAATTCCCTATCGTAGCTTCCCCAAACTCACAGTTCACAAAGCAGTTCTACCCTTGAGTTACGACTTCTGCATTAAACTCTGACAGGCAATCTCAATTTCAAAAAATATTTCACGATTTACAATCGCAAGTCAGACACATAAACTACTTGCAATTAAATACAGGATAGTAGCAGAACAATTGTGATGTTTAAAAAATAATCTTATAAATTTCAATGTTAAAGAAAAATAAGAGGAGTCACGAGTTTTAGTCAAGGAGTTGACATTACCAATGGTAGTAAAAAAAAAAAAAAAGACAGCACTTAAGCTTGTTTTTTATGCTTTGAGAAATATCTTCCCTGTACCTTTTGGACAAACCTGCTTCTCTGTCACTATTAATAATGTTTTATGACAGTCTTCTCTTACTGTTTTTTTCCAAAAACTGTATTTTAACGAGTGAAAGTAACGCAGGGGAGTCCGGTGTGCTGCGGGGACGACATTACTGGCCTCAGCGTACTACAGCACCATGGTGCCATGCAGCGAGCACATGCCAGGGGAAGCAGGAAGGACAGAAAGCTTGGGACAGACCGGCAGAGGAAGAGGGGGATTGTGGGAGATGATGTATTGAAGGCGAAGATTTTTTATGACTCTGTTTCACGAGGGATCTCTTTTGAGCAACTGCCACAATACTGCATTCTTTCTCTCTCTCTGTTTTAAAGGAAGGAGGAGCAGAGAGGAAGATGAGGATGGTGTGGCAGGAGAAATCGAGGAAAATCACGCAGGGAGGGAGAGAAACGGCAAAAAGGGAGAGAATGACAGAGACTGACGGGGAGGCGGGAGTACAGCACCTCCTTATCTGCACCTCTGCAGCAGATTTTGTAAATGCTCTATTCTGTGCAACACTTCTGCCGGAGCGTAAGATCACAAATGTGTTTCTTCACCCCCAGACACTTTACCAGGCTCTCCTGCCAGCGCCGTACCCGAAGGCAAGGCTGTGATCCAGGAACTGACAGAGTCAGCCTGCCGTACGCCGCATCCATGGGAACAGACTCACCTCTCCTGTTTATAAATCAACATGCAATCCACACAACTGCCACGTGCAGTGAGACTTTGTTTAGGATATCGGCAGCACAGTTGGGATGGGAGGGAGAGGGAAAGAGGGAGAGAGACAGAGAGAGAGTGATGAAGAGTCAGAGTGACAGGAAGAGAGGTGGGAGTAATCGAGAGAGGCAGAGAGAAGGAGGGAAGATTAACGTAGTAAAAACAGACAGTCAGTGAATGGGGAGAGACCCAACATGGGTCGCGGTGAACAAACCAATGTAGAACCATGAAAATAAAGTGCGGTTTTATTTTCTAAATGAGCCCGGTTCTTCTCCAAAAGAATCTTTAACGCTCCTCAAATCAATGTGGTAAGACCGTGGATACGAGGACAGATGAAGACTGGGCAACATCTTCGGAGAAAACAGTCTTCTCTCTTCCCTCCAATTCCCGTTCGTCGATCCGCGGAATGCACGTGTAATTTACAGTCGCCATGGAGACACAGGTAGGGAAAGTGGGAAGAGCTGAGACTGGATTAGAAAGCTGCAGAGGTAATGGGGGATTTGACGGATGAGAGCACTCCGGGCCATTAATTCTCATTACGGAGGGCCACCGAACGATAAGTATCCCTCAAAGGGTCCTCGTGTAGGCCACAGTGCCACCTGACTCACTTCTAACTCCAGCAGGAAGGGGTCTGATGGGGCGTTAAGCAGGAGGTGCTATCGAGCTAAAATAGACTGAAGCGGGGTATGCTAACCTGCATTTGCATTCAACGGAAATTTTCTCTGAAATCATCGGTTTGAATCAGTGCCACAAATGATTAAGCGGTTTTAGTATACTCATGACCATAAAAGACACAGCACCCTGTGAGAGTTGATATTTTTGTGGGTTTTTTCACTTCTTGCATCACTGAATATTGCTCTCTGTCACTCAGTGGATTTTAATCTGCTCAACACAAAGTTGTAACTATATTAATTGTTCCAAATGAAATTAAATATTTAAGAATTTTGATAGATTTCCAGTTGTTACATTTTTAATGGTCATGAGCAAGGACTGCATATGTGCATGATAGCGGATACACATGCATTTGTGAGGTATGTGTGTGTGTGTGTGTGTAAGAAAAGGATGTGTTTATGTATGTGAGCATTTGTATGTACGTGTGCTTTGTATCTGCATGATGAGTGTGTAAGTGCGAGTGAGCGAGCATATGCTTGTATGCGTGTGTGCTTGTCTGTATGTATGCGTGTGCATGTGTCAATATGTAATGCACTTGTATGTGTATGCGTGTGTGCGCTTGTGTGTGTCTGGGCGTGTGTGTGTGGTCTTGTAATTGGTACATAGTGAGGAATAGAGCATGTTTTTGCGGTAGTCCATGTACTGGCCCACAAGGATAGAAGTACAAGGATACGTATGTGTGTGTGTGTGTGTGTGTGTGTGTGTGTGTGTGTGTGTGTTTGTGTGTGTATGCGTGTGTGCAGGGGAGGTGACCGAACACTGGAGAGTCAAAGATGACGGGACATATTGCCTCACACCACTTATCGCTCCACCCTCCCCACAAAGACTCATTTGTGTTCGCCAGGTGAAATAGTCCCTAAAATGAATCCCTTCCCTCAGGTGAAATAGTCCCTAAAATGAATCTCCTCTCTCAGGTAAAATAGTCCCTAAAATGAATCCCCTCTCTCAGGTATAATAGTCCCTAAAAAGAATCCCCTCTCCTAGGTATAATAGTCCCTAAAATGAATCCCCTCTCTCCGGTATCATACTCCCTAAAATGAATCCCCTCTCTCAGGTATAGTAGTCCCTAAAATGAATCCCCTCTCTCAGGTATAATAGTCCCTAAAATGAATCCCCTCTCTCAGGTATAATAGTCCCTAAAATGAATCCCCAATCTCCGGTATAATAGTCCCTAAAATGAATCCCCAGTCCCCTAAAATGAATCCCCACTCTCAGGTATAATAGTCCCTAAAATGAATCCCCTCTCTCAGGTATAATAGTCCCTAAAATGAATCCCCCACTCTCCCCAAAATCCCCACCTCAGGGTATAATAGTCCCCAAATGAATCCCCAATCTCAGGTATAATAGTCCCTAAAATGAATCCCCAATCTCTCAGGTATAATAGTCCCTAAAATGAATCCCCACTCTCAGGTATAATAGTCCCTAAAATGAATCCCCTCTCTCAGGTATAATAGTCCCTAAAATGAATCCCCTCTCTCAGGTATAATAGTCCCTAAAATGAATCCCCTCTCAGGTATAATAGTCCCCCCACTAAAATAGTCCCCAAAATGAATCCCTCTCTCAGGTATAATAGTCCCTAAAATGAATCCCCTAATAATAGTCCCTAAAATGAATCCCTCTCTCAGGTATAATAGTCCCTAAAATGAATCCCCCACTCTCAGGTATAATAGTCCCTAAAATGAATCCCCTCTCTCAGGTATAATAGTCCCTAAAATGAATCCCCTCTCTCAGGTATAATAGTCCCTAAAATGAATCCCCTCTCTCAGGTATAATAGTCCCTAAAATGAATCCCCAATCTCAGGTATAATAGTCCCTAAAATGAATCCCCACTCTCAGGTATAATAGTCCCTAAAATGAATCCCCACTCTCAGGTATAATAGTCCCTAAAATGAATCCCCACTCTCAGGTATAATAGTCCCTAAAATGAATCCCCTCTCTCAGGTATAATAGTCCCTAAAATGAATCCCCTCTCTCAGGTATAATAGTCCCTAAAATGAATCCCCTCTCTCAGGTATAATAGTCCCTAAAATGAATCCCCTTTCTCAGGTATAATAGTCCCTAAAATGAATCCCCTCTCTCAGGTATAATAGTCCCTAAAATGAATCCCCAATCTCCGGTATAATAGTCCCTAAAATGAATCCCCACTCTCAGGTATAATAGTCCCTAAAATGAATCCCCACTCTCAGGTATAATAGTCCCTAAAATGAATCCCCTCTCTCAGGTATAATAGTCCCTAAAATGAATCCCCACTCTCAGGTATAATAGTCCCTAAAATGAATCCCCTCTCTCAGGTATAATAGTCCCTAAAATGAATCCCCAATCTCCGGTATAATAGTCCCTAAAATGAATCCCCTCTCTCAGGTATAATAGTCCCTAAAATGAATCCCCAATCTCCGGTATAATAGTCCCTAAAATGAATCCCCACTCTCAGGTATAATAGTCCCTAAAATGAATCCCCACTCTCAGGTATAATAGTCCCTAAAATGAATCCCCTCTCTCAGGTATAATAGTCCCTAAAATGAATCCCCTCTCTCAGGTATAATAGTCCCTAAAATGAATCCCCACTCTCAGGTATAATAGTCCCTAAAATGAATCCCCTCTCTCAGGTATAATAGTCCCTAAAATGAATCCCCTCTCTCAGGTATAATAGTCCCTAAAATGAATCCCCTTTCTCAGGTATAATAGTCCCTAAAATGAATCCCCTCTCTCAGGTATAATAGTCCCTAAAATGGCTCCCCTTTCTCCGGTCTAATAGTCCCTAAAATGAATCCCCTCTCTCAGGTGAAATAGTCCCTATGATGAATCCCCCTCTCAGGTATAATAGTCCCTAAAATGGCTCCCCTTTCTCCGGTCTAATAGTCCCTAAAATGAATCCCCTCTCTCAGGTGAAATAGTCCCTACGATGAATCCCCTCTCTCAGGTGAAATAGTCCCTAAAATGAATCCCCTCTCTCAGGTGAAATAGTCCCTACGATGAATCCCTCTCTCAGGTGAAATAGTCCCTACGATGAATCCCCTCCCTCAGGTGAAATAGTCCCTACGATGAATCCCCTCTCTCAGGAGGATTCAGGGATGATTTCCTGCATGCACTGGCCAGGACACAGCCTCCCTCTCTCCCCTCTCCTCTTTCACTGCAGTGCCTGCTCGAGCGCTCATGGGTTTAATGAGCTCGTCTCATCGGTCTCTGCATTCACACTGCAGCAGAGACCATGCCCTCTTTATATTGGGAAATATGGGCCATTTAGTAATAAAACTTATCCTCTTCCTGTCCTGCTGAGAAAGATGCTTCGCCAAACACTTTACAGACTGTTCGTTATTACTGACAGGAAAAGCTTCAATTATTAATGAGCAGATGAAGGCTAACGCTAAGCACCCATATAACACTTCAAGTTCCTCTATAGTAACCGGCAGATTTTTATGGTGACTGTCTGTACATGCACATACGTACATGCATGTGTGTAATTACGAGACCACACAGACATCCATGCCTACAAATCTTTCTATTCGACAAATGTGTATCTGAGCTTTCACTGCAACATTCTGAGTCTGAAAATTGGATTTTGGCTGGCTCATGCACTTTCAGCCTTGTCCACCTGCTGAGGTTTACATTTTGCATGGCATGAGTTATGCACAAAGACAAACATACACACGTACACACACGCACACCCACACACACGTACAAAAATAAATACCAACAGAGTGAAATGTTCAACTCCCAAAATTAATCAGATCAGCCAACTCCGAGAGAGTACGTATGGTCTCCACTGGACTCATACTCGAAGGAAGCTGACTTCAATCGGGTCATTTCACTGCCCTGGGGCAAACAATAGCATAATGGTGTGGTGACTGGTCTTGTAACTACGAGGTTTAAGGCTTCGTAATTATAGCGCTGCAACCCCACCCAGCAATCAACATGCTTCCCCAGAATTTCTTTCATGAAAAATTGTGTACAATGAACATGAGTTAAGGACAGTCCACAGGATGCAACAGGATACCAAAATTCATAAAACGTCCAGCAATGTTTCAAAAAATTCACTTGAACAAAACTTAAAGACAAAGTGCAACATTGAACCTAAATTCCAAACTTATTATTAGCTTGAATATAAAAATGGAGCTCACCAGTGCCGAATAGATTGGTAGTTCTTTGTTGGGGTTGACAAGAAGAAGAATGTGCCCAATGTAAGTCTGTAAGAGAAATGGCCAATTACTAACACACAGATTGAAAGTACTCAGATGCCGATGCACGGAGCGCTGCGTATACCAAAGGGGATAGCGAGGAAACGATATAAACTAACCTCTTTTTTACACAGTTTTTGAAGTGAATTGAACAGGATATAAATGCAAATACTGGATAAACCAGTCTGAATGGAAATAGGATGCTGTCTTAGTATCCATCACTGTAGGAGGGAGGAGACTACTGGTTTTAATGTGTTTTAGTGCATTGCATTTTGTGCAGATTATTGTCTATAATTCATGATCAGTTACCAGGAATATAGCTGCAGATCGATGTCAACATCAAAGCAATCGCCCATAAGATACATGCACCATTCGCAGTGTCCAGACCTCTATTGCAGAAGCTACAAGGGTGAAGACAGTACACCGCCCAGTCCATGAGTGACGACTGATACCATCTGTTACACCATAACACTGCACCACAGGGACTGTGCAGAATTAGGCACTTACCCGCCTGTGTAAACGGACCTGCTTTATTCCGGGCAATCACGCAAAATGGTCATTATGCATTGATTATGCTCCCAAAAGCACAAAGAAAGTGGCAATTGGAGCAGTTAAATCAGCGTTCAGTTGAGAGCCATGGAGGGACTAATCCTTGGAGTTGAGATGGGGAATGAACTCAATGGAGGGGATGGATTTATTCCTCTCTGCAGGGCAGGATTGATTCTGCTGTGATTGGGCCATCTTTTATTCACAGTGTGCCGCTGAAACACACTCAATGGCCAGAGAAAGACCAACACACACTAAAACTCGCAAGCACATTTAAACACACTCTCACACACACACACACACACACACACCGTTAACCTTTTAACTGCCCCAACTTTTTGGTAAGAGCACATTTTGAGTCATTGTAACTAATTCACACGTGTTGAACTTAACCTGATTGAGCCATCGCTAACACTCGGGTAAAGTATGCTGCGCTGAAAAAATCTGTTGAGTTAATTGCATCTTTCAATTCGATACAGTAAATTAAAATGTGTTCTATCAAAAAGTTGCTCGGGGATTTGAAAAATTAAACACACGCAGACACACACACACACACACACACACACACACACACATGCATGCATGCCCACACACATACACACACACACAGACATGTGAAAACACGCATCTGTTGTGATGAAAAAAAATTTGGCTCACAGCCAGACAAAGCCCACGATGCCTGCAGTTTTACAGCAGGACAGGGCAGGGCGTGTCCACACCATCTGATCCTCATAAATACAAGCTGTCAGAATCAATAAATTACCTGATTAGAGAGCTTAGGGCTCATTTAAACTCATACATTCCTGCTACATTATAAAATTATACATTTCAAGTATGTCAGAATTTTTGAGGAATTACCCTTAAATCCAAAATGTAGCTTGTTCAATGGTCAGGCCGGACAACTGAGCAGCGTGCCTGAATTTCTTTTGTATGTGTCATGAGTGGATTCTGCAAAAATCGCTAAAATGGCAGTATTTTTTATTCAATTTAATTGTATCTACATGTCTGATGTGGTCATTAATAAAGCTTCCCAGTAATAATTCCTTTAATACTTAGACTCACATATATCTGCTCATTGCCAAACCGTTTCTGCATCTCATAGAGCAGGCTGCTGTCTGTTAGCTCGCTGAGCGAGGCCAGGTCATCGCTGGGAGCTGGAGGCACTAGCTTCACCTGAAACACAGAAACGCTGCGGTCATTACATCTCCACAGCAAACTCTTCCCCCAAACGGAATATTACAGAGCCAGGTTCAACCAGTTTTCACACCATCACACCCCAGTCGCATGTTCCATTCTCTCTGAAGAAACTCCAGGAAAGGTAAACACTTGAGTTCCAGCGAAGCTAACATCCTCAAATCTACTGAGCCTCATGATATTCTGGGACTGAATCGCGCAGGCCTGTCTTATCCGCTTGGGCAATCTGAGTTTGCCAAAGCAGGAGCGAAATGTTCTTTTTTACAGCTCGCCGGGGTTATCGAGCTTCACAAAATAATTAAGACGCAGAGAGCTTTAAAACACATTTGCACGACCCAGCCTGCATGTTGCGTATCTGAGATTCCAAACAGAAAATTCACAGTAACATCTCCAGAAAAAAGTGGGTTAGAACAACAGTTATTTCAAGCGCAATTAATTTTTATTCCAAGATTATAGCGAGGCTTTCGCTCCTGCGTTTTTTTTTTCACGGTAACGTCCAAATGTGTCCACTGATTCTCGAAAGCAGAGTCTTTAGATGTGATCTCTCTGTGAGATTAAATATCTGGAGCTGAGAGTCTGTTTTACCTTCCCTTCAGTCTTTCTTATCAGTCGTAAGCATCACCCTGCATGAGGCGAGCTTCTCCGCGGCTAAGCGACAGGATCGGGCCCTCGGCGAGATTTATGCAGTCTGGCGGGGATTCAGTGCATGTGTGGAGAGATAGCGCAAATGGATCACATGGAGGAGATAGCCTACGACCTAGCGGAGCCGCTATCATACTGAAAAATCAGCCTCCGTTCTTCTAAATCAGCCGCAAAACTGCCCTGCTTCTCTTCGCCCAAAACCGAAGCCTTTTCCAGAATCCATCGCTCCACACGGTCTGCTGGTCCACTTCTCAGTGCATGCCTAAATGTACAGCTAATGAAATGAATCAACAAGATGGATTAAGTACATAACTAAAAATTTCTCTGAAGATGTATTTGATGAAGAACCCGAGCCTCTCCGTATAAAGGCTAACGGCCCTGGACACAATCTTCACCTGGGCTTCAGTGTGTGGATATAAGCATAGTACTATGGAAAAACAAATGCATGAAACAAGAGGGGCAAAAAAGGATGATCCCAATGAAAAAAGACACAGAATATCTCCTTGTGGACTACTGTCCTTGTGAACTGTTCACAATTTGCTTTCTGTTTCCTCATTGGCAGGAAATTCAACACTGCTTTATTGACAATCAAATTAAACAGCATTGTTTTTTTTTTTTCGTCTTCAGAATGGAAAAATTGCCCTTCTCTCCACCCACTGGCTGTACTTCCAGTCCGCATAATCCCTCGGTGAGATGCATCTTGTAGCACACAGGGATCGAAAAAAGCAATCATAACACTGTCATATCAAAGAGATGCGGGCACCCGCAGTCGGAAAGCGTGATCCAATTTGCCACGTCTCCATTCGATTGAGTCCTCCGCGGGTTGTTTTCGTATCATCCTTGTTGGTCACGGTTCATCGACTATTCATTGGTGTGTGTGCTCTGTTTGAGCGAATCAGCGGTGTAAGCTCTCGGCATGGCTTGTGTTCAACATTAGGGGATAGGGCTCAGTCATGGGGAAGGCGGGTAACAAGTGGGCAGGTCTGGGTGAGCACAATTCTGCGAAATGAATCATTTTGATAGTTTTCTCTTACAACCCCAATTCTGAAATAGTTGGGACGAAGTGTAAATTGTGAATAAAATCAAAATGCAATGACTTTCAGATCACATGAGCCAATATGTTATATACAATAGAACATAGATAACATTTAATATGTTGAAACTGAGACATTTTACATTTTTATCCACAAAATGAGCTCATTTCAAATTTTCTGGCTGCAACAGGTCTCAAAAAAAGTTGGGACACAGGCAAAAAAGGGCTGAAAAAGCAATTCATATATAAGAGAATCAGCTGAAAGAATATTTAGCAAGTAGTTAAGTTAACTGGCATCAGGTGTGTAACATGATTGGCTGTAAAAGGGATGTCTTAGAGAGGCTGAGTCTCTCAGAAGTAAAGATGGCCAGAGGCTCTCCAACCTGTGAAGGCTTGTGTAAAAAAATCGTGGAATACTTTAAAAACAATGTTCCTCAACATCAAATTGCAAAGGCTTTGAAGGTCTCATCATCGACAGTGCACAACATCATCAAAAGATTCAGAGAAACTGGAAAAATATCTGTGCGTAAGGGACAAGGCCGAAGACCTTTACTGGATGCCCGTGATCTTTGGGCCCTCAGACGCCACTGCATCGCTCACCGGCATGATTCTGTCATTGACATTGCTAAATGGGCCCAGGAATACTTCAAGAAACCACTGTCTGTAAACACAGTCTGCTGTGCCATCCACAGATGCCACCTAAAACTATCATGCAAAAAGGAAGCCATTGTTGAGTATGATCCAGAAGCGCCGCCGTGTTCTTTGGGCCAAGGCTCGTTTAAAATGGACTGTAGCAAAGTGGTAAAGTGTACTGTGGTTAGACAAGTCCACATTTGACATTCTTGTTGTAAATCATGGGCGTCGTGTCCTCCGGGCTAAAGAGGAGAAAGACCACCTATCCTGTTATCAGCGTTCAGTTCAAAAGCCAGCATCTCTGATGGTATGGGGATGCATTAGTGCATATGGTGTGGGGCACTTGCATGTTATAAAAAGCACCATGAATGCTGAAAGGTATATAAAGGTTTTAGAGCGACATATGCTCCCCTCCAGATGACATCTATTCCAGGGAATTCCTTGTGCATTTCAGCAGGACAATGCAAAACCACATACTGCAGCTATTACAACAGCATGGCTTCGTAGTAGAAGAGTCCGTGTGCTGAATTGGCCTGCCTGCAGTCCTGATCTTTCACCGATTGAGAACATTTGGCGCATAATTGCACGAAAAGTCCGTCAAAGGAGACCCAAAACCCTCCAGCAGCTGGAAGCCTGTATTAAACAAGAGCGGGATCAAATTCCAATGGCTAAACTCAAGAAACTTGTCTCCTCAATGTCCACACGCCTCCACTCTGTGTTAAAAACAAGAGGAGATGCCACACCATGGTAAACAGGCCCCTGTCCCAACTTTTTTGAGACCTGTAGCAGCTATCAAATTTGAAATGAGCTCATTTTGTGGATAAAATTGTAAAATTTCTCAGTTTCAACATTTGCTAAGTTATCTCTGTTCTATTGTGAATAAAATACTGGCTGGTGTGATTTGATTTTATTCACAATTTACATTTTGTCCCAACTATTTCGGAATTGGGGTTGTATAATCGCGCAACAGTAATGTAGAAGTCGCAAACTGACCACTCAGGGGGGTTGCAATCCGGCCCACTCATAGCAAATAAAGTTCCACAGTTAAGAGTTAAAGGAAACTGACTCTGTAAAGATGGCATGATAATGCATTCACACATGCTAGTAATTATACATTAATACCATCAGTGATGATTTTAAACACCAGCACGTGCTCGTTGTACCCTAAATCTTTTGTATGTATTTTGTATGTCCAGCAACTCACTCTGGAGCAGTGGTTCTCAAACCTGGTCCTTGGGCACCCCTGTGTGTACTGGTTTTTGTTCCAACCACAATTGCAATCACTGGATTTTAACAAACTGTCAGTTTGTCTTAACCAGGTGCATTTATGTTTAGCAAAGTTATTTATCCTATGAAGCCACATTTGAGTGAATATCCAAACATGCCATGATGAGGAAAGAAATCCATGTCCATATTGTGATATATTAGACACAACTGAGTAACAAGAATGAAAAAAATTGAGCCCATCAAAGTGAACAATCAATGGCTTCCTAATGAATGAAACTGTGGACTGATGGGTTTGAAAACTAAAAACTAATTAGGCAAGCAAATGATAGTCAAACCTGCTTTGTGTCATGTTAATGTCATTACGTTCAAGCAAATCATTTAGAAAGAATGCAAAACACCTGTCTTCAGCAACCTAATTTGAAGCTGACTGACTTTCTCAATGTCTAATTTGATCTGTTTAAAAATGTTGTCCCCTGTAGTTGCTTGCAATATGGTAAAATAGACACAATAAGTTTAAGGGTCTTTTTTTCTTTATGGCAATTATGGGTTTCTCTGTCAAAATGTGGCTTTAGACGGTAAATAACTGCTTTAAACATGAAGTGCACCTAATTAGGACAAATGAAGAGCTTATTAAAATTCTGCCATGCAATCATGGTTGGAACAAAAGCCAGCATACACAGGGGTGCCCCAGGACCGAGATTGGGAACCGCTGCTCTCCAGGGTCTGCTAAATATAAAAGAGTACACTGAGGCAGAAAAACAGACAGACAGAAAGACTTGCAAAGACTTGCCTGCTCCAGCTTGCTGACACTGGAAGCGAAGCAGCCGCTGACTCCATTGTCCTGTGACGGTTGCTGGGAGACTCCGCTGAGGGCATCTCTGAACATGGCGTCCTTCTCCAGCAGACTGTCCCTCTTGGAGATGGGGAGGGTGAGGGGACTCCTGCGGAACGAAGGGGGGTCACGGCTCAGTCAGGAGGTGATCTGGTGCTTTATTGTGCTATCGTCACTGGGCAACCACGAATCGCCAGGTACTCAGTCATGATGCAGAATTATTAGCACCCTTGATAAAAAATGAAGAAAAAACGCTCAGCTGATGATGATTCAGTCCACTGCATGAGCAGTAAGCAGTGCCAGAGACGGCAAACCCCGCCCCTCGCACATGTCTTAGCTGTTCAGTGAGCTGATCCACTTTTGGGGTGCATGTGCCCTTGGGTTTGACCTTTCAAGACCAGTAAAGGTCAAAGGTCATGATGTCACTTTAATCTCCAATTATGATTTCCTATGTGTTTAACAGTAACCAAGTGGCTACCTACAGTAGTTGAGATAAGGTGTAAATCAGGAGATTTGGATCAATGACCTTGACCCCCTGAACTTTGACCCCAACCGATCTTTGAAACTGTACCCTTTTCACTAGAGCAATGGATGAAATTATATTTTCCGAATTGAAAGAGGAAACTTTTGACATTGGTGTGCTGTAAATTGGGCCATTTGCAACAGAGTTATGGCCAAAAATGGTTTAGACCTTTTCAGTGACCTTGACCTTGACCAAATTCATTCCAAAATTTAATGGAATCTATTCTGAGTCGTTGCTAGACTTTTGGTTAAGTTTGGTATAAATTGAGGCTTTTCTCATAATCCTGATGACAAACAAATAGATAAGTAAATAAATAAACAAACAAACAATAAACTAAGGCACAAGCCAAGTCAATTACAGTACCCTCTGCCTGCTCCTTTAGGGGGGTGGGGTAAAACTCCTGGAAAATTAATACTAATATCTATATGTAATAATGGTTGGACTACCTCCAGATAATTCTCTAACCACATAACAAACAATAATAAAAGACTTACATGTGTTGCATGAAATATTAAAGCAGGGGTATCAATACTTTTCATAACCACATTTTTTTATGAAAAGTTTTTCATGCAGTTACTTTGTGATAAACATTGACTCTTAAAAATAAATGTTCTGAAGTGAAAATATATAGTTTTTCCTTAAGTAGGATTATTAACTGATCTGATTATCTTATGCAGCCAGTTTTCTTCATTTTTATAAAGGGTGCCAATAGACTTTAATGCAAAAAAAAAATAGTATTACAAAACTAATACAAGCTTCTGCGTTTCAGAGTGCTTTACTAAGATGCAATGTGCTCAGCTATTTGTCTACTGTGCTACCAATGTTTACAAATTTTATGAATGTTTCATGAATGAAAAAAAAGAATATAGAAAAAAAATTATAACCAGAATATTAGCCTTAGCACTGTGTTTAGTGCAGGGGTGTCCAATCTTATCCGAAAAGGGCCTATGTGGGTGCAGGTTTTTATTCTATCCCAGTGCCATAACACCTGAATCATCTAATTAACTAATCATGGGGGTCAATCAAGACCATGATAAGTAAAATCAGGTGTATTAGTGTTGGGCTGTTAGGGAAACCAACACCCACACCGGCCCTTCGCGGATAAGATTGGACACCCCTGGTTTAGTGTAACGATGCAGCAAAAACTACAGTAATGGTGTAGTGAATGTCTGCTGTTCTACTGGGGAGACTGGGGTCCGATGAGCCATATCACAAATTTGTAATCAGTAGATGTCAGAGCTGCTTAAAATAGGCAAAAAAGTGACACGGCTCACTGGTCCCTAGTCTCCTCAATCGAAATGAGAACCTATATTATGATTACGGGAGGTGATGCGTACAGTTTCATGACCGATGTGGCCGCACTGTGGGAGACCTCCTCGTACAGCTCGTCCGACACTGGCAGCGGGTTCGAAGGCTCCCTGAGCCACTGCTCCCAGCTCTCTTCCGCCTTCCGGAGAAGCTTGGCCATCAGATCAGTGGCAGCGACGTCTGTTAACATTATACAATGTTAGCAGCACAGTTTTATTTTTTACCATGCCTAACTCCTGCTTTCCCAGGGTCCCACAGGCCCAGAAGATGGATAATGGGGAGTTAGAGACTAGACTTCCCTCCTCTAACTGCTCAAGACATCCTTGAGCTAATACCGCGGTGAGAATAGCTTATTGATTAGCAGGGAGACGTGAGCGGAAGGCAATTGCACAGCAGTGTGAATGCTATTATCGGAACACAATCATACGCAATGGGGAGTGGGTGGGTATGGACACTGGGAAAGAAGATTATGAAGATAATTCCACAGTTCTTTCCTACATGATAATAGTTATTGTTGGACAGCAATGCTACGAGACAGGTAAATCACTGGAGATATAATTAGCATGTTAGCATCCGTAGTGTTACCTTAGCGGAGTAAACTACTGCTCAAAATCCAGATTCCAGGAAAGTCAAAACGTTCAGAATTCATGAACAGCCGGTAATACCAACAACAAACAATAATAAACAATTTAACCGGGAAACTGAATGAATGAAACCGATAAATTCTGCATGTCCTCCAAAAAGAATACTGTGCCTCAGGTACAATGCTTGTAGTATGGGAGAAGGAATGCATGATTATCCTTTCGTGGGACAAACTTAATCCTCCTAATATGTTCAAATGAATAAACCATTTTTGATTGAAGGTCAGTTTGATCCTCGCAATGTAAAACTACATAAGATGTGTGTACCTGAAAGAGTTACCCAATCTTCTCTCAGCTTTTATGCCTTTCTACAGACCATTTCATCCTCCCCTTATACACCAAGCATCGATTTTACATGATTATAGCAAAATGAATGAAACCAAATGTGAAATGAAGGAGAAATTAATTTGAAAATGCCCTTAGTATTGGGCAAGACTTCAAAAACGAGATCAAAATGATAGCTGTGTATAATAATAGATCCTGGGGTCAAAATGACCCAAACGACACCGGTGCTTAAAATGTGTACAGGACATGAAATATATATATATATATATTTTTTTTTTTTTTTTTGAGCTAATTTCAAGCTTGTTCTGTAAAGTTAGCAAAAAAATCTAGCGGAAAAAATATGTCTACCATGTTTTTAGAGACGGTGAACATTGAATCACGTCAAACTGACCCCAAACATAATAAATGGGTTAAGCTTAACCTGTCAGTGGAGATTCATAAAGGATTTCTTAAGAATTCAAAACAGGTAAAATGCGTCACAGATTTTGTCCGAGATTAAATCATTTAGAGGAGCTATTCTAATGAGCACAATTGACATTCATTATTGTGTCACCCTCTCTAATAGCTCTCCTTTGTACTTCACTCCGCTTATCTTTGAATGCATTTTGAAAAGAAGGTCCCCGTGAGCTGGTGGACAAAGACTACAGCTTCCATAAAATTGATTTTGGAATTACGATAAAATTCAAAATGCGTTTCCTGCTGGTGGAATGCCAGTTCCGCATCTCTTTGATCTGCTTTGGCAGCTCGAACAATGATCTGTAGCCAGAGATATCATCACAATGAGGATGTTCTGTCACATTGATTCCTAGGCTTTGAGGCCTCTTGACAAATTATCGCCCAAGAAGAGCCAACAGCAAAGAACTAGTCTTTGAAGGCTTTGCATAATATGCCAAGGAATCAACAATAAGGAAATATGTACATACTGTATAAGGGCCTAGCAACACATAATATGACGAATATCAGTGGCACAGGATCGTTTATATCAGCAAGAATGGAATGTCTCATCCCATACAAGTAATACCCCAAACAATCAACAATATGGAAATGTGCATTTATAATTAGGCAAAAATAACTTTTGAGTGAAAAAATACGAAGATTATCAGCAAGGAGCTATCCATAGCACCTGATGTGAAGAGCGAACAGTCCCCCGGGGGCATGCATGGGGCTCTTTCTATAAGAGATTATCAATAGGAGATCCAGGGGCAAAAATAATAAAACACAGATTAGTTTGGCCACTAGAGAAACTTGGTTTGATTTCATAAGCGTATGCAGCATCGTGCGCTGTATGAAATGTTTTTTTTTTTTTTTAATTCCATTATTATAATTGTTATTGGGTAATATCACAACAGATGATCCAGTGGTCCCCAACTGAAGAAAATATACTCTAACAATTCTAGGAATTTTACTCCTCATTATGTGTTCTCAAAGTCTGCCAAATATTTTTGAAAAATTCCAAGTGGTTTGGGCTACAGAGGGATTTTAGTAAACTAATTATTATGTTAATTTGCACTCGTGAATTTTATCTAATTCTGGAGGCATTTTGACAGGGGTGAAACTGCATAGATATGAAAGCTAGACTATAAAATTTTACATGTATCCACTAAGCGTGACCCAAGGAAGTAGATTCCACCATTAGATCTGATTTAGAAAAGATTTTTAAGAAATATTTAGAGTCCAAAATGGCCATCCAGTCAGTATGGCACATCCTCGCCTGTAATTTTTACTTTTTAAGGGGCTTCAGGATTTTGGATCATCTAGTGTGATATTAACCTATTCATCAGTTCAGGTTCATCTAAAGCCATGATTTCCACCTTTACATTGAGTTGAATCTCAGTGACAAAACATTTTTAAGAAAAGTCAGACATGCCTTTTCACCACTTCATAAATGGTCATGGAGAGAAACGTGTGTTTAGCAACATTTAGCCTCTCTTTCCAAATTAATTTCACTTTCTTTCTCTGTCATTCTCTCTCTCTCTCTCTCTTTCTCTCTCCGTACCTGAGGGTCTGTCCTCGTTACAGTTGAGGATGGTGGGATTTGCACGGTGCCTCAGGAGCTGACCCACGATGTTGGTCTGTCGGAGGGCGGGGCAGGGGGCGTGGGGGTGGGGCAGGTAACAGGGAAAACATAATCATCATTACATGGAGACATAATGGAGCCCGTCCTCTTCCACCAACCGCAGGCCTACATCGCTGTGGACACACCCTCTTTCCTAGGTCAGGTCACTTAAGCCCTGTTAAATCAGGTCCTTATTAACGGCTGTGCTGCAGTGACCCTGGCTATGATTCTGTTCAACAACATTCTGCTAAATGCATCTTAACCATTTAAAAATGTCAGTGTATAATCAGACAACCCTTTCTCTCTCAAAAAGAAAAAAAAATTCTGTGTGTGTGTGTGTGTGTGTGTGTGTTCTTGTACTTGCCACAAAGTGAGAACCAAAAAATGTTTTCATCCAACAGAGTGAGGACATTATTGGGAAGTGAGGACATTTTCATGCGTCCTCACAACTACAAAGGCAAATTGCGATTTATTAGTTAAGGCTAGGGGTAAGGTTAGAATAAGGGATAGGTTAAGGTTAGGGTAAGGGTTTGGGTTAAGGTTAGAGTTAGGGATAGGCTAAGGTGAGAGTAAGGGTTTGGGTTAGGCAAGTGTCGCTGATTGTTAAGATAAGATTAGGGAAAGCCTGTAGAGACTCCCAAAGAATGATTGGAAGTCAATGTAACATAGTACATAGAAGTACAAGAACGCGTGTGTGTGTGTGTGCATGTGTGTGTATGTATGTGTGTGCTGTGTGCACGCGTGTGTGTGTGTATGTGTGTGCGCATGTGTGCGTGTGTGTGTGTGTGTGCATGTGTGTGTGTGTGTGTGTGTGTGTATGTATGTGTGTGTGTGTGTGTGTGTGTGTGTGTGCGTATGTGTGCGTTTGTTCGTGCATATATGTGTGTGTGTGTGTGTGTGTGTGTGTGTGTGTGCACGTACAGGGGATCAAAGCAAACCAATTGTGTGTTTCACTGGGCAACAAGGCTGAAATCTCCGGTCACATGATTAGTTACGATGACAGTTGTCCGGTCCAGGCCGGCACTTGGCATAAGTTCTGAGGAGGCCTCAGTGGGCGACTGACATACAGTGCCAGATTCTGAGTGTCGGCCCCCAGCCCTGGGAAAAGCTGCTTACTGTGCCCATGCCAGCTTTCTCCTGGTGCCACAAGTTCCTCAGGGAGGACGTAACATTGATCTTTCTCGCTGGTAAAATACACTGGGCATTCTCATGTGGGTCAGTCTGGTGCGATAATGAACACTCAGCAGCTGTGAGTATGGGATCAGATGAAGCCTCAGCTGAGGGAACTAAGGTAGTAAACTGTAATATGCTAATTCACATTCTAGCTAATACTGGCCATAGGCCTGAAAAACCTCTACTCCATGTCTCTAATCCAAAATGACTTCCTCATTTGTCAAATGTGTCCTTCAAAGAAAGGAATAACAGACCATTCTCCCTCAAAATAAAGTCTATCCCTAACCCTCCCCAGCCCTCATGTAGGCCGAGCACCGAGGTGATATACAATGCAATGTGTAATTCTCACGGTCAAAGTAGTCGTCATTCTTACACTTAAAGACCCTAAAGAAGTTTTTCACCATCATTATTGAAGATCAGGTCAATTAAAGACTGAAAAAAGGATGGTGGGTACTGGGTTGGTACGGGAAGATTTTGGGGTGAGGCAATTATTTTCCAGCAAAAAAAGTGTTTTATAATGACCACTGTTGATTATAAGCGTAAGCCATAAAGAAGAATGTTTGTGCTCACATCAACCGTAAATTAGCCTCTGATGGTGGACAGAATACGGCCTCTGTCATTTTTAATGCTGAAGACAGCTACCAATATATTAGCTGTGGGGAAGCGAATGTGTACCTTAAATACCTAGCAATACTAATAACCAGCCACAGCTGATAGGAATATCGAGGCAAAAAAAATGATCTACGAAGTGTACAAATTTTCTATGTCAGCATCGCCCAAGCAGCTCAGGAATGCAATCAAATATTTGGCTGTGTCAGCAGGTTTTTACGGCAAATGATCCTGTCTGCTTCTGTGAAAATCAATTTCACTCTTTTAGGGCTACGATTGCTCATTTAATTTCAAATGGGAGTGAGTGCATGTGCGCCACAGAAACTCAAACTCACGGCGGTCCGAATGAAACAAATTCAAACATATCATCTTATCAAGTGATTGATTCGACTTAGGAATTTGTCAGTATTTTCTTTTCGGAGTTTGGAGGATAGAGGAGCCTGTTTTTAAAAGTGACAGGAACTAACAATGCATGAGGAGTGGTAAGGTATGATTAGCGACTACCGCTAATTGAGTTACGTGGGTGGAGCTTAGGAGTCAGTTCACCTACAGACAGGTGCATGAGTATTGAACCCTGGCAGAAGATGAAGAAAAGGGCCATGTATAGAAAAATATGTTAATCCATACAATACATTTAAACATATACCGCAGAGAACCATACCCATTTATTTTCAGTACATTCAGTCTAATGTTTCCAGGTTTTTTCCTAAAGCAATTTCATTTCTTAGTAAAACCAAAGGTGTCAAAATTATTGAGATCCCTGGCTTAATCTTTACTTGTAATTTGTGATAAGGCTAGAGAACATGTTTTGGTTGATCTTTGACAATTCCTTGCTGGAGAGATATAGTTGACCTCCATGGATTTTTACTGTTGGACTTTATAAAAATGCCTTCTTCAGTTCAGAACACAGATTTTTAATAGAATTTAAGTCCAGAGGCTGTGGTGTTGCTTCACTGTAACCGTTTGTTCATTTCTCAACACTTCAGTCATTTCTGTTCCTCCAAAACTATTTTCGAACAAATTTTGATGCACAAACATTGTTCTTCATGTCCAGAGGCCAAATATGTGGATGTACGCCCAGTTCTGGATGAATAGCTGTATCTGTGGGGTAGCGCACTCCTCGTTATTTGTACACACTTCATCAAGCAAACTGTCCCTTTATTTACTCCTGCAACAGCAGATGTCTGTAAGACCTCGTACAAGAAGAAAGTTACTCGACAGTAGCAAATGAAGTTATTATCTTAAAGTTGTACAGAGGCCGGGTCACCTGTGCGTATTTAGCTGCCAGGTGCAGAGGCGTCCAGTAACTGTTGTCAGGCACTTGCGGATCAGCACCGTTCTCCAGCAGCACCGACACCACCTCCTTGTAGCCACCGGCGCAGGCTATGTGCAACTGATGAGAAGGCAGACAAGCAGGGTCCATGTTAGAGCCCTAACTGTGGGATGGTCTTGTTGTTATAATATCACTATTCTTCGGAAGCGCTGAGGCTCTGTTGTTGCAAGTTTCCCTGAATATTAGCAGGTTTTCCTGAATATTTACCAATGAGTCCACTATATTCAGTGAGACATTACATGTAATATGCTGGAGAGTAATATGTACATCTCTTCCAAACAATATTTAGGAAAAGTTGTGAAAAGAAGGATTCTGAATGGGGTTAATTAGAACATGAAAGATTAAACGGGACTTATGAAAATAAAGACTACAAAGGAGTCCAAATTAAGCATTTTTGTATATTTTATACATTATATATTATTATAATATTTTTAATAAAATAAAATAATATAATACATTATTATAATATTATATATATTTTATATTTTTTGCATATTTTTTCAGTGCTTTGTCTCTAAGATTTTTTAATTTTTTTTTATTTTTAATTCATCATTTCTCCACAGCGTGAAAATGTGACTCTGATCATTATTCCATTCTGTTCTTCAAATTTTCATTTGGAGAGACTGGTGAAAGTGAGAGAAAGATGGCAAGAAGGAGAGTATACACTGAGAAAAAGAAAGAAGAAGAGATTACAGTAGAATATTTAAGTATAGAAACAAGAAAAAGGCATAAGATGACAAATATAAAATTATACAGAGGAGAGATTGAACGACAGAGCATCAATGGAACAGTCTGTATTGTCATTTACTGACAGGAAAGAACGCTTACTTTCTCCTCTGTCTGTTAGAATGGTGAAAGTGTGCTCTGAAGTGAAAAACAGATACTGCTGATGAGTAAGTCAATTAGCACAAGGGCTTCTTTTGCTCTTTTGATCAAAGTGACAGAAATGGAGGCACACGTAAGCAAACACCCTTTTAAATGGCATTAGCTCACTGACACCCATGACTCTTTCCTCACTGAACTAGTGATTCTCACCAGTCTGCCAATTTGTACATTTTATAGCTTTACACTCGCCAAAGTGCCTCATTCCTCAGCGAACCTTAAAGTTGATTTAACTACACTCAGCAAAGTGGCTCTTTTCTCATAAAGTTGAATTTTACTCACCAAAGTAAAATTCTCATTCTTCGCTGTGTTGATTTACGCTTGCCTCTGAATCAATTTCCTCATTTCATTACTATACTGTGCACTCACCTGAGTTACCCCCTGCTCACTCAGCTGACGTATACTAAGTGAAGACAACCCTTCCTTGTTGTGGTGAATTACACTCACCAAAGTGACTCCTTCCTTGTTGAGTTAGTCTATATTCACCAAAGTGACTCCTTCCTTGTTGAGTTGGTCTATATTCCCCAAAGTGACTCCCTCCTTGTTGAGTTAGTCTGTACTCACCAAAGTGACTCCTTCCTTGTTGAGTTGGTCTATATTCCCCAAAGTGACTCTCTCCTTGTTGAGTTAGTCTGTACTCACCAAAGTGACTCCCTCCTCATTGTGTTGGTTGACGCTTCCCCCAGCCGTCACCAGCTGCTGGACATCCGAGAGCATAGTCATGGCCCGCTCCATCTTCATAAGGTGCATGGAGGCCATGTCAACACCTGCCAGGACAGAGGGACACATCACCACAGGACAGGGGGACACATCACCACACGACAGAGGGACACATCACCACAGGACAGGGGACACATCACCACAGGACAGGAGGACACATCACCACAGGACAGGGGGACACATCACCACAGGACAGGGGGACACATCACCACAGGACAGGGGGACACATCACCACAGGACAGGAGGACACATCACCACAGGACAGAGGGACACATCACCACAGGACAGAGGGACACATCACCACAGGACAGGGGACACATCACCACAGGACAGGGGGACACATCACCACAGGACAGGAGGACACACAACCACACGACAGAGGGACACATCACCACAGGACAGGGGACACATCACCACAGGACAGGAGGACACATCACCACACGGACAGAGGGACACATCACCACAGGACAGGGGGACACATCACCACAGGACAGGGGGACACATCACCACAGGACAGTAGGACGCATCACCACAGGCAGAAGGGACATGTCACAGGACAGAAATCACCACAGGTTCTATTTCATCACCACAATTTTATTTAGGATAGCCCACTACAGGAGATGGGACACATCTACAGGACAAGGGGTCCATCACAAAACATAGATTCACCAGTTCAGGGACACATTACCACAGGACAGGGATACAAGACAGGGGGATCATACAAACAGGCTCTGTACCAGGCCGAAATACAACCCTATTTCATTTCAATTTTATTTAAGATAAACCTCTCAAACACAATCAAATTTTTCAAAAAAAAAGTCCCAATAAATAAATGGGTTACAATACACAAAACATAGATTGCAACAAACAACATTAGTTAATGCAGTAATAAGCATTTACAAACAGTTAATTAACATTTAACCCAAATACAACCCCTAATGCATCCTGTTAAACTCTTAACAAATTAAATTTACATCAACTAAGGTATTAATTTATAAATTATGGTTTAAAAGTTTGAAGTGCTACATAGGGGATACTTAAGTGATGTTTTCAACTTCACAATAAGGGAAACAGAAAATTAATAAATGTTCAATTATGGTTGCGTAATGCATATTCAGCTATCTAACGCATTACTTACCCGCTAATTAACTGATAGTTAATGAACTAAGGTTAATTAATGTTAATTGTTGTACCCTTATTGTAAAGTGTTACCAATAAATAATAAAATAATAAGAATACAAGAACAATTCAAAAATGATAATACCAAGATAATAATAATAATAATAATAATCATAAGCATCAAAATAATAATGCAATATTAAGTAAAATCATCAAAAATCAAGAGATATCATCAAACAAAACAACATCTTGTTCTCCGCCCTCAGCCAGTGCAGCCTCAAGTAAAATCTTTATAGAGTTTTGGCTTTCTATAATAATTAATGATCATCATCCAAAATAGGTCACCCAGAGGTGTTTTTAATATCAATATAACAAGATTTTAGCCACTCCATTATGGAGATTTGATCATACACCCTTAAATTAGTTGAAAATGCTAGAATTTTTTCAGCCTTACATCCCATATCATGTTCTCAAGCAAAAACCTGCCTTTTTGTCTTTAATTTTTGCATTTCTTTCAGCAGGACAAAATGAAATCATACCGCATAAAAATCTCATAATATTTGTGAGATATCTGTGGGTGTGTGAAGTAAAAATTGTGCATGTGCAGTTATTACATCAATCAGTATTGCACAACATGTTTCCTGGTTATTTGTGGTCTTTTTTTCCCTGGATAGTTAATTGTGAATCAGACACTGTATGTGATGGATGTGCCTTCAAGAAAGTGCTGGAAGATCGTGGCTTTGCATGAACACATGAGCAAGTCATACAGGAATATAACAAGTACTACAGCTGATGTCAATATTTCAGTCTTAAAAACTGAGATATTGTGTATTAAGATGAGTAAATCAATATGATTCATGAAAAAAGTCCAGTTGGAATTTGGAAAAAAAACCATCGTTTACCTTTTTTTTTCACAACTTGTTTTAATTAATTTGCATGAGGGTGTAGGATAAGAAGTGAATCCTTAATATCTTAAGAGATATTATTCTAAAAAATGTATAGGAAGAGTTACACATTGCCTTTTGGAATTAATTAATTTCATTTTTTCTGAGAAAAGAGACATTTCGTTGTGAGTTTTGTTCACCTGACCCAAGCAACGCATTATTGACAGCCTCAAAGATGGTTTGCTTAAATAGGTAGGTGGAAATGAGATTGAAAACTCTGACTTTACAGTTTCGTAGCAGAGATAACAACACTTCCACGAGCAAGAAGCCATTACATGTGGAGAGAAAGCTATTCCCTGTAAACTCCAAACACTGTTATTTTATGGAATGAGAACAGCTAAGTCAGCCCAAAGCATTTATAGTTTCAGAACAGAACATCATTTGCTGAGGTAACACATCACAGACACACAGACAGTCTCAAAAGTGGATATATAGAAAAACAATTAAATCTGTGCATCTCTAGTTCTCTGGATTCAACCTCAAGATTGAGTCAGATATGCTGCAATGTGCCATATTGCAGAGAACAAAATATTTTATGACTGAGGTTTCATGAAAACAAAAAATTGGCAGGACTACACTAGAGTATGAATTAAGTTTTTAATGGTCTTTTTGACAAATTATTGATCAGGATACTTGTAAACAAATCGACTAAGTAAATTAATAAGGAATAGCTTTTCCATCTGATTTCTTTAAAAGCGTAAGCCCTGAGGGTAAATAGGAACCTCTCATTTCATGATTTTTTTGAAGCATCCTTCCTTCACTGAATATTTGTAAATGTACCCAAAACCTTTGCACAGTACTTTATGTCCTCCTGAATTACAAGGAAATGGGGATAAATTTTTTTTTCCATTGGATGTAATGCTGTGGCCATAAAAACATGGCTTCCTGGGTTCGAATATTTCTCTCAATATAAATTGATGTAGCCTCAGTGAAGCGCTGCAACTAGGAGATAGAAATCATGAAATTGTCCTACAATAAAAATTTTTTCTGACCTTGAACCTGACTTAACCCTCATCCTACTAAGTGGGGTCCATCTGGACCCCGCACCTATATATTCCCTTGCCATTTTAAAAATATGTGACATACTGCCTCATGGTTTTATGAATTTGTCAGAATTTATGTCTTAATTAAAACACTAAAGCACTGGAAGATCAGCTTTTTGCATTGTGATGGTATAATTAATTTGTTACTGGGGTCCAAGTGGACCCCAGAGTAAAACGTATCTGTCTTTTATTTTATAATTGAACAGCACACTGAAAGTTAACTTCTTTTTGGTTGTTTCAGATTCATAATGGCCAACAGACAAAGACAAGCTAGATACACAGCAGCAGAGGCCTTAAGGCAGATTCTGAACACAAACTATGAAAATTATTTTACAATTACTTTTTTGTTTTAAATTCTGTAAGAAAAGACAGAAGTTGTATCCAGAATGTTTAACAGCTGCATGAGCTGCAAAAATCACGTATATCATGCCAACATTTCTTTTGTGGTGCTATAATTTGCTAAGTGTATGCTAGTTGTTGCAATATTATTGCAATGTTATTGCATTTATAATACATCATTGATATTCAGTTGTGGATTTTGTTCTTCAATAAAGTCATGCGTGTTTGCTGCATTGAATTTGTTCTTACTGCATTGATTTCAAGGTGTTCCCTCCTGGGGTCCATACGGATCCCGCCTGGTGGTTTGTGTGTGTAAAATTGGCCGGTAGGATGAAGGTTAAAGGAAGACTTAAGTGAAAAATGAGAGTTTAGGAGGTTAAACTGTTTGAGGCCAATTCAAAGTAGCAGACAAGGGCACCAGCCTACTCAATTAGCCAGGTGTGTTCTGACCCAGTTCTGGGCTCTTGGTCTTCACTGAGAAGAGCTGGATGGATCAGTCACACAGTGAGGCACATTCAGGCCAAAGTATCTTTGCCCTCACCGGCGATGGTACCTTACATGTGTCAGGCTTTATAAAGCTGAGTCAACCTATTCAATCTAACTGAAGCTATGACCTGCTCAGTCAGTCACATAGGTTTCTCATTTTCATTTCCTGACATCCTCTTGGAGCAAATAAATGAGGTTCAAATCCACAGAGGTGACCACTGAAAACACTATTACACTATGGAAATACAATGGAAAATAGTATTATATTGAAAATATTATTATGTGTGGAAAAATTGCATTTACCAGGGAAACTGTACCACAGCAACACTGTTCCATCTCATTTATGCAAACCTGAGATCCCTCCCAGGGAAATACTGAACTGGAGAATGGCAATATAACTGTAAGTGAAGTCTGCACCTCCAAATCAATAAAGATGTCAAACCTGTCTGTCCAATTACCAGCCTTTATTTGTCACCACAATGCCTCGCGGTCCCCATACACGGGACAAACATGGTGCAGTACTGATGGATTTTCCTTTGCCTAATCTTTTAAATGCTAATGTTTGACAACTGTGCAAAACCAACTGTGATTTTCCACCGTTGTTCATTCTCTCTCTCTCTCTCTCTCTCTCTCTCTCTCTCTCTCTCCCAGAGGGAAGGTTAGAGTCGGAGTAGGTCCTCAGGGACCAATATGAGGATGTCTATAGTTCAATGTTGAATAAAAAGACACGGGAGATTCCACCAATCCTTAAAACACCAGAATCTAAATACTGCTTTTCATCATCTTTTCTGCTTTACTTCCAACCGCAATTCCAGAAGAGTTAGGACCACTACTACACTGTAAATAAAAACAGCAAGCTGTACTCCCTTTTAACATGTATTCAATCGAACCCCATAGCAGACGGGTGTGGCCCGGCTTCGGCATCAAGCCGGCACTGCTGGGCAACTGCTGGCATGGCAAATGGTCTGTTACCCGGATGTGGGCCAGGTCTGGTAATGATGGCACCGTTCACGTGATGGAATGCCACATGAGGGCCGATTGTGTTGCAGCAGCTCCGTCAAACCAGATCTGGGCCACAAAAGGTCCGTCATTCTTTATGTATGTGGGCCAGAACTGGGCCGTGGAAGTGTATTATATGGGCCAGAATTGGGCCAGACCAATTTTGCTATGTGGGAAAGAAGTACCAGGACAGCAAATTCCAATGAAGGAGGGACAGCTGCATGAGAATTACCTTCAGCTTTTAAATGATTAGATTCGATGCCAAGACAATATTGCTTGACCTGACCACTGTTGCGCCACAGCTGTTATATTCACAGTGTGAAGCATGCCAGTGTGTGATGGCCTTGAATAAAGGTGCAAGTATTTTTTAAATGTGGTGCTCCTCTGTGACGTGTTCTTCGTTTTTCAAGTCAGTGTCAGTAGCCCAAAGACCCTTGCAAAGCCCAACAGATATGCCATAACACAGTCGTCTGAATATTCTTTATAATTGTTATCATATTCTGTTATCCTTTAATCATTTATCATTTTTATTTAAAAAAAATTCAAAATAAAGGTGATAATTTGCATAGCTGTCTATGGCTGATTTCTAAGGGGCCGTAAATGTTGCCAATAAAAAAGTGATTTTCAGTTTAGGTTAAGTTATTTACATTTTTTAATGTTTAGTATATTTTTGGTCATACTTATTCTATTTCTGAACCTTTGCTTTCCTTTCCCAGTGTTTTTCATGTGTCTTTGGCTATCCTCACATTTCCTCCTCTCTCGCCGGCCCAGCTCCATTCCCTCATTGTTCTTTGTCACCTTGTTTGTTGCCACACCCATCTCTGCTTCCCTTTTCACCTGTCTTGAGTTCCCATAATCGCTCACCGTGTTATTTAAGCTCTGTGTCTTCTCGTTTTCATTGCAATTTGTCTCAGTCCTAGTCCTGTCACTAACAAGCCTTATTCCGAGTTTAGAATCTCTGTGTATCGACTTTATTTGTCAATGGTTTATGAGTTTTGATTGCCCTCTGTATCCTTTTAATTTCGGTCATGACTTTTACATGATCACTGCCTTTCCATTCCGCCTCCATTCCTGTACTGCATTCTGCCCGGCTAATTTCTTAATTTTTTGCCTGGTATACAACTACGATTATAGCCCAGTGATTCTATACTGCAATTTTTCCTCTGGCTTTCGACCTGGACTGTCTGACACGGCGTTCTGCTTCAATAAATGGTGTGAAACGTTTGCTTCTGTCTGCACCTGAGTCCTGACCGCCATCCTGTCAGTTATTTCATGAATGTGAAAACAGTTTACGCCCACTTAAGATGCACTTTCAATCGTGAACAAAGAATCATCTTTATAAAACTTATTATACACAGTGTGAGATCAGAATTGCAAAGGAATTGCATTATCTTTTATGACTTGCAGATCCCTGTTTACTTGATTGTCTAAAGGCAAGCTTAGTACATTTAATGGTCTAGAAAAATAACCAGAATTAAGCTTTTGCAGTGTTTTATCCATTAAAAAGATTAATCCCCTGGGGACCATTCCCAAACCCCCCTACAAGTGTTTGGTCCTAATTGTGCTGCTTAATAACTTTGAATTACCATTAGCCACCACTGGAAAGGGGGACTGTCTCTACACATTTAACAACAGTCAATGGCATAGACACAAAGTTTGCTGCAGTCACCACATACATCATTCATTACTGAGCTACTGCCACCTAAGACCTCCGAAATATTCATACAGGCACTCTCCTAACGTGAATCCTCATTTTGCTATTAACAAAGAAGACCATGCTTTGAAAGTTGCCAAGTTATATAGTTAGTTATATATAAAGCAATAGTTAGGTTGGAATGTAAAAAATGATGCCGTCCCCCGCTCCGCTTGCTACCACGGCGGCGGGGGACAAAAATACTGTATAACATGGCTGTAAACAACACATAACCACTGATTTTACAGGCCTGTGCTACTGAACACAGCATCCAAATTGCTGTTCAGATGTGAAGGGCTTCTCAGGTATTCATCATGCTGACGATGAGCACATCCACCACCCGAACAAAGTCTAAACTGCATCAAACCACCGACATCAGCCAGCTCAACACATCGGTAAGAACATTAGTGATGTAATGTTTCGCTTCCAGCTGCCATCAGTAATGCATACGGCCATTTGTTTCTGATAGCAGCACTGAATTCGACGTACAAACTGTACCCACAAGAGTGATCTGTCCCCTGTACGGCTCCTCTGGGACGCTACCGGCCCCAGGAGCTGAGTTTCGAGCCACCTGATGATTCATTCTCTGACTCGGCTGCCGTCGCAGATTAAAAGACCACCATATCACAGCCACTTCCATTCCCGAGCAGACAAATAAATAAGTTGGTATTGTAGATTGTTGCAGGCAATAAATAAATAAATAGTCACTCTGTAAGTGCAAAACAATCAGCTTGGGCAAAGAACCCCACACATCTCTCATGTCGTAAATACAATTCGCTGACCTTTTCCTGCCGACCATAGTTCATTTCAAGCACTTTGTGGACATACGGAGAGATATAGAGCCAGCACTTGAAGAAAGGAGAATAAGCATCTGAATGAATGCCTCCCTCCAAAAAACCAGCCTGAATGTGGTCAGAAATTTGACGACAGTGATAGCTCCTTTTGTCTAACTCACTTATTTTTATCCTTGACAATAGAGTACATTTTTTGCTTGTCCACAAAATTGCTACTCCGTCACCTTATTCCTTATTTCAAAAAAATGCTTCAAATTCATGGAACAGCACTCCTCGGTGCAGACAGACAACAACCCAAAGCATGCTGAGAAAAAACCCAGGACGTTTTTATTCTAAGAAGTGGAATGCTGAACAATGGCCAAGTTAATGAAACCAAACTGAAACAAATGAAGCAGGCATTTCTCTTGCTTAAGCCAAAACCCCTAGATCTAGCAGGAACTGCCAACAGCTTCAGTGAAGACCGGGGGAGCATCACATGGGAGGAAACCCAGAATCTGGTGAAGTCTATGAGTTCAAGACCTCAGGCAGCTATTGGATAAAAAGGCGATTTAATTCATGGTAATGTTAGCATTTTCAAATACTTTTGAGACCCTAAAATTGGGAGAACCATCTATAAAAATGGTTGTAATTCATTGACAGTTCATACAATATTTGGCAAAAAAAAAAAATCTTTCTAACCTTTAAGCATATGCTGATTGGTTCATTTCAAATCTGCTGTGGTGGCATACAGAGACAATGATAAAAACCGAGTTACTTTATGTGTACTCATGGACCTGCCAGTAGCTATATTTGGCCCTGTAATGTTTAATATAATTTATCAGGTATGACCGATTTTTCTTTTCAAGCAATCTGATTGGGCGAGAGCAGCATGTCATTTGCCATGACATCACTGGGCTCCTTCACTTTATCTGTATTTGTCTGCGACAACAGTAGTCAAAGTAACAACTGATTGATCTGCTTCTGTGAAGCCAGCAAACACAAACAACAGTTCATTTAATCAACTTTCTGTGTGGCAAAAAATTGATATCTTTACCAGATAATATTTGACTTGGTTCATGAGTCTGAAAAAGAAAGTGAAAACAGTGCTGACGTTAATAAGGTTAACTTTTCTGATTCAGTTCCTCTCCACTTAAACCCCCAGACAGGTTTGTGTTGCTAAGCAACAAGTTTGTGAAAGTGAGCTACTTTTCAGAACTACTTTTTCGCAGTGCAATTAAAACCGTTAATAACTTTATCTCAGCGTTTTATCTGAGGTCAAACCATTAAACTGTTGTCATAAAATCAGTACTGTTGTGTAAAAGCATTAGAACACTTGAGGCCTGTGTGTTACTGTAAATAACATCACGACTGTGATGATCGACAACGAAACGTGACAATCTATGACCGAAACACAGGGCTGCTCTCGTGGTCTATTGTTTAAATAAAATAACTGCTCTGTTGTCATTATACTACAGTATGTGCTTAACCCTTTGTTGCATTACTCTTTTCCTCTTTGCTTAATAAGGGTGGTGGGTGGGTTTGGTCACTTTACTAACCACTATGCAACAAAGGGTGAAAATGAACGTGATTCTCAACTTTTATTTAAGAGTACAATTATACTCTTCGGCTTAAATATGGGTAAATTATAATTTTTTCTCAAACTTTCACCCAGTTTCAGGGCATTTTAACGTTTGGGACAGGTAAATGAAAACAATCATGTTTGGTACTTTTCCACACATTCGTAGCATGCGATGACAGCTTGAAATCTGTGTCTGTGTCTGTGCCAAACACAACAGAGGCGATACAGCTGAGATGCTCACCATTTTCCTCCAGGTATGTGAGAAGCATGCAGCTGGTCTCGGAGCCCTCTGTTGTGTAATCTAGCGGGACGTTCCCATTGACATCCTGGAGTAAAGCATTGGCCCCAGCCTGCCACAGGAATTATACAGAAAACACAGACAGGGAAGAAGGGGTGAGCTTCATTTATCAGGAGAATCAATAATAAATTAGCTCCAATTATCACAGTATTCCAGCTCTTTCCTCTAAGCCAGATCCTGATGACACGCATTCACAGACAATGGAGAATTAAGCGCAGCTGGAAACCCAGAAGAGTGGAACATCTATCTTCAGAGACAAGATGAATGTTTGCTGACCAATCTTAACAAGACCGAGTGTGTGCTCGTATGTACAATGAACAAGGAGTTTCAATCCACTGTTGTTCAACATGGTTCTCATACTGATTCACTGCACTGCTGAAAGGAGGCAGCTGATGTTAAGCACACTCTTTCCGTAGTGTATATATAGAGACCTATATATATATATATTATATGGCTTTGCGCTAAATCCAGTTCATGTTCACGAGAGCAGAAGGCATTATAACATTCAACCTGACAGTGAAACAATGTGCCTTGCAAAAGTCAACGTTAAATAGTATATTCTAATGTTAATCATGACAAGCGCGGTGTTGTTTTTTTACCATTAAATTGAAATCAGTCCCTTTATAACCTCTGCCACTCCCAGGGTGATTAAAAAAGGCAGGTAGACTGATACAGCCTGGTACTGCCAAGATAAAGGCGACGGTGAGTTCTAAGTAATGGTCCCTTATTGAATATTTACTGCTAATTGAATTGTGACGAGCACATCCACCATGCAGCGATATTTATGCTCAGCGCTGAGCTCCACAGGTGAGGAGCTGTCTTCCCTGCAAATCCCTCATTCAGACGGAGATTTTCACTTTTTCACGCACCTCATTGGCCTATCCCACACGCCACCAGGAAGGATAACCAATCCTATTCCCTTATCTGGTAGGATTATTAAACACCATTTTGAGCAATGGATTTAGCTATCAGCATCAGGAGTAGCCGTCAATCATCGCTGTGGTTCGGCAAGGGTAATTGAACACATTAATTTATATAATAGCTTTGCAAAGATTTGCATCAGCTAGTTAGGAACACTGAGAGAGACTCTTATCTGGGTTCCAGCACAGTGTTCCAGAGTCTTTCTGCCACACCAACCAAAAACACCCCCACGTTAAATCGCTGCCCAATGACTCACAGAAGGTTTTGACAAAGTCTCCGTGAGCTGCCAGATCAGGTGAAACCTGCCTTTCAGAAAGCTAAGCAGGGCCACACGTCGGCTCCATGGTAACGCCGCCATCCATCACTGATCCCTACTGCAAAATCAGGAGCAGTATTTCCAGTTCATTCTCGTAATCCCTTAAAATGTGTACAAATGAGATTTAACACAGCGTGCATTAAGGTGATACACTCGGAAAAATGTTTTCAAAAGGACCCTTGCGATTTCACTGATGAATCATGCCTCGCTATCTTAGCCAACCACATTTTTGCCACCTTTGTTTGCCTGTTTGTTCTTTTGTAAGCAGGACTACGGAGAAAGTTTTCGACCAGGTCAAGGTCAAACATCAAAGACAACATTTCAGAAAAGGTCAAAAAATGATGGTGTCAGGCGTGTTACAACCAATAATGTCAAAACAACCCATAACGTCAAAACGACGCATAATGTCAAATATTTGACATTATGCCTGTATACCACTGCAACTCATAATGTTAAACTCAACACATAACGTTAAAATTTGAGGCATAATGTCAAAACAAATTTTTAACCGATAATATCAAAACTTCAATATGCTTGGCTCATCACCCACGACCTGTTGGCTGGAGTCTGTCATGTCATGTCTGTCCGTACCACTGATTTATATAGTCAGTGGTCAGTACATGTGTTTTGTAAGTTAGCTCGTTTCATTATCGTTGGGCCTGGCCTTCTGATTTTCATGGTGGCCGATCCTCAAAAATTTTGACATTTTTGGGTTGGAAAAAGTTTGACGTTTGACGTTATACGTTGCGTGTGACATTATGGGTTGCACTGGTACACGGATCATGTCAAACATTTTGACCTTACGCGTCATCTTTGACGTTATGCGTTGTTTGACATTATCGGCTGTGACAAGGCGATGGTATGCTCTCTACTGAGGGCCCCTTTGGTTCAAGGGTTCTTTGTTGGTCAAAATGTTTAAATCTGAAAGCTTCCCCACCAGTCACACATATGGCATCTTGAACTCTACTGTGACGAGCCAAAAATTATTTTCTGGGAGGTGAATGACATGATGTGGCTGAAAATATTTTTGGAGGGAGGACTCAGGCCACAGGAAATTTTCTACCTCTCAAGCCAGTATTAAGGCCGAGCAAAATACAGCAACGCATGTGTTCCTCACGATACGCGCTTAAACCTAAGTTTATCACCGTACGGTTTTTTCACTAAAGTAAAACTACAATGGCAAAGGGAGGGGAACTAAATCCATAAAGAATTGCATAGCTCCATTTGGTGTACAACCTGAGCAATTGCTGTGGCTCCAGCTTAGCACAGCAGTTACCACAGCCGTGCATCTCATGTATTGTGCTCGACCTGAGAAAAGCGTTCTTTCTAGGCTCACAGCCAAAATGATATGTTGGTTTTTTGCTGACGTTGCATCATCATTATTTCACAGGTAATAAGTGGAGACAAATAGACGCAATGCAGCCTGCCTTGGCATCAGGCGATAGCAGCCACAGCTAACCTCTGACCTTGCTTTCCATTGGCTATGACATGGTGATTGATGATGTGTAGGTCACTATAGTGACAGAGATCACCGAAAATTGCATTGTGCCCCAGGAATACAAAAGTGTGCAATTAACTCGATCTCCATCTAAAACAGTCTTTGAAATGCCCATTTACGCCTGCCTTTTACACGAGTAAATACAAATTAAGCAATGTTTGGAATCAAATTCTGTCATCGATCACATAATCACCTGTTCATCGTTACGTAAAGGTATGCTGATGTTCTCTGCAATATTTACCTCGCCACTGATTTGTGGTACACCAGCTATTATCCAATCAGTAGACCTCAGGATCCGATGCAGTTTGACAGACAGAATGACATTCAGTTTGCCCCTATGTGGAAATTTGACCAGCAGATTTTATCGTGACGCTTCAGAAGATTCTACATGCCCCTGAACCGGACTGGAGTGCAAAAAGGCCATCCAAGCAAATGTATGAGGATGGACTGAAATGCACTGAAAAACAAGGCTGGCATTCCACACAACAAAATCAATATTAACCCTTTACTTTCACCGGTCCCTGATCCTTCACATCAATTCATTCAGAGGATAGTTTTTTCATTGTAATTTTTTTTCATGAATTCTATTGTTCGTGAACAAAACAGTCTTGAAGCTGCAAGACAAAATTAAACTGAACTGAATAAAAACAGGGCAACCTGCACCCTAGTATTAACGTTTTTCTGACTGCACCACTGTCGAAAAGAGTAAATTTATTGAAAGCATACAGGCATACAAGCATACATTGGGTTTGGCGAAATGGCTCTGTTCTGAGAGGTCCCTGCCCGTCCAAGCATGTAAACGAAGGCAGGTAGCTGCAACTAACCCCCCTCCATAGAACAGACCCTACAGCAACGCCCTCAAAAGGAAGAGACATTGTTATTGAAAGGTAATTTAGTCATAAGAGAACAGGATTAATGAATGCTATAATAGACTGGTGGAGCTGGGGTGAAGGAGGGTTGTTGAGCTAGCGCGCCGAGGTACCGCTAACTCAGGATGGCGAGCTTCAGTAAGTCAACATATTACTGGCCAAGCAATCGTGTGACAGCAGTCATCTGACAGTCAAATGCACTCAGGTGACTCTCCAGTAGGGAGAAGCAGCTCCTCTATGTAAAGGAAGCTTGATTCCATGGCCAATCAGAATTTACGTCAAAGCTCCATTTAACAGGGGATCTGTGTACATCCCAGTGGGGTCACACTGATCACAGCAGCTGCTCTTCCCAGTGGGGTCACACTGATCACTGCAGCTGCTCTTCCCAGTGGGGTCACACTGATCACTGCAGCTGCTCTTCCCAGTGGGGCCACAGTGATCACTGCAGCTGCTCTTCCCAGTGGGGTCACACTGATCACTGCAGCTGCTCTTCCCAGTGGGGTCACACTGATCACTGCAGCTGCTCTTCCCAGTGGGGTCACACTGATCACTGCAGCTGATCTTCCCAGTGGGGTCACACTGATCACTGCAGCTGCTCGTCCCAGTGGGGCCACACTGATCACTGCAGCTGCTTTTCCCAGTGGGGCCACACTGATCACTGCAGCTGCTTTTCCCAGTGGGGCCACACTGATCACTGCTGCTGCTTTTCCCAGTGGGGCCACACTGATCACTGCAGCTGCTTTTCCCAGTGGGGCCACACTGATCACTGCAGCTGCTTTTCCCAGTGGGGCCACACTGATCACTGCAGCTGCTTTTCCCAGTGGGGGCACACTAATCACTGTAGCTGCTTTTCCCAGTGGGGCCACACTGATCACTGCAGCTGCTTTTCCCAGTGGGGGCACACTGATCACTGCAGCTGCTTTTCCCAGTGGGGCCACACTGATCACTGCAGCTGCTTTTCCCAGTGGGGTCATACTGATCAGTGCAGCTGCTTTTCCCAGTGGGGCCACACTGATCACTGCAGCTGCTCTTCCCACGGGCGACACCCTTTAGCCCTCATTGCACCAGGGAGATTGCAGTGTAATAAATTTTAAGCTGGTTAAACACAGAAAGGACATTTCACCAGCTACTTTAAAAATGTGTGTTACCTCAACAAAATGTGAGCTAACTCAACTGGAAGAGAACCATTGTTTCCCCTTACAATTAGAGAAGACAAATAAGTTCAGCTTTGGGAAACACATAAATTTGTTTTCAATAAGTGAAGCTAGTGAGAAGAAATAAGGTCACATAACCTAAGGGGGCTATCATTTTTTACAGTCGTCCCAGCTTAGATCAACTATCTAAGTTGCTGAGGGTGAAGTGTGTTAGCTAAACAACTGTAATGTAACATAGAGGGCTGGCTACATAAAGTTTCCTTCCTGTGTTGTTGTGCACTGCAGGCCGTGTTGTGTGCACGCAGTGGCCGGCACCCAGAAATCTCACCCTCTCCGCTCAGGCAGAGTTAATCGCTAGCGGGTGGAGGCGTAACCGGGAGTGGGGGTTGGGAACAGATAGCTCGTTTGCTGCTGGCAGAGTGCTCTACAGCGATAAGAACATAGGGGATTTGAGGCTGAGGCAAAACAATACACCATTACCAAGCAACCTGTCACCAGCCAATACCGGCTCTGACTTCTGTGAATCTGTGTCAAAACTGGGGCTTTTCTGTGCACAAGTGTTCAGGGATAGAGGTGAGGTGGTACACAGTACAAAATACCAGGGCATGTATTCACAATGCTTCTTATCTCACCACTGAGAGAGTTTCAAAATGGCACTATAAGTTTTCAGTTCAGAGCTTATTCTAAAAAAAACATACGCTGGTTTCAATTAACTGTGGGGTTTACGCGCTTTGCAAATCATTGTATTCTGTTCTTGTTTGCATTTTACTCAACGTCCCAACTTTTTTTGCAATGGGGTTGTGTGTGTGTGTGTGTGTGTGTGTGTGTGTGTGTGTGTGTGTGTGTGTGTGTGTGTGTATGTATATATATATATATATATATATATATATAAAAAAAATAAAATAAACAAAATTGCTTACTTATTAATTATAAATTTGGCTATTTTAGATTTTGCCAGCCCTCTGATTTGTAAGATATATTAACTGTGAGGAATCATAATATTTAATTGGGCAAGTGAAAATAAATCCCAAATTGTACACAACTCCTTTGGCAATTAGAAAATGAAGAAATGAAAAAAATGAAAAGGAATTGACAGTTGGCATCACAAACTAAACAAAATAATTAATGTAGATAATACATAAATAATGAGCAAAATCTCCCCTTGGTTAAGAGGATAGCTCCTCACTTGCTCACTGTCATGTTTAAGTTTAAGTCGATTTGATTATGGTGCAGATTGCTGGCAAAAGCCTTATTATCGCAAGTAACTTGGTTTTTAAGACACATGAGTCTTTATCACTTCCCCTTACTTCACACAGGCATAGGAGCTGTTTCTACAGCGAAATACTGTAGTTTGTGAAACATTCTTACACCTTAAAACTAAGAGCCTTAAATGCAGTCAGACACACGCTTTTTATAACTACCTACTGAAACCAGCTAGTTAGGAGTTACTTTTAACCTTAAAGGCACTCAGTGAAAAAAATAGGACCAAGGGTCCTGTAGCTTACCGGCAAGCGATCTTATAGCGATGATACAAGTAATGACGAATTCATGTGAAGTTTGACCTTCAAATCATTGAAGGTCAATATCAAGGTCACTAAATAAAAGTTCACAAACATTTATAAGACCTCCTTTATGTCTGTAATACAATCCTAAGCTCTGAAGCAGTTTTGGTGACACGAGTCATTGAAAATTAAATATGTGAATACTGATCTCAAAAGGTCACAGAAGGTCAAGTTGAGGTCAGCAAATGGACTTCACATACATCTTCCTAAATGTCTCTATACAAACCTTGGTTCTATTTGTGACCATTTTGGTGATACAAGTCATTGTAATTTCACCATGTTGAGTTTGACCTTCAAAGGTCACCGACAGTCAAGTTGAATGTCACCAAATGAACGTTCATATGTGAGTTCCTAAATGTCTGTAACACAAACCTAGGCTCCATCTGTGACTATTTTAATATTTTCAAGCCTCAGAGCATTTGAACATTGAAACATCTTGCTTTCAAGTGTGACCTTTCAAGGTCATCTGAGGTCAACTTTAACACTACCAAAATATAGGTCATATATGACGTCCTATATGTCGATAATACAAACTCAATCTCTATCTGCAACCATTTAGCTTCCACAGGCCATCCTGCATATTCTCCATAAGACCCAATGTTAGAGTACAGTGCCCTCACTAGACCCACTTCCGTTGATTCAATCAAAATGGAGCTCGCACTGTATATTGACGGTACCAAGGTAAGTTGATTGCCTGATTTAGAAAAAAATTTATCCAGCACTTTTTGAGAAATATTTTTTTTAAATTTCTAAGTCCTATCTTTAACATTGAGGCCAAAATTTTAAGGGCACATAAAATGGACAAGAATGATTCAATCAAAAATCAAAAAAAAAAAAAAAAACTTCCAGAGATATGGTCTAGTAATATATTATGTCAAATTCACAGGAAAATTCATCAGGCCAAAAAAAAGATAAAAAATGTCCTGGACGATAGACGCCAAACCACGACAATAGTTTATCGGCGCATAGGGCCGATAAGCTAAAAATTAGAAAGATGAATTTGATTGTTTTCTATCTAACAGTCTGAAGGACCCATATATAAGAACCCATTGTATACGGCTGGAAGTCGTCTTTTCAGTATGTATGCAGAAAAAGAAGTACAGTATAAATCCACTGCAACTTTTTAAACAATGCCAGTGCGTAACAGAGAACTTGCAGGTCATCTGACAATTTAAGTCTCTATCTTCAGGGTAAATGGAAGTGATTCATCTTCCTTATATCACTGATCAATTCTGATGAAGGTTCACTGTTTTGAAACAGCAAAACACAAGGAGTATCCCAGTTTTCATTATGAAATGCCCCTTTAAAAGGCTTTATAAATATGGCCCCAGGAAAGTGTGTCACTGAGAACCAGTTCCACTTTGGCCTTCATGCGACACATGGGTAGTCTGATTTGGCAAATGAGGAGACATTGAGAAATTACAGCTCATAATCGTTTATGGATTCTAAACAATAAACACGATGCAATCTTTGGAAGAGCGAAAAGATATTCCCCTCGAAACAGAGCCCAATAAGGGCACCACTTTCCTGAACTCTTCAAATGACTGCCTGAGCAGAAGTCACTTCACCACACTACAAATAAGCTTCCTTTCTGGCTGTATAGATTTTCTTGCTACCTCATTGAAACTGCCTTCCGACTACCCCCCCTCCAAGCGCGCGCACACACACACACGCACACACAAACCTCATAAACACATACAAATACACACACACAATACACACCCTATCCAGGCTGCTGTATCTGAGAACATAAAAAGCAGTTTGTTGTTGCCATTTTTGGATAAAGAGAAATGCTTGCGGGCAAACGCAGCAGTAGCAGAAATATTATCCATGCTTATAGTGGGTAATCTAGATATTTAAGACCTCCCTGCAGTGATAGTGCGAACCGTATAAACACACAAAAGGGCCAGGAGAGATCGTAATGTCTGTAAATCGCACGCAAATATAGCCAGAGATACAGCATTAGCCTCCAGCAAACGATACAGATTTAATACTGATGGTAGGCAGAACTCACAAACTACTGCAGGAAAGAATGGTTAAAATAAGATTTAATTTCCATGAAATGAATGAAAAATATATTCCTCAACAGGACGGGACACAGTCGAGAGTAGGGGAGAATGAAGTTTCATGGAACCATAAATAGATCTGAGCCAAAATGGAGGGTCAGCAGTGCGGCACTGCATTCGAGATGGAAAATGATGTAACCTGCAGACTCGTACAAAGGAAAAGACTGGAGGAATATTGGGCGGCGGCGTGTTGCATTTTTTGAAATGGAAGGTAATGTAAACTGTGTGGCGCAGTGCTGAAGATCAGAGGAACTGTGACCAGCTATACAGTGCCAGAGATGGGCTGTAGACACAGCAGCAGTGCGGTACATTGCCAGTGGTAGGAAGAAGTGTGCACTGCAGAATAGAGCTTCAGGAAGCTGTGTGAGCAGCGAGGTTCAGTGTTAGAGGTGGGCTCCTGGGTTAGCGCTTCAGGGAGCAGCAGTGTAGTGACAGCTGGTACAGAACTGCTGTATTGCTGACTGTGTTCGGCAGCAGTACAGACTCAGGGGCTGCAGCAGGGAGACGCACAGTGCTGTGAAGATCAATATAACTGCTCACTGAAACCATCTGATACATTCAACCTCTGCCAGTGGACGTGAACATGTACACACGTACACACGTTTACACAAAAACACACACGCATTGGCACAAAAACACGTATAAACATAGGTACGCACAAACGCATTGTGAATCACACGTTCAAGTGCACATACACACTCTTAAAAATACATATTCGCACACAAGCAAATGCAAGCTCATGGAGTCTGGCCCAACTTCAGCAGCAGTATCATGAAGGACAGAACGCATGGCATCTGTTTCTAAAGGGGGCAGAGACAGGGGAGAGCAGAGGTGGAGTTTGCCGTCACATGGGGCCTAATCAGCAGCCAGATGCAGGACCCACCCCTGGTTACTCCAGCGTAAATGTAGGAAGGACAGAATCAGCATGAAAGGGCTTCTTTGATGTCATCATCATAAATAAAATACATGTCCTTGTCTCTAACCTCACAGCACAGCATGCAGGTCGTGGATTTGATTCTGGCTGAGTCTGAGAGCAATACTTCTGCACCTTCGCAAATGGAAACGCACGCGGCGGTAATGTTTTCCACAATTTTGCTCATTGTAAACAACATATATTTGGCCTACTCCCAGTATAGAAGTTTCCTGCTCTGAAATAAAAGTGTTTGCGTCTCAAGGGGTTGGACAGCGCAAAAGGAGATGTGTCAATGCATAAGGCTGGTGCTTTGCAATTTTTGTGCCACAAAGTGCATTTGTATTTTGACTCACTCGAACCACGTTTTAACAAAAATGCTGTCCCTCTATCGCGGTTTCATGTGACGGAAGCGCAGCCAGCAGAGTGAATCGCAAATAAATGCATATCGTTTCCTTTCTATTTTTATTTTTGTTATGTACCCAATAAAATATGCCCACAAAATGGTGGTGGGGTCTGATATGAAGGGGATGGTGAAAGGGTATTCTTATACAAGTGAATATTTTGTGTGGAGGAAATACAAATTATTTATTTCAGTATCACGGCTTGCCCTTGTCTTGATACCACGATTGCCATTTTATATATGATTCAATCGCCCGCATGTTTTCATACTAAACGCATCAGCAGGTGATTCAACCTCTATTCAAACGTCTCCATGCATTATCACATTGGAGCCGGGCGAGTTAGGTGCTCGTTTTTCACCCGACTAAATTGCCAGTTCGCTATGGCATTACCTAACTGGATTTAAAGGGAGTAATAGTGGCTGATCTGATTGGCCTTCATGGAACCAAACCCCCACTGTACCCACAGGTAATTCGTTGTTCTTTGTCCAATCCATTTGACAACAGCAACCAGCCACTCTATCACCTCCTGCCAACGAATTACCGATTAAAGTTGAACACGCCCAGTTTTAATCTGCAATACAGTCAGCACTTGCATTTGCAGACTGCATTTAGGTTGTCAAAATAGGGCCTTGAATGTTCTCGCAGGGTAAATGGAGAGTAAATTGCCCTGAGGTATGAGGATGCAAGTGAACCCAGGTGAGTGATCCCAGCAATGCCTTAGCAGACAGTCTAGAGTTCCCTCTCCTCGCCCATTACACACCATCCCTGACCAGAAAGAAGTGGTTTAGATTGTGGATGTATGGACAGTTATCCTCACTAAGAAAAGACTGAGTGAGTTTTTTATTCTTTCCATGCTGTCAACAACCAGAGGACCTGCTGTAACTTCTTTCTCAATTACCTAGTTTTTCCAACATCAAAGGCTTTGCCTTTCATCTTACTTGGACCAAGTATTCCTGGCATTTATAACATGAGGTTGCAGCTACATCACTGTTGCTTTTCATCAAAAAAGTCCAAGACTACATCAGGACCAATCGCTACTGGAGCAAAGTGGAGATAAGCACTTAACTCAAGTGCCCGATAACTGCACTAACTTCACTGTAGCTAAACTGGAGCTTTAAGCAAAAACCTTGCAAGTACCATCCAATATACCTTTGCCTCCAGACTATTGGCTGCCTCTACTAACCCCTTAAAGTGTATATTGCAGGTTAATTTTCCAAAGATTTTGCACAATTTTCTTGTGGGAAATAAATATCTGAATGATTATACATCATATTTTATGTTGTTGGTTATCAGAAAACGGAATATAATACGAAAAAGTAGGTACTTTTTACTGCGGTTTACAACGCTCCCATAATGCAATGCCTACTTCACGAAAGGTAGAGAAGAGCCTGTCAGAGTACGACAGTCAATGAGCCTGCACTATACAGCAGCTTGCAATGGTGAATTATTGTGTTTGTGCAGGGTGTAAGAATTCATCCTAAACAGGGCACAGGGTCCATTCGTTCCCTGTCAAAAATAAACAAATTTTATGCCAGTGGGTTCAACTTGTCCACGTCAGACGGGCAAATTTTTCGTACGCTAATGTCACACTGCAGTTTCCATGGGATGACCATGGGGATGACACCGCCCACACAAGCACCTGTCAGAAATAGCGACAAAGGACACCTCTCCCTCTCTCTCTCTCTCTCTCTCTCTCTCTCTCTCTCTCTCTCTATCTCCCCCCAGATAGACCATAGCATTCCCATGAATCAGCTATGAAGTTTGATCAACACCAGATTAAGCCTGGCATTTGAGATTTCGTTTATTCGGCATGTCAACAATGATAATGTATGCGCACATGAACGTTCACACCCGCAGGAAAAAAACTGCCGTCACCGCTAGACTAAGATGTTGTAGAGCTAGTACCATACTATCGAAGCATGGGACAGTCAAGCGGATATGTTTACAACGTCAGGGTGAAGGGAGAATCCCGATAAAATAAACATCAGTTTGACAGGCGGGGTGGGAACTGGCAAGCTACACCCAGGCTAGCTAGCATGATCCCTTCGCTATCATTTAGCTAGTACATGTTTAGTCAACGTCTTCATCTGAACATATCAGATTATCACAACAGCTAGATGTACAGAAAATGTTGGCGTCTTCACTCAGTGTTATTCATACACCGTAAAATATGTGGCGGTGTTGGCGTTGTTACGGTTTTCACTGCTGATCGTAGACCAGCTCAAGCGCTAGTTGCTATATAGCTACTCAACAGGACACCTCGCCAACCCTCTACTCGTTTGCCTCCAACCATGCAAGTATTAATCAGTCTCTGAGGGCCAGTATTTGTTGGATTTTCTTCCCCTCTCTCACGCCTGACTGGCTCAAAATTATATAGTTGCGGCCCATCGCAAATTTCTGCAGTTTCTTGCCACCTCCCTATGCTCCCAATCACTCGCCATAGTAAGGTGAGGCTACGTTCCTCCACGACTCCCTTACGTGACGTTGTTACCAGGTTACGTTAAAAAAAAACCCATCTACTTCAGAAACAGACAAAAAGTGTCAACTAACGGCATTTGTAGATAGTTTTAGAAATACTGAAATACTGTATGTACATTTTGAAGGCTTTATGTACACATTAGCCGAGAGTAGTGTTTAACCTGCAATATACACTTTAAACTGCGAAGCGTCTGTTCACACCCCGTCGTAGACGAACCAGGAGGAAATGGCAGCACCTCCAGAAAGATGTCATGCTAACTATGAGCAGAGTAATGGTAACAGAGCACAGCAGAGTTCTGCTGTCTGGCGCCCCCTCTGGAAGAGGGAACCTGAGATTGGCTAAGGCGGGGCAGTGGTCAAGGTCAAGGGTCAAGGAATCTGTATTATCCCCTAAGGGGGGCAATTTGTTATACAGCCAACAGACAAACAAACTCAATCAATCTTCAGCACCGACAAATATCAAGTATAACAAGGACAGTGACTAAAACATATGAAATAAAATAAATAGATAAAATAAAAAATAAAATAGTAATAATAAAAATAGATAAAAACTTAATAAATAAATAAATAAAGTACTCAGTTGAGGGCGTTTAGAAAGCCAATAGCAGCAGGTACAAATGAGTCTTTGTATCTGTTAGTTATGAGGTGTGGCGCCTCACCAGCAGCAGCAGGAGCACGATGTCGGCGTTGTCGCACGCACAGGCCACGTGCAGAGGTGTCCACAGGTCCTCGTCTTGCTGGTTCACGTTCAGCCCCCTCTTGATCAGCACCTCTGCGGCCACTGCATTGTCATGGCGAGCGCACTGTGCAGGAGATAACAGAGGCACACGAGTCAGCGATGATCCCCGGGGATGAAGGCAGGAGCACACAACTAGAGCTCTGTAACACATACAGTACAATACACTGCAAATGTTTTCGGCGCGTGCAATTTTTCTTTTATTTGTTTCATTAAAATTTGGTCTTAGATATTTGTTTTTTTGTTTTCCACATTAATGTCTCTGTACATAAAAAGCACTTTTAAGACACCAAATATTAATTAAAGAAAACTGACTAAAAAGGTTTGTATTTTCCTAAAAAACTATTGATACAGGTAGTATATCCCTGACACAGACCTGATCTCAACATAATCAAAGCTGCCTGCGATTACCTTCAGAGTAAGACACAAGCGAGACGGTGAGTCTATACAGGAACTGAGGCAAGATCTTCAATAAGCTTCAAGCAACCAAATATCCATATATCTTATGAAACTATAAAATAGCAGGACAGTATTCCGTAATTTTTAGCAAAATGGTAGTCACACCTAATATTGATTTGATTTAGTTTTTAACAATACATAAATCTTTATAGTAAATTTTTCAATACTCAGAAACCATTGCTCTCATGATTTTTGGAAGCATCTTTGTCTCATGGAAATGTTTTTAATGTGCCTAAAACTTATGCACAGCACTGCACTTGTGACAATTTCAACAACAGCTGCATCAGGGGCTCTGAATTTCTATACTTCGGCAGGAGGGCACTCTGTGATTGGCTGATAAAACATTGCTGACATTAGCATAATGGCTAACGTCAGCTTGTTACCTGAGTAACTTTAAGCTAGGAGCCCTGCTCGCGCTTTAACGTCAGATGAAAATGAGATATACTGCCATTTCTTGCTGGTAGTGATTAGGGGTCGTGATTCTTCCATAAATGTTAATGAGTCTTCCCCTGCCATCGAGCATTTAGGAAATTTGCTCAGGGGGACAGCTTGTTCACTCATGGAAAAGCACTTCTGCCCATACGACTAAAGCCTGTCGAAAGTACAAGCACCAATCTCAGAACAGTTCTACTGCCCAACATCTCACCACATCCACCATGAAGCGAAACAACCAAATGGTTCCTAGGTCAGCTCTCATCTGAGCACTCTGATAAATACACCCTTACGTCTTATGTAGTGCATAGAGATAAACCATTTAAAATAAAGAGGTGTGTCAAAAGGCAGAATTCCTCCGAAGAATGCTGTGCCAGTGACCTTCAGTTGATTATAAGAGCAACTGATCAGCCAGGAAGTGGGAATCACTTGTTGAATCTAGAGACCATCAGGGATCGCACCAGCGATGCTGATACTGTTTTCAGTATAACAGTCCTCAGTGAGAGCGTATTCAAACCACACCCATCTTCAACCAGACTCGTCATTTTATCCCAGCTACTCACCTGTAACGTTTCGTGACTGCATCTTAAAAGGTTGCAAGGCTACTGTGTTCACAAGAATTGTCCACTAACAGACACACCCACGTACATATAAACACCGACCAACTGAAAACGATACCAGCATCACGATCACAGCCTGAGTTCACAGGTAGAAGAGACACAGGTAGGACCTCTTTTCTGACCCATGGGGTTTATCACCTATGGCAGCAAATGTCCTGTAGGCCATCTTGTATTTTTTTTCCAGAACATCTTTCAATATTGCTGAGATGAAATTGAAATTAAATATCTTCTTTAGGTGTACAATGGCAATGTTTAACCTAGAATTTGAACCCCTAACCTTAGATTTACAGGCCCAGTTTCCTAATGGAATGCTGCAATAAAGAAATATAACACAGATTTTTTTTATTTTTAGGGTATAGAGCAGTGATATCATTATCTGAGCATCGCTATATCCCCGAGAGCCTGGATTACAACAAACAGCTATTGCACTATTGCCACAGTGATTAATCGTGGGTGTGCGATGACACGATCCTTACAGCACTGATCTGAATAACAATCAACACTCTTTGTGACAGAGCATTCTCGGTATCAACGCTGTGTAACTCTTCAGTCATTGTGCCTGGCGTATAAAGTATTGTAGACCCAGGGAGTAACCAACTTACATTTTAATTAATTTAAATGGTTTTAATTTAATAGGATATTATTTTGAGGAATTATGTTCATGTTGGGAACATTTTATGAAACTGGAAAGTTATTTTGCATCAGCAAAATAACGTAAAATGCATTGTTTTATAATACTAATTGAAAATTAAGTGCTATGTCATTACTTCTAAACACATTGTGCAGGTCATAAAACAAAGTAAAAACAATGCGTTAGCCAGGGTTATAATTATTCTTATTGGCTTTATCAGGTATATAGATTCAAATATTCACAAAGAGTGCAGAATGTTAAACTAAATACAAAGCTATCAAAAAAAGTCCATATAAGCACCTCAACCAGACAGTACTTCCTATTCAAGTCCTCTCGATAAGCAAATTGCATATCTAATGATTTTCACATAATTTAATATCATTTACAATCTATAAACTTCAAAACATACATTTCCTCCAACACAGCCTCTTTGCCAGTTATAGTGTGACCGGCTTTACATATAAGCCATGCAGGAATTTTCAGAGTAATTAAATCAAAGGGACAATGCTGACAGAGCTATTGAATAAGAAGTCTCCTGCAGCACATTTAATATTGATAGCAGCAGCAGCACCAGTAGAAATAACTAGAGCCACCAAGGTTGCTATCAGTCACACATAACATACAGTCCTGTATCACAAAGAATGTCAATCACTGAGATCTGCAAAGAAAGGGAAAAGACAAAAGACAACTTAAAGACAAAAGGGTAAAGGCAATAACAACAGTGCAAACTAATGGACAGAGCAGCAGTGTGGAGCAGTGGTTAGAGCAGCAGTGTGGAGCAGTGGTTAGAGCAGCAGTGTGGTGCAGTGATTAGAGCAGCAGTGTGGAGCAGTGATTAGAGCAGCAGTGTGGTGCAGTGGTCAGAGCAGCAGTGTGGAGCAGTGGTTAGAGCAGCAGTGTGGTGCAGTGATTAGAGCAGCAGTGTGGTGCAGTGATTAGAGCAGCAGTGTGGAGCAGTGGGTAGAGCAGCAGTGGGGAGCAGTGGTTAGAGCAGCAGTGTGGAGCAGTGGTTAGAGCAGCAGTGTGGTGCAGTGATCAGAGCAGCAGTGTGGAACAGTGATTAGAGCAGCAGTGTGGTGCAGTGGTCAGAGCAGCAGTGTGGTGCAGTGATTAGAGCAGCAGTATGGTACAGTGATTAGAGCAGCAGTGTGGAGCAGTGATTAGAGCAGCAGTGTGGTGCAGGGTCAGAGCAGCAGTGTGGTGCAGTGATTAGAGCAGCAGTGTGGAGCAGTGATTAGAGCAGCAGTGTGGTGCAGTGATCAGAGCAGCAGTATGGTACAGTGATTAGAGCAGTAGTGGGGAGCAGTGGGTAGAGCAGCAGTGGGGAGCAGTGCTTAGAGCAGCAGTGTGGTGCAGTGGTCAGAGCAGCAGTGTGGAGCAGTGGTTAGAGCAGCAGTGTGGTGCAGTGATCAGAGCTGCAGTGTGGTGCAGTGATTAGAGCAGCAGTGGGGAGCAGTGGGTAGAGCAGCAGTAGGGAGCAGTGGTTAGAGCAGCAGTGTGGTGCAGTGGTCAGAGCAGCAGTGTGGAGCAGTGGTTAGAGCAGCAGTGTGGTGCAGTGATCAGAGCTGCAGTGTGGTGCAGTGATTAGAGCAGCAGTGGGGAGCAGTGGGTAGAGCAGCAGTGGGGAGCAGTGGTTAGAGCAGCAGTGTGGTGCAGTGGTCAGAGCAGCAGTGTGGAGCAGTGGTTAGAGCAGCAGTGTGGTGCAGTGATCAGAGCTGCAGTGTGGTGCAGTGATTAGAGCAGCAGTGGGGAGCAGTGGGTAGAGCAGCAGTGGGGAGCAGTGGTTAGAGCAGCAGTGTGGTGCAGTGGTCAGAGCAGCAGTGTGGAGCAGTGGTTAGAGCAGCAGTGTGGTGCAGTGGTAAGAGCAGCAGTGGGGAGCAGTGGGTAGAGCAGCAGTGTGGAGCAGTGATTAGAGCAGCAGTGTGGAGCAGTGATCAGAGCTGCAGTGTGGTGCAGTGATTAGAGCAGCAGTGGGGAGCAGTGGGTAGAGCAGCAGTGGGGAGCAGTGGTTAGAGCAGCAGTGTGGTGCAGTGGTTAGAGCTGCAGTGTGGTGCAGTGGTCAGAGCAGCAGTGTGGTGCAGTGGTAAGAGCAGCAGTGGGGAGCAGTGGGTAGAGCAGCAGTGTGGAGCAGTGATTAGAGCAGCAGTGTTGTGCAGTGATTAGAGCAGCAGTGTGGAGCAGTGATTAGAGCAGCAATGTGGAGCAGTGATCAGAGCAGCAGTGTGGAGCAGTGATTAGAGCAGCAGTGTGGAGCAGTGATCAGAGCAGCAGTGTGGAGCAGTAATTAGAGCAGCAGTGTGGAGCAGTGGTTAGAGCAGCAGTGTTGTGCAGTGGTTAGAGCAGCAGTGTGGAGCAGTGATCAGAGCAGCAGTGTGGAGCAGTGATTAGAGCAGCAGTGTGGAGCAGTGATTTGAGCAGCAGTGTGGAGCAGTGGTCAGAGCAGCAGTGTGGAGCAGTGATTAGAGCAGCAGTGTGGAGCAGTGATTAGAGCAGCAGTGTGGAGCAGTGGTTAGAGCAGCAGTGTGGAGCAGTAATTAGAGCAGCAGTGTGGAGCAGTGGTTAGAGCAGCAGTGTGGAGCAGTGATTTGAGCAGCAGTGTGGAGCAGTAATTAGAGCAGCAGTGTGGAGCAGTGGTTAGAGCAGCAGTGTGGAGCAGTGATTTGAGCAGCAGTGTGGAGCAGTGGTCAGAGCAGCAGTGTGGAGCAGTGATCAGAGCAGCAGTGTGGAGCAGTGATTAGAGCAGCAGTGTGGAGCAGTGATTTGAGCAGCAGTGTGGAGCAGTGGTCAGAGCAGCAGTGTGGAGCAGTGATTAGAGCAGCAGTGTGGAGCAGTGATTAGAGCAGCAGTGTGGAGCAGTGGTTAGAGCAGCAGTGTGGAGCAGTGATTTGAGCAGCAGTGTGGAGCAGTGGTCAGAGCAGCAGTGTGGAGCAGTGATTTGAGCAGCAGTGTGGAGCAGTGATCGGAGCAGCAGTGTGGAGCAGTGATCGGAGCAGCAGTGTGGAATAGTTGTTATAGCAGAAGTTCAGAGGTCAGAACAGCAGTGTGCAGAGTTGGTCAGGGCAGCAGGTAGAGCCGCGGAGCGCGACAGTGAAAGCTAAATAAGTTTGTCACAGAGCTGACAGCATTGACCCGGCACAGCTGCTCAGGGACGGGACCTATTTAACAGGTAAAGCAGACTCCGCTGGTGATGTACAGAATACGCAATCACCAGACAGGACAGAGCTACTCTCCCGTAAGGAACTCCACACAGCTCACACGAGCTCAGTCAAGTCGAGTGTGCTGTGTTAATGAGGACAGCGCATCGGGGAAGGTGAAGGCAACGTTTCGCCCCCTGCGGCTCGGCTCCGTGCGTAAAATTAAGAGCAGTGAAGGGAATACAGATGAGCGTACAGAGTGTGAGAGCACAGGCTTACCAGATGCAGGAGGGACCCTCCGGACGATGTGGGAGTACTGGGGTCAGCTCCATCCTTTAGCAGCTTCATCACTGAAACATTAAAAGCGACACCGATGACAGCCCTGCTTCAGTGCCGACCGGCAGTCTTAATCTTTTTAAACGAATCTCCGTGACCACTAGTCAAGTCTCAGATGAGTCCAATGTAGTTTAACAACCATGACAGGGTTTCTTTCTGTGAGCCGTGGCTATTCTGTTCCGTACCAATACCCCAGATAAGGCCGCAGTTAATTATAACCACAGTTCTTTTTTTGGACTCCTCTGTTCTTCGCTTCTTTTTGTTCTTTCCCTGCCGGAGGACGACCGCAGCGGAAGCTGAACGAAAGCCGTGAATGATGAGCATGCTCTTCCTCAGATGATTGAAATGTGCTTTTTAAACGAGCGGTCATGATAATCCTCACTCAGAGTCAGACAAGGACATTCATGCGGGGACAATAACTGACCACAGGGACCTGGTCTTTGTGATAAATGAACAATTTTAGCGGCTCCTATTTCAAGGGATACTGTTTTAACTTTGTTCTACATGACACTTTGGATAATATATGCTATCAGTGTGCAAGTATGTTCAGCTGCCTTAAAAAATCATCTCAGACTCTCGACTTGAGTTTGTTGACTGGTTAATGCCTGTACTGGGGGAGGGTGGTTGAATTTGAGGGTGTTTGGTGGGCTTGAGGTCAAGGTTTGGTTTCGTGGCTGGTCTGAGGCAACACCAGCTGGGTAACTGGCTCAGTCTGAAACAGACATCACTATAAGATGACGAGAATGAATTTAACATCACATTCCTGCCCAACCAAGACCCTGCTGAGGCATAGCAGACAAACTCTGCATTAGCCTCTTGACAGATGGTGAAAGGTAAAGACGCACCTGACCTTGTCCTCTCCTCTGACTTAATAAACAGGGCATGGGGCAGGGACATGGCTGCTCTGCTGGCAGCGAGCGACTGAGGCATCGTTGTTGAAATGAAGACATAAATCCCCCTCGTAACGACTGAAGAAACCCCTAAATACACATCTGAGTCGCCCAAATGGCAACTGGCAGGAGCTTTTAACGGAGATGCACAGGCAGAAAGACCTGCTGTCTGACAGACATCACTGCAAAAGCACACTGCTGGCTTTCTAATATTGCTATTACACCCTTGTGCAAATAAATGGAAACAAGCTGCTATGTTCTGCAATTATTTCAGTCTTTAATCCCAATTCATGTTCTCAATCAAAAACCTGTCTTTTTGTCTTCATTTTTGCTTTTCTTTCAGCAGGATAAAAAGAAATCAAACTGCATAAGAAATCTCATTATATTTGTGGGGTGTGTGACGTAAAAATTGTGAATGCTCAGTTATTACATTGTACATCAATTGGTATTGCATCATGTGTTTCTTATTTATTTTGTGGTCTTTTGTTTCCCTGGCTAGTTAATTGTGAATTGTGAATCAGACATTGTGTGTGATGGATGTACCCCTAAAAAAGTGCATGAAGATCATGACTTTGCATGAACACATCAGCATGTCATACAGGCATTTTACAAGCGAGGAGTCCACTTGCAAAACCTTCTAAGTCAAGTTAGTCCATTTTTTAGAAAAATCTGATTTTTTGGTAGGCATAGAAATTATCTTCCATAAATACCAATTTTCACTATACTGAAACTATTAGCCTTGCAGACATAGTCCATGAGGCAATTCTTTTTTTTTTTCAAGAAATTACTTTGATTTTGCAACAGAAACTTTTGACTTAGCAGGTTTTGAAAGTGTTTAAACCAGCCCCGCTGCTCAATAGGTGAAGGTATTTGACTCAGGACCCACTCTGCATGCAACGCAATGCTACAGACAGTACAGTGGTTGGATAGTTGCTATGACAATGACAACATTAACATGAGTCCATGGGTTCAAATCCCCCTTTTATGGTATCACTATCGTCAAGTTTTCCTGAACTACCCAAACCAGTTAGAGTTGGAGAAAGCAAAAGCTGAACAGGCTATAAAAGCTCGACTGTGATTGGTTCCTTCTTGCAAACAAAAACAGAATCACGCTTTCCACGTTGGCTGATGACTTAGCAGAATTTGACAGAGTTTTACTCCTTGACTTTTCGCGTTCTGACAGAGTTTCGCTTTTTCCATCACATTTTATAACATGATTTGGTAGGTTTTGAAAGTGGAGCTATCAGTGGGACATGTGCAGGTGCCTGAAAGAGAGGCTAAGGGAGATAACTCATTTATTTTCAAAACTTGACTTAGCAGGTTTTGCAAGTTGACTCCTCAAGTTCAGTTGATGTCAGTCTTTCAGTCTTAAAAACTGAGGTCATATCATATATTAAATAATATGATTCATGATAAAAGTCTCGTTGAAATTTGAAAAAAATATATAATTTATTTTTTTTCACTGCTTGCTTCAATTATTTTCCACAAGGGTTTATTTCAGTCTGTGTGCTGAGTGTATTTTTATATTTTCATATGTGCAGTTTTGAGAGTTCTGCACTGCTCATGAATACAAAGTTTTATCAAGCCTACTTCAAGTATTATAGATGTGCAGTCGAGTGCCGAATTGAACGAAGCCAGCCGCCCACCAAGGCCACGAAAATCCATAAGGAAAGAAGTGCACACAGACGCTGGGAATATCGCTTTACGGAGCAGAGCAGAGCAGTACATGTGAAATGGTGTTTGGAGCCAAGCACAGAACAAACAATTTTAGAACTTAACCCTTCAGCGCCGTGGGCAACTATAGCTGACCAATGATGTAAGATATCAAAGTCAGATGCTGTTGAAAACCTATCATGTGGCAACTTGTTTAAAAGAGCTCCCGCAGGGGAGCTCTTTTAAACAAGTTGCCACATGATAGGTTTTCAACAGCTCAGGATAACTATATTTTTAATTCCTTGAAAATGTATTCGACGCTCAAAGGGTTAAGGGGCTGCCAATGGCTTCCCAGCTGAGAGCTAGCGCTCACCTTCTGTTTCTGTGCTCAATTCCTATTTGAGCATGGCACACAATGCAGGAGACTCTGATCACCAGGAAAAGCAAGATGAGCCAACATGATGTTGCGTGATCTAGTGGTCTCCAGCACTGTTCCAGGACAGCGACCATCTTGAAGGCTTTCACTCCAACCAAAGCAAAGCGCACATCCTGATGAGCTGCTAATTAGCCAGATCAGGTGGGCTAAATTAGGGTTGGAATAAAAAAACTACAAGGCTGTGTCCGAATAGTTGAAAAATTACATCTTATCGTCTAATTCCTAACCACTTTTCCTTAACCTCTGTGTAAAACGTCATGAGGTAAAGAAATGGTGTAAAGGGGACTCTTTCACAGCTTAGGAAGAGAACCGCTAAAAAAGAGAATCCGAATGCACTTACACGAGACACAGTGATCACCCGTCTCCTGCCCATCATGTTTGTTTGTTTTTGTGATTGGCCGGATGGACGGTCATTGCGGAATTGCGGGATAGCATTTCCTCCTTTCTTTTCGAAAAGGATGGTTCAGTGTACCCTATGCTAAAGATGATAAATTAGGAAGCATTGTAGCACCTTTCCTTTACATTTAAAGAATCCGAACACTCTTATCATGGCTGTCACGTAAATACTTCCGGATCGTTTTCTGGGAGCTAGGAACTTTGCTAAGCAAAAAAGATTATTCGGACGCAGCCCAGGATGTGTAGCTCTCCAGGAACAGAGCTGGAGATAACATGCTCTTGAGTCAGATGACTGACCTATATGTATCTATCTATCTATCTATCATAGAGCTCTTTGAGAGATTATTGATCTTGGTGAAAGAGTCTATTTCGCTCTCTTATCATTCCATTAATCCCTTAAAACCTACAGATTCATATATGTTGGATTTGGGGAAAAATTAGACAAACATCCCATAGTGGAAATTTAGATATGTCTCATCTTTCCCCAAACCCCTTCTTATGGGTCCCTCAAATGTAGCTGCTGTATTCAAACCTGTGGAAATTCAGGCCTATTTTAAATTCTAGTGGAGACTGCATGCTTTCCAACGAGCCCAAATATGTTCTGCAGAATTTAGTGAAATGTGCATAAAATGATGACCAAGATCAAGATATTTTCTTTTCTATGTAATGTCAAGGCCATAAAAACATAACGTCCTGGGTTTGAATATTTCCCTAAAAATACGGTAAGAGCAATGTACCTTCAGTGAAGCGCTTGAATCTGCAGATACAGAGCAGTATGTGCGACATTGTCCCACAATATGAAAAAAATGCATTTGAACCTAATTAAGGGAAAACTTCAGTAAAAAGTCAAGAGTTTAAGGGGTTATGCATTGGGCAGCCTTGATCACCATGACTGCAGAGTATCCGGATAGAGGACACGTGCAGTGATGTTAATGGACCATAATGCCACGCGCACTGAGAATTATCTCACAATATTTCCAATGAGATAAAGAGGTTGAGGAAGACAAAGAGCAGGAGAGACAGTGCGATAAGGAGAGAAAGAAAGCTAGACAGACTGCAGGGCTCCTCTTAATGAGACTGACTATATAGCCTTATCCTGATGTGATCTCTGGGCTCAGAAAAAAAAACTGCAAATTGGTCTCAAGTTTGCTGGACTGGGTTGTTGGTTGCTATAACCGTGAAAGTAATTATGGCTGATTCTGTCATCCAGCAATGTACAGCATATCTGCTTTCCTCGATTCGAAGATCTCTCTCTGTGGGGGAGCAAGCTAATATACTGCCACTGACCCAGTTAAACAGCAATCAATCAGCAATTCTTCCACCCCACAAGGAACCGCAATTCATAGACAGATGGAGCGTTCAGCGTTGCCCCACCCAAACAGAGACCCCATCCTACCCCCAATCAACTCTGTGCTCCCACTGATGTTACGACTTATTCAACGAAAACCAGTGCCCCCTCGCAAACTTCCCACCCCGACCCAAACCACCAATCCCATTCCCGCAAGAGTGCATGGGCATTCCCAGGGTTCCCGCACACAATCACTTCACCAAAAAAAATAAATCAATGCCGTCTCCTCGATCTCCCAACCAGCTCCTTTTTAGAAAGTGTAACAAACACTCCATTCAACTCTATGTTTCACCCCTGCATCCAAATCTGTCACAAATCTTTGGTTGGTGAAAACAAGTATCGAAGGAAACATAGCTTTTCACTTGGGAGTCGATGTTGTAATAAAATCTGATATTATGGTGCGCTGGCTTATATTCAGTAAAACATTTGCTGCCACATTAATACATACATCCATTTCTATTCCCATCATAGAAATCTGCGGGCCTCTCTTGTTCTTCAAGGCCTTTGGTGACTTTGCAGACCTAACTTCTGCAGATAAAAGGAAAGTTTTTTAGCGAAGTGAAAGACAGCGGGGGTGGGGATGGGAGCGATAAGATGAGACAAATGCTTTGAAAGACTATTGAAAAAAATGAAGTTATCGAGGACGGGCAAAAAACGTACATGAGGAAGGATGTATGAGATAGAGAAATGCTGTCCAACACCACTATAAGGAACAGAGTCGATAAGATACAGTTTTGGATAATGAAAGCGTCAGATAAAAAAGATGGAGAGGCTGAAAAACTGAACAACCATAAAGAGGAAACGACAAAGGTAAAAATGGAGGGAGGGAGTGAGACAGAGAGAGAGGTTTGAAGATAGATAATGGGAGAGAAAAGCCGCATCAGTGCTCTGGCTCATAACAGCTTTATCTGGCAACGTTTACCCTTCCCTGGCAGCTGCTGTGGTGTGACGGAAATCAGTGTGGCAGGCAGGAGAGAGCGATGCGTATGCCAGGCTGGAGAGTTCCCATCCCACTCCACCATTGAGCCCCACCCCGTCCCTCTCCCCCTCACTGATTCAGGGAAGGTAGCTGACAGAAAGAGTTTTCAATTGCTGGATCACTGACTGATTTCCAAAAATTGATACTCATTACCATAGACTGTATAAAAAGATGGACGGAGCAACCGTGACGTCTCTCATTGGTCTCGGCATACCATTTAGGAAGTCTCGAATTTGGCAATTTGAACGGCGCCATTTTGTCATTTTGAAACCGGATGTGATTCCTATTGGATGAGAGCGTGAATTGAAGATCCAGGGAGGAGCGAGGGGTGGATCTGACCGTATCTGACGAGGACCAGAGGAGAGCCACGCCCCTAGAGCATATTGTTGCTTTATCCTTTATTCTTGTCTATTTGGGACCATAATCTACAAAAATGAACATCATGATATATATCGAAGGAGACTTGAAACTTGTGATAGATACCATAAAGAAATGTGGAAAATACAACGTAATTATAGAAATAATAAATCAGGTGGGAAAGTAGGGTCATTTTCTCGTAGACTTCTATAGGATTGAACTTCTTTCTGCAACCACCGACATCGCCATCTGCTGGCCATTAAATAGAATGCAATTTTTAGAGATTTCCGCATTGGCCTCAGTTTTCAGACCCAGGTGCTGCGTCCATCTTTTTATACAGTCTATGCTCATTACATTCGCTCATCTACAAGAACCATTCCTTTGCAAAAGATGTGTGGGTAAGGTATTTTCAGTACAGGTTGAACAATGCAAAATGAGTCATTTTCATCATTTTTTCCAGTGAGGCAGTTAAGAGGGGAATTTATGCTTCAGACTGCATATACTGCATTGGTATAATCTTTTCCATTAATTCCACTTATCTGTTGAGGGAACATGCCTGTACCGTGATTAAAATAGAAGTTACAAAGTCCAAGTAATATTTCCTGCTTCTCGCTCAATGCTTACACAAGCAAACAGGTGTGAATTACATTACACAAATAATTTGATACTTATGGCACAAAAATACATATCCACTCACAATGGGACCAGGATTTTGTACATCCATGATTTGTCTTTCAAAAAATTCCCAACATAGAACTATTATATGCACATTTAAGGACCTCCCAATCCCATTCTACAAAGCAAAAGTAAGAGTATTTATTCCATAAGTCTGATTGCTGACTTAGAATGAAGAGACAGTTGAATTTCACTGGACTGACTTGGTATACCTGAATCTCATCAAGCACAATGCATCCATACCCAACTGGCTGCCCTAGTTAGTATCCATAACTCTGTTTTCATGGCAGCTTCTGCATTATCAAGAATGTGAGGTTCCCAAAAGGGACTAAATCCTGGTCCTGGAGGTTTTGGGTATAGGGTCTAGTGGGGTACTCGATATTATGGCAGTGTGCATCTGTACTTAGCACTTATTTGATGAATTAAAGCAGTTATTCATATTGTTCCTTCATTTCAGCGGGTTTTATTGTGCCATATTAAGGTTAACACTAAAGACCATGATCACAGCAGCTGTCGTAGCAAAGTGGGCATTGCTTGTAGTGTAGCGCTTACAGTATCGCACAGAACACACCCATTTTCAAACTAAGCCTTCCTTTTAATCACAGCTATCTACCAGTAAAGTTTGAAGGCTGTATCTGAAAAGGTTGCAATGGTACAGTGTTCACGAGAATTGTCAACAGACAGATAAACAGCTAGACAGACAGTTGCAAAAATGCTCAGAACAACATCCTGCTAGGGTTATAGTTGAGTAATTTTACTGTGGTTTAGCCTGATGACAAGCAGACACATGGATCAACTGAAAAGAATACCAGCGTCACTATCCCGGCTGGTAACAACAGCCAGCAAACGGCAGTTAGGACCAGTCCTGACTTGGACCTACTTCACACTCAAGTATTTCCAGTATTTCCATCATACACAGTGTCAAGACCACCCTAAGTACTACATCTGGGGAGGTTCTCAGGTAGAACTACTATTCTAACCTGATCAAAGAGAAAGATATGCAAGAATGTATCTGGTTTTGTATTATATTGGTATGCTTGCTTACGCCAGTTTGTGAATAGATCTGTTCAAACGCGTACAGAAATGCTGAGAGCCGTTACAGCTATTCCTTATTTGGATTCAGGAGGGGAGCAGCTCTGGACTGTGATCCCATTCATGAAACTGCGTATCTATTACTCACTTGTCACTGGAGTCATTTTTCTCGATGGTTGCGGCTCTGACAACTGAGGAAGTGCACAATTCAGGCAGCAAAGCTGTCTAAGGACACAAATAAATGGAGCCCAATAATTGATTTGAAACTGCAACTCACTGGTCCAAAGCTCAATAAAATGGCTTCTATCATAGGAACTTGAAACTTTTTTTGATGATTTAACAGTTCTCAACAGTTATAAAGACTTGAACTACCATAATACTGAACTAATCAATCTTAATTTACGTAGTAGCCTGTGCAAAAAAAATGCACTACCTATTTTCGAAATAGGTAAAAGGAGTACGAACGCTGGGTCCTCTAATGCTTGCCTATTTGCGCGAACCTATTTAGCTGACTTCATTGTGGGGCATTGCAGATGTAGATAACAGCAGTCTAGCAGCAAACCAACTTTGAATTTCATCATTATGTTGTTAACATTGACTTGCTCCGAGTCAAAATGACAGATCCATTGTTAAAGTCATCAGTAATCTCAGTGTGATGGACCGCATCAATATTGTCTATGTCTGTGTTCTTTATTTTGTTGGACTGAAGTTGTTAGCAGGAGGCACAGTCAGTCCATAAAGCCCCTTCAATCCTGAGCAAGCAAGAGGAGTGAAATTTCAAAATGATGAATTATGTTGGAGATGTTATGTCTCCTAATCACCTTCTTTTCAGTGTTTATTGGGTGCATATTTTTAACATTCCATGTTGAAATGTTGCATTTGCATGGATATTTAGTGCCACTTTAAGATGTAATCTGTCCTGTATAGATGGGGGTTATCAAAGTTGTGGGTGTTAACAATGTGCAAATGCTTATCAAAGTTAAGTTCTGTCAGCCGAGCCAGAGGGAAATTCAGAGCTGGTTTAAAGAAGTGTAAAGACCATTAATGACTTGCGACACACCTTGCGAAGGAAGGCTGGAAGCGCGGATAGAGGCCACTGGGATGTCCAAGGCTGGGTTTGACAAAGTGCGCTTGACAGAGGCAAAATAAAAGGCTTGAATGGTCAGCCTTAGTCATCACGAATGCTAATGTGCCCCCAACTGCTAAAGATCCATCGTATCTGATTCATGATACCAGGTCAGTCAGAGTTTCAAATTATTTCTCACCGTTTCCCCAGGAGCCAGCCAGTTTACAGCACCTTTCCAACAAGAATTAGTAAAACGTAAATGACGATAGATACTAACATTGGTAATTGTGACAAACTGATACCATTAAAAAGGGTCTAACAGTTTTGCATTTTGTAAAAGGCCGATACGTCTTCATTGTAATGAGGCGGGGGGGATGGTGTTCAGGCATGAGGGTTTGGTCATGATAATTAATTTGTTTTGGCTGCTCGGTGATGTTTTATTAATGATCTGAATCACTCCATTCTCCCGATCCAGTCAGACTATGACAGCTCCTCCATGCTGAGTGTTGTCCCTGGTTTTATGGCCCTCAACGGTGCTCTTGGTGGGAACATGTTTGTTGATGAATGAATCAGTCTTTTGCAAAGATTCATGACTGAACGACCCCCCCGACCCCCTGCCACCACTCGCATAATTAATTCCTTGCGGCAGTCAAAGAACACAATCCCCGCTATTTAAGTAATTAAAAACCGCCTATTTAAAATAAGCCTGATAAAATATGACCTAATTACCTCTGGGCCCGTCGTCGGAACATGTTTGCCGATTTAATGAGAGCCGCGCGGCTGTATGTGTCGCGGTGCTTTATGAGCGACGCTTCGAGAGGATGAGATGAAGACCGAGCGAGACTGGAATGAGTAGTGGGGCCTGGTCGTCTCCAGACATGGCATCTGTAGTTCAGTCAACAATAAGAGCAGCCCTAGTCAGCATGTGTTTATGGGACAGTACACGGCGTGACTAAGCATGGGCGAATACCCCCCACCTCAACCTTCGCCCGAAACGTGCATCCTCCCTCACGTCTTTTTCCGTCAGCCGCTCCTTTCACTGTTTCCCAGGGCAACATGTGGTGACCGTGCCAGCGCTGGTGACAGATGCCTGCTCCGCCTCCCCCGGGCTCACTTCTGAGTGGCCGCTAACAGCTGCTCAACAGCAGAACAAGGCCCTCGTCACGAGGGGATTTTACGGCGCTGACGCACCTTCTTTTCTCTCCGAGTCGGGACTCATTTTTGATTGCCTGTTTTGCGATTGTTTTGTTAGTCGTGTGTAAATTGCAGGAGGGTGGGGGGGGGTGAAGAAGTAGGCGGTGGCGAAACACCTGCTGGGAACATATGTGGCATCGGCGGGTCTGTGGCGTGGGGGCTGCCAGTTGGGTGCAGAGAGGGGGGGTGGGGGGGTTGTGTGAGGCGACCAGGCAATCTGGTGTTGGCACATTGGTCGTCAAATCCACCTCAGCCCCTCCCCTGAGAACTGCCAAAATCCGCACTGCCAGCTCTCACGAGCTCCAGGACCCGCTCAGCCGCGGCACATCCCACACACACGCCCAGTGGCGACCAAATCTGTTCAGCAGCCAAAACCGTTACGATCCGCAACCAGCCAGAACTCAAAAAACCATCCACCATTTTCTTTTTGGTCCGATTTCCAGTGCCTCTGTCTCTTTCACAGTGAAAATTACCAAACACCGCAGACCGAATCGGCACCCAACACAGCTGCGCATCACGCAGGTCCAGTCACGGCGCAGCAATGAGCACATGAGAACGACAGAAATCAGAATGAACCCTGATGACACTGCAGTCTGGTATCTAAACCTTTCACCAACCCTGAAGGTCACCTTTCCTTCTTCTCCCTCTCTGTTCCGAAAAAGTGGTCCTCCAGAACTGCAGCTGACCACAGGAAGACTGGGAGTACACTTTCAATTTTGAATGCAAATCTACGTCAAAACTCAATTTAGTCCAGGAATATGATTAACCTCTGTGAAACCAGCTTAAAGTCACAGTCTTCTTACTCATCTTTGATTTAATGAGTACATTTCCCAATGGGACCCAAAAACATTGAGGCAATATATTAATTGTGAGTTTGAAGGTAAGAAACTTCACAGCACTTCTGAATAACCTTTGACTCCAGGATAATCTTCAGTTGTTTCCAAGGTCCAAAAGTCTAATTATACTCTCTTCAAAGCCAGACACATTTATATTGCTGCACATCCTCCAAAACAGCATATATGAAACATGCCATAATGCAAACTTCAATGTAAAAGTATAGAGAAGGTAACTCCATCTTTGATGCTAAAGTCCTGCATTCCAGCAGAATGGATTTAAAATGAAAAAATAAATGGAAAGATATCAGCTTAAATATGACAGTGCATCCAAACTGGATGAAGGAATTACAGCCCTTTTTGTACGTAGTCCACCCATATTAAAATATTCAGTGAACCGTTGTAAAATTAATATTTAGATTAAAGCTAAAAAATCATTAGCTAATAAAATGGCTCAGTAATTTTATATGCAAACATCCTATGGACATTTCCAGCAGATTTCCTAAAACAAATGTAGCCATCCTTATGCACCGCAAAACCCGTATGCTGTTATTGGGCTTAAAGGTCCCGTGTGTGTGATCCAAATAATTTTGCTCTTTTTTACATGCAAATATGTATGTTGATTGTTTTGATTGATTGTTCACTATTTTGAGATATAAAACAGAAGTTTCTATCCAGTTTGCGTGTACTTTTTAACTTCCTAAGCCACTCCCCATTAAAAAAGTTCATGTACCATGAATGTGAGTTTTGTGACCGTATTACATCATCTCAGGAAGGGAAGTTTACTGGTGCAAAGTCAGCACATCGAAATAGTGCATCTAGATATAGATTTCTTTCTTTTTTGTAGCGCATAAAAGGTAGCCATTTCATGCTTACTTGCTGCATAGATTATGGCCTGAAATTACCATCTCATTGCTGCATGCTGTACTGACACGTTTGATTTCATTACTGGGCAGTGTGAGGGAGCTGGCTTGCAAAGCAGATAACGTAATAACTACAGTTGATGCAACTTTGCAGGTCAGAAACTGCATCATAATATGTCAGTCAGCAAGAATAAACAATGTCAAACGTCAATAATGTAACTTTGTAAATTTAAGCAAGCTGCAGGTAGCTAAGCCACAGACATGGCCCTGGTCATGCTAGTACTGTGCACCACTGACGGTTGGTGAAATAAAAATTGGTGACGCACTGCACATCCCTTGAGAATGATAATTGGTCTTAAACTGTTTTCAATCATTAATTTATTTTAACATTACGTAAAACTCCAAAAACACTCAACATTATCAGAATCGACAAGTTAATGCACTGCTTTTATTTATTTCAACATGGAATTCCTTTTCAGTGAATGCTATTCATGTGTGGTTTTTTGTTGCTGATTTTCACTTTCTTTGTGTAAGTAAACAATCATGAAGCTAAGATTGGATAGAGCAGAATGTGCTTAAAGCAAACACAAAAAGTTAGCATTGTAGTTTGTCTTTTTTGTGAAGTGAATAAAACATTTTCTCTTTAAAAGTAGCAACATTGCATTAGGAAGGAAGCTGTGCATTTAACTGCCGATGGTTCATTTTAATCATTGGAAAACGTGTTCATCAAGGAAAATCATTGAAAACAGGCCGAGGCTTATGAGTGCTCGTCTTATCTTAACGAGCAGAACTGGCTGCACCTGATGGTCCCAACTGTTTTCGAAGTTCATGTAAAGTCAATTTAAATAATCAACTGAAAACAAATCGAGACCAATCATTATTTTCAAAAAATGGTTCACCAATTTTTAGTTCACCAGTAACCAATGTTTTATAAGCGCTACTTTTGCCAACTACACAGCACCAAAAATGACTTTACAATTATTCATTTCACATTATATTATCAATAAATCGAGTGTCCTAAAACCTGCTTCCACTTCGGGTTCATAATGATAAGATTGACCTATTTCAGCTGCCTAAATTCCAGCTTGAATTTCTCAATCCTCTAACAAATCTGATATTTCAGTGGACTCCGTAAACAGAGCATTTTCTCTCTCATCCTCACTACTATTGTTGGAAGTGTTGAACATGATTTGTGTTGAATTTGGGAGTGAAAAATACAAACGTTCAGTTGTAGGTCTAGGTGAATGTATGGGGTACTGCAGACAAGACTCACTTCCCATGACTCCGCTCAGAGTATTGTCCTTCTAGAGTTGACGTCTCATGGATTACGTAATTCCACGGAGCGATTTAACAATTTTCATGGGGCATTCCCAAGCCTGGTTTTTATTTGCTTTTAGCACTTCTCATGAATAGAACAAAAAAAAAAAAAAAAAAAAAAACAGTGTCAGATTCAAATTCACATGGAAAGAGTACTGTAGAATGGCTTAAAAGCTTTTTTTTGGGGGGGGAAATTTTGTGTATCATGGGACCTTTAAGGACAGCATAACAGAGCTAGCCTGCCTTTGTGTTCACAAAGGCTGCTTGTGCAGTTTTTGCTACAATGAATCTCACAGAGTAATTCAAGAAGGATTGACTCTGAGATATTAAATCAAAAACAATCAGTGCTTTATTGAACGAGGCTGAGGAAGCGCAGAACTTATACCTGACGGACTTGATGAGCTTTGAAACCCAGCAGTTCAAAAATTACAAATGGCAGGTTTGGTGGAAATTTTATCGCCCTAAACCAAATTGGAGCAAGTAAAGGGTGCCATGAGACCTGACCATCAAAGTGACTCTCAAACCTTGTCCTTAGCCAATATAGGTCTCTGGTTTGCAGACTGCATTCTAATTCGCTGTTGACTATGTAAACGGATTTCCTTGAACTGCATTGCTTGGGTATCTAACTGGCCTGTAATTTTCAAGGGATCACATACCAAATCCTCCCCCTTCACCAAATACCCACTAAACCCTCCCAAACACAACCATATCTGCGTAAACTGGCTTTTGTTCCATCCATATTGGCAATCATAGGATTTTATTTGTCGTAAATGCGAGCATTTCATGTTTAGAGCTGTAATTTACCACCTAAACCTGCCTTTATTCTGAAATATGCGTACATGCCAGAAAGAATTAAAGACCCTTTACCATATTCTATAAATTCTTCAATTCTTCATGTACTTTCAGGAAATAACATTCTCAAACAGATTGCATCAGACAGAAAAAAAAAAAAAAAAAAACAGCAAGCTCCAAGGTTGGTGGCTGAACACATGGGTGTCAAGTTCTTTCTAAATATTTGGCTTGAACTAAACAGCACAAATGTGACAAAAATAGGTCTGGCTGACTTTTAACTATTAGCTTTCCTAATAAATTGTAAGGTTGATAGCACTTTATAATTGCCATTATTAATAAATGGCAAATGACAGTTTAGAGGCATATTCTGAGAGAATGACACTTTTGAGATACTTCATGGAGTTGACGTCTCACAATTGCATGAAATTTGGCAAAATGGTGCCCATATACGTGTAACAGAAAATCCCTCAGTTTTGAGCTCACAAGTTTTATCGATATGGCTACAGCGCCACCTAGAAGTGGACAAGTCAGGTACCAAATTGAGCATTTTTGAGGAAAAACATCCATTTTTGAAGGAATATTGTGGAAAACTGCTTCAATGTGCCAAACAAGTTATGATTGTATTTGATATTGGCATACCCAAATTTTTTTTTTTTTTTTTTAAATTTGGCATCGCCAATCCCACTCAAATCTGGAATGTCCAATTGGGGAACTATGTACAACACTTGCTCGTATGTGACCCCTTGTTGCCAATTCAGGAGAGTGTAGACAGTTCACGGCTCTCCTCCGAAGCACGCGCCTGTCAGCCACCGCTTCTTATACACTCATTGGTTGAATCTTCACAAGTTCAGAACGAGGGCGGAGGATACCCGTACATGAACAGGCTTAGAATCTTCCTGACGAGCGCCCGTCTGGCCAACAGGAGGCGCCGAAGCAACGAACACCGGAACCATGTTATATTAATCTTCCCAGCAGACCCTTCCCAATTTGCATCCCTGTAGCGCAATGGACAATTGGGCGCTACGCTGAAAAAGCTGCCGACCACTGCCGGTTGGTACGACCGGGGCTCAAACCCACATCGTGATAGTCACTTCTGCTTCGCAGTGCGATGCTTTAACCGAGTGAGCTATCCAGCAGCTATACCCAAATTTTTAAAATGTGAAAATGCCACCTGGTGATCATGTTGGCAATACGTGCAATGACAAGAAATCTGTGAACAATGGGAAAAATATTTTTACAAATTCAGGTTTATTTTAATTTTTAAACCAGACCAATGCCAAATTCATCTTACCTGTTTCCTTTTTTTTTTGACATTAATGGTGAGAAAAAAATTTGAGGTATTTAATCTGGCACTTTTTGGTTTTTTAAGATATTTGCTCCCAAAGTTGGGTGCGGGCAAATTTTTTTTCTGTTTGTACAGTAGATTAACATTAATAACCAGACACCTGTGGGGATGCGTAGACCATTAATTTGAACCTTCCTTTTGGCAATACAAAGGACACCAGAAACATCTTTGGCACTATGCTCCACCTTGGCGCAGCAGCAGCAGACATTTTGACAAAATCTCCAATTCGCCCATTTTTTATGATTTGCAGTGATATTCAGGGGCCCAGGATATTTTAACATGCCAAAGGAAGTTTTATGGCACTCTTTGCCAATGTCTGGATATAAGGGGACAAATATTCAAAAATATACCAGAATGGGGGGCGTTGTTACCGATATGTCAGATCTAACAAAAACCAGACATGTGCAATGGAGAAGTTTCTTGAAATTGAATATGTCTCTTGTGTACATTGTGAAAACACAGATTTTGTTTTAGCATTATGTTGGTTTAACTAGTAATGCCAATAAGTGGTGCCTCGCCGCACCACGTTATGTAGATCTCACAAAACTGAACATATGCCACAGAGAAATCTCTTGAAATTAAATATGTGCAATGTATACATAACGAAAACACTGATTTTGCTTTTGCAGTTGGCTGGTTTGGTGGTGCCCATAGAGGTACTGATGCAAGATAAATTTTAAGGTTTCAAACAAAGGTAAGCAACATATTATTTCGGCACATTTGGATTGTATATTGGAACAATAACTATGACAGAGAAATTCATGAGTGTTGAGTTTGTTGTTTGTGGTATATGTAAAAAAATCAGTCCATTCTAGACACCAGCAGGGGAAACAATTAACATTGTGCACTCAATACTTCTGAATACAAGTAAAAAGTTGAAACCTCAAGGGATAGCAGTTGATGGCATAAAACTTTAGTGTTTCAAAGATTCTGAATTCCTGTCGCTCATAACAGGGCACATATAGGCTTATAAAGGTCGTCAATTTGCACCAATGTTTAATATGCTTCAGAAGATGTTTCCCATTTTGAATACATTCTTTTCACACTGAAAATGTTTTGAATATTTTAAAATAAGTTATACTGCTGAAAAAATTCCACATCAAGAGCTGGAATTCAGAGTGAGTTTTGGATTAATTAATTATTTGTATTTTTTTTTCTAGCTTTATAATATAATATAATATTTATTTTCATGTACGTTTTCACCGTTGTCTGTTGATGATCTCTGTTGCATTTTTAATAAATTGTTCCCTAATCGGTTTATATCTCGGCCTTGATTATTCAATAAATAAATTGTTTGATTATTAATTAGGTGATCTTGAATGGCAGCAGGTCTGGAGTATGCTTTAAAAGGTGAGAGGGTTAACAAGCCGTCATATTGTGTTTGCCGAGACACGCGCAGCTCGCCTCCGGTACTGGGGTAGGTCGGGTTGAAGATTAAATAACTGCTCTTCACAGGAAATGCATCTAATTGAGATAAATTAACAGCTTGTGAAAATCCAAACACTGCAATTGTGGTTTGAACAAAAACCAGCTGACACAGGGGGAACGAGGAACAACTTTGAGAATTATTGAGCTATACGATTAAGCAACAGTGCTTTCGTTACCATGGTTATGTCGTCAGAGCTAAACTAAGCTGACACCCATGAAAAGGAAATGACATTGCTGTAGTGACAAATGGAAACACAAATATCTAAGATTGGAACCCTTTCACTACTGCATGAAAAATTATCATAAGTGTTAGATAACTATGATATCTAAGATCTTTGGTGTTAAAGGATTCATCTTTCACACAACAAGAATTTCAACAATAACTTTTCAATTGCATTCTCCTCTCTCATGTGAAGACTTAATGCCACCCTATCAAAAGCAGTCAAATATCTAATAGACCATAAAATAACATTAAATTCTTCAGCAGATCAACATTGAGTCTATTACGAAGAGAAGCCAGACCTGTCTGTTTAGCTGCCTGTGGGTCCCTGACCCCCGTGACCTCTGCATGTCTAGACTTTCCGGTCATGTTTCTGTTCCGACTCCCTGATGTAGTGAGTCTTCGTTTGTTTTCAAAACAGCAGAAACTTTGCCAACCGTCAAACCTCAAGGCTTCAGCCTCTTTAGACCATAATCTTCTCTTCTAAGGATTTCCCTTAGGGGACAGTGTTATTGGTGTAGTGTAAAAATATATTTAAAGCAATATTATGTTCATTTATTCATGTATGATATTAATTCTTTGATTGATAATTTGCATGTTTTTGTTCTAGTTGTAGTGAGTCGTAAAACAGTAAACATGGGCCTCCCTCAAAGTGCCTTCTTTGTTAAGCAATGTCATTTTACAGTGTAAAAATATATTTAAAAGCAATATTATGTTCATTTATTCGTTTATGGTACATTGATTACATTCAAAGTCAATGCAAAGACGCGATTCGCAAAGACTTTGAATGTAATCTGTCCTGCGAAAAATTCGTTTCGCGTCCAGTGTGAAAGCAGCTTTAGACTGATATTTCGTACTGTAAAGACGTATTCTGATGTTCTTCTCTCCTTTATGATCTGAAGAGAAACATTTTCTAAGTGACTGTAATGACCTGGATCAAGCAGTATTAACTTAGTGCAGTCCCTGAAAGGCAGCGGCCCGTGCTTCTATTGTACCTCCTCCAGTGCGGCTAAATTGCTCACCGCATGGAACGAAATTTGTATCTGTAATTGATTTCGCCTTTTTCAGAGACTGGTATCTTGGATAAAGCATGGACAATGTTATACTGCCGACAATGGGAAATCTTTATGTAATGGCTGCCTCATTTCCCAGATACCTAATCCTTCTTTTCATACTTAAAACTGCCCTGCTCTCTACTGAGGCTGCAGTTTGCAATTGCAGCATTTATTCTGCAGTAGTGAACGTAGTGGTCTAGTGCGGCGAAAGCGTGATAGTGCCGGAGATTGCTTCCCAAATCATAGGCCTTTGGACCAGTCAGGATATGCCCCCTGGCGATCCTCAGCACTGGGCTTTTTATTTACAAAGGGAGATCTGGATTTATATTGAAAATCAATAGGATGGAATGAGCCCAAGGGCTGCTTGGAGGGAAAGGCGAAATGAACAGCTCCCCCTGGACACTGTGAATTGCAGCGAACGGCTGATCCGACCCTTTCATCTCAATGACGAGATGCAGGGGGCGTGTCCCATTCACTCTACTGCAGGGACTGTCGAATCACAGGCCTCGCAATCTGAGAGCTGCCAATTTTCTGCTCTCCCTTTACCTGGGAGTCGGATGTAAAAACAGTTTGACCAATCAGAGGCCCCATTGTTCAGTAAAATAGATTAGTCACCTGAAAGGAAGACCAGGGCTGGATTTGGATTTGAGGTCCACCATTTGGTGATTCCACCATCACTGGGGTCGGGAACTCTGCTCCTGAAGAGCTATATAGCCGTACATGTCATATATGTCTCTCGGCTCTAATGCACCTGAGTCACATGATCTCCTCACTGTGAACTCTTGAAAAGCTACAATCATTTGAATGAGGTGGATTCAAGCACAGGGACACCTATAACATGCAGGGCTACAGCTCTCCAGGAGCCGCATTTCCTATCCCCGGCTCTACAGTCACAGCCAGCCTGCGTGCTGACCAATGACTACACGAACATTGCTTTATAAAATTACTACTTGGCCTCATAAAACAAAGATCTCATTTGTTCAAATATTGGCCTTAAATACAACAATTGTTGTACCAATAACTATTCCAATTTCCAATTCCTCACACGAACTACTTATTCAATGGCAATTAGACCACTACGGAATAGGCTTAGTACGTAGTCATTACAAAGAGTGCAGAGAGAGAATTGTCATGCAGCATGCATTGTAATGCCTAACTAATCGTAAATACATTTAACATTTAATCTGGCCCATTTCAGAGGATTTTTTTGAAATTCAAGTCAACAAATGAATAAATGGAATTCCAGTTTAGTTGAACTGTTGTAACACCTGCTGTTTTACTGTCTTGGATTTACATACCCCAGAATGCCATTACCTGGCTGAAGTGCCTAAAATCTGATTTTTCCCCCCCTTCCTGTGAAACATATCTGATGTTTTCTGGGTTACGTGGACATAGACATCCAATCTTTGATCGAAATCAGAACTGAGCCACTTTCATATTTGGTCCTAGATCGGCTACAAATCTGATATGTGGCCATGTGATATGAATGAAAATGTTCAGATCTGAATCCATGTGGCTTTTTGCCCGTACGCATGCGCTGAGTGCTGTTAAAAAACTAAAGCAGCCGTCACACCTTGCTGGATAGCGTTAACAAACGTCCGACGGAGAGCAAAATTTCCAATCCATTCATCTTTGTTCACATGCATTTCTTGTCCGTTTCTCGTTCAGCAAACGAGTTTCTTGTCAGGAGAGGTCTGTTCAATCTGGTGGGGAGTTTTGTGCATTTTGAGCCTCGAGCAGCAATGGAGATGACTTTCACCACCGCATAATGTTCTTTGGTTCTTCACCGCATAAAGTTTCTATGTGTCGTCCGTTAACGCGATCCTGCTTAAAAAGCTTGCTTTTTGTTTTTTTTTTTGTGACCTCACAACGTACTGCTGATGAACGGTTTGTCGTCCTTTCCAGCAAAATCCCATCCGTGTAGTCACAACAAGCACGTCCATTTATTTGGTTTGAATCAGGTTTTTTTTTTTTAATTTGGCATCTCCAATCCCACCCGAATCTGGAATACTCAATTGGTGAACCATGTGCAAGACTTGCTCGTTTGCGACCCCCTGCTGCCAACTCAGGAGAGTGTAGACAGTTCACGGCTCTCCTCCGAAGCACGCGCCTGTCAGCCACCGCTTCTTATACACTCATTGGTTGAATCTTTGCAAGTTAAGAACGAGGTCGGAGGATACCCGGACATGAACAGGCTTAGAATCTTCCTGACGAGCGCCCGTCTGGCCAACAGGAGGCGCTTGAGCAACGAACAAGGCAACGTTTATTTTCCCTTCCCGGCAGACCCTTCCCAATTTGCACCCTGTAGCGCAATGGCCAATTGTGCGCTACTCTGAAAAAGTTGCCGACCACTGCCGGTTGGTATGACCGGGGATCGAACCCGTGTCCTGATAATCACTTTTGCACTGCAATGCAGTGCCTTAACTGAGTGAGCCATCCGGCAGCCCTGAATCAGATTTTAATACCATGTATCCATGTACGCACTTGTGCTGTTTCTGAAGACAATTGTGTTCACATTGTAAATCACTCGTAATTATGACTGTGAACTGTCAACATAGGCAACTCTGCTCAGAGAAAAAAAAATTGGAATTGAGCAACGAGGCTCGCAATGTGAACGCAGCACGTGTTCTCAGACCTTACCATTGCATTCATTTTTGAGCAACGCTGATACAGCTCATTTCACCACTGCTGCCGTCTTTCCGTTACTCACAGCAATCATAACGCTGAGATAACAGAAGCGGAACCTTGTTACGGATAAACACGCCGTTGCAGCTCGCCTCACTGAACTCAAACACTCCATCAGTGCCATTTCTGAGATACGCATACACCTATTATTTTTTATTATCGGCACTGCTATTCAACGTTGCTTCATTCACTTGTGACAATGAGGTGTGATTAGAAGATCTGGGCTGACAGAACTCCCCCCCCACAGCAGAGGTGATAGTGATAGCATACACTGAATATATTTAAAAACGGGGAAAATGTTATCTCTCTTATTTACTGAGATGCCATTTTTCTTTCTTTTTTATAATCTCAGGAAAGACTCAGCAAAGCTGCAAATGGCCCCTTGTCCTCCATTTTGCTGGAGGAATGGCTTGAACTAATTTTCTAGGATCTATATTTTACTGAAACTATAATAAAATCTATCTACGTATATTCTTTGCCAAAAGGGAAAGTTCATACTGATAACTAACAATCAAATGACCTGGGCATCCTTTCATTCCCTGAGGTTGCATTAACAGGGGGCATATATCTGAAATCATATGAAGACCACAATGGAAAAATGATCAGAGACACCCCTGCAAAAAATGTGCTATAGGACAGTTCAATAGAATTCTATAGAACTTTAGTACCTCAAATCCTATAGAAAACCTCTGGAGGACTTTTTTTTTTTTTTAAGTTTGGCATTTTCATTCCCACCTGAGTTTGGAAGGCAACCACTTTATATTACATTTCCCAGCAATCCTTTCCCAACTTGCATCCCTGTATCACAATGATCACTCGGATGTTACTCTGACCGGGGCTCAAACCCAGACACATCTGCTCCAAGAATGCGATGCTGTAACCAAAGAGCCATTTAATAAACAATCAAGGTTAGAAATAAACTTTAGATGTATAAAGATGGTGGGAATAAGTCTCAGCAGACCTCAAACTGTATTCAAATTAATTCTAAATTTGTATATAATCTGCAATCACATGCATGTGAATGGAAAGGAATAATTTGATTGAATTTTTAAAATTAATGGAAAAGTTCAAAAGGTCAAACTTTCAACATAATTTTGTCTTCGTAAGCAAAAGAGGAATGTGAGTTTTCCATTATAGCATAATAAAGTTGTAATGCCTTACATTTATATTTTTGAATTGCTGCCGAGGAAATGGAAAGAGGTCTTCATATACCGTAACTGAAATACGGCTAAGTTGTGTGGTCAGTCAATCAATCAAGCGTCTGATCAGAGAATCAATGAGTAGGTATGTCCCTGGTACCCCATGTGCTTAAAGCTCACCTTAAAGTTAAAAGGGACACAATTGCTACTTGAGTATCATGGATATCACTGCATATTGCACATTTTCATACCATTAGTCCGGTTTCTCACTTCTAGAACCCAGGTACACATAAGGTAAATTGACCCTTCAACAGAGCATTGCAAGGATTCATTTATCAAGATTTATTTTTATTTTTATTTAATCCTTATTTAAGATGTCTTTCCCATTAAGGTTTTGTTCTATTGGAAGGTCCTAAAGACCATCTAAGTCCTATAGAACAGGTTTTTCAACTAGGGTGTCCTATAGGAAGGTCTTATAGAACAGCAATAATCTTATAGGACTTTCTATTCCATAGAGGTGCTCTATAGGTTTCTAGCAAATTCCTATAGAACACACAGAAAATCCTATAGAACATGCTGTTCTACTAAAATGTTCTATAGAGTTCCATTGATGTTCTATAGAGTTCTATAGAATTCCATAGAAGTCCTATAGAACATTTTTTGCAGGGACATTTTCACATTGTAAAGAAATGATGAATTAAAAAATTCAAAACGATCTTAGCCCTTTAAACAGGCAACGTGCACCAGGAGATACATAGTCTTTAACGCCCCATAGAGGGTATTAATACATGTTTTTACCAAATCAACTTATTATTTCTCAAAAATCTGGTCTCTTACTAGTTTATAGGTCACATGACTTTGTTCAAATTATAAGTCATGGTTTAGTTATCCAGGTCAAATTTCAAGATGCCCACCAGCCGTGGAGCAAATGCTGATCTCAAAGTATCAAAGTACTTGAAAATCATGGTCATTTGTAAAAATATTATCATATTATGTTATGAAAGTGATTATAGAAACTGTTAAAATATACTGATGAAGAAAAATTTGTCTAACTTTGTCAATGGAGTTAGTTTGGGAACTTTAAAATGTATGTATCCCGCAGGACACGTTGCCAGATTAGGGGATAAATTCGGTCATGTGTATTTTGTATAGGATTAAAAATTTTGATTCAAACAGGAATACTTGCTTATATACACTTCAAAATCAGATGTTATCAGTCACAGGTATGCATGTATGTAATTTTAACCCTTTATTTTCCAACAGTGTTGCAATTTGGTGATTTTATGATTGCAGGAATATGCATTATGAGCGTGAACATGAGATTGGAAGAGCAATTCTTTGCTGAAAAATCCAGTTATACCTGTTCATGCTGGTAGCTGGTCAAATAAGTCTGACATGATCTATCATGGTCAAAGATGTTTTTTGATGGTTTTATACCAGCTAACCAGAAAAAACAGCTAAAAAACAGCTTATGCTAATTGCGGGTTTCAGATGGTCTAAGCCTTTCAAGCCAAAATAGCTGCTATATGGCCTGCAAAACCAGTCAGAATAACCATAAAACCTCCTAACCTGCGAAAAATGATGTGAAAACATATTTCAAGCTGGTAAAAGTTAAAATAATAATAATTAAAAAAGCTTAAACCATCTTAAGAGGAAGAGTTGACACCTGAAAAGCCATGACATAAATGATAATGACCGTGTTGAGGTACATTTACGCATATTTACTACCTAAACCCCTTACTTCCTAAAATGGAATTGCTCATTGTGATACACACATAGCATATTTAGGCATATATGTACTGTATCCTGTGTTACACTTTGCGTAAGACAAGGTTTGAATATAGTACAGCAACTGCCCATGAATTTATGCAAGCAGATGAGCTACACCATATAGATCTTTTGCTATATTCTATAACTTTTTTTTGTTATTTGACATGACAAAAATGTCTATTTATAAAGTATTCATAGTTACATTTGTCAGTCATTTTATGAATAGGCCTATGTTGAAAAAAACGTTGCTAGGTAAAACCAAATACTGTGAAAGGCTAATACTATGATAAAAATGTATAAAATGTATTTTTACACTACTTTTGTAATGTAAAAGACCAATAAAATCAAGAAAGAAAGATGTTCTGTTAGTCTAATTAAGGATTTAAATATTCACCATTTTGACTGTTTTTATACCCAATAGCAACGTATCCTGGGAGATACAATTCATAAAATCCCAATTATAGAACATATTTCAAAAATGAGAGTGAAAATGTTTTACTTAAGTGCAAATGAGATAACCAGTGACATCAAATGATTTTTTGAAACAATATTTCTATTCTTGCCTGTTTAAGGGTTAGAAACAAAGCCCTGCAAAAAAAAAAATATATATATAAAAAAAAAATATATGTATATATATATATATATATATATATATATATATATATATGTGTGTGTGTGTGTGTGTGTGTATATATAGCATTTTATAATAATATATAATATTATTATATATTTTAAATATTAGTATAAAAATATACAAAAATGCAAAATTTGGACTCTGATTGTTTTTCCTTTGCGGTCTTCATATGCTTTCAGATACAAATGGTCAGGTACTGTGACACATAATTATCTTGATGGGCTGAAATAGACTATGAAATATAGTTGAATAACTTGTGTTGGTGTCACCAGAGACTGCATTAAATGACCCATATTATGTCATCAGGTCTGCAGCCGGGAAGTCATTACAAGCCATTTTACAATCTGTTCCATCTTGACATCACATGGGAAGGTGACTGCTCACAGGAAACAAGGATAAAGCAACTTCAGCCAACCATTTAATCAGATCCTTCATTATTTTAAGTGGTCACTCCCCATTATGACGTCAGAAAGGACAGATTGAAACGTAAAGGTTAATTGACTAATTGGCAGAGCACCTGGTGACATGATAGTAGACCTTTAACCCCATAAAACCTATGGACCCATGTATGGGTTTGTCAAATATAGCTTCTTTATTAAAATCTGTGGAACTTCAGGCCTACTTTAAATTTCAGTCAAGATCCCAAGGTTTCCAAAAATCATCTTCTGCATATCCTGCTGAATTCCAGGGAAATGTGCATGATGTTATGCACAAGATCTCAATTCAGCTTTATGTAATGCTGAGGCCATAAAAACATGGCATCCTTGGTTTGAATATTTCACTGAATATAAGCGTTGTGTAGCTTCAGTGAAGCGCTGCAACCAGCAGATACAGAATATATAAATGCAACATTGTTCTACAGTATGGTTAAAAAAAAATGCTTTTGGGGGGAAATTCAGGTGAAATCAGAACTTTAGAGGTTAAAGAATCCTTCCATCCATCCAGAAACATTAAAAATTGAATCTTCTCAAATACCAGCTTTGTCAAAAATAACACACCATTGGACAAGAGCATATAGATTCCACAGCTTGGTAAAATCCCTGCCACCTACCCACAGTTATATTCTGCATCCCAAGTCTAACATGTGGGAGGCGTGATTACCCTGTCATCTGCAGTTATTGAAGTTCTTGGACAAATATATCTGTTCTGTAGATCTCTAGCAATCAGTGGTACAGTTTCAGGCCCCAAGAAAATGTGTCCTCCCAGATGCTTGTTGCCTGTAATGTCGCAGGTTTTCAGTGCGAGACCTCCCCCCTCTACCGGTCTCAACTTGGAGGGATATTTACAGGCACCCCTTCCCCATTCGCCTATTCTATCACCTGTTACAACATGCTATTTATGAATAGGGGGCTCTCGAATTCATATGTCAGAGATGATCAAAGCATGAACAATGTAGGTTCCCAAGAGAGGGGAGGCATTCTGGGCAATGTTATCGGCTATTTTTCACAAAACGTCTGGTTGTTGGCATCCACTTGGGGGGAGGGGGGGAGTATTCAATAATGCTACAGCCATTTTAAATCAAATATATCAATCCCTCTGGGCTTGTCGAAGGTTTACAGTGTTCACCCCTTCAACTGTTATGAATATAATCATACCAGCCACAATTGAAAAAAGATAACCACAATTTATCATCCCCCGCTATAAACTGGTGCGGGAGATATAGGATTGAGTTTCATCCGTCCAAACATCCTTCCTTCCGTCCGTCTGTCCTTCACACTCTTAATGGAGACAGGTTACCTCGAAAACTATGACAGCCACTAGAGTCAAATGTTGTATGTTTAATAAGGTAGTCATGATCTACATGGAGTTCGAAAATGGATGTCAAACCATATTTATTGACGGAGGTATGGCCCTTGATCTTGGCTTGGGATAGTGATCACACTGCCTTCTTGTTAATTCTGTTAAGTGCAAGTGTTCACACCATTGATTTACATTCCCTGTTTTTGACATTACTCCTGTTTTTGAGAAGTGATAGCCACCAGTTTAGCTTCAAATCACTGGACTATGGCTAACAATCAAAACTTATCAAATCTGACTGAGCAAGACCATATTGAGAAAATCTGTCTTTTCAGCAATAACTTACGGTAGCACCAGGGTAGTAATGAGTGATTAGTAGGTGGGCACAAAGACCCACGGTTTTTCGAGCCGAGCCGCGAGCACAGCAGCTGGTGCTGAAGATAGCATTGGCAGGCGGTGAGGTTCACATGGTGACCGGTGAGTGCGTCTGGGGGTTTTGATACAGATTGGGAAAGACAGCTGGGCATTGTGGGTAACTGGCATCGCGGGAATCGGGAAGGGAGAGAGAAATCACCTGCTAGTGGTATCAGTGTGTCTCATTCTCCCAGAGCTAAGAATGTGATGATATTTCCTTATTCGTCTGATACCACTTGATTTCAGAGAAATAAATTCCAGCCGCGTAAATGTTCTCAGCCTACAATCTTAGACTAGCCCTTGCATTCTTTAACTGTTTTGGCGTGGTACAGCTTTGTTTGTACTTGCATACTTCCAATAAAAAATGTATTCAACAAATGCTTTCACAACAAGCTTTAAATAAGATACTCGTATTAATTAATTAATAGCCTACTTTTGCCTTATTTTCTATTCTGGAACTGGGCATGATCAGTATATTTATGTACTAAAGACAAAAGGCCACAAATGTATTTTTAGCGACAAAAGGAAATATACTGTCGGACTTTAGTTCTGCATATATTATGTTCGGTGTGATTTCTGGCCTAACGGTAGTTTAAGAACAAAATAATTTGACTTATAAGTTGTTTTTTTTTTTTTCGTCATTCAATAAAAGTGTTTGGTAAACGAGATCAATTATTCCATCTTTACAGAAGTTATGAAGTGCATTATCTTTCAGAAATCACACCATAAATGATAAACTGTATGCAGAACTAACTTCCTTCAGCATTGGAACATGCCATCAGATGTGTATTTGCTACAGTTCTATCTGATTGCACTTATGTTGTTCCATTGAGCACAAATCCTTTGACGGCTTTCCGATGCTGTCTCAGCCCGTGTGCACCGGCTCTTCAATAGATAACACAGTCCTTCTTCTGACGAGCTTGGTCCGTCCTCAGAGCAGCAGCCTTTCCCTTTACTGACTCCAGGATAACCACTGTGGCAAAGGAGTAGGTAGTCTACAGCCAATATTCCACTAATATTAGCTGGCATTCTACTAATAAGAATAATTCTGGCCTTTTTTGTTCATGGGACCAGGGATCTAAAACTCACTCAGTTTCTTTTTTTTTTGTTGTTCTTCTTGGTCTGGACACTAACTTTGAGGCACTACTCCATTTTTATTACTTAACATATTGCCATGAAACCTGACAAGGGTGTTCTACATGTCAGTGCGCAGACATTAACTGAGTCCAATTTTGCAAGATGGGCAGAGGAGACCTGTATGTCCACCCTGCACAAGCACTCACTAATTAATCGAGCCCCCGTAGGGGTTTGCAAGACTATTGTAATCACCTTGTGAGTCTGTCTGTCTGTGTGTGTATGTGTGTTTCCGGGCAGATATCTCCAGAACCACTTGACCGATTTCAATCATCTTTCACATGTAAACACCTTGGGCTGACCTCACGGCATGACATAAATTTCGGGCTGTTGGGCGAGACTATGAATTCTCTGAATGCTTGTTGCACACTGTTATCTCGAGGACGTAGTTTGAACTTGTTTCTGCCATTGCAACAACTCAATAGCATTTAATGAGAAGGACATTGGCTAAAGGGGCTTGTTTAGATTGGAGATTCAGATGGTGCTAGTAAAGGAAGAGGGGGTAGCGGTAGGAGATGGTATGACCACTCCTCACTGAGCGACCAGTGACAGTTCAGATTCTGAACCTGGTGGTTGTCAGGCGATCTGACCATGAGCCCCATAAGATTCCACCCAATCCCGAGGGTCACTGCGTTTGTGTTCACTGAGAGCTCCACCCTTTCTCTGCAGCAGGGTGATGTCATCCAGCCCTATTCAAACAGCCAACTAATGTGAGCAGAACAGACCCTGTGCTGAAATTTCTCGAGCATTGTGCCTGTGCTCTGTTCTCTCATGAGCAATGAGAGAATATCCTACCTTTAACAAACAGGTAGCAGGACATGTGCTTTCTTCATTCAGATATAACTCTTTCCTGAAAGCACTGCCAAATCTTGGTAAGACGTGACCGGTGAGAAAGGTTATCGACTTTCCGCGATCGTATTCTGTACCACATCGAAGTACTTCGTGTAATGCGTCAAAAGAAAGCTGAGAATTTGCTCTCACCGGTGATACCTAAATGTGGAAATGTTTGGCTATCGTTGGAATAGTTCAGCTACTTGAAGCCCGTCATTTTTAAGAAAAGTCCTTTGTTTACGATCTCGTGCACACAGCAGACACTCCAAACTGTTTTGTTTTTGGTCATCAGCACCCAAAAAATATTGATCAAAATAACGCAAACTGACACCAAAATGCTATCCCTTATGGCAGTATTTCCCAAACCTCTCCTGGCGTACCCTTTGTCCTGCATGTTTTAGATCTCTCCCTACTCCAGCGCAGGTGATTCAAATGATCTAATCATTATCAAGCAGCTTCAGGGGTTGATTATGACCTGATCATCTGAATCACCTGTGCTGGAGCAGGGAAAGCTCCAAAACATGCAGGACAAGGGAGGTTTGGGAAACACTGCCTTATGGGTTCTGCAGAACTGTTGGACCTAAATAGTAGTGAAGAAGAGTTTTCCTGTGAAAATTCTTTAGAAGGGAGTGATATTTTGTCCGAGCATGAGCAGCTCTTTGACTTTGAAAAATGAAATAGTTTAATGACTTTCTTTTGTGTGGCAGTGTTTTCCCTTAACCATTGTGTCCTCATGTAGGCCAGTTGAGAGAGAGTTAAGAGATCAGCATTTAAGAATTCCAATCATGATGAGAAAAGCTCAAATTAATTATTGCAAGATGGGCTATCAGGGTAATAATTACCTCACAAGCAACTCAGATGCTGAGAATCAGCTGAATCAGTGTCCATTCAGAGATGGAGGGGAAATTGCTATGCAATTGCTTGCGCTCATTAAACATGTATCGAATAATGTACAGCAAACCGGTTGTTATAGAAAAATAGACCCCAAAAGTGTGACTCAGACCCCAACACAAAGCAGAGGGCTCTTGAGTTACCCTGAGCTTACTGTACTGTACATTATCTTGTTTATTGCATGGTTACTTACAAGAGAAATCATTATTTTGAAACACAATAGTGATTTAAACATGATTATTTAACATTTAAAAACAATTCATTGACTTTTTTTGTTCACGCTATAAAAAACTCCTTTTGACTTTCTGGTTGGAGCCGCCTATACTGCATAGCAATGGTCTATTTCTTCATAGCGAAGGTCTGCTTCTCAGAAAAAAAAACAGGCAATAGAATACTGTAATTGACCAATCAGAAAGCAGCATTCAACAAAGCTTTGTAATAATTCCAACAGAACAGCCATTTTGAAGAGGTTTTCATTCTAAGATATTAGTTTATTTTGGGAATCTATTCTGAAATTTGGATCATTTTGGAGTCACAATTTTTGGAGTTCACCTGCAGCTGGATGGCTTTCTTACAGCACAGCACCAATATGTTACTTCCTCTATCTCACACCTACCCACACATGCTCGCCTCACTCAACATTTACTGTTGGGGTAACAGCTACCTCTCCCCACCCCCCTTTCCTGCCCAGCAGTTGGCTTACCTTCCTTATCGTCGTGGCGTACAATTGCATCCTGGATGATGTCGGGCACACCAAAGCGGACCGTGTGCTTTTTTCGGGGCCTGGGATGGGCCCCTGGGCCAGCTTGCTTCTGGAGGGCCCTCTCGCGCTCGTAATACGCTCGGATCTGGTCACAGCGCATCCGCCTAACCAACCGCTGTCGTTGGCTGATGGGCAACGAGTCCAACAGACACTGGTCGATCTCCATGTCGTGGGAGCGAAAGACGTTACATAGCTGAAAACAACCTGCCCGACAGAGCCGAGGACAGGGGAGAGAGAGAGAGAGAGAGAGAGAGGCAGGGAGGGAGTGAGAGAAAAGGAGAGAATACATCAGCATCTTCATATGTGGAGAGCACGGGAGGAGGAGTGATCGTACTGTTGACACTCAAAACAGTCAAAGGGAGGAACATTGCGGGTGTTGACATTTTTCCCATTTTTCAAGCAGTTTTTGATAATCTGTTAGGCTCCATGTAACTAAATTACAGTTTTCCTCAGGACTTGATGTATTTCAGCAGACTGTCACAGTTACGCTGTTTACATTCACATACCGTAAATTCTGCTTCCAATTTATGGCGGAACAGCTGAATTATCCATGTGCCTTGTAAATATTTACCTCTCCTCCGGTGCCAAAGCACATACCCACATAACACATTGGAGCTGGCGCAACATTAGGCTCAGTTCTTCTGATCGTTTTGCTCATAAAGTCAATGAGTGAATGAATGAATGAGAAAGTGACTCACTCTCCTTCCAAAGAATTACGCGTCAGTAGCCAAGAAATCTTGGACGTGTTTCAGAGAGTGAGGTGGATGCATTCCAGTGGCACAGAGTAATTCAAAACTCGGCGGGACTCAGACTCCTCCCGGTTGCTAGGGAAACGCGCGGTCAGCATCATTGCCGGTCCTGACCTTGACACCAGCCTGACAGTGGGTTAGTTAACACTCCACGAGCATTGGCTCGCTCATTAAAAGCTCCACAGTGCTAGGCGAGTTGTTTGTACACAGCACAGCGCACAGCACTTTGGCATTCTGGAGAGGGGAAAGCCTGGTTTCACTCAGCTGCTCATAACTACTCCACACAGAGACCAAGAAGTACCTAATAATACAGCCGCACGCAAACTGTACCCTGCAACCGTCAAACTATTACGCTTTTGTGCGCGTAAACATAGCTGCATAGCATCGAGATGCAAATCCAACAGAAGACAGTACACAGCAAGCACTATTTAATCACAAGTCATTATTTTCCATTACAACTGCAGCTGAATAATGAGTCTATTGTAGCATGTTCAAAAAAGCCAATGAATGAAGTCATAAAAAGTGACGTCCGCTATTTTTATGCCATTTTTTTTTATTGCAATAGTAACGGCTGAATTCAAAACTGAGAGTCCGTTCACCTTCGGGCTGGTAAAACAAGTCTTTCCTGGTTTCTGAACAAGGGCTGGAATGAGCATAACAACATATGGCTTTGCATAAATTTGGCCGTTGCCGTGGCTGGCTGCCAAAAGGAGTCCTGAAAAAATCTTGAAGTCTTGAAAACATAATCGGATGTTTTTCTTTTTTTTTCCCCAGAAAAGTGGTAATTTTGAACTGTTTTAGGAAAAATAACAAAACCTTAATCTGTCTGATTACAGTACTGCATTCATTATTGACCACTGCATCTAAGACATAGTGTCCCTTTCAGATGAACAAAAAAAAAAACAGAAGTCTCAATCTATCCACTCCTCCACTTTGGATAGAATGTATCAATAAATTTATTTGATTTACACTCAAATATGGTCTTCCCAAAGAAACTTAGATGTAAGTGAATTGAAATCCAACAGAATGTTTTTCAGAAGAATTTTCGCCACAGAAAATGCATCAATGTTCAGCGGTCCACTAAATCACTATGAGAGTAATTTAACAGGTGCAGACTTATAGCCCGTACAAAACTTAACACGAGATGAAGTAAACTCAAAATACCCCCATCATCATGCAAATTGCCAGTTGAAACAATGAAGTGACTGCGGCATCTTTCGAAGTGCAGGGCTGTAAAAGTGATATCCCATGTTAAGTATGTAACGTGGAAAGTATGATTGGAGGCAATAAATGAACACAATAACATAATAAACCGACAGATGTAATGAATAATGTACCCATGGGTTCAATAGAATCAAATTGCATTAGGCTCAATTAAGTATTCTCTTTTTATTTTCACATACTAAATGAGAAAATTAATTAAAACTAAGTAAATTGATATTAATGATGATTACTAAATTGCTAAATGTTTTCTTAGGAATCGAAAATGCCTCGCAAAGTAACACTGGAGTTTAATCATTTCAGAGCCACATTCTGCCAGCCCATTTCAGCAGTGTAAGCCACTGCATTTGACTGCTTGTCCATCTGTCAAAACCTCAAAGTCAATTGATGTTTACATGATGCACAACATGATAACAGATTTAAATTAACCTTAATTTTGGAGTGGAGTACAGGGGTGAAATGAAATGGCTATGGAGTTTATGTTGTCAAAACCCATTATTTATATTTTGAGACATGCTGTATACTACTCATATACCATATTTCAGCTCTTTATCCATATTAGAAGGGTGTAAAATGTACAACTACAGTTTTTCATTATGACCACCCTGCCAAGCCCTTTTTTGGGGGCGGGGCTGAAATGCAATCTTAAAGTAGTTTATTGGCTAATTATGTCGCCTACCATGTTTTGTCAAATTTGTTCAATGTTAGTGAACGCTAAGAGGTTAGGTGTTGAATTGTTTACGGACGACAGATGACAAACGACAGCGTTTACACCGTCTGAATGGCTCAGGTGGTCAACGACCAGTTGAGTTAAAAATGCACAGTGCATGTGTACCCGTCGGGAGTGATGTAAACCTTAATTTGGGAAGAATCCGCACACGTCTCCAGGCTAGTACCGTTCACTAGCTTGATATGGTAAAGGGGAATAACTCGTGGCAACAATTTCTCAGAGTTCTCCAAAACGCATATGTGCACCTTCACCCAAATACAATTATATGTCTTTAATTTGGAAACAATCCATAAAACACTCTAGGACAGGTTGCCTCTACAAGAAAACGGGCAGACTGGTGGATTGCAACGTACCACAATGTGCTCATCATAAATTATTGGCATTTAATGATGATAATAATAATAATAATAATAATGATATTGAAAATAGTGCTACAGGCACTTTAGCTCACTTGGACACCTACAACCCTCAACAAGCTATCAAATATTAATTTTTACTTATTTTATTGTCTAATGTGACAATGGGAAAGGGCCAAAGTGATGCACGTACATAACCCTCTCCCAACATACACATTACATGCATAATTATGTTATAATCTACAGTATATAGTACACAGTGCTGGTCATGAACTGCACCTATATACTCATACAAAAGCACAGATAGCGAGCTAATAAAGCAATTACATTTGTAAGATATAAGGAGTTGGTGATTATTACATGTAATTGGTAAATGTCCACTTTTACTTTTAAAATATTTTATTGGTATATGGTGATGGCAGGTACAGCACTGAAATTGTGTTATTCAACAAGAGATATCCAGAAGCTTCAATGAATTGATGAACATGAGCAAATATAGCAGCATTTTGTTCATGATCAAATTCTCTCTCCCAAACAACAAAGAAATGAGACTTACGTTCCCTCCTTAGTTCTTTATATGCTTTGTTTCTTGCTGAAAAGGATCCAAATACCAAATTTCAGCTCAATAAGTGCAAAAATAGCGCCTGCTGAGCTGTGGAGCTCAGGACAACAAACAAGTCAACTTCACTGTCTGCTCGATGTTTGCTGAGCTAGACAACAGTTTTCAGAGTTTTTGGCACATATTTTACAGGACGCACATGAAAATCTAAACCAGTTTAACTTTTCCAGTACAGTTCAGGATTACTTTCATTTGCCCGTACTGCGTTTACTGCTCAGTCAGAACCACCCCTTGCAGCCTCCTGTCCTCAGAGAGGGTTGTGGGTTCCCTGTCTGCTGTCCTTAGCCTGACCCTTTGTTGGAGGAGCGAGAGCAGTAGATGCTTGTGACTGGGTGGCTGGAGGGCCTGCATTGCTCCGGGCCCCTGGGTCCAAAGAGGACTGCAGCCAGGGGCTCGATTTGAAAAAAAGCAGAGCATCTGTCGAGGCTGGGCCTTATCTCTCTCGGCAAAGGTCTGTGAGAACACCCACAGGGAGGGTCGCTGGACGTTTGCCCCTGCTTTACAGCGACAGGAGGGGAAATGAGGGGAACCATGGAGCATGCTCTGTAAAAGGTCTATCAGTGTAACCTACGTTTCAAAGGACAAGACAGTGGAGAGGTGCATTTTCATTTACTGTAATGCTCATGGAGGTTTCATAAAACTCCAGATATAAGGCTATAGCCTGCTTTCTAAGACAGAATGTATATTGCTGGGTCCAGGCAAGACTGAGGGGTTGCAGGCAGTTTGAGGGTTTTGATCCATTTTCATCCTTACAATCGACAAATTGAGTCTTTTCCGGGAAAACTGGTGAAGACATTGTCATCAAAGAGAAACCGTAAACAAAAGCATGGCTGATGAATGCCCAGCTTCTACTGTTTGTCATGATAACAGCTGTGACTCCCTCGGGCAATCTGAGATCACTCGGTTTAACGGTTGTGTCAGTTTGCCTCAGGCTTACTGACACACTGCCCCGCCATCCTGTACTGACCAAGGAAAGACATCATGGCTGCATTTGGATCAGTAAATCTATCGCTCTATCAGTCTGAAGACCGATGGTCAGATTCAAAAAGATCTTTTGCAGATACAAAACCTTTTAACACAAGCTAAATCAGGAACATAGCCAATGATTGGCACAAAACAAACACTCTGGGCAGTCACCTGCCATGTTATTGGTTTTGAAAGGGCAAAAAGATTTTGCACATGCTAAAGGTCATGGTGAATCTGGCCCTGAGAGTTCAAAGTAAGTCTTGACTGGTTGAATGCTTACTTTGAGAAGTTCACCAGCAAAGATGGCTGTTTTATTGCTCTTCCAAGCAGTGTTGGGTTCACCGACGGTGTCTAAGGACACTTATAGACCAAAGCACAAAGCAGTACTGTAGGAGTAAATTGTGGGCCACTGGTCAGGGAGATACGTGCTTGTGGAGCATCATCAGTCATCCCGTGCTACTGTAGATAACTGCTACTCTTCTGTCGTGTCAGTCCAGAGTGACCTGCAGTTGTTCTGACGAAACAGGGGTCAGTCAGTACCCACCCAGAAGCCAAGCGGTTAAGGGCTTTGCTCAACAGCTCATTAAAACATGAACAACCAACCTTTGAAGACCCAGTCAAACTCCTTACAGTTGGAACACATGGTACCAGTGCAGCGCAAAACAAATTCACTGACTGTTTGTTGGCATTTTTCGCAAAATTTCTGACAGGTATAGCTTACTGGAAGCATGCAGCTTGCACACAGTGATTTGGTCGCAGCCACCAAATACCTATACAGAGAAAGTATCTGACAAATTGCCTTTTACACTACCTTTTTTTTAACCTTATAACCATATTCAACGTCAGGACATTTATTGTCAATCAGAGTTGCATTAATTGCATTAATTTTGAGCTGAAGATCTTGTCTTGAGGACAGGATAGTTGATCCACTTTGTCATCTTCTCGAGCATGTCCCAGCAACTTTCAGTGTGGTTAAGGTCAGCTCTTTATGGAGGCCAATTCATGCGTGAAAATGATTCCTCATGCTTGTTTAAATGACACTGTTTAAATGACCTTATAAAGGCATACTTATATCTATATTAATAAACACGTCTTTAAAATCAAATTGAATAATGTAACTAACCAGTTAACCCCATGATCTCTGTGACTGTCCACATCATTTTTCCACGTCCCGGTGGCGATACAGAGAATGATCAGAAAGAATCAGAAAGCCCAGTACGGCTATTATTATGCCTCTTCTATAACGGAATTTGAATTTTGTGTCTCTACATGAAATGGATGATGACTGGTTTTTCAACGTACTATTAATACAGTGTGATTGGACAGCGCCTGGTGGTTGCAGCTCCTCATTTAAAGTTCAGCTGTTGTCAATTTCCGGCCGCTTGGTTCAGTTGTTTCACTATGCTACCTGCCCCATGGTGCACTGTGCAAGGCCACAATATAAAGTCAATGGGAATGTGACTCCGTTCTCTGAAATATCGTGCCGTGCCGCTAAAGTGTGTTCCAACTGTGAGCCATCAGGCTATATGTTGCCACGCCTGTCTCTAATGAGGACTCAAACCAAGGCAAGACTGCAAAATCTCTGCATGTGGAGGAGATGGCACAGAGCAGGTGGTAATTGGGTGGCTGGGAGTCCCTTAACGGGATTGTGATGGACCCATGGAGCGATAACCTGCAGCCTGTGTTCTTCTCACCTGGGATGACACGCTGAGAGGGCAATAAACGGCCCCGAGGAGGACTGGAAGCACAAAATCACTACTATTTGGCTAACGAGCTTACAGTACATCACAAACTGGATTCATCCCAACCAACAGGTTAACCCACAGAACCTGCTGATAGAAATACAGCAGTGAGAATGCAGGGAAATTCTACCCTCCAACCTGCTATTTCTTAACGCCTCTCTAAAATGCCACAGTTGCTTCAAAAATATTGCAATCTCAACCGTCCTGTCTGCTTGGTGGAAGAGTACCAAAGTGTTTCATTTCACTATAGCCTCACTTAAAAGCCCTTTAACATGCATTTATCTGTGGTAACAGCAGGAGCTGCACTTTGCTTCCTGTCAAAACCATTTCATTCTCCTCAGTGCTACTTTCTCAAACAAGCAAGCAGATCATTGGTTAGCTCAGCGCTATATTACGCCCCACCACAAAGTGGGAAAGGGATGTTGGAACAAGTGCTTTTCTGGTCCAGGACCACTGAACCGTTTAAAATTTGTCCACAAAACCTAATATATATGTAGATACATCTTACTCTGTAGATGAGCCTTTTCATACTTCTGTCCGCCCTCCTGTTTGTCTTCCTGTCATTCTGTCGCGGTTTGTTTTCGGGCCAGAATGTCAAAACCATTCAATATTTTCCAAAGGAATTTCATATATACCTAGATTCAACATATTACGTAGATGTGCCTTCTTATACTGTCGTTCGTCCTCCATTTTTGCCAAATGGTGTCTGCTGTTTCCTTTATTTCGTTTGGGAATATCAGCTATCCTGTGGCAGAGGATCTCAGTATTTCATGCTTGCTCTGACGTGCCTTTGATGAGCAACAGAAATTAAAATAATTTATCATGAAGAATTTCATGGAGAAATGCACATAAATAAAAACCAACAAGGTACGGTAAACCAAGCTCTGTTAATTAATAAATAAAAATAACATTTGGATGTACCCATAAAAACAGAAACAGCATTTCTGAGCAAAGCATGACTTCTCTGATACTTTCTATTAATGAATGACTCCATGAAATGCGCAGGACCTCTCCAATAAAATCATTATTTCCTCACAAAACCACCAGAGTGTAATTGTATCAAGCTGCAGTTGCCGGCGACTCGGAAGTCTTTATCTACCGAAGGAAAGATCCATATAAAATTTCACTGCGCAGCTCATAAGAGCCCATAAAGCTGATACAATCTAAGCATTTCATCACCTATTGCCAGAAATGGCTTTGCAGTCTAGTTACAGTGTGATCCATGTTCAGAGGTAAAACAGTAGGGCTCCAGCCATTCAGCCTAGTCCTACTGAAAAACTCTCCCATCCTCATCCAACTTAGGCCCAATGCTGTTACTACAACCACAGACAGCAGCTGCCTCGCAGTTGTAGGACACACAGGGGGCAGACTGCCTGTGGCATATCTCTTAATCTCAGAGCGATTCTCATGCTCGCACCGGTGAGGCAACACGCACAGGCAGCTACGCTATCTTAAGCCCTTTCCAGCCGAAACTGTTTATAAAATCTGTCAATGCGACTGACTGGCTGAATCCCAAATTGAGTTTAGCGTCAATACTTACAGTCTCCGAGATATTAAATACAAATTAACCCAAGGTCATGACCTCCTGTACTGAGCGCATTAATGCAGAGCCTATAAATTCTACTTAGCACTGTGATCTTTGTTCACTGTCTGGCCAAAAAAGGTGCCTAAAAAATTGTACATAGTATTGTGATCTTTATACACTGTCAGGCCAAAAAAAAAAAAAGTCACACACTCTAATATTCTGTAGGACCGCCTTTAGCTTTGATCGCAGCGTGCATTCATGGTGGAATTGTTTTGACAATCTTACGCAAGGTTACAACTTTTTATTTCCAAGTGTGGTTGCCTTAATTTTTGGCTGAGATCTTGTATTGACGGCAAGGAACTCCAACCATTCCGTAAAGCCTTCTCCTGCACATCCCAAAGATTCTCAGATCCGGACTGCGACCAATTTGGTGACAGTGGCCAATTCATTAGGGAAAATATTTCCTCATGCTCACTGAATCATTCTGTCACAATGAATCTTGACCTTGTCATCCTGGAATAAACCTGTATCGAGGGATTAAAAAATTTTATTGAATGGTGATTCAGTACAGTCAAGTAGTCTGGTGACTTCATTTTATCACTGCATACCGTTGCTGAGTCTAGACCTGACTTACTGAAGCAACCCCAGATCATAAAACTGCCTCCTGAGGCTTGTACAGTGGGCACTAAGCATGACGGGTGCATCGCTTCATGGGCTTCTTTTCTTACCTTGATGTGCCCATCTCTCTGGAATAGGGTAAATCTGGACTCATCAGACCACATGACAGTCCAATCTTTACGCTCCCTAACAAACTGAAGTAGTTTTTCTGGATTAGCCACACTCACAAGTGGCTGTCTTGTGGCCACGCAGCTGTTTAGTCCCAATCCTGCAAGGTCTTGTGGCATTGCGCAAATTGAAATGCTCTTACTTTCATTATTAAACATAGCCATGGGTAATATTGTGAATTTTTCATGTTAAGACTTCACTAAGCAGTGATCTCTGATCATGGTCATTCTTGAGTTTTTCCCCGACCTATTTCTTCCACAAAGTTGACCGTTCATCTTTAGGATGTAATAAAAGAATTACATAGGATATTAATAATATCCTCCCATGGTGGTAATAATGCAGCGGGCAATTTCTGCAATCTGCAAAGTTCTTTTCTTTACATGATGCAGGCAAACATTTTATACCTCTTTTCAAGCAGAAAGATAATTTCCATGACCATGAAATACATCTTCCAACATGGTAGTTTAAGAAATGAGAAGCAATAATTGGCATCGATAAGGGTTGAAAAAAATTGTTGCCAGTCGAAACATATGAACCACAACAATAAAGATTCAATTATTGGCTCTTAAGTATATGTTAATTTAAATCCAAATGGTCATTTTTTTTTTGGCCAGATAGTGTATGTCTGTCAACTATCAAGCTATTAGAGACTAGGGGAGCATAAAATTCCACCAAACCTGTTATTGTATCATTATATTCAGGTAAGCTGGCTTTCTAGGTCTACTTTCCATATGCATTAAAAAAAAACCCCACAAAATTAAAAATTAACTCTAAATTAACTTGCCCATGATCAACTGCCCCTAAACACATGTCCACAACCATAGATATAATGCATACTTGTGCCACACACACATTCTGCAATTGTCTGCAGTGTACCTTTTACATGTCGTGACCGAATGCATTGAGTGTCAGTGTGTGAGAGAGAAAAAGGAAGCAAGATAGATCAAGCGAAGGACAGAGAGGAAACTCAGCTGTTAATTTTTTTTTTCATGAGTTGAAGCCACAGTAATGAGTAAGGGCCAGGTATTGCTTAACGATTGAATATTCCTCTCGTGTGCGGATAATAAAAGCGAGAGGTGAACGGACGGAGGTTAAATGAACTCCCGGCAGCCGCTGAGAGAGCCGGTAGCTCAGTGAGGAGACTCTCCTCCAGTGCACTCTGTAGCAGGAAAGACCCTGGAGGACTTCATATGTGAGCGGACTGTGAAATCTGCTGGCTTCACTTCATACGAGTGCAGTGGCCACATACTGCATTAGCAACGCTCAAATCCCTGACTCCTCTCACTGCAGCCAGTGCAGCCGTATCTGCTGACAGCTGCATCACACACACACACACACACACACACACACACAGACACACACACACACACACACACACGCATGCCCCACGTGTACACGCACACACACGCACATACACACGCGCATACATACACGCGCACACATGTACGTATAAACACACATGCGCGCGCGCACACTCACACACTTTCACGCAGACGCACGTACGCATGCACAGCACACACGCACATGCACACCTGCACAGACACATACGCTTGCCTGCACATGCACACACACACACGCACACGCAACCATTGTGTGCACGCACGTGCTCACCCATACCCATATGTGCTCACGCACACACACGCACGCACGCATGGCACACTCACACACGTGCACACCACGCATGTGGATGCCTGCACACACGCACACACACAAGCATGCGCACGTATGTGCACACACACACACACACACACCTTTACTGTACTGTGCACTGTACTTTACTCACTGACGTCACATGAGCACGCCTCATCAGATGCTGCCCAAATTTGAGAGGTGGACCCCCCACACACACCTTCATCACCACTGCTTCTCCCTCCTCACAATGCCAAACACACCAACGTCTCCCTTTTTCTCTCTTTCTTCCCCCCATACAAATCCGTCTCTAACCAAGATTCTGTCCTTGCAGATTCACCTTCATGCTGCCAACCCAAACCACAGCAGTGTGACCATTTCCACACACAATCTATTATTCCTGAATACCTGCACGCGCCCATGATAGGAAAAAGTGCATTAGTTAATCGACTCCCAGCCTCGGCGAAAGCAGTATCGACAGCAGATGCAGGACCTCGGGCATATCTCTCTCCCTCTATATCTCACTCGCTCAGTCTCTCCCACTATCTCTCCATCTCTCTCCCTCCGGAGACCCTGTGAGTAGCTGATGGCCCGGTCAGCACAGAAGTATGCAGACACTCCGGAGAGCGGATACATATGCGCCAGACATTGATGCATTAGCCATCGTTTTCATTCACTGACTTCTGCAGTGATGGTACCACACTATTCCGGACACACACATATGCACATGGATTCACCCTCTCACACGCACGCATGGACACACTCACGACTGCATGCATACGCATTAGCTCGTCTACACACACGCAGAAACACACAAAAGCAAAAACACGCCCACACACACACATGCTCACTGCCATGCACACATGCATGCGTACACACCCCCCTCACACACAGACACACACACACACATATATGCATTTGTACACTTAAATTCACAAGCATGCAAGCTCAAGCGCACACACACACGCTCAGACACAAATGTACACATTTGCACGCACATGCAAACACACTCGGATTAGCACACATGGGAATGCGCACCGCACATGCATGCACACATAACACAGACACAGTTACGCACTAACAGGCATGCACACCTGCAAATTTGGGGAGACATCCTGCATTCACACAAATGCCAGGACAGCCCGAGTCCGTTAAGTGTTAGGTAAGATACACACGGACAGGTAGGAGGACTCAACATGCAGTAACAGGAATGCTCCTTTTCATCCCTGCTATAGCAGTATTCATACAGCCGAATTCCCTATAAACACGCCTCCCCAATAAGACAATTTTGACTTTCAGAATATAGGGCAATGAGAGAGAGATTCACACACACACAGACTAACAAATGTAGACACAGCATGACACACCAGAGAGACCAGATGCAAACACTTATTAAGAGTAAGCAGAGGGAGCCAGGTCTCCAGTTACTTACAGCATTTGATAAAATGGTAGTGTGACATCTTTTCGGCTCAAACGGCAGCTACAGGTTCCAGCATTCTTTCAGAGCTCAGGAGGAGCCGGCTGTGTGTGAGAGTGAGAGTGAGTGAGTGAGTGAGTATGCGTGGAGGGGCGGGGGGGGATAAGGCTCAGTGACGGAATACGTCATTCAGTGCTCGTACGCCGGCGGTATTAGCGCTACCCCTGCTCTCATTAGTTAAAGAGGAATCGGATTCAGGCGACTGCAACTCCAGCAGCAGCGTTCCGTAGCAGCGCGGTCAGTCCTCGCCGTTCGCGACGCAGGCATGTAAGGACCCGGGCAGCCCTGTCTGTATCTTCAAACATGACTGCTGCACGTGCCATTGTAGTGCCGGTGATTGGCAGGCCCCCTGGACACACCCCCTCTCTCCCTCTCTCTTTTCCTCTCCCTCTCTCTCTCTCTCCCTCCCTCCCTCTATCTCCCTCGTTCACCTGCCTGCCGGGCTGAGCGTTGCTCGTCCGAGGCGGCAGAGAAAGCGAGAGCCGCGTTGCTGCACTGCGGCTGACAGCTTAACCACTATCCTGCAGCCCCTAACTGGCCGCAAATTAGCCAGGTGATGAGCGCCGTCGCGGCTTAATGTCACGGGCTGCGCGGACACGCGAGGGGTCTCTGATTTACGCGCAAGGGGGAGGACGGTGGGAGGATTTAGCATTTAGCGGCTTTGCCTGCGTGCAGGGGGGTTTTAGGGAGAGAGAGACAGAGAGGGAGAGGAGGAGAGAGTGTACGGGAGGGAGAGAGAGGCAGAGAGACGGAGGGGTGTACCTCCGTGTGGAATTTGCTGTGCCTATACATGAAAGGCAAGCTGACAAATTGAGTATTTTAGCACCAGCAAATTCTGACCTAAATTAAAGGAGCCGTGTCACAATTACTGCGCATGCTCACAACTTTGAACAAATTAAATACGCTCAACTGCACGTCAAAATCTTGATGGTATTTTTCTTCGATGACTATTGGCGATTGCAACCAGCTTACATTCTTTGTATCCCATGGCTAAAACTTAAGATAACACTTTGAATCCTCAAATTTCCAAACAAAGCTCCTTAATATAAAAAGCATAATTTCGGAGTAACTAAAATATAAATATGTAAAACAAAGACGGATTGGCAAGGATGGAATCAGATTATGACTTACAGTCAGATTCACTTCCTTGGGATGTGCATTCTGAACATGCACATTAATTGTGACACAGCTCCTTTAAGGCTGGTGGGAGCATTTTTGGTGTTTTGTGGTGCATTGCTTTTTTAATGAATGATTTGTTTCACACCACATCATTTTTGCCTGCACAATGTGTTTGCTTAAGACTGAGAGATACAGTGAGTGAAATGGAGAGAGAGAGTGAAAAAAAATCCTATCATCTGTATTCAGGTCATACATTTAACTCTTTCCTCTTTCCAACACCCACGAACAAAATTTCAGCGGGGGAGCATTCTGCAGACCAAAAGTAATTACAACATTGCACACTTCCAAACACAGTCAAGAAGAACCCTGTAGCTCAGAAAATGTATAAATAAAAAAGCAATCAATAGTGAAGCATGAAATGATGTATACAGACACTTTCATTATGAATCTTGGTGTGTTTTCAGGGACACAACTGGGAAGGAGAAATAACATTCGGCAAATATGAAATATGTGCGTTTCAGCAAGCCAGACGCAAGTGCCGATACAACTGTAATCTTTTTCCAATTCAGCAGCTGTGTCTCCAGGTTAGGTGAGGGCAAGGGGGGGACTGGGGGTGGTTTTGGGGTTTGGCTGTACCATTTCAGCATTTCCTGCATGATACAAAGGCAAAAGCACCAAATCTTCCAACCGTAGAGGGGTACTGCTCCCTCCCATCCCAGAGAGAGGGGCACAATGAAATTTTTTGCATTTTACATTTCTGCCATTTCAGATCTGGGAACACACTTCACATGAGCACATAGGATAGTTCACTGGTCCCCAACATGGATCCTGGGCCGCCCTGTGTATGCTGGTTTTTGTTTCAGCCACATTTGCAAACACAGAATGTTAACAAGCTGTCAATTTGTCTTAATTAGATACATTTTGTGTTGAGAGCAAATGAATCCTCTTGAGTCACATGCTGACAGAAATGACCAGCCGCATATCACTGGCATTAGCAGCAGTGCTAAAGCTAAGCTATCAGGATTGCTACTGAAAGTAGCCCTGAATATGCAGCTGTAGAAGGAGTACTAGATTTAGCGTAGGTGGGGTTAGTGAGATTTTATGCTCACACACTTACACTTTGGTGCTAATTCTAAGCAGTCAGTTTCTGAGCTGAAAGTAGTAATATTGCATAGTTGAGCTGTGAGTTTTATATTTAACCGAGGTAGGTTAGGTAGGCTTTTCTGACACGTACGAGGGGTGCCACATAACTCCCTTATATGGGAGCAGAAGAGTAAGACCGACTCTTGCCGCGACCGAAAAAGCGTGCCACACTACACATGGGCTGTCATTGTTTTTCTCTTTGACGCTTGCTGGGATGTGTTACAAGCTGTCTACAGCTTGAAGAAACACCCTTCAGATTGCACAGAAGTTCGCAAGGCGCAGAAAACTCATGAGCCGTGGATTTCTCACGCCGAAACAAAGCAGAACAGACAATAGAAGCAAAATTTAAAAAAAAAAAAACTGGCCAGGGAAACCAGTCGGGGTTGCGAAGACTGTCCCTCACAATACTGAACCAGGAGGGAAGTGCTGCAGTCTCTCCATCTCATGCACGCAATAATGAGAGAGAGAGAGAGCGAGAGAGAAAAAACGAGAGAGATCAAGCGAGAGAGAAGTCACACTTTGCATCCCACTGCTTTACAAGCAGAGAAGTATTGCTCAGCAACTATTCCAGACAATTGAATTAAGCCCTCGCTGGAAGCTGTGCAAAATGGCCACACGATCAATAAGCATTAGCATTAGCTTTTACGCATAGATTTCCTAGCGCATGTTATTCATTTCACTTCCAATCGGCACACGTGTGAGGCGGTGCGCTTGTGGGCGAGAGCCGATCAGCACTGGTCTCCGAAGGAGAGCGGAATCTCAGCTCTCTGAAGGAAAAGGTCACTTTGCGAGCGCAATTGATGTTGGCAAGCCATTCCACACTGTGGCTCGCTCTCTCGTGGGCATCGCACTGTGTCGCTCCTCTCCCATCTGCAGATCCCACCACTGTCTCAGATTATTTAGCTACTGTAGGAGTGTCCCATGAAATTTAATGATCCAAGGAATCCATTTGGATGGCAAACAGGGGAGTGACTGGTGAGTGTAAGATACAATGGCTGGACTAAAACAAGTTAACCAAATTCAGCAACTGTAGCTTTTCTTTGGGTGTGTGTGTGTGTGTGTGTGTGTGTGTGTGTGTGAGCACCTGTGTGTGTTTGAGTGTGTGTGTACATGGGACAGAGTGAAGGAGAAAGAGAGTGAGGGAAAGAGAGAGTGATTGACTGCATGTTACCTGCGGGAAAACTGTTCTAATCTGAAATAGCAGTGTGAAATCCTGTACTGGCTCCTAATAGCTCAAAGATCATGCACAGAATAAGAATTATTTTAATGATCCCACAGGCTGGTATTTACAGCAGGAGCCTTGACCTATGAGAGCTTTCAGGGGTTTTTAAGGAGAATCACTGGTCCAGAAAGTACCTGACTGCCGCAGTTTCCAGCAAAATCCACCAATCAGAGTCGCACACTGGGGAATTATTACCGTTTAAAAGAGGCATTTGTACACCTGATACATTTCTCTGCTGGGGCAAGGGGGACAAAGAATTTACCAGAGGTGCACGTACTCTTCCTGCTAATACTGCCGCATACTGTAAAAAAATATATTTTTTTAGTGCTAGACCTTCATCAGACTGTGGATACACACAAGCTACACCTTTGAAATGTATGTGTGAACCGGTGTGTGACACATTTCCCTTAAACTGATGATTGATCTTGAGCTGTTTTCAGCCATTTTCCTTGATAAACATCTTGTTACCTCCAAAAAAAGTACAATCAGTTGTATCTGGTTCTCCATACATACGAAAGGCAAGAACTTAAACTCTTTATTAAAACTATTTATTTCGGCGAAAAATTGTGTACATTTTAATCAAAATCCTTCAAAATTGCAGATACGTGTAAAAAAAATCTTAGTATTCGTTGTTTAAATGTAAAGAAGTGGTGCCCAGCTTGCATTTCAGAGCTTTTGTGTTTGACTCAGTTGTAACAAAAATAAGTGACTTCATCTGAGGAACTATAAGATATCCTGGTGAGATGCCACACACAAAATTTCAATATAATGGAATGAAAAGTGACTACTTCATGGACATTTTTTACCTGACCCCCAGATTATCCCCCCACAACCAAGGAGGGGGTGCTCCCATAGTGGTGCATAATCAGGCGATGTAGACCTGAAAACTGTATCTAGTGAACAGGGCTTGGACATGATCCAAAAAAACAAAAGCAAAACAAAAAAACAGTCTGAACTTTGGTCTATTTCTTCATAACACCTCCGCTCACTTTCTCCAAAATGAAATGGCTTGTATTCTTAACCATGGCCGACCTGTGTGCCGAGTTTGGAAAGGGTTGCCACACTTTTATCAGTGCGAAGCTGCCCACAAACCAAAAATTAAAAAAAAAAAGAAAAACACAGAACTAAAAACAATCAATCCCCTGGAGTAAGATAACATTTGTGAAATCACAGTATTAAGTAGCTTGAATTGCAGGATATGCCAAGAGCTAACACAGCATTAAAGTTGGCTGGATAGTTTTTCTTTTTTCATTAAGCTTTCTCTTTTGTTATTTGAATACATTTTTAACATCAAAAAGGAAGCCAGTGGTGGATATAACTGGGGCTTTAGGGGCTTTAGGGGCTGCAGTTGCACTAAGGCCTGAGAATGATGACGGCCCATTCTCACGGTGGCCTGCCTCTGCTGTTGTTCAGTGTAAATATTGTTAATATGCTAACTTTATATTTGCCATTTATAGAAAGAGATAGATTGTTTTGCGTTAATCATGATCTAGAAGCATGTCTCCCATTACAAAAAGCACCAAAATCAAACAAATTTCCTTCAGGGGTCTAACATTTTTAAGTTTTGATCAGTGTGTGTTTGATACTCATGCATATACACGGGCACCAGCTTTAGACCAAAATAATGATTTTATTTATTTATTTATTTAATGGACAGTGGTCAGGCTGCATATTTTCTGTTAGTACTATGGAAAATATTCTCTTCCTCTTGCTATCCTTTCGTGGAGACTACGGGAAATATGATGACCAATCAAATGTCCAAGTAGGCTATTTAGGTCAGCTAGCCCCTTTCAGATTACATTTGATTGGGGAACACGAGTTGGAATAGAACTCTCAGTGAGTGATCTTCGGGTTGTGTGACTTAGTCAGGAGTACACTCCAGAAATTCAGCAGGGATGGTTTTGTCCTAAATGACGGTGTGCGATAAATTTGGGTAAGTTTGCAATCACTTTTCTTGGAATAATAGGAAACGGAATGATTTCATTTGCATTTTAAATGTGCATGGATGAAGAGACCACAAAGCAAAACTTCATTTCAGCTTCCTTTTCACGTTCAGTCTGTAATAGAGGACTAAACGGACACTACCTTAAACTCTCAAGTTGGCGTGGTGGACATAGTGGATAAGTGAATAGGGCAGATGTATGGCGTTGTTTTCCGTCGGTATTTCAGTAAAACATTGAAAAAGTTCAACCTTCATTGCATTTACTACAGTTTTGCTGATTGAGAAAAACTCTTTGGCACTTGTCAATTCTCCGGGTAAGGGTCTGTACTGACAACCCTATCGCTGCAACAGGTGCCATCTTGGTTAATGGGGAAGTGACTCTGCCTGTTCCATTCATTTTGATGCTACACATGCTCTCTTACTTGCTTCCTTGTCTCAGGAGCTCCCAAATTGAATGCATCCACAGAGACTTCGCTGAAAATGCTGGCGTCAATGAACACAAGACTGGGAGTGAGAGAAAAGAAGGCAAAGACGAAGAGGAGAGTGAAAGGGTGAAACTGCCTAAATTAGATTTTTAGTTTTGTCTCCTCCTGCGATGTGCAAAATAGAACAGATGAAGGAGAAGGTGAGCGCCTGATGGTAAGCCGAGGTTTTCTATCAAACCGCATTCTTAGCTAGCCACTGTGCTATCTAACTAGCTGTCTAGCTAACTAATTAACTGGTTTCCAAGACCAACTCCTACCCTGCTCTCACCTGACTGACTTTTTAGACGCAGCTGGTTTATTAATCCCAGCTCGATAATTTAGCTTCCTCCGCAAGACAGTCGGCAACTGTTTGCAGGTGCCTATCTAGCACCTTGTTTTTGTTCAAAGTTCAAGTGGACTCTGAATTGGAGACCTTAGATTTACAAAAATGCATTAAATGAAAAATATCTGTGTTTAATTTATTGATTCGAGTGGATCTGAAAATGTCAAATCTGGGGGCTTCTTTTGAAAAACTTTTTTTTTTTTTTTGGAGGCAACTATGTTAGATGCTAAACTGAGGTTACACAAATATCGAGCTAGCTAGCTTGCTATCTAGCTAATAAATCATAATGAAGGTTACATTAGCTGGCTTCATTATGCATCATACTGTCATGTAATTAAATATTAAATCATGAAATGTTTCATCAATTGTTTGACATATTAAGGATCTAAATTGATGGTAATAACATTGGCAACAGTTGTTAACTTGTATTCATTTTATTAGGTGGCTGACTTGCTAATCTGTAGTGTAAATTTCAGGGAAGCTTTTTTTTTGCATTGTTTTATTTACTGTTTATTTTACTCAGGACAGAGACAGTAAACCAAAGACATACTTGATTTATTTGCCTCTCCTAAAACAAAAACTGATGTGATACCTTCATATTCTCCCATATATTGCTGTTAGTGGGTGCATTAGTATGCGCAAACTAACAGGATTCGATCAGGGGCATATTTTGTGTAAGAGTGGGCACGGGGGCCCAAAAATAATAACACTTGCACCCGAGGCCGTCATCATAAGCTTCTGCCAGTGGAAGAAGCTATGTGTTTACATGCCAATGGATTATTTAAATCACTGGAAAATTTATTCAAGGAAGGAAAATGATAAAAAGTAGGTCAGGACCTATCATCAGTTTAAAGGGATGCTTTGTGCTCCTTCAGTTTTCAGCTCAGCAATTCCACTGATGTGAACAAAGATAATGCTGTGTAAGAAACAGCAACCTGAACGGAACATCGAATGGGACCAAAACACTGGGCACCATAATTCATTAGACGCATTGCTTTAATTTAATTGACCATCAGCTTTAATCTGAGTGTGTTTTCCTCCTCATCGGATGAACCACTTAAAAATGACAACACCTTTTGTATAATGCCTCTCCAATTCTGGTTGCATTAAGTAATTTTGTGCAGTTCAGCATAGTGCCACAGGCACTGTAGCTCACCTGGATTGTTTATACTTGTACAGGCTGTTAACCTCTTTGCGCAGATATAGACGCCGGCGTCCGTAAATTCCAAAATTTAATTCCTAAATAATTCTGTAATTGAATTTCAAAATGTCCTGCTTCAGTGGAATAATTTTCCACAGTCTCTTTGATACAAATACTGACCCAGATAGCAAGCACCTCCGCTCCGGATCTGCCCCGGCTCTGTGCCAACTCCAGCTGATCCGGCTCAGAGCCGGGGCAGATCCGGAGCAGGGGTGCTTGGTATCTGGGGAGTTACAGAGGAGGCAATGATTTGAGAAACAGCAAAGCACTGGCTGGACTCAGCCATCTATGGGCCATTGCTGGTGTTGCATACAGTCACACAGACCCATAGTCTGTATCCCCTGATTGAAAGGTTCATATGCGAGTCCCCGCTCAGATGTTCCCATGTCAGAAAGTCCCTAAATAATTGGTTTAATGTGTCCATAAGAACCAATAATTATAAGCTGGACATCAAGCAAATCAGGGCCAATAAAACATAAAGGCACAATGTTAGGCCTTTCCTGTTGGGTGTTGTTAATGTAAGAGGTGACCTAATCTATCCCGTCCCTGACGCAGCTCCCAGCTGTTTTTATTCAGCTGCTCGAAATCCCATCGTTTACATTTTCAGTTGAAAAGTTCCAAAACTTTTGCATGAAAATTAAATGTTTAGTACATCATCAAAAAAGTCTTCTTCCGCAATTCCCCCAGAACTGTGTGCAATTAAACACAGAAATGTGGATTGTATGCATGGAATGCCTGAGAACAAAGCAAGCAAGTAAACATGTACTGTAAATGTTTGGGATATTGGGAGGAATGGCCATTTAAAATAGATGTCATAAAGGAATTGAATGATATCACATGGCAGACGCATATTTGTGCACAACAATGGCAGAAACTGAGGTGGAAAAAAATTCATTTGAACTATGAAGTCAAGATCTATTTTCAATATTTTATATTAACAAGTTTTCCACTAAGGGAATAATCCATTGGCTGGTTAACACACAGCTTTCTAAATGCACTGTGAGGGTGATTAAACATAAATGCAATTTAGAAAAGAAGTGATTTTATTCACAAAATACAGTTTATTAAAAAAAAAGTTCAACAACTTGGTTATTAGTTTGTTTTTCTTACTTGTGTAGTATATGTCTTGTATTGTGTGTTTTGCTGTTATTAAGCTGTTGTTTATATCAACCTGCCAAGGGACCACAGTTGGAAATTAGCCTATGGCTACAAACTGGCATATTTACATGTCTAATGTGTATTAATATGCGCCGTCCCTTTTAAATGAATAAATAAATAAAAATTTTCAACGTCAGCCTGTGGCATATCCTGCCATGCAGGCTTCCTAATCCGTGCTTGATTATTTAAATTATAACAATTATTAGCCACATGTATCCACAATGTTGAACAATGCTGAGAACTGTGCAGCCAATTATGCATGCAGATTTCTCCTCTTACTATCAGGGGAAGAACTAGCTGCCACTGTCTCCTCTGGCTGAGAGGGCTAAGCAGGTGTGGGCGTGGTTAGTACTTGGATGGGAGACCACCTCGTGAAAATAAGTTGCTGCTGCAAAGTGGTGTTGGTGAGTCAGTAGATGGCGCTCTTCTCTCAGGTCAAATAATCCCCAATGCCCCAGTGCAGTGATGGGGACACTGTACTGAAGGAGATGCCGTCTTTCGGATGAGACGTTAAACCGAGGTCCTGACTCACTGTGGTCATTAAAGATCCCATGACACTCTTCGATAAGAGCAGGGTGTTCCCCGGTGTCCTAGCTAAATTCCCAACCTGGATCTTTCAACCTGCTGCCTAATCATCCCATTATTTTATTGATGATGCAAACTGCCCTCTCCCTCTGCACCTAAGATGATGCGTGTTGAAGACTGGTGCAAAATGGTTGTTTTGCATCACCCAGGTGGCTGCTACCATGGATGGTGGCGGTGAGATACTCCATATGACTGCACGGCAGTTTGAGCGCCCATGAGAAAGCGCTATATAAATGCAACTTTCACTCATTCATACTCCTGAAAGTGTTGAATATTTTTGGGGTTCACGCATTGCTGATCAAGGAAAAAGACCAAAAAACAGGACGACACCAAAAGTTAGTTGAAAGTGATTATTTTGTGCCGCCACTATTTTCAGCTCAGCTGACTCCACAGGCAACACATACAGGCAGCTCCGCAAAGCCAAGGCTGCAGCCGAGGAAGGACCTCAATATACTGCACTACAAAGGCAATGAAGGCTTGGTATGAAAGCTTCTCCTTTGAAGTGGTCGATCAAAACTGAATGTTTGCATCATCAGAAATGTCAATGCTTTCATACATTCAGTGTTCAGCTCAGCAAGAGATTTCATTCAGACAGTTTTATCAATCTCATGCTTCAAGTTTCCAAGTTATCAGGAATTATGCTGATAAGCTAGCTAACAAATGTTTCCTTATCATATACTTAGGTTTTAACCTTGTTTAAATGTCTCTAGTATCACACATCCATCCATTGTCTAAAGTGCTTCTTCCTCACTGGGGTTGCGAGGAAGCTGGAGCCTATCCCAGCCGACTACGGGCGAAATGCTGGAACAAACCTGAACAACTTGGCAATTCATCACAAGGTGCACACACCATTCAAGTATTTATGAACAAAGTTCTTATGTAAGCACAACCTCTTCATGCAACGTGTACGAGCTCTGAACAGTGCATGGCTTGCTGGTATTCCATATCAGTGCCGCAAGTGTCCTTTCAAACACAATGCTCTTCACGGGATATGTGTTGTTCACATATTGAATGATTTAATCATGCCCAGGCGCACTGACAAACATGGATGTCATAGCAAAATATTTCTAGAGTGGAGAAGAAACATTGAAAACAGGAGAGGACCCGTGCAATAACATTATGCTGTGCTGTAGCGCTGTTCGTTGGTGTTCATTCTGCTTGAGTTGAGACAGAGGAAGACGTGCGGGATCGAATCTGAAGTTTTACTCTTGTTTAAACGGAGTTATCTGAAACTAATTTGAGTGTTCAGGCTCAAACAGTATTAGAGATTAGACAATTTTCTCCCGAGGTATAACCTTTGTCGCATTAGGGGCAGGGAGAATCTTCCTCCATCATCTTTTTTTTTTTTCCTTTTTTCCCCCTTTAACAACTCGGTGAGCAAACAGCCAAATTAAGTCGCTAATCTGGTCAAACAAAAGCGACGGGGTTTTTGGGGTTTTTTTTTTTTGAGGGGGTTTCAGTCTCCGGGAGCAAAGTAAGGTAAAACTAAAATAAATTTAAACGCTAAATTTAAAGAATTAACTAAACGCAAGTAATTGTCTAACTTAGTGAATTGTGTGATATACAAAAGTAAGTCAGAGTTGTTTTCAAGGACTGAGGTACACTGTCGCCTGCTTTTTCTGTAGCTGATTTAGCTAACGAACTATTGTAAGCTCTCAACGCCAGGAATATATCAAATTACCGATATATCTAACTATCTGGCTTGGTTTCATACTCGGTCGCTTGCCTTTCATACAGTCTTCTAGCCAATAAATATTGACGCTTCACGGGGTTTTTAGTCCCCTTCGTTCTCTATCCTGACCGCATTACCGCATAAACGCATTTCCAAGCTTGAATATTAACGCTAACCGGGGTTTTTGTCTTTTTCGCATTTTATTATCATCGAAGGGCTCTTCTGATTAAACACATTGCAAATTACGCTATCTTTGTATTTTCCTCCGGTTGCGGTGCCTTGATCAGCTGATTAAAGTTTAACTGCTTGTTTGAGTGCTCAGCGACAGCTTGTTGGGGAGATACCGTGTATAGTTAAACTCACGAAGTAAACGACTTGTTTATTCGGTCCGTTTTAATTAAAGGGAACCGAGGCTTAACTCTTATCTCGGTTACTCTTGGTTGTATTTGTGGCTGGCTAGCTAGATAGTTACTGTTTGCTTTTTGGCTGGGGATCTGAGATTTAGTATTTAGTCAATAGGACAGCAGTCACTTTAGTCGTCCGTTCGGTTACCCTTGAATTTAAGCGAAAGCTTTACCGGAGTGCTCCGCCTCCTCCCTCCTCCAGTTTCTCCTGGGCGTAGTATAGCCAGTCTTTTATCTGGGTTCTCAGCTAAGCCCTGTGATATTTTTAGGTTAGTATATTAATAGTACCGGGTCTAGATAAATTCAAGTTGGCTTATTAGGAGTGCTTATTATCGATAGAGTTTCTCAATTTGGTATTTCATTTCTGTTCACTAAAACTAAGCCCCTGTTAAAAGAGGCTTATTATCCATTCACATAGTTTCCCCACGGTTTCTATTGTGACTGCTGCTTAGGGCTTCTCAGGTTAATTAATTAATAAATTGTGGTTCCTGAGCTTCTGTCTCGGCATTAGTAATTTTCTTTGTTATCTAGGGTGAGCGATCATTAGGTAGGGGGTTCAAAATGTGGCCAAAACTATGTGACGGTTGCAGGATGATCGCACTTTTGGAAAGAGATTTCCAGGGTGGGTTTGTCTGTCACCGGTGCCAGCTAATTGAGCATCTGGAGAGCAAGATCCTTGTTCTTCAGGGCCAGTTATCCCAGTTCATAATCAGTAGAGTTCCTAGAGGAACTAAGTAGTATGTCGTTTAGAGAAATGGTCTGTCGCCCAAAAGCAGGGTGGTGTGGGGACCCCAGAGCAGGCAGGGAGAGAAAGTTGGGTGACGGTAGGACGTCAGCGCAGGAAAGGGCGTGCACACCGTACAGCGACAGCTCCTCCAGTGGTTGAGGTGTCCAACCGATTCTGGCCCTTGCAGGAACTCCTAATTGGCCCCTGACCCTGAGAGTGAGGGGACTGATGAGCAGCAGGGCACCCTGTTGGCCTCTACCCCTCAGAAAAGAGAGTTATTGATAGTGGGGACTCAATACTTAGAGGAATAGACAGTTTAGTCTGTTCGGCGACAAGGAGTCTCATTGTGTTGCCTGCCTGGTGCCCAGGTAGGAGACCTCCTGGAGCGTCTTGGACAAGCTCCTGGCCAGAGGGGAGGGATCCAGTTGTCATGGTCCATGTTGGGACTAATGACATAGGTAAGGGTAGGTTTGAGGTTCTGCAAAGCAAATTTGTTGAATTAGCTGAAAAGCTTAGGAGCAGATCCTCCACGGTAGTGTTCTCCGGGATTCTACCGGTACCACGTGCAAGCAGAGGGAAACAGAATTTTATCTGGAGGTTTAACACGTGGCTACGAACCTGGTGTAGGAAAAGAGGGGTATAGGTTTATGGGGCACTGGAACTACTTCTGGGACAGGGGGTGACCTGTTCAAGCCGGATGGGCTACACCTGAACCGGAGGGTACCTTTGCACTGGGTCAGCGTATGTTGAGGGTAGCAGAGAGTTATTTAAACTAGGGACTTGGGGGGCAGGGAGGTTAGAGAGTGTTACACAGAGGGAAATGCAGACTGCCCTGATGGAAGCTGACAGCGTTACATGCACTATTGATGATATATTTTTAAAGCAAAAAAGCATGGTGAGGGCTTTGAGCAGCAGGCGCATACCGAAGGGAAGAGCGTTCATGATAACCTGAAATGTTTTTATCTAAATGCAAGAAGCATTAAAAATAAATTTCAAGAACTTGAGGCCGTGAAGGCTATGACATAGTTGGGATTACAGAGACATGGCTTAGTGAAGAGGATGGAGATGAATATAATGTAGAAGGTTATAAGCTCTTTAGGAAGGATAGATGTAATAGGCGAGGAGGGGGTGTAGCACTCTATGTGAACGAAAACATAAATGTGCAGGAAATTCCTGAAATTGAATATTCCGTGCCTTGTGAAGATATCTGGGTCAGGCTCACTGGCAAACACGAGACTGGTTTAAACATAGGTGTATGCTATCGACCACCAGCTTTGGACAGTACAGTCAATGAAATGCTCCTTAAGAGGATTACGCAAGCTTGTAGAGGAGGAGGGACTATTATTATGGGAGACTTAAATTATCCTGGTATTGATTGGGAAATGGTGAAAGGACAGGGTAGGGGGAGGAAGAATTTCTCGATGTCATAAATGATAATTTTTTGGTGCAGTATGTTAATAAACCTACAAGAGAGAAGGCAATTTTAGATTTGCTGCTCTGTAATGACCCAGATAGAATTAGCAATGTTGAGGTACTGGAGCCACTTGGGACAAGTGATCACTCTACTATTAATTTTGAGGTTTCATGGGAAGTTAAAAGGTGTCTCCAAAAACAAAAAATTTTTAATTTTAGGCGAGCAAACTTTGACAGGATGCGGTCATATCTAAGTGAAACAAAATGGGAGACACTCCTGGACTATGAGTCTGTAAATGAGATGTGGGAAAAGATTTAAGGGTTTTACTTGATTCACAATGTAAATTCATTCCAAAGGTGTCCAAAAGTAAGCTGAAATAGCAGAATCCTCAGTGGATGACAGCAGCTATTCGTAGGAGTTTGAGGAAAAGAGGAATCTTTATAAGATGTACATAGAGGATAACAATGAGATTACCAAGGCCGAATTCTGTAAAATGCGGGCTGTGGTCAAAAAGAGCTGAGGAATGCTGGAAGACTGTATGAAAGACAAATTGCAGAGGGGCAAAAAACTAACCCTAAGCGCTTCTTTCAGTACTGTAGCAGAAAAAGGAAAGTCAAAGAGCAGGTTAAGTGCATAAAGAATAAAAAATGGATCGCTGCTATATGATAATAAGGATATTATGGACACCTTAAACGGTTACTTTGTTGAGAATTTTACCTTAGAGCGGGTCTTTATTCGGCCAGAGGGCTTGCCCAATGCTCAAGAGTATTTAGCGGAAATTGAGGTTAGGGATAACGTAGTATTAGACAAGTTGCATCAACTAAAAGGCAGATAAGGCGGCATCCTGATGGCTTATATCCTAGAGTGCTCAGGGAAGTTAGTGAGATCATCTTTAAGCCGCTATCTGCCATCTTTAGACGGTCTTTAGAAACTGGAGAAATACCAAATGATTGGAAACAGGGCAATATAATACCAATATATAAAAAAAAGGGGACCGTACTGAGCCAGGTAATTACAGGCCAGTCAGTTTAACTTGCATTGCGTGCAAAATATTGGAATCTATCATAAAAGATGAGCTGGACTTATTTCTTGAACGTAACAATATCTTGAGGATAGCCAACATGGTTTTTAATAAGGAAGGTCATGCCTGACAAACCTTCTGGAATTTTTTTTTGAAGAGGCCACCAAGACTTATGACCAGAGCAGGGCTTATGACATCATATATTTGGATTTTCAGAAAGCATTTGACACAGTACCGCATAAGAGACTAATTTTTAAAATGAGCTCCATTGGAGTTACAGGTGGTATTCTGAAGTGGATTCATAACTGGTTGCAGGACAGAACACAAAGAGTGGTGGTCAGTGGTATATCATCTGAGCTAGGTAGGGTGGGGAGTGGCGTCCCCCAGGGATCGTGTTGGGACCCTTGCTGTTCCTCATCTACATTAATGACCTTGATAGGAATATTGAGAGCAGATTAGTGAAATTTGCAGATGATACTAAATTGGGGGCTTGGCAAATAGTTTAGAGTCCACTAAAGTGATTCAGGATGATTTGGATAGAATTCAGAATTGGGCAGAAATGTGGCAAATTAAATTTAATGTTTGTAAAGTAGTACATGTAGGTAATAAAAAAAAAACATTAGACGGGATTACTTCATGGGAGGTTTTAAACTGGAATGTGCTCCACAAGAGAAAGATCTGGGAGTGATTGTTGACCAAACCCTCACAGGCTCTAGCCATTGTGCCGTAGCTGTTAAAAAAGCCAATTGGATGCTGGGATACATTGCCAAAAGTATTGAGTACAAATCCAAGGAGGTGATGCTTCTTTTGTACAACACATTAGTCAGACCACATCTAGAGTATTGTGTACAGTTCTGGGGACCATACTTTAAGAAAGACATAGAGGCTTTAGAAAGTTCAGAGAAGAGCCACGAAAGCTAATTCCGGGTATTAAAGATGAAAGCTATGAGAAAAGGCTGAAGATCCTTAATCTCTTTAGTCTTAGGAAAAAGGAGACTAAGGGGTGATTTGATTGAGGTCTTTAAATATGTTAAAGGGATTAACAAAGTGAATTATGTAGGATTCCTTCAACCAAGTGTTGTTAGCAGAACTCGGGGTCACAAATGGAAGCTGACTAAAAGGTAAATTTAGCACTGATATTCGGAAATATTTCTTCACCCAAAGAGTAATTTCGGTGTGGAACAGCTTGCCTGACCATATTGTTGAGGCAGAGACCTTGGGAGTTTTCAAGAGCAGACTTGACTTAAAGCTAGATACCATTGAGTCACTGAGTATCTGAAGTGATATATTCACGATGGTACAAAGAAACTGGCGAGCCTAGTTGGGCTGAACGGCCTGTTCTCGCCATTCATGTTATGTTATGTTATGTTATTATGGGCCCTGGCCCAGGTATTCCTGTGGACATAGAATTTTCGTGCTTAGTAATTCTATCACATCATAAGTTCTGCTTCGTTGTCATGTATGTGAGATTCGGGACCAATCCATTTTCACTGAAAAGAACTGCAGAAAAAAACTGACCAATCAAGAGCTACTGGGTGACTTCACTTAACCAGTCATTGCCCTCCACGGATGTGTATAAACTAAAAGTTTCAGGTTCAGCATAAGTTAGCCACTGCATAAGTCAGGATATCAGAAAAGAGTGAAGTTACTCACTGAAAGTATGCTGAGGTGAATGAATATGACTCGGTGAAGCGCCACAAGCTTACAGCTAGCCCACTAATAAACATAAACACTTACATACCTACATGGAGAAATGGAGAATGAATTTTCCCGATAATGTAAAGAACTCTTCTGCCTCCCGAAGTCTCTACGGTGGGTTTTCATTGTCCATTCTATGACACACTCTGTCTTCTCACCAGCAGTGGCAGCTGTGGCTTTCCTGCAAAGCCATGTCTGACCATGCATTCCAACACATACTTCAGTCTTCAGCCAGCCCTCTACTCTGTTTCCTGGACTAGCCCTGGGGGTTACGAAGATGGATGGTGGCACATATCCCAGAAAAACCTACAAACATTTGACAATCATAAATGAGGACATCTCTTCATCCTACTCGATCACTGCTGCCACCGTATGGACAGAAATGGGAAATGCACTCGTCGTTAAGGGGACTGCCAGCTTGAATCCTGGGACACAGCAGTCGTGTCATTCAACAGGTCACTTGCTCAGATTGGTCCTGCTGGAATCCTGTCCATTTAGTGTAATCCCAGAAGGTGAACTGCTTTGTTCTTACAATAGTGTGCAGACTGTAAAAAAAAAAACAACTAAAAGTTGACAAAACTTAAAGAAGTAAGACAACCAGCAGAAAAGATTTTGAGTTTTCTCAGCTTTAAGACCCATTGGTGGCACAAACTCATTTTTGAAAAAACCTGGAACTTGAAGTTGAGCCAAATCATGTTATACTTTGTAGCTGGCCGCCTTACTTTTTTAAGTTGAGTCAACTTTTTATTTTATACAGTGCGTAACTTGCATTTGCATACGTGACCCACAGCAAACATACAGAAGGCAGCGGCCAATGGAAGGCCAGAAGATCTATTCTGTGTCAGGAGGATGCATTCAATTTGTGAATCCTAGTGAAGCCCAATTACCATAATCATTCCATCCATCCATTATCGAAACCACTCTCTCATCAGTGTCGCAGGGAAGCTGGAGCCTATCACAGCTGACCATGGGCGAAAGGCAGGAACCCACTTAGGATCGCTCCCCAATCCATCGCCAGGTGCATACACTATTCACACAACATTCACCCACATACTCACACCTATGGGCAATATAGAGTCTCCAAATTATTTAGTGTGCAAACCTTTGGACTTTGGAATGGCAACAGTACCTGGACGAAACCCATGCAAAGACAAGGAGGACATGCAACCTTCAGCCCCTGGCGAGATTTGAACCCGCAATATTCTTGCGATTGAGAAGATAGTCACGCAAAGTGCGGTAATACGCCCACATGGCGGCCTTGTTGATGACATGTTATTTGACTAAAAATGTTCAAATCATCACCAAAATCCTTAGGGATCCTATTCATATCACCATTGACCAATAAAACAATAAAGATGAAAAAACCAACAAAATTTGTAGTCTGTGGATGGACCGACGGATGAACCGATGAACGGAAGGGGGTAATCGCATTATACGCCAATCCGGTGGCATTTCATGGCTCAATACACCGTCTACTCATTTAAATCAGCCATTAACCTTGCAAGGCCAACGCGGATGTAGAGTTCACCCGTTGGGACTCATCTACGTCATGAAATTTGCATATAAAAAGAATTTGAACGCCCACCTCCTGCAGTCCTCACCCTCGAGTGGGAGTCGGAGGAAATGCACTAATTTTCAAGTATATGCTGGTTCATTCACAGGAGCTTATGGTTTGTTTGTTTTTTAAACAACTTTTGTTCACCTCACTAACCATGTGCTTTTGTCACATTTTTTACCAACATTTTGAATTCTTCTCGATTTACAGTTAGTCAAAATAAGAAGTTTTATCTATCCACTTAGTATTATTCCATTTTGGTGCAGTGCCTCGGACTTGTGCTTTTGGCAGCTGTGAAAGCTCCATCAGACAGCATTCCTTCCCTCCAGACCTCGGTAATGACTGTAGATGGCCGGATGCTCCTCGGTTGGGACACCACTGCTATGCCCATAATAGAAGGTACTATAGCTGACGCAAATGCTACAGTAAACTATCTGAAACCTGTAGTGTTAGCTAACGTCATTTTCTGCTAACCAGCCAAAACACTGTGCCAAAAACACATAATGTGATAGTCCCAAGCAGTTCCCTGCCGACAATAGTAACATTAGCCAATTAGGCCAGAATTTTGTTCACCCTATAGGCCTAATATTAATGTTATACCTTTTAATTACCCTCCAATTAATGCAATGCAAGCAAACACTGATCTGACAGTAGGTTTTTCTGCATACTGCCATAATATTGCCACATATAAATGCTGTCACTGAGCCCATTTCATTAACAGTCTAATAATAACAAAGGTCACTTCTGGGCCTGCATTTTTACAGAGGTTGAATATCAGACTGCCTGTGAGTGCAGCCCTGGAGTGAAAGAAGCTCAGTGTCAAAGGCACAGGTGCCTCGCGATTCAGTGTTGCTCACTCACTCTCCATTCTCTGGCCAGGGGATGTCACTCCTGCCTCAAACATCCACGCTCCCTCACCCTGCTCCCTCCTTAATGTTGAATACGCTTCAGGGAGCACTTGAGTGAAAAAGTCAGAGTTTAAGGGGTTAATTTGTCAATGGTCTGGACCTCTGTTTCTCAGTCTCCCTCTGACACCTTTAATCTGAGTGACATCACTTTAGATGGTAAAACTACCTTGCTGGGGAGGGTGGGGTTGTGTGTTTGGCACTGTGGGGCATGATTGATTTAGCTCATTAACTACAACTGCTAAGGAGAAAGGAAAAGAAAACACTTAGCGCTCAGAAAGTGGTCCATTCCTTCTGCTGCCATGACCACAGTCTCCCCGAGCGACGACAGCTCTGTTGTAAATCAGCCTCCCCTCCAGCTGGGAGCTCTGCTGACAGCTGGCTGCGACGGGCCTATTCCATCAAAAAGCCTGTCTGTCTTTCCTGTCTGTCCCCACTGTTCAAAAACCCTGAGCCATCGCTAGGAGTTCTGCGTCCTCTGAAAGTACCTCCACCCCAACATAACATCCCACCGTGACTTTCAGTTTCCAAAGATCAGTTGTGCCCAGCTTGACTATATGAAGCTTAGCGAAAGTTCAGTCAGGAAGACTCTCTCTCTCTCGCGCACGTCATCTCCGTTTATTTTCTTTTCATTCACTCGCATGCTCGCCCATATACCTCTGCAGTCAATGTCTGGGGCTGTCAATTGAGCAGTCAGCTGGTGTAGCAGCTGATCTCTTCCATCCAACCGTGGCACACCTCAGTCCCATCGCTAGCCAATCGTTATGTTGCTGTCTTTTTAAAATATGTCATTTTTCTCTGCTCTAGTTCGTTCATGCTGCCGTTCGCTGACCCTCCTCCTCCCCAACGCCACCCTGCTCCATCAGACCTTCTGTCCTGCCGCTCCAGCTTTGTCAGCCTTCAGCCACCACCGCCACCAGTGTCTGGACTCTTGGGATTTTTTCCAGCTGCTGCTCTCAGCCGTGCTCCTGCTCTCTGAGTCTTCCCTGAAGAGTCCAAGCGCCAAAGACTTGTCTGATTTTAAGCATGTTAATTCCTGCTGTCCTGATCCTCTCATCCCTAATTTACCATCAATTTATTATTCAGCCAGAAGCGGAGGATGGGCTTCCCAGAATAGCCAGGTTCCTCCTGAGATTTCTTCTCAATGAGGAGTTTTTTCTCACCACCGTTTGAGGCTTTTTTCCAAATATCCACCCTGAAATTTCAGTATATGGCTCTGTAGACAGCAAAAACAGTCACTTAGGTAGACTTATCATTAATAAATATACATTTTTTCATTCATCACATGATCAAAATAATAAGTAATTGCCAATGATACAGCAGTTCACTTAAAAGCTATAGGTGATTTTGCGATGTAGTGCAAAAATGTTCCTCACTTGCACATTGCTTTTGCATGAAAGGCTGCACATGTATTGTTAAGTTTGATGAAACAATTGAAGAGGAAGTAACCTGCCCAGTCTTGCCACGCATTTCACTTGATAAATTAGCTTATCAATGCCATAGCTGTTAGCAAACTGCTTTACTGTATTGTTTTATAAGGACAGCAAGCTTCATAATGATATTTAATTCACAAAACCCTCCACCTCTACGTAAACAGGCGAGCAGTGTAGCTTTAGTAAATATTTACGTAAGTTAACGGAAGAATATGTCCCATGACCAAATTTTGGCTTGGTGAGTTATAACGATGGCGGTGCTGGGACCGATATGTCACACTCTTTCTTATCAATGTCCATGCATTGCCGCTGTTTGCAACAATGTAAACTTTTAATTAATCTTTTACATATCTGCATCCCCAAAACGTAAGCTTATTGACAGTGACCATATGAGAGCCAATTCAGCACACTAGTCACTTAATGCTAATGTCTCTTGTGCTATTATTCTATACTCACTTTTCTTTGAAAAAATAATTCTGCTATTGCCTTTTAGGCTCAGCGAGTACTCGTGGCATCTCATTCCTCTTTTCCCAGCTTTTTTAATGTCTGGATTTATGCTTCTTTTTCAAGTGGGCTCCAGCTAAGTGCTTCTCTCTATCACTCACTAACTACTTTTTCTGTTACTTTTTCTGGCAAAATGGAGCAAAGCATATTGCAGCCATAGATCACTGCCTTACAAAGTATGCAAGAACATTCACTATCTGTTGCTTTCAGGGAACCATACACCACACCATGGACCAAACCATTTTTAAAGAGGGGTTTTGCTCAGAAAATAGAAATGTCTCTCATGAGTTGTATGATTTTGGGGTTTTGTTTTTAAATTGAATATATTAATATGAATTTCAGCCCATTATGTGTAATAATTTGAGCAAAATTACCTACATCTTAGATTACTGCGGTTTTTGTGGGCCCTAATGGTTTGTCGACCCCCAGAATTGTCATTACCTTCGAACGATGGCATTGAGTTAGATGTGTTCACTCTTGAGGCCTCACCTTGCTAATGCTGCTTAGTGAACTTTAATGTTCAACAGCCCGTCCTCATAAAGCCACTGTGTTCCTCAGCTTCTCTAGCCACACACTCAGCCTTCTGCATGAAGCACAGTGCATAACACTGAGCAGCTGAGGCTACGTCCACACAAATACCTTATCACTTTAAAACACATTACTTTTGCTATGTTTTCGCCTAGTTTCCACATTAATCAGGCGTTTTAAAATCCCTAAGACGGAAAACTTTGAAAATGCTGCTGACCCCGTTTTACTTTAGAAACTAGGAAATTACATAATAGCATGGACCGAGATCGTTTTTGTTTTAAATGCCGTTATAAAATGAAAACGTATTACTGCGGACGTGGCCTTCGGAAACAGAGACGCTGTGAGCAACACAGAAAGAGGAGGGAGAAAGGGAGAAACAGCCCAAGTTTCCTGAATCCAGAGTCAGTACTGCAGTCGGAGAGGCTGGGACTCAGTTAACAGACTTTTCCTTCCACAGACATTGATGTTCAAAAAAGCGTGTGTGTCAAAACCGCCACATTATCTATTGAGGAAGGGGGGGGTTTGGTTGTCTGCATGTCTCTGCATGTATGTGCACCTACATATCACAACATTACATGCATCCAAATATTTTGTGAAATATGTTTACCCTCAGCAGGACAAGAGGAAAGTGTGGGTTGTCAGCACTTTCCTTTAGGATGAGAGGCTCGTCTGACCTCAGTCACCCAATGCCAGATATGATCCCATCAAGGTCCGAATATCCCCCAGTGCCTCCGAGCAGTGTGCTCTCCCCATACCCTCCTGAATTTAACTCTAAACAAACTCATCTGGTTGCTAAGCAACCTCCTGTGCTTTGACAGGAAGCTTGTCAACTGCTGCTGTCAACTGTGTGTGTGTGTGTGAGAGAGAGAGAGAGAGAGAGTGTGTGTGTGTGTGTGTGTGTGTGTGTGAAAGAAACATAAAGGTATCAGCTTACATAAGGTCATGTGATTTGGCCATTACTATGGTAATAACATGAATCAGTGATGTTCCGATACTTACAACCATGAAAATCACTTTTCAATTAAATGCATTGACTTACTTATTTAATAATGATTAATTATACCAGTGGCAAAGCATAAGTCTGAGTTAAAATTAATGATAAACTAATGCATTAACTGCTATTTTATTCCTTCATTAAATGACATCCATTCATATTCTAAGGGGGTTTGAAAAAAGGGGCGTGTCCATACACATTGCCTACATTTTGTTTGCTTGTATTGTAAAGACGCTTGGAAATGAAAACAAATAATTGCATTGGGGTCATTCAGATCTTGTACATTATGCTGGATACCTTCTGAAACCTCTTACAAACCCCTAATACTGACCACCACAAAATCTGAACGGATGGCAGCATCGAGCAAAAATAAACTGCTTTCTGAATTTGGCACACATGAATAAAATGACTAAAATCTGAGACAATGCTTAGACCATGGTCTGAAAGTGTTGTTGTGAATTTACACAGAAACGATCCAGGTATTCCCTCTTGAGCACACCGGATGTAACCAAGCCCTCGACTACCCACATCAGATGTTAGTGGCATGCAACCCATCAGAGATCTGGATCTGGCTTGGAGATCTCCAAGAGAGGCTTGGGAATCATACAATAAATCAGTGTCACCGCATGGTAAAGCATTATCATAAAGAGAAGCTCTCAGTATGCTGAAGTTGTAAATACACCTGAAAAGAGCAGATCTCTATTCAGCAAGGCCAAAAAATTTGAATGCTATCCAAAAAATCTGTTACAATCAAGCCACAAAACTACAACACTAAAAAATAAATAAATAAATAAATAAATGGACAAAACTGTCCTTCAGCATTGACCAAGCAGTACTTTACCAGTCGCTTTTGGAAAGAGTGCTGTGGTGTAATGTCCACCAAACAATCCTAATTTTCCATTTATACAAATGGATATGTGCACAGCATCACGGCCTGTGACATTATGATGAAGCTCCTGGCGAGAATGCCGCACACACAAACACACACACACACGTGCGCAGACATACTCTTCCTCTTGGCAGAGAGGCTGTATGTCACCCTTGACAGGGTGAACCTCCATATTGCAACCTTTCCAGCTGAACACAGGAAACAAGCCCTGCTAACCATTTCTCGTTAGCCTAGCCCTGACCCTTGATCTCAACACTTGGACTCAAGAGAAAACACATGGAAATTGCACGGCCAACTTACTTGGCTAAATATAGATTAACTATGCAACAGTTAATTATGTCTGATTCAGTTGACCTTGTTTCCTAGCAAGCTCAGGAAACAACATCCATCTCACAGCCACCGGTTTCTGGCTCTGCAGCAAATGACATTTCCTGACCTCCTGATTTGCATGCATATTAGGCTTAATACATGAGCTGCTTCCACCCTCCCCCAAAGTGCCAGGCGTGGAAGATTAGTCAAATCTAGCGTCAATTAAAAACCATTCATGACCGTGATGCTGTGAAACCTCCTCAGTGCCAAAGTGCACTGCATGCTCATTTGCAAAAAGTATTACATATTTCATCACAAGAAAAAGGGAAATAGATGAAAAAAGTCAACCTGACGTCCACCCTAGGCATTCACAGGAGTTTAAACGCCCAGAGCCCGATTTAACCAATGTACGGTGGTACATCCTTGACTGTTCCTGATGTATTTAAATCAGGAAACCTCGCCTCGCATCTCCGGCGCTATGATGCCGGCAATTAGACACACAAAATGCCTGTCTTGTCTTCCTCTGTGAAGGAGTGATGAAGAACAGCTATGTAACGCCTCTTTGCGCTTCTGAAAACGCGCAAGTCCGTCAAACTCTACACCCATGCATTGCAAAATAAAATGAAACACAAAGTATATAAATATACCATACCGTAACTGTAAACCCATCAAATTAAGAGAGTGGAGGAGTAATGCGAAGGGGAAGGGGGGTTGGGGGGGTTCCTAAAACAGCAGCGTGCACGCCCGTGTACCTCTCTCTGCCGCCAAAACCGTCTTCACACTCTCTCACCTCCTGGGTTCCACGTCCATGATGTAATGCCTCCGCTCACTTTTCTGTCGCCAAGGCAACCAGGAAGCACGGCGCGAATATGTCACCTCAGACCCCTCCAAACCCTCTTACCCGACCCCCACACTACTCCAGCCTTCCCCGGACCCTCCCAAAATGCCTGTACGCGCCAAAAGGTTTCACCGGCTGGTGCTGCCAAACAGTTTCAGCAGGAACAACAGGAATCCGCTGCTAATGATATATCTTCATGCGGACCTCCAATAACTGAGTCCACAAATAGCACACTGTAACTCCACCCCCATACCGTCCTCGTCTCTTCCACACGGTCCACAATACGTCCTCACAAAGACTGACCTCATAACCACTGTTCTATCAATGCACTGATTTATTCTTCACACAGCTAGACTGGCCTCCACCCATTTACATGCCATCTGTGATAATGTCTTATTTGTCCTTGAGAGGTGTGTTCATGGGAAAACTTGCCCCCCCATTCCCCTGTTCTAGCAGTAGACCGGTGAACTGGAAAGTTAAGGGGAACAGTTTTAGGTCAGTTAAGGTTAGCAGACCACTTTATAGGACACTGAAGGAAGACATGTTTGCATTAGTAAACCACTTTACTGGACTGTGAGGAGGGACGAGCTTCCTTGTGTACTATTTTTCTGAGTGGCCACTTGACAGTGTTGTCTGCTCTGAGTTCATCTCTACCTGAAATATTTATGTTTCCCGCTAAGTTCCTCAGAAACACCTCCCTCCACCCCTTCCAGCAACAGGTTTAAGTGCTTATCTGCTGACTATACTGAGCTACTTCACCTGTTTACAAAGCTGGACCATTTCATTTTCAGTGCTTGCTTGTGAAGAAGCTGGCTCAAAACTACAAGCAAGCGAATGAATAAATCCAGCTCATAAACAAAAAAACTAAAACCCAGTACCTCACAAGTTAGCTTTCACCACACAGAAACATCGGCATAACATTTCCGGAAGTTGTTTTAAACTAATTTAGCTAAAATCATGTGAAATTACATGACCCCAGCCTTCTTTAATATCAATGTAGCTACTGTATAAAAAAGTTAAAATACATTTTGTGCATGGGTGCTGCCAATATACAGTCAGAAGCAGATTTATTGGCACCCCTGTTAAAATGAAGAAAAGGCTTCTGACATTATCAGCTGATCAAGCCACGATTACAAAGTTTGGCCATTAAATTTTCAGCTCTTGCCTATGTTGGCATAAGCTCTTAAAACATCAAACAAATAAATTACAAAGAAAGGCATCTGGCTGTAATTCACACAGTGCACCTCTAGAGTATTGGGCAGCAAGCTTCAAAAACAAGAGAAAGGCCATCAATGCCTTACTGCCCTGGACAATCACAGCATTTGAGCCAATAGCATTTGCCTGTCTTGTTCTGTTGTTCAGGATCTGTGCCTAATTTCAATGGTTTCTGGTGTTTCATATTATACCGAAAGAATGCAAAGAAACAGAACAATTGCGCCAAGGGCTCGGGTCAGGCAGCTGGAGGCAGCCCAGGACTGGCAAACGCTGGTGGACGTGGACCAACGGCTTACAGTCCCGCCAGAAATAGCCATCACCAACCTGGTGTCATGGTTCTGGTTTTTTTCTACCGTTCATGTTTTTTGTTTTGGCATTTTCAAGATTATGTCTTTTCTTTATTCCAGCAGCAGAATTTTGGCCTACCACTTATTGTATTCTCAGGTTTTGTCAGTTGATGCCATTTTAACAGTTCCTCATTGCACTTGTCTCCCTGTCTTGTGATCTATTTCACAATGGTTGGTTCAGTCCGGAGAATCCCCACTGTATGTTGTGACCTACCTGCTTGGGTGATTTCAATGGTTTCTGGCGTTCATATATATTGCTTCAATTCTCGTTTACTTCCTTCTCCTTGCTGCTCTAGATTACTAACAAGACTAACATTTATATTTTGTATCATAGTCTACTAACCCAACTAATCCATGTATATATTACTAACTTACTAACGAGCACTTTAGTTACTCTGTAAAGTTGCACCTCTACTAATTGTTACTAATTCAATCTCAGCAATCGCCCTGTTCTAGTCTCCGCCTCTTGCTTGGCTTTCTCTGCCTCTCCCTGCGTTTCCGCGAGATCTCTCGCACGTGCTTAATTGCTTTCCTGCACTCATTATCTGTGCACTTAGAACTCCCTGACCGGGGCTGTTTAATTGTCATAGGATGTCTGCATGAATCCCGTCCGTGTCTTGGCTTTCGCCAATTGCTGTGGTTTAGGATTTCCCCATGTGTACCTTCCTTTGTAATTAGTTCTCATCCCATTCACCTGTTCCCTGCATAGCATGTGACTTCCCTTCTGTCTATTTAGAGTCCTCACTGCTGTTCTGACTTTGTCAGAACGTTGATCAATATTCCTTTGTGCAGAGCCTCTTGTATGCCATTGATTATTGTTTCTCTTCGACTGTTTTGTCCGACCAAGAATTTAGCCATAGCCCTTTTTGTCTTGTTTTGCCTCTCTGGAATTTTGACCCATTTTTGTATGACCACGTCTTCTGTGTTTGGATGCCCTGTGTATGACCCACTGCTTTGGAATTCGACTACGACTTTTTGCCTACTGTCTATGTACCGTTGCACCTCTGTTTTTCTGGTTCTGAACCCGGCCTGTCTAGTCAACTCTGTTTGGATTTCGTTTTGTGGCTTGGCAATTCTTGTGTCTATTGGTCTTGACCCGGCATTCAATAAAGGCATACTTTTTTTTTGGATTTCCCTCTCGCTTGTGGTTCCTGAACGCTCCGTCACACCTGGGGCCAGAACTAGTGCCATAGTCCAACTGTCTTCACTCCCTTTACTTCTTAGAGCTGTCAGTCTCATGGGAGGATACTGTACAGGAAGTCCTTCAGAGGAAGAAGTTGCAATACACAGAGCTTGCAGCAGAGCCTGAACAGTGGGGCTGGACGTCAAAGATCCACCCAGTGGAGACCGAATGTTGGGGGTAAGTGGCCACACCCACTATGACAGGGATGTCCCATCTCATCCAGAAAGGGCTGGTGTGGGTGCTGGTTTTTGTTAGAGCCCAACACTAACACACCTGATTCCACCCATCTAGGTCCTAATTAAAACCCCTAATTAGTTAATTAGTGGAATCAGGTGCTGTAGCACTGCTGGCTAGCACAAAAACCTGCACCCACACTGGCCCTTTCTGAATAAGATTGGACATCCCTGCACTATGAGGCTGTTGAGCTGGGGATCAGAGGACAAGTACTGCATTGGACCGTGGAGACAACATCAGTAAGCAGAGCGGAATAGCCTGTGGCTCATGCTGAAGATTGATGACCCTGGCTGGATAGCCAAGTGAGCAGGCTGATCCGACGCTGCGGGGGGATGGTTCCAGTCTCTGGGGCACCAGCACTCACTGCTGAACATACTCAAGACCTTACGGACCGAGTCAGTGGAACATCGAAAAGAGTAGGAGCCCACTTCGCAACCCCAATGACATGTCTGGCCAGCCCTCATTTCCTTCTCAACATCAGAGCAAGGAAAGGTCACAGCTGACCTCTTCCTGTGCGTGAGAATAAACACTGGCCCATTGAATTTTAACATCATTTCCCGTGTTTCTGCTTATTTTCGTAGTTTCTGCAAGACTAATTAGCTGCATTGACACAAAAGAATCACTGTGACCTATATTAAGATTAATATGTGATGGTTTGTTGCTTTATACATCAGAGCGGTGTATCGGGATTAGCTTCGGTTGTGCTCGGGAGATATCGTATGGCTGGCAGAGCTCTAAACTAAAATTATTCACCACTGGCTGAGTCCGACATAGGAGACCAACAGAAGAAAAAACTATTTGTTTTGATTATTCACTCTCCAAAGACTGGGGGGGGGGAGTTAATATTGTAAACTTTCAAAAACATGTAGCAGCAAAAATATTTTTGCACATTGTTAGCCTCATAGCATATTTTTTCAGGTTTTTTTTTTTTTTTTTTATTTAGGGAATGGATCGCCAGCTGCCATACCATACTCAATCTGCTCCAGCTGTGTGGCTGAAGCTAAGTAGGTGTGGGCTTGGTTAGTACTTGGATGGGAGACCACCTGGGAAAACCATATTGCTGCTGGTAGAGGTGCTGGTGACCATTAGGTTGTGATTTTCCCTCTGGTGGAATAATTCCCAATGTCCCAGTGCAGTGACGGGGACACTGTACTGAAGGAGACGCCGTCTTTCAGATGAGACGTTAAACTGAGGTCCTGACTCTCTGTGGTCATTAAAGATCCTGTGACACTCCTCGACAAGAGCAGGGGGTTCCCCGGTGTCATGGCTAAAGTCCCAACCTGGATCTTTCAATCTGTCACCCAATCATCCCCTGATTTAATAGGCTGTGTAACTTGTCCTCTGCCTCCCCACCTCATCCCCCCAGGGGCCCCTTAAAAAAAGAGATTTCAATCTCAACAGGACTTCCCTGGTTAAATAAAGGTTAAATTTTAAAAAAAAAAAAAAATTCTTTCTTTTTAAGGATTTGAGAGAAAAAGGAAAAAAAGATGAACATTTTTGGCAACACTCAAGAACAGGCAATCAATATCTCAATTTGGGAAAAATATGACATAGGCAATTATGCTATGAGGCTAACGATTTGATTTACTTTGTTACTGTGGGATGTCAGTTGCCATTAAGTTCCAGAACAGTGTGAGGTATAATCCTTGTGGGTGGAAGGGTGGTGGAGTGTATAGTGCTGTATCCACAGTGCAAGAAGGCTGAGGGTTTGAATTTGACCTGGGGACTGGAGTTTTTTTGGCGTGTGGAGTTTGCGTGCTCTCCCGTGTTTACGCCTGTTTCCTTAGAGCACTCCAGTTCCCTCCCACAGTCCGAAGATGTGCACGCCAGGAGACACTAAATAAGCCCAATTGATGAGTGTGAGTGAATGAATGATGTGTGATCCTGGCTGCGATGAATTGGCAGCTTGCCCTGAATGCGTTCCTGCCTCTTACAAACTGTACACCCCCCCCCTCCCGCTACTGGATGGATACTAGATGGATTAATAGTCCTTAAGACTAAGACCAGAGACCCATGTCCTCTGCAAGAGCCAAAATTGAATTGCCAGCTCTTAAAAGCATATGGTGAATGTGTTTGGCAAATTAAACATACCAGTTTTCAATTCAATGTACAAGAGGGAAATAAACCCTACTTATGTTTACTCAATAAACTAGCTTCTACTCCAGATATATGTTAGTATTAAGTTCACAGTGGCTGATATTATATTTCAGTTCAGCTAAAATCATATCAAATAGTCTAAGCACAGCCTCATTTTAGTCTTTTTGCAATCACACTAACTTATATTTGTTAAGTGGGAGCTATCATTTACAATATACTTTTGGGTATAGAATTATTGCCGCGCTTGATTACGGTTAAGAAAAAAAAAAATATCTTGTATAATAAACACACCTTGAGCCTTAGTCATCTTTATTGTCTGCTTCCTCTCCCCTATATATACACTTTTTTTTTTTCCTTATAATCATCCTCATCAGAGCATTCATTGTTGGTTGATGACCATCACTGGACAGATAACTTCGCAGTCATGCTTAGAGTTAACATCATAATTCACATTTGTTTGTTGCATTTTTCGCATTAGAAGTGAGAACTGGAACATGAGCAGATCAGTGCGAGCTTCCGCTAGCATTTTACTTATCATTTCAATAAATTATTGAATATGTTAATTTTTCAGATGCAGCGCAAGCATAATCGAGAGCACTGCAGATACGAAGCACAGACGGCGCGAATGGATTTTTTTTTTTTTTTTTTTCGGCATAATCATGCAGCCGTGACTTCAGACCTGCCAGCCTCGGCAGGAGACGAATTCTACTTTCAGACAGCGAGCAAGAAAAACATTTTTTAACCTCATTCATGTTACTGCGAACAAGACGGAGCTAAAAATTCACACCGCTCCCTGGTTCTTTGTTCTCGTGATGAAAGACATTGCATCGACAAAAAAATACGGATCACAGCTAGAGCGCAGCTGCCCTGAGACGAACCATGAGGAGATATCCGTAAACCCAGACAATCGGGTCAATCATGACTATTGTGGTGATTTTCGAGCATGTCTCTGAAAATTATAACTGCATCGCAGTACCCCCATGGCATTCCTGAGTTGGGTCACATTTTTGAGTTGAAGCATGAGTTCACATTTTGGTATTGCAAATTTAAGCAGTATATATGAATAAACTAGACACAAAGTAGGCACACGTTCGGATTACGCTTGACCTAGATGGAAACGCGCAGTGAACATATGCATAGCCTCGTTTTCATGACCTGATACCCAAACACTTCTAGGTAATTTCCGATTCTCGATTCAAACAATGGATGGACAAAATATTAGACCAAGACTCGAGCTACCTTACAGGTTGCCTGAGTAATAAAAAATTAATTCCAGCTGTTAACAGGGCGTCCATGCAGCAAATGACTTTTGCCGCTTGGCACCGTTGACTCCCGCCAATTAACTCCCTTTTACCAGGTTCACGTCATATGAGAACACTTGACCTTGAAGCAATGCCTCCATTGGTCAGAATTATGGCTTGGCCTCGCAAGATGCCATTGATCCTGTCCGAAATACCTTTAATACTCAATTGTCTGTGTCGGAGAAACAGGGTGCATGCACATGTCTGCGCTTAACCCGCTGATTTTAATCTTAACTCCAACCTCCAAGCTGGAGTCTATTTAGCGAATTCAGGTGTGTGGTACAAAAAAAAAAAAAAAAAAAAAAAAAAAAGAACTGTGGTGGACTTTTACTCTCAGAGCCAGAAATGTCCATCTCTGGATGTGAGAGTGTGCATGTTCACTGAGCCTGTGCATGAGTGTACACATATTTTGAGTGCATGTTTCTGTTTGTGTGTGTGTGTGTGTGTGTGTGTGGCGTGTGTGTGTGAACGAGCGTGTATCTGTGTTTGTATGTGTGTGCGAGAGTGCGTGTGTGTGTGTGTGTGTGTGTGTGTGCGTGCGCGTCTGTGCATGAGCGTGTATCTGTGTGTGTGTGTGTGTGTGTGTGTGTGTCTGTGCAGGAGCGTGTATCTGTGTGTGTGCGTGCGTGCGTGTGTGTTTCAGTGCTGGCGACGCACGGAGATGCGTGACAGGTTGCCAGCATGTGCAAACAGTGTGCAGAATCCCTCAGTCCCCTGAGGACAGCGTCATCAGTAAACATGTCTTTGCTGAAACCAGATTCCAAACCAGAGTGACAGGGGGCATTAATCACACAGTTTACAGGGACTTTAAAGGGTTTTTTTCCCCGTGGTTTTTAGGACAGTCACACATTACGACACAACATCTGCTGTAATCCCTCGTTTGGAGTGTAATAGAAGTCAAGTCCAGTGTCTCACGTTCTCACCTATTCCTCCCGGTACGAGCCCAGGTGAAGTAAAGTCATTTCACCCATGAGCGCATTCACTGTAGAAAAGGCTGTATACTCCTATAGCTGATCTGCTGTAAGGCCAAGGGCCGCTTCACAAGATCCCTGAGGAGCAGGAGGCTGGAATAAGGAGCTTAGCTTCTGAAAAAAGAGGTTATGGCTGTGCACCGGAGCGCCGCTCAGCTATAACCTCTGCCCTGTTTTTACACAAACACCATTTGATTCAGTCATGGATGCCGACAGTGTAGACCATAAGTTTATGGACTGTGGCGCAATTTTTGATATTCAGCACATTGATTTGGAAACAACCAGTGACAGTAGGTGAATTGAAAATTACTGAAGCACAGTTCATACCGAGAAAAAAATGATTGCTCTTGACCTGTTTTCAATCATTCATTTAAATCAACAATACGTAAACTCTGAAAACATTCAGCATTATCAGGTGTAGTCATTTTTTCTCAAGTCAGAAAGACAGGAAAAAAAACAGGAAACAAAACGCATCATTTCGACACAGAATCGCATTTCAATCAACGTTGTTCATTTGCAGATATTACTTGCTTATTTTCGCTTTCTTTACTGTGATTACACAATCATGAATCTAAGAACATATAGAGTAAGATGTTCTAAAAGCAAACACAGAACTTAACATTGTAATTAATCTTTTCTGTAAAGTGCAGTGGCGGGTTCGCTGTTAGATCGCATGTGGAGAGAAACCGTCTCTTCAGTTGCCAATTACAATAATTGGAAAACGCGTCAATAAAGGAAAATGATTGAGAACTTGCCAGGACTAAAAGGGACGTGTCTGTGCCACCCCAATTCCCAGTTCTAGACCCGCCACTGGTAAAGTGAGTACAACATTTTAATTGTTGCAACTGCATTTAGAAGGAGGCTCTGCGTTAAACAGCCAATGGCTTTGTTATGATCCTGCTCTGTCTGTTCTGATTCTGCCATGTTTATTATGTTTCTGCCATGTTTGTTATTATTCTGCCACTCCCTGTTATGTTTATGATCATGTCTGTTAGGTTTTGCCATGTTCTGTTCAGTTTTTGTACTTTGCCATGTTTTCGTTTTTGCCATTCCCCATCCACTTTTCTGTTTTAGTCCAGTCCATGTTTTGCCATGCCCTTCATTGCACTTTGTCTCCCCTGTCCGGTCTCTTGTTAAGTTACAGCTTCTCCCCAGTCCTGCGTGTCACATGCTTAGGTGATTTCATGGTTTCTGGGTTTCAAACATTCCTTCCAATCTCGTTTGCTTCCTTCGCCTCTCTTTTCTATATTACTAACCAATACTAACAGTTTGTTGTTTTGTTAAGTTACTAACCCAGACTAACATTGTATATAATTCTAACTTACTAACGAGCACTAGGGATTGTATAGCTGCGCTTACTAATTGATTAACAAGCTCTCAGCACTCGCCCTATTCTAGTCTCCACCTCTTGCCTTCTCTTAGTCTTTGCTGCAATTCAGCGGATCCTCCGCACCTGCTCCACTCTGTCCTACCTCTCATTATCTGTGCACATTAGAACTCCCTAACCGGAGCTGTATATTTTGTCATAGGATTGTCTCGTGTTCCCTGTCCGCGTTTTGGCTTTTGCCAATTTTATGTGGTTAGGTTCTCCCTCATGTTTTGCTCCCACGTAATTAGTCTGATCCTCATCACCTGATCCTAATCATAGCATGTGACTTCCCTTGAGTGTATTTAAGCTGTCTTCTCACTACAGTTCCCCATCAGAACGTTTCTCTTGTTTACCTGTGCTGCTATTGTTTTCGCCTTGCACTCATAGTGTTTCTCTTCTGACTAGACCGTCTGACCTTCGATTTTTGGCTCTGCTTTTTGGTACTATTGTCTGCATCTGTTTACGAACCCTTTTTGCCCGACTACGAGTTTTGTGTTTGCTGCCCTGTTAACGGTTTGGATTACGCCCACTGGATTTTGGCTTTTGCTTCTCTGACAAACCTGTGCCTGTGTACCGAACCTGTTTTTGCCCGACCACGAGTACTGTGATTGCTGCCCTGGTTTTCGACTCTGATTCTGCCCTACTGGATTGTGATTTTGGATTGTGGACTCTGTACTGTTGCTTTCTGCCCTGTGGGGGTTTACCCCCCCCGCCAACTACAATAAAATCACTTTTGCTGCAACTTCCTGGTCTCGCATTTGGTTCCAGAACGGTACCTCACAGGCTTATTCTTATGAATGGAAAAGTTGTCAATCAAGGAAAATGATTGAAAACAGATCAAGTCCTATCAGTGCTCACCTTAACAAGCAGTACTGGGTACACCAAATCAATTTAATGATTGAAAACAGGTCAAGACCTATCATTATTTTCAAGGGATGGTCTGTGTTTCATAAATTCTTACTTCACCTGCCGCCACTGGAAATAACAAAATGATTAAAATCCGTTAGCTTCAATTTGAGTATATTCATAAACAAAGAAGAGATTGCAGCTATGTTTATAGTGTCACAATCCAAATACTTATCAACACTTTCTTCATGGCTGTAAGCACCTAGCACCCAAACACTGCTGACGATGGCACATCGGGATCAATGCTCCAGATTCCTGCTGAGGCCTCCGCAGCCGCAGTAAGGTGGAGGCCCCTGACAGGCCTTTCTCAACCTATTCTGGGCTGATTCTAAGGGCACTTTCACTCCAGAGCTGTTTGGTCCGCTTTAAACGGACCAGAGTTTGTTTCCTCGGATAGTCTGCTTTGTTTGGGGCAGGTGTGAAAGCTCATCCGAACTCTGGTGCAGACCAAACAAGCAAACTGGTCCGCCTGAAACCGTGGGTCTCGCTTCGCTTGCAAGTGAACCCTGGTGCGGTTTGCTTACAGTGGGAGACGCAAACGGCCTATCCAGCGAACCAAAGAGAGGTCCTGGCCAATCGATGAGACAGGTTTTCCTCTTCCTCATGCTTTTTTTCTTCCTGATCAGTGCTCGTTCTGGGTAATACTGCCCCAAATGAGCAGCTGTTGTAACTGCATTTCGTTGTCCAGGCGGTTTGGTCCGCTTTCAAAGAGCAGTGTGAAAGTGAACCAAACCAAATGAAGGTGTGAAATTTTTCGGCAGTCCCCGCCCAATCAAACCAAGTCCCCCAGACTATCCTGGTGTGAAAGCGCACTAAGAGCCACTGGGATCTGGAAGTGAAGCTGATAGACTATCCCTCAAAATCAAGGGTCTGCCTGTTATAACGCTACCATTAGGGCAGGCTGCTTCTCATTGGTTGGCTCTCTGCTCCTGACAGTGAGCAGGGCCAGCAATTCTTTCCCTGCTGACATCACAGGATTGCTTATACCTCATCTGTGACCTACTTCAAATTTCGAACCCATGCAGGAAGAAAAGCTTTTATCTGAGCAAATGAAGGAAATAAATGGAAGTTGCTTCCAAGACAGAGCTCAGCTGAAAGCACTGCACGAGCAAGAAGAAAGTTTTTCGTAGCTACATGCAGTTAAGTTACTGAAGTCATCGGAAACCAAATGTAACAGTAACCATACTAACAGTCCACTCTCCCCCACTAACTTGATCTGTGCCTTCCTAAATCCGTATAAGTGTGCATATATATGTGCGTATGTGTGTCCAAGTGTGCAAATAATTGCCCAAAATTGAGCTTCTTTTTTAAATCTTATTTACAGGTTATACCGTGAGATGTTTCTAGCTTGCGCCCCTGCAGTTGACCTCAGGTCAGTCATTCAGACCTCAGTTTCAATATGATTCAAATGTAATTATACCACAAAAATATGAGGTGGATTAGTTTTTTCTCAAAAGAGTTTTTTTGTTCTTGTTTCATATATAGAATGGGCTAAAGTACTTTTTTGGACGATAGAGAAATATTTTGTGGGTACGTCATTGCATCTAACAGGCTTAATGGACGACTCAGACTTAGTTGCTGTGCTGCATGGACTTTGGCGCCAATTTTTCCAACATGGCCGCACCTTGAAAATGTTCATTCATGCACTGAGCGCTCTTCACAGAATTTCAGTTGGAACCATCACAGTGAATTGGTTCGGGTGTTTTTTGTACAGTTGATGCATGTGTTACCATTCATGTGAGAGCGTATGAGAGCATGCGCATGTATGTGCATGAGAGTGTGGGCATATCTATGTGTACATGAGCCTTTGATGATACAGCACATTAGGAAATTCAGAGCGATGAAATGACTTCGCTCTGAGCTAATGCCCAGGTTTTTTTGTACAGTCTGTGGTGTCTACATGTGTTACCATTAATGTGAATGCATGTGAGAGCGGCACATGTGTGTGCATGAGAGCGTGGGCATGTGTGTGTGTGCACATGTGCGGTTGTTGATACAGCACATTAGGGAAAGTTAGAGTGACGAGCCGACATCGCTCTGAGCTCATACCCAGTGACCCCAGCAGCCAAAGATCGGCTCTGTGTGCACCTGTCCGAGGAGAAATTCCACAGTTCTGACTGGCTGCCAGCTGCGCAGGACTCATGCGACAAGCCTCGACAGGCCCAGACACCAGCCCTGACCTCGTTACCCCCACTGGCTCACAGTCCAATTATAACACTGCGACAGGAAGAGGAACCAAGCCTGCAGGGCCAAAGGTCGCATGACAGCAACCGGCGTAATCGGCAGGATCATTCCTGGGGCTCTTTGAGATTAACCGCTGCCGGGTGACACCAAGAATATGGTCACTGACTCAGTGACTCTAATGGCATGGGGGTGGCATAGACTGTCCCAAAATCCCCAACTGTCACCAACATACTTCCTGAGACGTGATCTGTGGTACAATAATGTGAAAGCCTCTTATGTTACATATTCATATGGCAAGTACTGTTCATATAATAAACATGGAAGTCACATCTACCTTTGTTGGAGACTTCAATAAATTAAACAGACATGAGCGTTTCTTTTCCCTAATTCTAACGAATAGCCATGGGCCCTGGTATCACAGACGTTTTTTGCCTAATGCCAAAGCTGCACATGACAATGGTTGTGGGCATTGCTTTCCATGACAGATGCATGTTATTCACCTGACAAGAAATATTAGGTTCGCATAAACGCTATTGGTGTCATCCCAGAGTCCATCCTCATGGATTCTCAGATAGAAAATCACGGACGGGGTCTACTCGGGCCTGAAAAGGTTCTGTCGTCCCAGGACTAGAGGCAAATTTATAGAACTGCTTGACTCTGCCTATGGGAGGCAAATTTAAACCAGATACTAGTGATGGGAAGCGCCCATTAAAATCTTCATTCAGAAAAATCACTGCTCTAATTGTGGGGGCGGTCCTAATGCCATTCAGTCTGACAGCACAGTTCATCAATTATAGGCTTGATATCTCTCATTAACTCCAAAAAATTCACACGTTGGGGCACACTGTTTGTTTATATCGACCCACTGGTGCGGTTCAAGGCTACAGACCAGCGAAGTACAAAGACAAAACCGTAGCATTGCCACTACAGGATCCAAACATAAAAAGGCCGAAAGCATGTTTGACTTCTTCCTGGTGAAAACAGCTCTGTTGGGTTCAGCAGTCTGTCAGCAACTGTCCAAATCCACATATATCTTTGATCGAGGATTCTCAGCTAGGAGCTGAGAGAGATTGTAAGGAAAGAATGCTTAATGTTAATGACAAACTTACCGAGAAATCCATGTTATGTGTTGGCCTTCAATTAAAATACAAACCTATCCTTCAGCTCAACCCATGATGATCACATATTCATTACCACCTATCTGGTTACCGGGCGGATATGAGGCATTCATCACGGGCCGCTTTTTCCCGGGGTTTTGATTTCGGCTGTGTGACAGCTTATTAAACGGGACATATAGAAAGTGCCCTTCTTTTCGATAAAGACACATCACCCCTCTTCTTATCAGCCGGGCGCAACGGTGACATTTTTAATTTCCACAGATGAAAAGGGGACACTGTGAGGAGAATTGGAAACATTTATCACGCAAACTCTGCTGCCACCAGCACGGTGAAGAGCGGCGTTTGGACAGGAGTGAGCGCGGCCAGATTGGACCCTTTTTAGAAAAGCTGTCGGCGCTGTGACACAGCTGCCGCACAACAAGAAAGCGTCTCAATTCTGTGCCAGGGAGGGAAAAAAGTCTTTGTTTCTCCATGGCAGTTAAGTTCTGTGTTGCACCGAGCAGCCTACTGTACCAACTGTTCAGCTCCCTGAGGAAGGGTGGAGGGGGTGTCTGGGGAGGGAAAGGGGGGGGGAGGGTACTCCCAATTTCAAAATAAAACCATCACTAAAGATGACCACACGAGAATGCAGAATTGTGTTTTGATATTACGCGCGTTCTCTGCCTGTCTCCATCTTATGACTTATTCAAAACGATATTTTCAGACAGAGGAGGTACTGTTCCGCAGAGTGGTGGGAGGGGCATTGCGCTATACGGTTTGCATTACCAATAGGGCCCATGGTGTGATCTTACTGGCCAGATCGGCGTCCAAAATTTCAGGAAGCAGATGGGCTTCGATGGGCCACGTGGGCTCTTCCAGACTCCGGTAAACATTCGGAGATTCGAGGGGCCATGGGGGATGGTGGTAGCAGTCATTGAAAGAAAGACCCTAAATCAGGTTAATGTGCTGGAGGTATAGTCGTTCTGTGCCTCAGATTCTTCCTCACAGGCTTCTACAAACTATATGTCAAAGGTTACATCTGTGGCACAAACATACAGAACTCTTATAGTCCTCTCATGCCCGTCAAACTCACTTAGGACATCCCTCAACATCTGGGAAGTGCAGCCGCGTGATGTCCACCCTGGTTCTCGCCTAAAGTAGGACAATACCGCACCGACACCCGGGAGGCATGTCCAATTGCAGCAGGAAGTTATTCAAACAAACAGGGCTTGTCCAATTCGATTGGTTCCGTGCAGGGCTCGCAGGCACGCTTTAAATCTCAATAACAAAAGGACAGCAACGGTAAAAGAGAGCCTAAATTCCAGTACAGCCGTGCTCCGTGTTGCCCTCGACCCTTCAAACCTGGACTCAAAGACTTCAGCAGATAAACATCACAGCCCACTGCACCTGACGCAGCCACATGAATATCAACTGCATGAAACAGACACATGGCTGGGGTACTGAGGACCCATTCTGATTTCGCTTTGCTTGACTCAGCAACGAGAGTGCCTTGATATTGAGCTGCGCCCGAGGCCTGACCTCACCCACCCTGAAGCATGCGTCGGGTCACCTACCTCACTGCGCTAACTCCTGTCCAGGTGGGTCTCTCCTGTCCCGAGGGGAATATTCCAGAAACAATCACAGATCCTCCTCAGCGACGGTTCTCCCCTCATCCAGCCCCATAAACTCAGAGCCACCGCTCATAACCAGCCCACCAGGGAGTGAGTGAGTGAGAGAGAGAGAGAGAGAGAGAGAGAGAGAAAGCAGTAGCAGGAGAGAGACAAGGGTAGGAGAGAAAACATGAGTGTGGGAGGACAAGAGAGAAACAATGTGTGAATGAATAGAGGGGTAATTGGAACGACAGTGAGAGAGAAAGAGTGGCAAGTGAGCATGTGTATCTGTGTGTGTGTATATCTGTGTTTGAGTGTGAGAGAGAGAGAGAGAGAGAGAGATAGGTAGGAGTAAAGTAGAAAAGAGACAGTCGTACTCTCCAATTACCCGGAGCAGCTGGTGAGGGTGTCAGTGAAGTTTCTGCTCAGAGAGGGTATAGGGGAGCAGGAGGTTGTTAATTATATGCCTGTAACCACCGCCACCCCCTCCCACGCACCCCCAGAGTTGTCCCGAGCGGTGCGGGGGTAATGGCAACCGTCGGCACCAAAAACGACACGGTACGGTACGAGAGTGGAGCTCTTTGTGCAATCTTACTCCCTCTACAAACCCCCCCCCCATCCCATCCCACCGCAATACCCCCGCCCCCTTTAGCTGGTAGCAGTGTTGCTGCAGCTCATCAGCATGACAAAAGGCAGAGAGTTGACCCAACAGAGCCCATACCCGTTTCCCAGAGGACCCCCCAGACAAAGCTGGGGTGCACAGGGACTCCCAGAATCATCCCAGCGGGAAATGGAAGTCTTCTTAAAGGGATAATGCGCGCACGGACATGTTGTCTGTGTTTGCGTGTCTGAATATATGTGCGTGAGTGAGAGAGAGGCTGAGACAGAGAGAAGAAGACGGGGCGAGTTAAACCGAGCTGTAGAGAGTGAACTTGGAAAACGAGTGTTATCGAACGCTGTATGCCACAGGCAACAGCTTCCTATCACAAATCACCTGACTGATTAGCAGAATCCTCACACCAGAAAATAGGCAGTAAAACACTCATGTGCACACTCATGCACATAAACACACACTCCCCCAGTTCCATTATATAAGAAGAACTAGAAAACAAATGTGTGCAATCAAGTATTATATAGCAAGCCATTGGTTGCAATGACTGCATACACGGACCAAAAGGGGGTGTGTAGAGACACTCTCTCCACGGACGACATGTAAGTTTGGTAGCTGGCTGAGCTGATGAGCGTGTTCCCGGCTCTCGCTTCTTTTCTGCCTGCGGAAACGGAGGCATTGGAGGTTCCACAAGCTCCTGGAACAAGACAATGAAAAGAGTATCGGCTTAATTTCCCTGCAGGATAATAGCGTTTCTCTGTCTGGTGTCGCTTGACCTCCTCCTCTCCATAAAATGGAAAAAATAAAAATACATTTTATCATCAGCTTCAGTCCAATCATGCTGTGCAAAGGGACCAGTGTGGATCATATTATGACAATAGCTTTAAACAGCCTATTGTTCTGAAAGAGCTGGCAGTGCTCAATGCCCCAGGCTCTGATATTCAAACACTTCCTCCAAATAAAAAAAAAGGAAAATCCCTTAAAAATTAGGAAAGACTGATTTGGCAACAAGCAGGGAGGAAAATCATATCTGTGTGAGCAGAAGAGAGCTTTTAAGACTCAAATTTGTCATTTTTTTCGGTACTGAAGCCCTTGATGTACCAAAGTTTATTTGAGCATGTTGTTCATCACCTGTCTTGGCACTGACTGCTTGATAAATCAGACTCCGTTTTTAGCCCAGATAGAAGCCTCTCTCCCAGCCACGCTCCAGCACCGAGCCACCCAATCACAGCAGAGAAACACATGCATAATTAAAGGTCTAGAGAAACCGTTTTCAAACATTTTGTTTGAGAGGAAAATTTGCAATGAAATGCAAGCCGTGCATGAAATGACTACATCTTTCCCCGTGAAAAACCCCCAATTTTACTGAATGTATTTGTACGATTACTTTTAAATGTTTACTCTTAATTTCTAAAGAAATTTGTTTTCAAAAGCTGTTTGACAAATACTATAACAAAACCCTCACTAACATCACAGTAGTACAATGTACTGTGCACATGACTTTTTCTGACATATAGTAAAAATAGCCCCGCAAAGCAGATGTTACCCCTCAGCCCCTGGATTTTTGGATTGAATATAAATTGACGAAGGAGTTTTCAAGTTATCCTTTGGAATACAAATTCAAGATGGCGGCTGTGGTGGCCATACTGGACATCTGAGTGCTGTCAAATTCGATGGGCTTCTGTAAGTGCACAAGACCAAGAAACAGAGCGAAAATGTTGTTGATTGACAAAGTCATTTTCAAGTTATCTTGCGGAATACAAAATTCAAGATGGTGGCTGTGGCGGCCATACTAAACATCCAAGCGCCATCAAAATCGATAGGCTTCTGTAGGTACACAAAACCAAGCAATACAGAAAAATGGCGTTGATTGATGATGGCGTTTTCTAGTTATCATGTGGATTACAAAAGTTTACAGGACAGACAGGCTGACAGACGGACGGACGGGCATTGCAGCGTGACAACAATACCCCTCTGCCCCTTAGTCGGGGCTGAGGTTAAAAATTAAATAAGTAAATCCCACCTTAATGCACAATATTAGCATTTATAGAATGTGTATCCATTAAATATAGTATCTTGACAGCTAAAAAGCTTAAAATTAATTCAGGGCTTTTCCAATCCGAGGTTTCCCACCCAATCTCTGAACTTTAACATCTCTGGGTCCCAACTCTAACCCTCCCCATTGATACACCAGCTGACTTTCCATTCTGAGTCTGGAGACTTCAGCCCTTATAAGCAAGGCTCGGTGGCTCATTGTTATGGACAGGACCACCAGGGGAGACTGCCTGCCTGCAAGCTAGCTCAACCATATCACTTCAAACTCCAAAGTCATATTTCAACCCCAGGATAACCTAAAAATGGCCACACAGTCGGCGGATGGCTTGGCAAGGAACAGAGATGCGGTGAAGGAGATAGAGAGGATGTCTGGGCCTAATCCAGCTCAGAGATCACCTCTGTCCCCAGTTATTCATCATAACTGCCCAGAGGAGAGGAAAGACAGATGAGAAGAACAGAGGAGGGGAGCAAAGGGGAGAGAGGGACAGAGAGATAAATGGAGAGGGGAAAAGCTGGGAGGGACAGTGGGACGCATAAATGTGGCTGAAAGAAAAGAGGGCAGAGATACAGAAGAAGGAAGAGAAAACAAAAGCACGTGGGAGACATGATGGGCAGTGGGGGGGAGTAAAATTGATAAAGGACAGGAGTATGGAGGGATGTACGGTGAGCAGGAGTTATGGAACGATAGAGAGGAATAGATAACAATTAGCACATGAGCGATGGCAATGAAAAGCAGAGGATGGAGAAATGAACAAAAAGAACAGAAGGAAAGAGGGATGGCAGATATATAATGATCCAGACAAGGAACCAGGTGCTGATTCAGAGTACAAACCAATGAGAGTTATTATTGATAGGAATACGGTAATAACTGGACGAGGCCCAGAGTAGGATGAACACAGTTCCACTTAGTTGATTTAGACTGGTGAGGGTGACGGACTTGTCCGTGCTTAGCCAGTGGCGTCCAAGGGCAGGTGATATAAACCCCCGCCGCGGCCGGACTGTCCGACAGCAGGTCCGAAGGGTTTAACAGGAAAGCAGCCCCAATCCTGGAGACTGATGAAGGCTTGGGAGGTTTTCCTAATAAACTGGTCAAAGGAACAGACTTGAAAGGCAGGTCAACGGGGATGCAATCCCAATCCTGGAGGCTGATAATAAGGCTTGGGAGTTTGCTCCCATTAATAAAGTTATGAAGAGTGACTGTATTTCACTATCACAAAGGTTAGAATAATTTCCGAAGACGATAACACAATTCTTTCACTTGAAGACACAAACCGACTGGTAGCTCGAGGGCTTAAAGGAAGACAATCCAACCGCTCTGCAACACAGAACTAAGGCTTTATACACCACAGAGATACAAAGGAGTGGGGCACACAATGGATTACACCAGGATAAGGGGAGGCACACACAAAATCAAACCAATTATGAAGACAACACCTGTAAAAGACACACAGATTGCTGGAAAAGGGGAGGAGACGATTTAGGACACACAAAGGTTGCGAGAAGATAGCTGGACAGGAAACGAGGAAAAATTTGAGCGGCAAAAAGTGAGAAAAGGGTTGAAAAGAAGAGGAGAGAGGGGGGAAGCATGCAAGGGAGAGGTGTCCACGTCAAGTCACCATTTCTGCGATGTGAAGAGGAAATAAAAATGTTCCTCACCTGAAATTACACTGACAAATTTCATCAGTCAAAATGCTTCCATCCCATCTCCAAAGGTGTGAAATCTTGGGGTCGAAAAGTAAAAGCCCCGCTATGTTTTTAATTCACTTATGAACGTAAAAAGCTGTGCTAATTAGAACTCTCTGACATCATAATGCCCTACCATAATGACTCTGTGTACACCAAGGACAAAGGTAAGGGTTTGCTGCATACTGATTAAGCATAACACAAGTCATCTGACACAGCAGTAAATTGGCTGAGGTTAATCTTACTCGCCTCCCATTTTAGCTGGAGTCGATAAAAGTTCATAAACAAATGTCAAGTGTCGACACCTGCAATTTAAGTGAACATGTATACTCTATGGCACACAGCACTCACGGCGTCGTTTGGGTGAAATTGGCACACAAATAATAAGCCCAGTTTTGATCAGCAGATGAAGGTGATTGGAGTGAACAACTGCTCAGGGCATTTACCTTCTAAACCTGGATTTTTTTTTATATTGGCTATCTCTCAAACACTTTCCATTTCTCTTAAAGCTGCTCCTATCCGATTAAGGCTAGCTGCTAAGCTCACAATTAAACTCCTGCAACCCAGCAGAAAAGAGTGAATGTACATCTCAAAAAAGTTGGGACAGGACTGTGTTTACCATTGTGTAACATTCCCTCTTCTTTTAACAACAGTCTGTAAATTTCTGGGAAATAAGGAGACCAGTTGCTGGAGTTTTTGGAGAAGAATGATGCCCCACTCTAGTCAGATGTAGGATTCTAAGCTGCTCAACAGTCCTGGGTCATTTTTGCTGGATTTTCCTTTTATGATGCCCCAAATGTTTGCTATTGGTGAAAAGTCTGGACTGCAGGCAGGCCATTTCAGCACCCGGACTCTTCTACTGTGAAGCCATGCTGTTATGATGGATGCAGTTTGTGGTTAAGCATTGTCTTGCTGAAATATGCAAGACCTTCACTAAAAGAGACGGTGTCTGGATGGGACAATATGTTGTTGTAAAACCTCTCAGCATTGATAGTGCCTTTCCAGATGTGTAAGCTGCTCATGCCATAGGCACTAATGCAACCCCAGACCATCAGAGATGCAGAACTGTGCACTGATAAGAAGGTGGATGGTCCCTCTCCTCTTTAGACCGCACAACACGGCGTTTGTGGTTCCCAAAAAGAATTTCAATTTTTGATTCGTCTGACCACAGAACAGTTTTCCATTCTGCCTCAGTTCATTTTCAATGAACTTTGGCCCAGAGAAGACAGTGGTGTTTCTGTATTGTGTTCACATATGGCTTCTTCTTTGCATGATAAAGCTTTAGCTTGCATTTGTAGATTATATGGCGAACTGTGTTCATAGACTGATTTCTGGAAGTGTACCTGAGACAATGCAGTGTATTCCAGTGCAGAATTATGCCTGTTTTTAATACAGTGCCGCCTGAAGATCACGAGCATCCAATATTGACCTTTGGCTTTGTCCCTTACGCACAGAGATTTCTCCAGATTTTCTGAATCTTTTGATGATATTATGTACTGTATATGGTGGGACATTCAAAGTCTTCGCAATTTTACATTGAGGAACATTTTTCTGAAATTGTTCCACAATGTTTAGGTGCAGTTTTTCATGGATTGGTGAGCCTCTGCCCATCTTTGTTTCTGAGAGACTCTGGCTCACTAAAATTCTCTTTTCATATCCAGTCATATTACTAATGTTGTAGGAAAAACTTTGTCCAAGCAAGTGGATAAAGTGTTCCACTGACCCTTGTAAATCTATCACCAAAAAATGGACACATTCTCCAGAGTCTGATGCAATTGGGTTTATTGTAAATCCATCCAGAAGAAGACACAATGAAACCCAGGCTGGTCTGTGCAAACCACATAGCATTCATTCTTCATCAATCACCCCACGCCCACTGACCTCCGACAGTCCGAACCCTCATATTTATTGGCCTTTTGGCACGTTTCTTTAGGTGGGATTACCTTCTCTAATATTACTAATTCTGATTGGTACATTGTCCCATAGCGACCCTCCACCCTTAATAACAAGTTTGTCACATAATGTACCTTCATTTTCGGCCGCCAGGGACGCTCAAAGACCACAGCTAAGTCTCCCAAACCTTGGGTTCACCTAAAGTTTAGTAAGTTATCTGAGGATATGGATGGTTCCAGAACACTCAGATGCACATGCTCAGGTAGTGGGACCAGGCTGACAGACATGGTCATTCCGGAGGGTTAGCTCATTAGGCCGGCCTTGAGGGTTCTGCAGAGTTTGGCTTATCTAGGTTTCTTGGCAGCTTGATAAGTTTTTGCTTCTTCACTGCTACTCCTTGTCCAGCAGTTTTTAAAAGGTTTTCTTGTTGAATTGAGATTATGGCTTTACTTTGAATTTAGAATGTTTTAGGATATTTTCCCAACACACTGACCTGTTGCCAATTAACCTTATTAGTTGCAAAATGCTTCTCCAACTGTTTTTTTATCAGCACCACTTACTTTTCCAGCCTTTTGTTGCCCTTGTCCCAACTTTTTTGAGACGTGTTGCTGCCATAAAATTCAAAATGAGCTAATATTTCTCATGAAATGGTAAAATGTCTCACTTTTAACATCTGATATGTTGTCTATGCTCTATTGTGAATAAAATATGGGTTTATGAAATTTGCAAATCATTCTGTTTTTATTCACGTTTTACACAACGTCCCAACTTAATATCTTCCTGCTGATATGGATGAATGAGTCTCGGTTTACACACAGGAACACTTGTATATACACGCACGTACACATTCATATACAGCCTGTTTAATCTCTGCCGGGCTGTTAACAATCTGAGCAACGGTTTTGCTCAAGCTGAGCAACAGCAAGAATGACATCAGCTTCCGCCAACGCATAAATAGTTGCCATGGCAGTGAGCAAAGATTTCATTTCAGGGCAAAGCGACATCTTGCTTGAGACTTTTCCCCCATCGGGCCTGTCAGTCCACAGGCCGCGCTATTGAAATAGAATCTGAGCCGCCAGCTGTGTGATCTGTTTGTATAGCTGTCAAATGTTCTTAGGTTGTGTGTGTGTGTGTGTGTGCATGTGTGTGTGTGTGTTTGTGTGCATGTGCGTGTGTGTGTGTGTGTGCATGTGTTTGTGATTGTCTGTGTTTGTGAATTTGTTTTAGTGCGTGTATGTTTGTGTGCATGCGTGTGTGTGTGTGTGTGTGTGTGTATGTGTGTTTGCACATGCGTGTGTGTGTGTGTGTGATTGTCTGTGTTTGTGAATTTGTGTTAGTGTGTGTGTTTGTGTGTATGCGTGTGTGTTCGTGTGTCTGTGTTTGTGAATTTGTGTAAGTGTGCATGTGTGTGTGCATGCGTGTGTGTTCGTGTATGTGTGTGTGCATGTGTGTGTGTTCGTGTAATGTGTGTTTGCATGCGTGCGTGTGTGTGAATGGGCTTCCTCCTCCTTCAAAGGTGCTCTCTCAGCTAAAACTGAATCATTGTATATTTCCTGCCTTCCTTCTATACCTCTCTGTGCCCCTCACATCCTAAGTGCTTTACTGACATGATAAAATATGCGCTTGTATCACCAAAATATTACAACGAAAGTGGAACATGATACTGAGCAGGGAGTGAGGACAGAGCGATATGGTGTATGTAGCAAACAGCCTCTCTCTCCCACAGTTTCTCCATGTCTGCTTTCCCTCCGCGGCTTTCACTCCTGTTTCATCCTCTGCTGTCTCCCCAAATTCTGTCACAAGCCATCTCTGCGTTTATGTTCCTCTGTTTCTCTCTGCTCCTCTCATCTCTCTCGACCTGTCAGTCTCAGTGTGTGTGTTTTTCCTTTAGCTCTTATTCTCAGTCAGGAGCAGTTGAGTGGGGAACATGTGATGCAGTTTTGTGCCAGATTCAAGCGACCACCCAGAAAGCCTTGCTCTTTGACCTTGATTGCTTGCCACTGTTGTAAACCAGAAAAGCTTGGCAACCCATCTCTGGAGTTCAGAAGACGTTACACAAGGCAATTTTCTTTGTTTTGGCTCGAGTATTCAGCTCTTGTCTTCCCTTATAACTACTATTAGATATGAAGACCACAAAGGAAAAACAATCAGTCCAAATTTTGCATTTTATATATTATTATAATATTTATAAAATATATAATTATATTAATATTTTTAGTATTTTCTATTTTTTACATATTTTTTCACTGCTTTGTTTCTAAGATCGTTTTGAATTTTTAATTCATCATTTCTCCACAATGTGAAAATGTGACTCTGATCATTTTTTCATTGTGGTCTTCATATGCATTTCCCGAAAGTACAGCTTCTTTCGCACATATTTTCACTTACAGTCAGGTCTGTAATTATTTGGAGAGTGGCACAGTTTTAAAAAAAAAAAATTTTTGGGTCTGAATGCTCATTTAAAATGAAACAATCTAGATGAGCATGAAGTGTTGACTTCCAACTTTAAGAGTTTCCTCGATCTCTGGAGGCATTTTAACTGTTTTATACTTGATCCCCTCCTCCTGTTTTAGAAACTCAACATTAACTGGATAAACTTCCATGATCAGGAATCACGTTGTCATATTTAATGCCTGGTTGCAAATCCTTAGCCATCAAAGACTGCTTGAAGCCTGGAGCTGAAGGATATTACCATGTGCTGGGTTTCTTATCTGGTGATACTCTGCATCACTGCCGTCACTGCAGCTGTCTTAAAGTCCTTCTTACTCTTAGGGCTTTTTGCTTCTAGCTTTGCTCTCAGGAAAATAAATGCATGTTCAGTTGGATTCAGGTCAGGTGATTGACTTGGCTACTATAGAACATTCCACTTTTTTGCTTGAAAAAATTCTGGGGCTTTGTTCTCAGTTTGCTTTGAATTACTGCATATCTGAACTTTGAAGTACCATCCAATGAGTTATGAAGCATTTGGCTGAATTTGAGTAGGCAAAATGTCCCGGTATAACTCAGAATTCATGCTACTTTTTTTTTTTAATGACATCATCAAATAATACATGGGAACCAGTTCCGTCGTAAATTGGCAGGCATACGTGCCTACCTCATAATGATTCCTCCACCATGCTTCAGGGACAAGCTGGTATGATTTGGAGCAGGAGCAGTTCCTTTTCTTCTCCATACACTCCTCGTATAGTTCAGTATCACGTTGCTCATGGTCTCATTTGTCAGTAGACCTCTGCTCTAGAACCCTAATGACTTTTTTAGGTGGCCATGGCAAGCTGCAATAGGGACTTTCTGTTTTTGAAGCTTATCAATGTTTTTTTTTTCTCTTCCGAGGTTTACATCTCGTAATAAACCCGTTGCATTTACATGGGCACAGTCGTCTCTTAATTGTTGACACAGATATGACTGCCTCCTGTCAGAGATTGAGATAACATCAGAGAGAATATGGATGGTGATAGATGCAGCCCGGTAGTGTCAGTACAACCCATTTAAAGGCTGGAGGGGATACAGGATAATATGAGTGTTTAATTTAAGATATGGTAAAGGAACTGGGTATATATGGTTTTTTGCTTGTAAAATTAAGAATTAAACTGAAAAAAGGGGAATTGCAGTAGATAGCAGTAACCGCAATCACAGTAAGAGCCCAAAAGAAAAGAAAAAAGCTGATAAAAAAAATTAACAAGGGAAGTTCCATTGAGAACATATTTCTCATTTCCTGGTAGAACAGTTGCAAGTGAGGAGAGACAGAGAGGAACCGAGGTAAAGCCCCTGCAGTGGGTTTAAGGTCCTGCTCAATGGCCCCACAGCAAAGTTCTTCCCAACTTCATCCCTCCAGATCAGGTCAGAATGCCTCATCCCACTGTGGGCTTGAACCTGTAACTCTTTGGTGGCCAGTTAAGCAACCCATCACGAGGCTACCCCGCCGCCCCGGGGAATACTTGGGTGGCTTGTGCTGTGACTGATGGTAATTGTTTTTGTATAACTGTTCATATGATTCCTTTTAATTCTCTTTTGTGTTTTTGGTGTTTTATTTTCTTTTCATTTTATCCACTCTTGGCGAGGTTTTAGGTTAGAGTAAGAACCCACTGCAGGACTCGCACTGCTCTTCTCTCAGAAGTAATAACTTTTATTTGTATTGGAATAAGGCTGCAGTCCTCTCTGAGCCCTGCTTTGGCTGGGTCAGTCCTGTCCAGCACTCACTACATTTTGGAAGAATTTTAATTTTATTTTAAGTTTGTTTTTATGTCTTCATTGCAGATCTCTTTCGCATACGCCTCCAGGGAAATTTCTCTTGAACTTTGCTTTGTTTTGGGACAACAGGAGTTCTTATTATGCCAAAATCACCACTGCAACATAGGCAGATTTTCCCATATTTAAGAAAAAAATGCAGCCTGAATTTGAAAATGTAAGAGAAAGAGAAACTCCCATATTTACTGGGGGAAATGTCAAAATTTGAGAAGATTGCTGTAAATTTTATCACCTCATGTAGTAACCTGAGGACAGCCAGTTAAACCTGAGTAGAGGTCGACCGATATGCATTTTTCAGGGCCGATGCCGATACCGATATTATGTGACCTTAAACTGCCAATAACCGATATTGGGCCGATATTGTGGCCAATATAGATTCCTCATTTTTGCTTTTGCAATTACCAACAGTTAATGGAATATGGTAACTGAATTTGTTGTTAAGGAATATCTACAAGGAATAACAGTCAATACATAGCCAATTATAGTGTTAAAGTGCTTTTAATTGAGAAAAAAACTATAAAAAGACCTCATTAAGAAAAAATCTTGATGTATTGTTGAAAACTGTAACATAAAATAAATTATTTTTAGTCTATCTCAGTCCCTCAAACAAGTCCTTCTGTTGTTTTGTCTTAAACAGAGCAAAAGGCAGTATGTTGCTTAATCCCCATTTAGGATACAAAAATGTACAAATAATAAAATAAAGTGTGACGAGAAGCAGAGAGTGTTTTGTTTCTTTTGACAGATGGACGTTATAAAAAAGGGAAAATTCTTCACTTTCCAGAAATTTGGACAAAATAGGTCCACAGTTTAGCCAAGGTTTTTTTTTTTTTTTTTTTTTAATGTCTAGATCAGGGCTGCCCAACCCTGTTCTGGAGAGCTACCATCCTGTAGGTTTCTGCTCCAACCCTAATTCAACACACCTGATTCAGCTCATTAGCAGCTCATCAAGATCTGTAACTAGGAAAGCAGGTGTGGTTTGCTTTGGTTGGAGTGATAACCTTCAGGATGGTAGCTCTCCAGGAACAGGGTTGGGCAGCCCTGGTCTAGATTAATATACACTTATTTCCACAAATATAGCCAGGACAGAATCTTACAGTAAGATTATCTCAACTCTTCTCTAGTATTTGTTTGGCCAGCTTCACTACATAGACTACAACTACAGGTATTCCCTCCGCTGATTGGGTGAAGCTCTGCGAGTGCGTTGCTCCCTTGCTCCAACTCACACTGACAACCTGAGTTGATGAGAATAAACCTGCCAGGCTCACTACAATCGACCTGCTTGCTAGTAAAACTTAGCTGCTTCTGACATTTTCAAATTCACTCCACACACTTTTTATGTTACATAAAGTGGAGGAAAGGAGGATCAAACATTTCTCAACCTTTGCACGCATATGAGATACAAACTGTTTCTCGACAGACCAATAGTTGTTTGGAATATTTGGACGGAGGCCAGCTTGCAATTAATCTCAGCTGTTGCTTCAGACATCATTGAATTCACTCCCCACACATTTTATTTTATTTTATTTTATTTTACGTAAAAGGGAAGGAAAGGAAGGACAAACTTTTTTCAACTTTCGGACGCACACTAGACGCAAGTGCATCTCCACAGACCCATCCAAAGTAAGAATATTTCACAATGGACGGTGTATGCATTAAGCATTCAAAGTGACTAGACGCGGACAGGCGTCAAAATATTCAGCAGGTTATTCACAACGAAATCTCACGAGAGCCACTCTGGGACCTCAGTAAATGAATTGCCCAGCAGCATTAAGGGCTGCTATGTCTGTCAAGAAGTACCACTACTATATGCGACAGAACAACTTATTAGACTTACAGTCATGTCGTTATTGGGTCATTCCATGCCAAGTGGAAACACACCTCGGCCATCATGGTCTTGGATTTAACTTTAACTTTGTCTATTTGTTCATTTTGGCCCAAATAATGGATATCTCTGATTTTTTCGCAAACTGCCCTCTAGTATTGGTTTTATGGACCTTTGAAGAAATGCCCTGTAGGGGGCGCTTCTCAAAACATGATGTAGAAAAACCCTCATATCTCAGGCCCTATTACTGATACAGGTCCGGGCTTTGGATGGATTTGTAATATGAGGCTTCCTCTAGCACCACCATCATTTACCATGATTGTATCTATTCTTTTTTCCATGCAAACTGTTTGAAGTTGGGCAAATTTGAGATTTTTTCCACTTTTTTGACCCTTAATATTCACCAATTACTGGTGATACTGAAGAAGTGACAAAAGAAACTTTTTATTTCAGATAGATCATTGACACTTTTATTTTAAAAAAAATCAGAACATAATAGTTTATCAGATTAACCCTTTCAAAGTTGCTTACAACAGAAAAAGTCACAAGTTCAAGGGGTCTGTCCATCCTCGGAGAAAAATCGCATCATTTTGAATTTGCATCTGCTGCATGTCAGCTGACCTGAATTATACTGGAAAGCACCATTGGTCCATTATATAGGCTTTTTTCACCACAAAAACAGACACAAAAAGTGAAAAATCTCACATTTGCCCAATCACAGTTTGCATGGAAAAAAGAACAGATACAACCATTGTAAATGATGGTGGTGCTAGAAGAAGCCTCATATTACAAATCCATCCAAACCCCAGACCTGTATCAGTAATAGGGTCAGAGATATAAGGGTTTTTCCACAGCATGTTTGGAAAAGCGCCCCCTACAGGCCATTTCTTCAGAGGTCCATAAAACCAATACCAGAGGGCAGTTCGTGAAAAAAATCAGAGAAATCCATTATTTGGGCCAAAATGAACGAACAGACAAAGTAAAATCCAAGACCATGATGGCCGAGGTGTGTTTCCACTTGGCATGGAATGACCCTAATAAGGTCACTACAATTGCAAAGAATATCAATATCAGCTCAAATAAAGTAACCCACATGATGTTCAAGCGGGTTTCTTTATTTCCAGCACATAATGGTACATTGCCATGTACATTTCAATGCAAAGAAAAACAATGATTTTTACAACTTTTTAGGCCAGTTTTTTGGTGGGAAACAGGCCTATATACTGGATTTTTGGGCCATAGCAGTGTAATTCAGGTCATTAGATCAGGTGCAAAGTGGTGTCAGTGCAACTTTCCCCCGGGGGCGAGCCAGGCCCTTAAACTTGGGCTCTTTGACCTTAATTTCCATGGCATTCACCATTGATACAAGCAACCTTTAAGATTGTCAGCCTAGAGCAAGGTTCATGTCAAGGATCAAGCCACCTTCCAGATCTGTATCTGCCTTAGAATCAAAGATATAAGACTTTTTCTACAGTATGTTTTGAAAAGCGCCCCCTACAGGCCATTTTTTCAGAGGCCCATAAAATCTATACTGGTGGGCCGTTTGTGGAAAAATTGGAGATACCCACCATTTGAGTTCAAATGAACAAATATACAAAGTTAGAGAAAAATTTGAGACCATGATGGCCCAAAAGGTACCTTAAGCGTTTCCACTTGGCATGGAATGACCCTATTACATTCGTAATGGCAGATGTTGATCTCTCCCTCACTGAAGTAGGCAACCTACGCACTTTGTATTGTCAGTTGTAAACTTCTAAAAGTGCTGCAAAGTCATCTCGAGGCCTCGCCTTGCATATCCCACAATAAAGCTGTTTTGCACATTTGGACAAAATTGAGATGCAGATACCGTATCACAGGCTAAGCTACTCTGGTAGGTGACAGTGTTTTTATTCATTCTGCCCGCCGTGGCAAAACCTCTGTCTGCCTAACTAGCAAAGTTATCTTTAGCTTTATAAAGTTGTGTCCAGTTTGCATCCAATAAGAACTATCTATATATTATTACTGAGTTGGCAATTTGCATAATTTCACACATCTCCTCCAAAACCACGGTGAACAATGAGTCTGTTTTCCGCATACACCGGTTTTACTGTGTGAAAAAGATGATGCGCCAGGTTTTGAACTTAGTTATGAAGTGAAAACTGCATTTTGAAGCCGTTTGCATCAAAAAAGCCTACATTGCATCGAAAAACAATGTCCGCGCATATAGCCCATGCATAGCATGGGTATCGGCTAGTTGATGTAATTTCATGCAGTCCATTGCCTGCAGCTTATTTCTTGGTATACTGATCTTATGTCATACAAGAGAACTGGTAATGTTGAGCGTTACAAGAAGACAGCTCAATGGGGTATTTGATAACTGGCTAGCTTTTGATGTGGACCATGCACCTACTCCCAGCATGAAGCAGTATTGTTTCTGCTTTAAATTTACATTAGTTTCAATTTGAAATATGCAATCATTAAGGATGCCCATGTCGTGCGTAATTAAGTCTAAAGAGGTGTTGATACAAAGAACCTACCCTCTCTATTTTGTTGATGAATGTCCATGAATGTGTTCTTCTCTGTCTGTTTGTGAATGTGTTCTTCTCTGTGGTGTTCCCATGCGTCTTTGATGGGATGAGTTTGTTTACATTCTTTGCCGACCAGCATGGCGCTAGAATGCTGTAGGGATCTTGGCCAAATATTTACGGCGACCTTATTTAATGCTAAAAAACGAGCAGTATAAATAAGTCACAGTAAGATTGAATCAGTTGAGTGTTGGTTTTAACATAAGGTGGCGCATTTGGACAAATATCGGCAAAAGCCGATATGACGGGGGCCAATACCGATATGGACCGCTATGGTAAAAATGAGCTAGAAATGGCTGATATATCGGTGGAGCCGATATATCGGTCGACCCTTAAACCTGAGAACAAAACTCTGCACTGGTTTTGTTTTCAATGTCTAATTTTTAAGCTTTGATTAATCAATCAATTAATTTATTAATTAATTAATTTTATATATACGTAAGTCAACAAACACATTAATGGCAAAAACACCAACACACACTTACGCGGATGCAGAACTCACTTTAACACGCACAAGAACACCAACAACTTCAACTAACTGTAATGACCTTTTGGAGCACTGGGCAAAGTGCACTGAAAAATGGAAAACGTGGGACTGGATTCAGATGCAAAGATGAAGCTGGTTTTATTATGCCTTTTCTGTATTATAGAAAAGGCAGAAAAAGCAATTGCAAAACAAACAGGAAACAATGTTTCAAAATATTCATAAAAAGGTGTTGTGCTTAAACAATCACTACTGCGCTTAATAAATGTAGTTTTAGAAATAGGCGAGTAAACAGTACAATGTCTGTAACATACTAGAGCATTACAACAGGCTTATGAGACTTCGCACTGACTAAGTGAGTAATACATGTGGATGATCGGATGGAAACGTGGAATGTGGGCCGGGTTATAATAGACCAGTGATCTGGAACGCTGGGGGCGTGGTGTTACACTAACACTTCTACAATCTTTCATAAACACACATGCGGAGCAAGTGTTTGCAGTTTTCTGTTATTTTCTTAATTTTATGGATTGTACCATTTTTATAATTTAAATCTTATTGATACTTGATGCATCGGCAATATGGGCGTTGCAACATTCATGACAATAAAGCACATTGAATTGATTTGAATTTAAATTTTTTAAAAAATATTTGATGTAATGATATTATGTACATATACTACAGTGTCATTCTTATTTCAGAATTTTCACACTCTCAGATTCTTATAATCCTTTTCATATAGGCTATCCTGGCGATTTGTCCGGTTAAAGTAAATTTCCTTAAAACTCTGATCAAGGCAGTGATCCGATTTTGAGTTGAATATGCCAGTGCTGATTTTGATGGGGGAATCTTGTGAATCATGTGTAGAGGAAAATGCCTCATAACTAATTGATCGGAGTGTGATCAGTAAACTGAGAGCAAAGTCTTTCTGCAGCGGTGTACAGCTATTATTGAAAAAAGGCAAGTGCAGGACTCAGGCACAGACAATAATTCAGTTCTCAGGTTTTATTGGCGCTCAAGGTCAAGCAATCCAGGTCGGTCACAGATATGCAGTACAGAGGGGAGAATCCAGAATCGTAAACAAAGTTCAGTCCAAGAGTCAAAACCATAAAGTAAGAACGCCAAAGACAAATTGCAAGCTGAAGTTGTAAGCCTAAAACAATCAGAAACAACACATTGGTGATCAGTCAAACACAGGGGACCGGACTGAATCATAAAGCCAAAAAACATACCAAACTGTTACCAGGAGCACAAGGAATCAAGAAATGGTCGTTCGCAAGATGGTGAAACTGGCTGACTAACTCACAAGGAACTACATTGAAAAGGGGGAATATAAAGGGAAACATAGAAACTAATTACTTTGGGAACAGGTGAGGTGAGCTGAGGAATGTGCAGGGAGGTGTGGCGACACATAGCGGATCAATCAGAAAATTAATGAACCAGTGGCTGTGTAAGTACGGGAGTGAAAACAGAAGACACATGGAAAATGACAGATGACTGGAATGACTTGACTGACACAGAAAACTGCTAAAATAAACAAACATAAAAAATAATAAAAACAAATACAAAATATACTTATAACATAACTATACAGATTTAGATATTGACAATAATGAACTAACTGCTGAGCTCAGCTAACCAGCATAGTTAACTTCGTTAATCCCTGAACATACTTAAAGACCTCAATCAGGGCCCGTATTCACAAAGCATCTTAGTGCTAAAAGTAGGTCCTAACTGCTGGATTCAGGAGAAACTCCTAAAAAAAAAATGGGCGTGTCAGTCATAAATTTAGGACTCCTAATTATTTTTACTAAGTGTTATTCACAAAGCATTTTAGGCCTAAAAGTAGCTCCTAAGTCTGGGAGAGCTTAAAAGTACTCAAGAGGACTCCTAACTTGCTAAAAACCCATTCACAAAGAATCAGAAAATGGCTGCTGCTGTTGAAAGACGGAATGACTTGGAAATTCTGAATGATGCGCAGTTGTTGAAAAGATATCGGATCGACCGTGAAGGGATTTTATTTGTTGTTGACTTGGTGAGGGAGAGAATTACATCTCCAACCATGAGAAACAACCCAATAAGCCCCGAAATGAAATGTTTGACAACACTTCGTTACTTGGCCACCGGAAAAATGCAACTTTCCAACGCGGACAATTTAGGGATTTCTCAATCATCTGTTAGTCGCACAATTCAACAAACAGTGAATGCACTCTGTGAACCCCATATCATCCGACAGTTTATCCGGTTTCCAATGGACATCCGCTAACAACATAGAATCAAACTTGCATGCCCATCTCAGGTATGCCCGGTATCATCGGTGCTATTGACGAGACCCATGTTTGAATTATTTCTCCGACCCAAGATGAAAAGGTATTTGTAAACAGAAAAAAATTTCATTCCATCAACATCGAGATAGTATTTGATGCCGAATACAATATTTTGGACATTGTTGGGAAATGGCCAGGATCCATGCACGCACGACTCTCGCATTTTAATGGAAAGCAGCTTATGCCAATTATTTGACAGGCATTATGTGCCTGCGGGACGCCACTTGCTCGGGGACAGTGGCTTTGGTGCTGTACCTCCTCCTGCTATGCATGAATTATTTTATTAGGCTATTGAGCGAGGGTTACATTTAATAGATCATCATAATAATACCAGCCTATGTCATATTCTGTATGCATATTTAAATTGTAGGCTATAAATTACAAACAAGCTTTGTATGCTTTCCTGTTTGAACGATAGCCTGTTTATAAGCTGCAATCTTGGACGTCCCCTGTGATTGTAGCCCATACCACTGCTTCTCGCCGTCATCTGCCGTCCGGGTAATGCAGCATTGATCTGTAGGCTGATATTATCCCGCGCATCCCGCTTGGATTTGCTGTTCACTCCTGAGCCAAATTTCCCTTTGATTACATGCTTTTGCTCCAGCACCAACTGGGCCAGCAGCAGTAACTGGTCGTGGCTCCAGTTGGGCTTTCGCGTCCTTTTTGAACTTTCGTCCATGACAGTTTAGGGCAAACAAACTTGAACGGCCCGTCTTTTAAATGATCGCAACATATTCTCATTCGGTAATAAGTTGCTAATTATTGGGGCAAATGACGCATTTTATTATTGACTCGTTTTATGCTTTTTATTTTATTCAAGCACCAAGCAAGTAAATAAGCATGCAGCAAAACATAGGATAAAATCATATCAGCGCTGAATCGCTAGAATTTCTCCTGAATTTGTGCTATGCATAAAAACGATACCTCAAATGAAAGAGGAAAGTCCACAGAATCCAACGATATGAGCCCTGTCATTTTAAACTGACACCACACTCAAAGAACAGCAGGCATACATTTTACAGTCTACACAGATGAGCAAAGAAATTTCTTACCTTTGATATTTTGTAATAAAAAAGCTGTTTGAGGGTAAATCCACGCTTGCTATTGTTAGCTCAATGTGTCCATGTTATAACCAAACTAGATCTGCGAGTCTCAAAGCATGTTTTTCTTCTGGAGCATTGCTTCAAAGATCTCAGTTCCTCAGCATTCAGCCTGCTTGCGATGTATTTTCCTCTATGTGATCGGCTTGTGATGCTGTCAGTAAGACTTTGCCGGTAGCCATTTGATTCTATGGCCTTTGACGTTTCCTATGAGCTCTGAAGCACCTTAATCGCACAAAGCTAGACTGAGCCAGAGCCTTGCGTTCCCAGTGTGTCAAACCGAGTCCATGGGCCATTCGAATGTACTTAAATAGCGCGACAATATAAACACTTAACAGGTTTGTTTGTGGTATTTTCGGTATAATTATCCGCTAAATATTCAACCGTTGTTTTCAAAGTCGTTTTCTGACAGAAACGCATGAATACTGAGGGCACAACAGTACGAACAAGGTGAGTGACTTGTTTTTTTTGACTCATTCTTTATATGGGCAATTTGATACCGACTTCATCGCTAAATGGTATAGCCTAGTGGTTAAGATGTAGGACTTCAGCGCAGGCGACCAGCGCTCGATTGCCTGGTCAGGCGTGCTTTAGTAAGACATGAATACCATTTTGCTTGTAAATATAATTGCTGGGGTTTTTATTCTTTTGACTTTTTTCCCCATTTTGTTTTACCCCTTTTGTATTCATAATCTTATTAATTTTTTTTTTTTAAAAAAAAAATCTGCTCCAGTGGAGCCAAACTTCATTTTCTTTGTATTTATGGTCTTTGAATGGGAAATTGTAAAGGCTATAGGACTAGCAGAAATAATAATAATAATAATAAATTATGAATTCTAAAAATTTTAAACTGGTTGTATTTGGGTGGAATGTATGCCTGTAGTGACATGTAAGTAAAATTAGATGAGTTTTGCAGTTTGATATCTGAGAAATCTGATTTGGCACACAAAGTACCTGAATTGCCAATTTGGAGAAGCCACCTAGACATTCCTCTCTAATTTTGTTCTGATTTACTTGATTAGAATAAACTTTGGCACAGATAATGGTGAGATTATGTGCTGTAAATTTCTAGAGGTTTCAGACTGCAACTAATAAAGTTTACAAGGGATAGACGTAAAACTTTGTTTGGTGCAAAATGAGGTCTTTGATTTATACTGTGTTCCATCTTCATTTACTCTGACTCAGTGACATATATACTGATTTTTACACCATGGCAGAAATCCCAAATGGTTTTACCTTTATTATGATGCCAAGATCATTCAAATGGACCAAATAGTTGCAGAAATATACTAATTTCATTTTGGGCTTGCCATTTTCGAAAAAGAGGCTCAGGGCTTAAGGGGTTAACTAAAAGTTGCTCTCAGCGGCTTTGTGAATAACTTTTAAGATTTTACTCCTACATAAAATGTTCTAGCGCGACTTAGGAGTACTCCTAGCGGTAAGATAAGATGCTTTGTGAATACGGGCCCAGGCGAAGAAGTGATTAATCACAGCTTTATAACTTAAATTAAATATACCACTACGCCCCGCCAGAGCAATTCAAAAATGTGTGGGACTCTGTATTTATTTATTTATTTATTTATTTATTATGTTTTTGACTGCATGATCTCATTCACTACAAATGGCCAGTTATTCTCATACAACCTCTCTCAAATGTTATTTATGGACGTGATTCGTTCGATGGTTGGTGAAGCTAAAGTGCAAACACTTGCTGAAATGTAAATTTATGTAAATTATGCAATGCAATTTATGTAAAAATACCATCAATTAAAATTTGTGAGATTTATTAAAAATTTTTAAGGGTGGCAACAATTTTGGTATTTGTGGTTTTCAGGAAAAACAAGATTGCTTAACTGAAAATATAGAAACATAAAAATGCAGTTTTTAAAAAACAGTTTTCAACAATGATTTGACCATTACATCCAGATTATTCCATGGTCTAGTTATTCTACAGCCATTTGACAGACAGCCCAGTCGCCCGTGAGTGCACGAGTGTAGCCCCTGAGTGCCCACTTGTGAAATCTTGAAAACTCTGACCTCTAGAGCATTCACAAGCCGTACACTGAAACGGGCACTTTTTCAGTATGAAATTGCGCTTTATTCGGCCCATTCTGTTGCCATGGCAACCAAAATCGATCGGAGTCATGGCCTTACCAGAACCCACGCGCACACCAAATATCGAAGGAATTGGTTGAAATTTGCGGCCTTCAGAACGTCCACACGAAAATCTCTGTGGACGTGGCAGCAGCACAGATGACAACCATGGACCCATAGTAGCCGTCCGACTTAGTCCAGGGGCTGCAATAATTTTACATCAGACTGTATATCACAGTTTCTTCAATTCCAACATTTCATTGCTTTCAAGAAAATTGACTGAGACAATTTTCTGAGACAATTTTAACTTCCATTGTTTTGGAAGGGAGTACATGAGAACCATGATATACGCGCGTACACTTATTTTGCTCAGTGATCGGACGCAGGCTCTCCAGTGATCTCCACAGCTGGTAACACTGTTATTTGTAACGCTCCTCGCAGTCGAGGAGAACTTGTTGGTCGTCACGATCCAAGGCCTGGAATAAGAACAGTCCAGATGAAAACAACATTCTGGAATTGTCTGCACTGCTCACATTATTTGCTGAGGCAAAGAATATCAGCCAGCATCTATCCATCCATTCTCTATACCGGTTCTTCCTCACTGGAGGGGAGCGGGAGCCTATCCCAGCTGACTACAGGCGAAACACAGGGACCCACCCTGGACAGCTCGCCAATCCATCACAGGGCGCACACACCATTCACTCACACCGACAGGCAATTTAGTCTATTCAATTAGCCTGATGTGCATGTCTTTGGACTATGGGAGGAAAACCCACAGGAACATGGGAAGAACATGCAAACTCCACACGGAAAGGCCCCAGCTGGATCTGAACCCATAACCTTCTTGCTATGAGATGGCAGTGCAAAGCAGTGCACCACCGTCATCAGTCACGTTAGAGTGATTCAGAGTGACAGTGAAAACATATTTATAAAGTTAGAGAAACTGACAAGGACAGGTATCTTGATGAGTGATGACACATCATCAGGAAGATGTGCCATTTCTAAAAAATACTCAACTCATGTAAAATCAATAAGGGATGACTGGCATCCCATACGCAAAGGCACAAACACTGAGCCAAGCGCGGAGTAAAGAAAAAGGGATTAATTTTTATGTTTACTTTTAATTTTCTTTCGATGCAGTTGCATAGCTCACATACAAATACTTGACAGTAATGTGAACATTGTGTTAATTTTATTGTATATAGCTAATTAGTATGTGTAAATATACCAATGTATACAGTAAAAAAAAAAAAAAAGCACACTATGCAACAGTTGGCTTATAGTAATCATGAGACCTACATAATTAGTTATTTAAATTACTGCAATGACATGAGAATACCATATAGATATAAAGCAGATGTTTAGTAGGATTACAACAGAACATTGACTGGTGTAAATACAAACATATTTCAGTTTTCTGAACTCCAAAAAAAACCAAAAAAAAAAAAAAAACGAATTAAGTACTCCAGTACATGCTGTATTTGGTCATAATTCACTGGCATGTAAAACAACCATAAACATCATTATGCACAGAGACTGGAGGTCAGTGAGCGTTACCATGTCCCTCAAGTATGAGTAAACCCCAGCCGTGGGTCTGCATGTTACAGCATGGTGGTGTCTGTGTGCACACGTGATGTGGACATATATGGAGAAATGTGTGCCAGGAATGTGTACGTGTGCCTGCATGTGTGTGCTGAAAGAATATGGAGCGTGTTTGTATGTGTGTGTGTGTGTGTGTGTATATGAGTATACCCAGACTGAGTCCGGTACACAGATCTGTCTGTCAGTAAATGGGCGGTGACCTCATTGAAGGTCTCTTATAAAAAATAACAGCGTGTTTGTCACTGATTTTTGCATCTTTGACTTAAAAATATTTTTTCTGTACCAAAGCTGCGTACATTATCCATACAAGAATGAGAATTCCTGCCATCTAGTGGCGAGACAGAAAAGTTGCACCTGCAATGCATGATTTCCTCTCTGGGATTGTAGACATATTATTTTAAAAAAATGTAAAATAACTACGTGAACAAAAAATACAAAACTAAACCGAATTATCTAAACTAAAATGTTATATTAGAAACCATGTATTATAGGTTAACAGACCATGAAAAGTTGTGAAATCAGAGTCATGTACAGTAGTGTGCAGTTGTAAAGTTTTGTACTTCGTGCTGAGTGCCGATGCGCGGAAGACAGGAAGTTGAGGATTGGACTCAGGTGCAAGGATGGATTTGGTCGTACTTAATAACCAACTGCACGGCAGAAGGCACAAACACAGAAATGCAAAACAACAAGGAACTGAGGTTCCTAAAAATAAGCACTATGAGTAATACAAAGTCCGGACTACACGACAGTAACATTGTGTTACAGATAGGGAGCAAAACTGGAAATGAGGTTCCTTGAAAATAAACATGCTGGTAAAACAATAAACAGCCCGGTTTCTAGGTTTAGTATAAGTTTACGAAATGCAGAGAATAAGCCTTACAAGACTACTGTGTCAAACAGGCATGAGATTACACAGACTTCACAAAGAGACTGAGGGACTCTCATTCTTAAATATAAACTGCTAGCACTCAGTGGAAATGAAACAGGCATTGATGATAATTGGATAATGGCTGAGGTGCGCTCTGGGGTTTAGTAGACCGGTGAGCTGGACGGCTGGAGGCGTGGCCTTACAGCAGTGATGATTATACACCACCACTTTTTTCTAAAAGAGGTCCTAACATATTATGCTCTATAATTTTTTGGAGAAAATGTATTGAGAAATACTTTTGTAGGTAATGAGAACAAAAAAAAAAAAAAAAATCATCACAACAAGTATATTGAGGTAAAAAGAAATGGAAAGAAACAAAAACGCAGTAAACAACCATTTTTTATAACAATTGAAATGTGTCGCAAATTTTATGTTTTTGATTCAGTCATAGCATGAATTTGAAGTTTGAAGGCCTATACCATAATTATCGATGCAAAAAAAATAGTTTAAACTGGTTTGAGGCAACATTCTGCAAAATTACCTCCGATGGTCAGTTGTTCCAGTATATAGGGTGACGGATACAGGACTGTTTGTCCCTGGATATTTTGTCCTTGGATTTTTCGTCCCCGGACTCTTTGTCCCCGAGGACTTTTTGGCCCCAGACTCTTCGTCCCTGAGGACTTATTGTCCCTGGATTTTGCTTCTCCTAATGATAATGAAACGTGCCATCATTGTTGACAGACGAATGGACGGACGATGGACGGATCACCATAATGTGGTAAGGGTTATAATGCAGGAAGAGAGCAAAGCATTATTGGGGACGAACACACCAGGGACTAGGAGTCTGGGGATGAAAGGTTTATGGGGACGAAAAGTCCACGGGGATGAAGAGCCTGGGGACAAAAATTCCTAGGGGACGAAAATTCCAGGGACGAAAAATTCGGGGACGAACAGTCCTAGAGCCATAAGGTGACATGAACTTTGAGCGGTGTCACAGTGTTAAACACGATAGCACAACGGAAGGAGCTCCCTGAGATTGTTTGTAGCCGCAACGTGGCTTTACATGATGCTGAAGCATTTAAATGCTGCCTTCATACTGTCAGGCACACCATCAAGCATTTAAAAGAGACCAGATTGCTGAAAACTAGTGGCAACAGAGGTGCAAAATGGAAGTTAAGTGCCTCTGATGTTTGTTATCTGTGTATGACAAGTAAAAAAAAAAAAAAAAACGACTGTGGTATTAATAGCACAGGAAATGAGGAGATGAAAGTTTCAAGAACTACTATTTCCAGACGCCTGTGTGAAAGTGGTCTGATTGGTCATGTTGCTGCCAAGAGCTGGCAACATCAAAAAAAAGGACTTGAGTTTACCAAGAAATTCAACGATTGGACGCCAAAGGACTAGGCACAAGTCCTTTTGGACCAATGAATCGAAATTTGAAATTTTCTCACCCAAACCCAGAACTTATGCATGTTGTAGAGTTGGAAAATGTTTCAAAAATGACTGTTTAACCCCTTGTATAAAACATGGAGGTGGTAATATTATGGTTTGGAGTTCAGTCTGCTCGAAAGGAGCCAGTGATCTCATAAAAATTGAAAAAATCATGGATCAAAAGGAGTATCACAGCATCCTTGTGAGGCACGTATTGCCATCTGGAAAGAGATTAATTGTTTGGGGGATTTTATTTTCAACAAGATAATGACCCTAAACACACTTCTAAGTTCTGCAAGGATTATCTCAGACGTAAAGAAACATCTGGTGACATAAAAGTTCTGACTTGGCCTGCTTAAAGTCCAGACCTTAATCCGATTCAGCAAATATGTTGTATCATGAAAAGAATATCTTTGGAATGAACTTCAAACCATATGGAATGGTTTAGCGAGTGATATAAAATATGTGAAAACTATCCCTGAAAGATTAAATGCTCTAATCAAAGCAGAGGGTGGCCACACTAGATATTGACTTTTTCTCCCAAAACAACATTATTTTTGTTTTTGCTATATATTGCTATCTGTTCACTTATTTTCATCTGTATGATCCAATATTACATGAGATAAATTCTTGAATTCTGATTCTGATTTATCTTTGTTTTATTAAGTGTATAATCATCACTGCACACTACTCTACATATCAGACAAGAAAATAAGAGATGTTTCTATATTTATGCAATCAAATACAGGAGGTCAGAGCAGACCGTCTTATAAATACTGGTGGCTGGCCAATTAAAAGAGAAGTCTCAGTGGGTAGTTGGTGCGGAAGTGCTCCAACATCTGACACCGCACACACACCATTCACATCTCACACACCGTGCGGCTGTAAACTTCCTGTGCAAATGCATATTAATGCCCTCGTCCGACAGCTGCACGGTTCAGATAACTTCTGCTTTTACATGACTCATGGCAGACTTTTTTTAATGCTGAGGAGACATATCAAATTTGTACGCATAGTGGGAACTGAGCAGTGTCTGTCCCCAGACAGGGAATTCAGGCTTATTTTGCATTGGCATTCAAAATTATTTTGATTGACGAAGAGGTGAGGAATTAGACTGTCGATACTTACACTAGAGACACGCAACTGACCGTGAAAATTTACAAATTCAACTTGAATTTCTCCTTGTTTGAGTGGCATATGTGGAAAATAATGTTAACTTTCTGGTCTCTGTACTGTCATCACTGACATGTGTGACATCACTGAATGTCCAGGATATGCACTCTGTGCTCTACACCGTCCTCTTATCTCACCTGCTGAGGTCAGGGAAACTGGGGGCTCCTGCATCTCGGCTGCCCTGGAGGGTACCCTCTTTATCACCGGTAGGACCGCTAAGTACTCTGTGACATTCATACCGCTGCATTTCTCATTGAATCTGATCATTAGTCTTCAGTATAAAGGGGGCTTCACTGAGGGCATTAGGAAAGACTATTCCACTTGTGCATGAGTACCACATGACAGAGCCAGCCAAAGTTACCTTTTTGCAATAATGATTCGATTTGGCCTGATGAAATCTTCAGTCTAATAATGAATTATGCTGTTGCGACGATTGGAAAGAAAATCCCGCGACACGTCATTTGTAATAGAGTGGACGATTCCCCCCAAAATTGCCCTCACTGCTCACCCCGCCGAAGCCGGCAGTGAGCCAACGTATGAGTCCCAATCAGGCTAGTTTCACCGCGCCGAAAAACGTGGCATCTCCGTCGAGGGACACGTTGGCCGACAGGCGCGGGATCAGCAGCTCAAGTCGATCTCCGGCCTCCAGTCTGACGACGCCTGAGAGCCACAGAGACACGGAGAAGTGTGAGGAGAAGTATGGCAGTTGCATTCCTCTCTCAGATTCCCTGCTTTATTATACGCAACTGTTCAAGCTGTAGACAAGAGCTGTTGTGTTTGCGTGTTAAAACTGTTGTGGACACATTCTGTTGTGTTTGCATGTTAATAGTAACACAGTTGCAATCCCAAACAATATTAAAACTGACGATTGCCACCTGTTTATAACGTTGAAAAAATATTTGCATATGTCAAAAATACTTTATGTCAGTATATATGTACTCTATTATTATTATTATCATTATTATTTTATGTAATATACAAATTACAGAGGCATATTTTTGTGGAATAAAAACACCCCACAAAGAAATTATAGGTGGCAGGGCAAAAAAAAAAATTGGAAAGAAAATAAAGCGGCAAACAGGCCGCGACAGTAATGCGGTGGCAGTCTGAAAGCAGTAAACCATGAGATTACAGAGGCTTTATGATGTAACGTTACCCATTTCGTCTCCTTTGGTGCAAGGAGAGACAGAGGACCTACCTCCCGTGTAGCAGGTGTTGTGGGGACGGTCCTTGTCCATGTTCTGAATGCATCGGAATAAAATGACAGCCTGCATCTCATCATCATCGCCCGGGACTCTGTACTTCCTCTGGAGAATGTGACCCATTGCAAATATTTTACCTGTATAATAAACCTGAGTGAAAAAGTTTTTTTTGAGAAAGGAATATTAAATGATGGTTGAACTCACTGACTCACTAATAAGAATTAAACCTAAAATTTAAAATATAAATTGAATAAATGTTTTAGAACAGAAGAGAGGGAAATATTAAAGTGTTGCAAAGACAAGTTTTTTCTACTTTTCAAATGTTTATAGTATTTACACCTAGCCTGAGTGGTAATGAAATGGCATGCACATGAATGACCCTTCACCTGGCTGCTTTTAGCTTGAGTGGTAATAGCATAGCATAGCATAACATAACATAACATAACATAACATGAGTGGCGAGAACAGGCCATTCAGCCCAACTAGGCTCGCCCGTTTCTTATTACTATAGTGAATCTATTACATCAAATACTCAATGACTCAATGGGATCTAGCGCCAAATCAAGCCTGTTCTTGAATATTCCCAAGGTCTCTGCTGCAATAATATGGTCAGGTAAGCTATTCCACACTGAGATTGCTCTCTGTGTGAAAAAATATTTCCTAATGTCAGTGAATGGCCCTTCACCTGGCTGTAGATGAAGTAGAAGCCCCCCTCTCTGACCAGTATGGCATCTTCCTCTTCCTGTAGCGCGGTTCCCCATCTGAGTCCAGACTGCCAGGGGAGGGCAGTGTTCCGGCCTGAAAAGACAGCGACATTAAGAGCCCTCTGATAGCCTCGCCATCCGCCGGCCGTGGCGCTTTCAGTCTCTCCCAGTGCGACCGATTCTTGTTTTGCGCTTTTATTTTGAAAGCATGGATCTCCAGGCAAGAAATATAAGGTCCGCTTCATTATGGGCCTCACAAAAACTGAACTCTGTAATCCAGTGGTCACCGACCCTGTTCCTCGGATGCTTTTCGTCCTGCTAACGTGTCTCCTCGCCTCCCTTCACATGCATCACTTCCTGGCATCTTAGCGCCTCCCAGTGAGGATCTGAGAGAAGACGCCAGTAGCTGAAGCTGCCAAATTCCTTTGTTCGATAAGTGGTGTCTCTTGTGCAGGTGCAGCATTTAAACAACATGCCACTTGATGAAAGGCTTCTGCATGGGATACACCTGTGTTTCTTCACTTTAAGCTTCTCCAGAAGCCTCCTCTCTCCTTGCTTCAAGTTTCCTTGAGCTGCATTTAAGGGACTGGAGAATCCTCCATGATGGCGGAGGGTAACAGAAAGAGGGAGGACCCGAGGAAACATAAGCCAACATTATGAAACGCACCCATGGAGATCTACCTCACTCATGTATGGCGCACACCTCATTAAACAGCTAGCAATCCAGCTGAGCTGCTAATTAGTGGAGTAAGGAGTGCCAGATTAAGGTTGCAGTGAAAACTTACGGGATGGTAGATCCCCAGGAACAGGTTTGGTGACGACTCCTCTCATCTAATTGAGTCTTGACAATGCATGGTTCTGAACACTCATATTGAGAGGTGAACTGTCAGCTTAAACCCTTTAAACTCTAAATTTTAACTTAAGTTTTCCCATAAAAGGGTTCAACATGAAGAAAAGGATTTTTTTTTTTCATATTGTTGGACAATATGACATACATATTCTGTATCTGCTGGTTGGAGTGCTTCACTGAACCTGCATCAATCTAATCCGTGAGGGGGTTCCCTCTCATGGAGGAGAGAACCAACAATACAGGAATTACTGCTGTTTAACATTAAATCACTGTCCAAAAGGTCACAGGTGTCACTGTATGAGGGCATGTGATATCGGGGAGAGGAATAACTCAATTGAACAAAGACTCAAAAAATAGAAAATGACAGAAAGCAGTCAGTTCGATGTTGTCCATGGCAACCTGCTTGTGCAGTGAAATGGTACAATTCATTCTTTAAATATTCATAGATTTTGACTTTCAGATACACCATATGTAGCATATTCTGCCAGTTATTATTATTTACTATTATTATTTATTCATTCATTGGGGAGGATAATTATCCAAATGATTTGAGGGTAAACATAACGATCACACACAGTAAATGGAATGTAAAGTACCAGGCTAAACACTGACATTTAAGGCACACAAAGGATCAAGATTCGAGCACATACTTAAAGCTCAAATTACTACGATTAAAATATTGCCTAATTGCAGGGCATAAAAAGTGTATTGCATATGATTATGGGTCCAGTCCCATGTGCCCTCCCACTCGTGATGATCTTGGTCTGGGTGTTAATTGGCTTCACTGTAAGCAGATTATCTGTCTTTCTGAGGAGCCGAATGTGGTGATTATGGTCTCAGCGGGACAATAGCGATAAGGCAGCAAATAGTAGTAATTAATCTGAGTGGTGGTTGGAACGGGATTGGCCTACCCTGCAGAATGGTGTTTCGGCTGCTGTCTCCTATCATCTGCAGGCACGGCTGGGACGCTGAAAGACAAAAACAGGAAGCAAGCCAGTATGCGGGCTATGTCCACAAGCTTGAGTCATTCAGCAAACTTTAGATTGTAAGTTACCGCCTCACCACATCCATTGAGAGCAGAAAAGACAAAACTCATCTTAGATCAGTGCTCTTACTCCGAGAACTTCCATGAATACTGGCAAAAGTTTACATAACACAATTACAGCACTCTTAAAAAAGTACAAGAAGGTGTCATATCTCAGTATAAAACTAGGAATTCCCAGGCCGTATTTAAAGACGCTGCTCACTAAAGCCACTGTGGTTGGTTCCTGTGTGGGTCTTTCAGACCTTGTTTTCAGCAATAGTCCAAGGTACAAAGGTCCAAGTACAACCAAATTCAATCATTTTTTCATGGGAAAGTGTGCACTCAGTACAGTCAGGTCCATAAATAGTCAAAATTAAATAATATAATCTAAAAGTCCAGGTTTTCAGCTTTAATTTTAGGCAGGATTATATATGGATGGAAGAACAAAAACAAAGACTGCGAACAAACAAAATTTTGGGATGAGCGTGATCAAAAACAGGAACAAAAGCTATTTCACTCTTCCCGCGGTGAAAATTCTACAATTTTAGATAACAGGTAAATAATGTTATTTAACGTTTCAGTCATCTTTTCTTGAAATATTATTCACAGTACATTTTCAATGGAAAATTTACTCTGGAAGTGATTAACTTCTTGCCCTCGAGAGTGTTCCCCGGACCACTTGTAGGGATAGTACTCTAACCAGAGGCATAAGTTTGTCATGATGGGCCCCAGTGGAAGGGACTATGACGGGCCCTAGTCCATACTGTGCAGTCCTGCTTTGAATAATTTTTCAGTACTTCGAGCAATTTGTTCAAGGTCGCATTCCTAACGATGTGATAATGAGAGAGAGAGAGAGAGAGAGAGAGAGATGAGCTCTCTATTTTACTGTGGTGGTGAAATGATGATTTAACAAAGGGCATTTTTGTGAAAATACCTCACTAGTGCATTCTTATGTGAAATAAAGGCAGGACACGATAGAAAAAGCACAAGACGAGATGGACAAAAGCACCAATATTTAACAATATTTAAATATAAATAAAACAATGCCACCATGTCCCCTAAATTGCCCAGCTAAACATTGCCTGCATAAACCCCATAAAATTATCAATTTACCGCACACAAACAGCCTTATTTCTCCCATATATCCTACATATAAAAATTGTCTCTGGACTAAAAGAAAAGTCACTAGTAGGCCTTCTCACCTATTTGAACAGCATTCGGCGAGCTTTGCATTGCACAAAATTATCATCAATGTGATTATATTCAACTCAGCAATATTGTCTTGAAATTTATACAATAGCCAAACGTCATCATTATTTAGGTCAAACCTTTGCTTAATCTATATCTAGCTTGATCTGTTACCTGCTGGCTGCATTGCTGCTTAAGAGGGGGCCGTCCGTGGGCTAGCAACTGCTTGTAAGAAAGCCAAATGAACTTAGTTTTGGTAGCTTTGCTACCTTCTCCTCCTGTTCTTTCTATTATTTTCTTTTTTGACTTCTCCTGAGTTTGCATATTTGCTATTCAATCTAATCTTCAGATTTAGCGCTTGAACTATCAAACGTTACAGGTTAACGTCTGGTCACGTGATCAAATCGAATAGAGACTTGACTTTGGACGACACATTACCCGCTATCACCTTAACACATTTGCCTGTCCGTATGTAAGAAAAATATCAAAGAAAATCAGAAAATTGTGAATTTCATTAATATTTTTTCCAAATGTGTGTAGAATAAGCATGTGATGTTGTAATTAAAAGCTAAGAATTATTGTTGCATAAAAAAGAAAACAAACCATAATAGAGATGACTTTAGCTTCATAAGGGCTTGTATAGGGAATGGCAGCCCTCGACCTCTTTTGAGGTCATCCTGTTATGTATAAGTATTTTATTTAAAGCACTGTATATCATTTGTAATTGGAGGTTCTACCGAGATAAACCATTCATCGGATCAACGATTGGATTCACCAAAGATTAAAGCTGAACTATTATTTTTAAATCTTGTGACTATTTGAAAAACCAGCAATCATGACTTTTGATGTTGAAAGTTTTTTGAAAACTCCAACCCAGGAATCAATTGTGCTGGCAAAGAAGAGGGACTTGCTGCAAATAGCCTCAGCCCTTGGATTATCTGATGTGAAATCATCAATGAAGAAACAAGAAATATTGAACATTTTGGTTCAACGTTTCATCGATGAAGATATCTTTGGGGAAGAAGCAGCAGAATTGATTCAAGATGTGGAAGTGTCTGCAACAGAGCTGCAAAGACTTGAGATTCAGCTACGCCAAAAACAACTAGAGCTGGAAGAAAGAAGGTTAGAGAAGGAGAGAGAACTGGAAGAAAGAAGGTTGGAGAAGGAGAGAGAACTAGAAGAAAAAGGGATGCAGTACGAATTGGAAATGAAGAAAATAGAAGAAGGTACTGTCACAAAATCTTTTGGAATTTCTGATCATTTTGATGTGGTTAAACACATCAGACTTGTTCCTCCTTTCTTAGAAAATGATGTCGACCAATATTTTACCCATTTTGAAAAAATTGCTGAAAATTTGAAATGGCCAAAAGAGCATTGGACAATGATGTTACAAAGTGTTCTTACTTGTAAAGCTAGGAAAATCTATAACCAGTCATCTGTCCAACAGCGTTCTGATTATGATTTTGTTAAATCTGCCATTCTGAAGGGTTATGAATTGGTCCCCGAGGCTTACAGGCAAAAATTTAGGAATTCTCGCAAGGAAGCCAGTCAAACTCATGTTGAAATTGGCAGGTTTCAGGAACAGTTGTTTGATCAATGGTGTAATTCCATGAATGTTGAGAAAGATTTTTACAGAATGAGGCAACTAATTCTGGTTGAGGAATTCAAAAGGTGTATCCAGCCTGATATTAAGACTTTCCTTGAGGAGAAACAAGCCAATACTTTGCAAGATGTTTCCACCCTGGCTGATATTTATGCATTGACTCATAAGTCTTCTTTTGTCCGAAAATCCACTTTTTCTAAATTTCAAAGCAAGTCTCAGTCCAAGACTTCTTCTAATAACACTTCTAATGATTCTAAGGCCACTTCTGAGAGGAAACCTTCCAGTGAGAAGCAATCCTCTGATTCTTTACCCTCTGTGTCTTGCCAATACTGTAAAAAGCAAGGTCACCTTATTTCTGAGTGTTTTGCTCTCAAGAAAAAACAACAATGAGAAGAAACCAAGCCAACTGCTTTCACTAGGAGAGAATCTCTTGTATCAAAGGTCAGTTTGCCTGATCTTCTACCTTCTGTGTCTGATTCTGTTATGGAGGGTTTTGAGCCATTCATCACCCATGGTTTTGTCTCACTTTCGCATGATTTCTCCTCATCCGCTCCTGTTCGAATTCTAAGGGATACTGGGTCTTCCCATTCTCTTATTCTTGCAGATATCCTGCCTTTTTCAGACAAATCGTCTACTCAGGCTAATGTCCTTATTCAAGGAGTAGAATGTGGTTTTACAAGTGTAACTCTCCATAATGTTCATCTCAAATCAGACTTGGTCTCTGGGCCTGTTACTGTTGGTGTTAGGTCTTCTCTTCCCTTCAAAGGTGTTCATTTGCTTCTTGGTAATGATCTTGCTGGTTTTCTTTGTTGTGATTTTCAAGTCATAACAATCCTAACGCATGCATTATAGGCATATAGGTAAGTAGCTGTAATATCAATTAGACCAATTTTACCTCAATGTCATTATGAAGGGCCCGGTTCCATTGTGGGATTCCTTACTCTCTGGACCCCAGTATGACTGCACAGGCTGCATTGCCTATACTTACACCAGTGACACTAACAACAGATTTTTTTTGACCCAGCATTCTGGGCCAAAGATGAATTATCTATCCCATTTTATCTATCCTTACCTGATCCATATTATGTCAGTTATTAAAACAGAGTGGGAAATAACCTATCAGAGACACTGAAAAAATATTTTCAGTGTCCTGCCATTGCTAGCAATGCATACCTGTAGGTTAACTATTAGGCTGTTAACGGTTAACCCTTGTGTTCTGTTCGGCTCAAATTGACCCGTTTCAAGTTTTTATTAAAAGAAAAATGATACGTGGATAATTTTTTTTTAAACCTGAAATTCTTTGTCTTTGGCTCATTTTCTTTGAAGAACATTTAAAAGAAAAAAAATCATTGAGTATACATGCTACAATGCCCCCACACATTTATATCCTTCATATGATGTTCGGGTCAGATTGACCCAGATACACACAGAGACACAGACAGAGAGAGAGCACACACATGCATACACACACACACACACACACACACACACACACACCTTCTCTCTCTCTCTCTCTCTCTCTCTCTCTCTCTCACACACACACACACACACCTTCTCTCTCTCTCTCTCTCTCTCTCTCTCTCTCTTTTGCGCACACACACACACACCCACACATACAGGGGCTCCAAAAATCTAGCAGGTCTTGATGCATGGTCATCAAACCTGATAACTATCGACAATCTGTGGAAGCTTCTTATGTTAGCAGCTGAGCGAGGAGGCTCTTTCCTTGGGGATGAGAGATAGTCAAGTATGACCTCTGGCTTACACTCATCCCAGCCACTGATCCTTCCATCCCTATGAACACACAGGTAGAGAGAGAAACGTACACACTCACACACCTGCAAATTGTGACAATCCCAACACCGTGAGGCTGTCTGCACCTATTTCCCCACATTCTTCACCTTCTGTACTGTGGGAACCTACAATATGTCACAACATTTAAAATTTTCTCACGCTGTACCCCTCATGCCTGCACATAGTGGGAGGGGCAAAACAGATAAATAATGCTTAATAATTTATACAGGGAAGCCAGAGGGAGGAGCCCCTGAAAAAAACCGGGGGACATGGGTAGTGCTGGATATGACGCAGGTGTCATGGTTATGGTTTTTGTGTTCATGTTTTATGTTCAGGATTATGTCATTTATTTTTTCTTTTTGGTTATTGTAATTCTCAGGTTTCAGTTCTTGCCATTTTCTGTTTCATTGCACTTGTTCTCCCCTGTCTCGTAATCTAGTTGGTTCAGTCCGTCTCCCCGGTCTGTGTGCCTACCTGCTTCGGGTGATTTCAATGGTTTCTGGTGTTTCATATTATTCCTTCAATTCTCGTTTACTTCCTTCGCCTTGCTGTTCTTGATTACTAATAAGACGAACACTTGTATTTTGTATCATAGTCTACTAACCCAACTAATCCATGTATATATTACTAACTCACTAACGAGCACTCTAGTTAAATCTGTAAAGTTGCACTGCTACTAATTAGTACTAATTCACTCTCAGCAATCGCTCTGTTCTAGTCTCCGCCTCTTGCTTAGCTTTACCTGTCTCCCTCTGCGTTTCTGCGAGATCTCTCGCACCTGCTTAATTGCTTTCCTGCACTCATTGTCTGTGCACTTAGAACTCCCTGACCGGAGCTGTTATTATGTCATAGGCTGTGTGCGTGATTCCCGTCCGTGTCTTGGCTTTCGCCAATTTTCGTGGTTAGGATTTCCCTCGTGTTCTTCCCATTGTAATTAGTTCTCATCCCATTCACCTGTTCCCTGCATAGCATGTGACTTCCCTTCTGTCTATCACTGCTGCTCTGACTTCGTCAGAACGTTGATCAATATTTCTTGGTGCAGAGCTTCTTGTCTGCCATTGATTATTGTTTCTCTTCGACTGTTTCGTCCGACCAAGATTCTTGCCAAATTTTTTGTATTGTTTTTGTCTTTCTGGATTTCGACCCATTTTTGTACGACCACGTTTTCTGTGTTTGGATGCCCTGTGTATGACCCTCTGCTTTGGATATCGACTACGACTTTTTGCCTGCCGTCTATGTACCGTTGCTCCTCTGTTTTTACTGGTTCTGACCCCGGCCTGTCTAGTCGACTTTGTCTTTGGATTTCGTTTTGTGGCTTGGCAATTCTTGTGTCTTTTGGTACTGACCCGGAACTCATTAAAGGCATACGTTTTTTGGATTTATCTCTCTCGTGTGTGGTTCCTGAACGCAACATCACAGCAGGGCCTCAGTGGCCAAAACGTCACCTTTGACCATTTCTTTACCTCCTACAACCTGGGACAGGAACTTCTCAAAAGAATGCCGACAATGATTGGAACAATTAAAAAAAACAAGACAGAGCTCCCACCTCATTTTCTAGCAGTAAAGAACAGGCCAGTCCGTTCCTCCAACTTTCTGTTTATGGCCAACACTGCCCTGGTATCCAACATACCCAAAAAGGGCAAAATGTGGTGCTCATGAGCACTCTACATAAGGATGGAAGGATCAGTGACCAGGAGGAACGTAAGCCAGAGGTCACACTTGATAATAACGCCACAAAAGGAGGGGTAGACAACTGTTGGCCTGGTACAGCTGTCAAAGAAGAACTTTACGGCGGCCACTCATGATCTGCTACAATATTCTGAATGTGTCAGCCTATAATGCGTTTGTAATCTGGATGGATATCAACCCAGACTGGAACCAAAGGAAGCTCCAAAGACGGCTTTTTCTTGAGGAGCTAGGCAGGGCACTGGTGACACCGCACATACAGAGGTGACAATATCAGTTCAAATTTAAAAAAAAAAAACATAATTGAAACAATGTTTCATTTCATTTTTTCATAGATAAGTATTATTTATGCCACCTTCAGTTATGCCAGTCTTTATTATAGAGGATTTTTTTAGATAAAATAAATTCACGATCACAAAAATGCCTGATATGTCCATTGTTAAATGTGATAAATCAGAGATTAATAGCAAATATTCATTATGTTATCTATATTTTTTGGAATTGAGAAAAAGACAATACATGTTAAGTATTTTTTATAAATATTTTTATTTCTGTATTGCTTTTAAAATCCCAAAAAATGTCCTGTGTCAGACTGACCCGAACAGTACATGAGGTTCGTCAAAGTGAACTTAACACAAGGGTTAACCTTCATATTGGATGAGCTTTGATTTAAGCTAATTTGCTAATGTTAGCTAACTTTGCTGTCATTTGGCACCTTTAGCTAGCCAACATTTTACCCTAGTTATGATTTTGAATAAATTAGCTTACATTATCAATTCAAGTATTTTGTCCAGAGGTGATTTTTACCATTGCAAAATAGCTAACATTACTCCAGCTGAACGAGTTAGTTTATGCAGTAAAAAAGCATTTGAGTCAATAAGATGTAACCTTATTATTGTATAATAAAATGGGCATAATCCCGATTCTGATAATATTAAGTTATATCTTTCTAGCGACTATTATTAACTAATGTAAGCTCTATAGAAACGTTTCTATTTGAATCCCCTATAGAGTTATTATGGTTATGAAGGGGTTCAGCACCATAGTGGTGACTCTCTGGGCTACATGCAAGTAAATCTTACAGCATACAATATAGAAGTTATTCATCAAAGCAAGTAGCTAACTGAAAACTGAAGACCACTTTTCTGTAATGTTAAAGTATTTAAGTATGCATTTTTTTTTTTCGGCCATGGCTGTTAAATGGTACAGCCCGATTTAAAAATATCACCTACAGATGGTACAGTCTGATTTAAAAATGTTTCCTACTGTCAGGAAGGAAACTTTTGTGAGCAAACATGTAAAATAGTGCCATGGGCACTGTAGGTCACCTGGATTGTGTATACTTGTACAGGCTGTTAAATAACACCATGAACAAACTTTTGTGTCCTCATAGGTCGGAACACATGTGCCAAGTTTCAGCTTTATCGGTAAAGTTGGTTTCCGAGACAACGTTTCAGGATTGCAAACTTGTTTTTATGCAAGTTATCCCAGTCAATGATTAGTCCTAAAACTCTTCTGTCTTCATCTAATGCAACTAGTACTTTAGTGACAGCCCTTTCCTTAGAAGTCATTCTAATCATTTAGGGTGCGTTTACACTTGGTTTTAACATGCATTTTGGGTAATCGGATCACAATTGCTCAGGCGAGACACATTGCTGTTTACACTTGATGTTAAGTTGTCCCCTTGTGATTGGATTTCGTTGATTACTTCGTAGCTTCCGCTAAGACCTGGCACCCTGTTAGCACAACATATAACAACAATGGCATAACAACAATAGCAGCCGTTCCCGCCAGAAAAAGCAGAGATTTTGGCAAGCTACCAGCCTACATTGGCTACATGTTTTTCCGGCTATGTCATTGTCGGGGACACATCAGGACAGAATAGCGTTTACAGTTCCAAACATGGTCAGATGCATCCCAGACCACCTCCGTGAGTGGTTTGAGTGATCGGATTTCAATGAGTCTTGGAGCCGTGTACACTTCTATTTTGCGCTGAACACTTGTGCTCCGATCACCCAAAAGACCTTAAAACTAAGTGTAAACGGAGCCTTAGTTGATTCAAACAAGTTTCTAATGGTAATCAGGGTCTAGGACTGGGACCTAGTTCAAGTTAATTCAATTCAAGTCTGTACCTGTTCTTCTACTCAAGTTATCAAGGCCAAGCTCCCAATCTGAATTAGCTTGGGTCCGCATTCTTGCTAACCCATCCAGTTGGCTCACATTGTCGAGTTTGGTAGGAACAAGCTTTCGATCCTGAACTGGGGCCAGGACAAGGACCGCGTTACCCTCAAGCATCAACCCTCGTCTTCCTGAGCAGTCCAGTTCGGGGCTGGCAGAGCCTGTGTTACACCTGGCAGCATCCCAGAGGCCTGTGCGGAAATTGCAGCTCAAGCTTAGCTCATTAGAACTTTTCTGAACTGTCTATTCTCCTCAAGGTTCTGTTCTCACTATTTTATCTTAGGCTTTTGCCCCCAATCTCTACCATATTACTGTCAATAAACTACCAGTTGAATTATGCTTTTGACTCCGTGCTTGATTCCTGGTGCATCGTAACACTCATGCATCAAGGAAAGGCTGATTACTTAAGAAAAGACATTGTGGCATGGATTTTAACAAATTCCATCTGGCTTCAGCCATCCCTGGATCATCTTAGGAGACCTGATGATGCTTCTCAAAAGCTGACTGAAAGCAACCGCTCCAGACAACAGCTGAGGGCTTAGATGATCCAGTGACCCATGGGGACACACCCTTTTTTCAGACTAATTAACCTTGTTGTCTCTCGCCTATTCATTTTTTTTGAATGAAGAATCCCCTGGTGACTTGCTTCATTGATCCAATTCAAGTCTTTCTGTGTACTGTAGGGACATAACAGCATGAATTTTAACACCAGAGTGATGATTTTTCCGGTTTCACTTGTCCAAGTGACCTTACAACAGCACTAGTGCTTATCTATTTTTTTTGTGCCAAAGATATGCCAAGGCTAATTAATTGTAAAATGCTACTGTCTCTCATTTTTTGAACATACCTGGTCAATTACTGTGTACGGATTCAAATGAGCTGCAACAATCAATCTTAAAATTATTTGTCCATTTAGAGGGCCTTAAATGTTTTTACGAGAAAAAAAAAATCCAAATAACTCAAAAGTCTTATGTGTACATTTATTGGAGCCAAAAAAGTAATTGCCTAAATGTTTAAGTTGAGAATCTGACTCATTATTTAGGGGCCAGGCAGCCTAAGCTGCAAGGACCCTATTGTTATCCTGCATGTTCTTCTTTCTTCTTCTTCTTCTTCTTCTTCTGAGAGGGAAATCTTACTTCCCATGTGTGAAAAATCACCAAACTTTGCATAAAGGTCCAGTCCCATGCCAGATTGCCTCAGTTGCAAAAACAGGCCAATAGTCCTAATGGTGGCACTACAGCAAGCCTCTAAAGTTCAAAATTTTGAAAAATCACAAAAAATCTACCATATGTGCTACAGATTTGCAACTTTCACCAAAATGTAGCCCCAATACTGAAGAAACTTTTTTACATTTAAATTTATGCAAATTATGAAGTCCATCACTCTGTTTTTTTCAAAAACTGTAAAACTTATTAAACCTATCTCCTCCCACAATTTTTGCTCAATTGACACCAAACTTGCTACAGAGCATCTTCAGACTGTCCTACAAAAACACTCCACATAGATTCTTGATTTATCTAAAATTGAGCCTACAGTGCATCAAAATGTTTGACTGTAAATTGTATTGTAAACATATACTTGCAAATTCTTGCTAAATACATTACAATGTTCATTAAAAAAAAGACAAAATTTTGGAGTTATGGTAGATGATGTTTGGAAAATATCAGCATTGTATCTCAAAAACTGAATTTTTTACAGCATTTTGAATTTCACTCTCATGCGAACAATTAGAGTCAATGTAAAAAGGGCATTGTTAAACATCAGTTTTTCACTTATGGAGCCAATAAATCATTGTTAAAAACAAATTACCAACATCTGCATGCTCTCTAGATGCAATTTGTGTATTTTCGGATTTTTGTCTTAATAACTGAATTTTTGACAGCCGTTTGAAATCAGCCTTTACGCGCTAACAGCTGCTGTCTTGCACACAGGTGACTAGCTTAGTCAATTTGTGAAGCTAAATGTGACATTTCCATTTGCCAATTAGCTCAGCGAGAGCACAGTCTCTTGTGTCAGAAATTGTGAGTTTAAGCCTCAACTGATGTAAAATGCATGTTAGAATGCTGCCTTTTTTTCCATCTTCCTGCACTCTGCTTGTTGCTCAGAATTGCCTAATTTTTCCTAAAATTGCCCAGCCCCGACCATTGCTGTGCAGCAGCTATAATTTTGATTGATTTTATTGAATATTTTACAATAAACTCAATGACACAAATCTCATTCATTTTTGAGTTGACTGTGGCAACCCAAAGTCTTGATTGTTAGACCAAATCAAAAGGTTTTTATTTTTATTTTTTAATTTATTTTTTAACCACAATACATTTATACTTTCTGCTGAACTACAATATTTAGTTTAATATGGCAGCAATTCAATAGCAAGGTATAATAATGAATGTTTCTAATGACTGAGACATTTAAAAACTCGATGCAATGAATGGTAGGTCATGCAACACTAGCCAAGGAGAGAACCTGCATTACTGAAGCTGAGTTGCCTGGCATTAGCATGAGACGCGTTATCTGATTGAACACATTGTAAAAAGGAAGCCCGAACTAAAAAAGCTCCCATATAAGGAGCAATGAGAAAGTATTTGCCCCCTTCTCAATATCAACAATTTTTGTTTATTTGTCATATTTAGACGTTTCAGACCATCCAACTAATTGTAAAATAAGATGATTTTAAATGATCGTTTTATTTATTGAAGAAATACTTGAAAAAATAATTTGCCCTCCTAAAACTCTCCTGTGATCTGGAAAAACCAAGTGAATTTATCAGTGGCAAGTATTCTTGCAACTGAACAAAAACCTTCAGATTCTGGACTTTTCCCAACCGAAAAAAAATTAATAAAAAAACTTGATTTTGACAGTTCAAATAACTCTAATAGCTAGTGTTTTAAGATTCTCACCACTTATTTACTGCAAATGAGGTTCAAACTCAGTTCTCCCAAAAGGGACATATGTATTAGGTTTTTCCAGATCACAGGAGAACTCATCACTGATTGAGCCACCCAAGGCAGAAACAACTGCAATCAAACATTTACAATAACTGGCAATGAGTCTTTCACATTGCTGTGGAGGAATATGGCCCACTCTTGCAGAATTGTTTTGCCTCAGCCATACTGGAAAGTTTCCAAGCATGATCTGCCTGTTTGAGGTCATGACACAGCATCTCACAGATTCAAGTCAGGACTTTGACTGGGCCACTCCAAAACCTTAATTTTGTTTCTTTTGAGCCATGCAGAAGAGGAATTGCTTGTGTGCTTTAAATCATTGTCCTGCTGTATTATCCAATGGCGCTTGAGCTTTAGGTCACAAACAGATGACCTGACGTTCTCCTTTAGGATTTTCAGGTACAGAGCAGAATTCTTGGTTCCATCAATTATGGGAAGTTTCCTGGCCCTGAAGTAGCAAAGCAGCCACAGACCATCACACCACCACCACTGTGCATAACTGTTGGTATGATGTTCTTATTGTGAAGTGCTTTGTTAGCTTTTTGCCAAATGTAACGGAACCCATGTCTTCTGAAAAGTAACACATTTGCCTCACTTGTCCGCAGAATATTGTACCAAAAGTCTTGGGGCTTAAATAAAGATGTTCTAGAAGGGAGGTCTTTCAGGTTTAATTTAACTTTTAACTTTTCCCAAAATACGTACGTTACTGTGTAGTAATTACATTTTACAACCATTTTTATAATTAGTGCCCTCCAGTTTTAGGGGCTTAAAGCACTTGTACAAACTAACAGTCATAAATCAAATTTTTATATTTACCTTACCAACCCTATGGGCCAATATGCTTGTGTCGTGCTTTTTTGTCCGTCATCCGTCTTCCGGAATATTTTTTATTTTTTACTGACCTGATGAATTTCCTGTAAATTTGCAATAAAATACAACTTGACCATATCTCCGGACTTTTGATTGAATAATTTCTGTCTGTTTTATGGGCCCTTGAAATTTTGACCCCAATGTTAAAAGATAGGACTTAGAAAAATAAATTTCAAAAATTGTTTCTCAAAGGCTGACTGATAACTTTTTTTCTAAATTAGACAACTGAGAACTTTTTTTCTAAATCAGACAATCAACTCACCTTGGTACCCACAATGTACAGTGCAAGTGCCATATTGGCCAAAACGGTCACAGATAGAACCTAGAAATAACCAAGAACCTAGAAATAAAATTATGTTAAATAAGTACGCTCATTTGAGTTATTATTTATTACCAATATTTTGTATGAGAGTTATTTCCTTCATGTCAGTTGGTTGAAGTTGTTTAATTCTGCTGTCCTGCAGTGCGTTGGTCACGTCTCTCTCCTCTTACTGCAGGAGTTTGCTGCTTCGTGTGCTCCAATACCATTAGTCTCGGAAAGCACAGAAAAGTATTTACAATATAGGGTCTTACGTCATGCTTGCCTCGCTGTGGTAGGTAGGCCTTGAGGAAAATGAAGCAAGCCTCTGGTCCGATAACATTTTGAAAGTCAAGTGGAGATCCGCAATTACATTATTTAACCTTATTTTAGTTTCTGGAGGTGGCTTAGCAGGTGAAGTCTTTGAAGGGCATGGTGTATGGGCGCTGAGGCAGGTGGGGGATTTTGTACAGTCTAAGCAGATTCCCCAGTCCCTGGGTACCTGACTCCGTGATTCAAGGGACTCAAATACCTGACTCTTTCTAATGAGTGACTCGTGAAAACTTGCATTAGTAAAAAGAGTCAAACCTCCCATCACTATTGACTAGAAAGTGTTTTTACTCGTAAAAACGTACGTCTCACCCCGACCCCCTTCCCTGCCGAACCCAGCGGACGGACGGACAGAGGTACAGACAGACAGGCACATACCAAAAGGCACCGGTGCAGGACCTGAGTAAAAAGTATGCAAAGTTGTTAAGATCATGCAAACGGTTTAGGAGTTGTGCTCCGGACAGAAATTGATCACATCCGGGTGGACAGACAGACGGACGGACAGACAGGCACATACCAAAAGGCACCACTTCAGGACCTGAGTAACAAGTATGCAAAGTTACCTTCAGATCATGCAAACGGCTTTGGAGTTGTGCTCCGGAAACAAAGAGGGAACACCGACGCCGACGCTAACGCGAACGCGAACAGGAACCGAGCCTAAAACGATACGTCTCCCCTCTCCCTCCGGGTGGGAGATAAATAACAACCACCAAGGACGATGCCGTGAACTTGCTTAAGGCAAGGTCCCACTGGCATTCATACACCCCGAATAAAAAAAGACAACTTTTTGTTGCTACCAAGGAAAAAGGCACCAACAATTTAAAAGTAAAAAATTGACAGATTGTATATCGATCACGTTTGGTTGCAGGAAACAATTATTCACGGATTTAGTGATGTCTTTTTCGACAGTTCGCTGTTGAGAAAATTCTTTTTGCCCACCATGGCATCATGTGACTTGCAGTATCAGGTTGACCGCTGAGCACGTCGATGTGTAGCCCCGCCCTATTTCTGGGGGCCTCGTAAACTCTCAAATTAAAGCTAGAAGTCTGCACTCACGTTATTTATATTATTTATACTAGAGATTGTTTTTAAGGCAAAAAAACAAATGTCTCCCCTCGCCTCAACCCAGCCCCCCCTCATTGATGTTCACAGACAGTAAAAGGTACATCTACATACAATGTTGATAGAGTGTGCAAGTTTTGATGTAAATATCTTATACGGTTTCCAGGTAACAGCCCGAAAACAGTGGGAATGCCGACACGAACGTGGACGCAGACACGGATGGGAAACCGTACAAAAACAATATGTCTCCCCACCCTCCTGGGGGGGGGACATAATTAACTCCTACATTCAATGGCTGACAGCTATTACAACAATAACAGTGTCAATGTCCGTAAATACATAGACCTGACTGTATTTGATTAATGCCAGGCCTTTCTCCTTTTTACAGTGAAATAACTTTTCAGCAAGTGGAAGGAATAAACACCTAATGCAGTTTTCATGTTCAGAACCAAAAAAAATTGAGGAAAAAGAACATTTTTATTTCAGCTTGTCTTTAAGACCGCATGGAGGCACAAGCTTTCCCATGTGACCCAGGGCAGAGTCCCCAAATCTCCCTTCTGTGCTTTGAGCTCACCTCGCTGTGATTTCGGCCTGAGCTCGTCAGAATGGGGCTCCCGTCGACTGCTGGGATGCTGCAGGTCCTGGAAACAGAGAGAACTGGCTGACTGTACCAGCCGAAAGCTCTTAACTGAGCAATCTAAAGCTGATTTAACAATCAAAACTAGACACAAAAAACAAGAGCATTCTAGAGATATGTAGTAAATATTCTTGAAAAAAAAACCCCCACTGTTCAAAGCATTGCCATGAACGTGAGCTAGTACACTCTCCAGACCACCAACAATGACGTTGCCCACATTCCTGCTTTATAAATTTTATGAAGCCTCCATTTTGCAGGAGATACATTTGCTTCAGCAGCAATAGGACAGAAAATGAGGGTGTGGCTCACCCCTTGTCCGTCCTCCGGTTTCCCAGCATGCTGTTGGGCAGCGCTACTGTGCCCCTCCTGCCTCTGTCGGAGGAGCTCGGACCGCAGGGAAGACAGCTCGGACCTCAGGACCCCGACACGGTAGAGGGACAGGACAGATACGCAGGTCGCGGTGATGGCAGTGACCGTTAGCGCTATCAGCATCCAGGGCCGTCTCCTCCGACTCCTCCCTCTCCGGACCCTCCTCCTCTGGGCGCGCTCACTGTCGCCAGGTGGTTCAGCAGAGGAGGGAGCCTCCGAAATCCCCTCTGGAGTCATCGGAGCTTCACAGCACGCGCATGACGGGCAGTCCGATAGCCACCCACCCCACTCGCTCTCCCGTCTCGTCAGATTTCCCACGATCCTCAGCGAGGACAAACACACACAGTCAGCTTAGGCGAAAAGCAGAGGCTGTCACTGCGATTTCAAACCCACCGTGCGCTCCAGTGCAGGCCCACCTGAGGTGAGCCAGCCGTAGTGAGAAATAAAGTTTGCAGAATGAAAACAGAGCCAGAACAGCGCCTGATGAGGGAAATGCGAGCGCACACCTCTGGCTCTGCACTGAGTATTCAGGAGAGCGCTTATCTGAAGTGCAGGGTGAGAACACAAAGGAGGAAGAACAAACAATAGCAAGATGAAGTGAAACTGGACTTTTTATACTCGTCTCTCAGAAACATTCAGTCTTCTCCTTTTGGTTCCTGAGACATCAGGGACAGGCTTATGTCAACAGTAAAAAAATCCAAGGGAGTTCCTTTCTAAAAATAATACCTCGGTCTGAGGGGCAAAACAGTGAGAGGGACAAAATGGTGAAACTTAATTTTGATTTATTGAATTTTTCAGCACAGGAGTTTTCGATTGCGTCTTCGGAAGAAGATATTTTCTTATGCTGAAGAAAAGCAGGCACCAATTCAATTTGTATGGTTCAAGGATGCTCAGTCGTTCACACCAAAACGAGTCTTGTTAGGAGCCATGAAATGCGTGTAGGCATTGTGTATGCATGTTGTTTTTGGCTAAAAAGCTAAATGGCTGTATGTTTCAATTCTTGTTCTCTGACCGAGTTGTACCGTTTAAGAACACATGGGGAGTCTTCAGCGGTCATTCATGCAGTACTGAAGTAGGGCTGGGCGATATGGACAAACTCAAATATCACAATATTTTTGACCGAATTCCTCAATATTGATATTTAGGCAATATTGTATGGCTCAACATTGGTATACTTGCACAATGTGAATTCTGATAAACAGTCATTAGGGTAATTCCATGCCAAATCACCAGAAGGCTCCCAACTGACCATCTCAGATTTGCTTTGTTTTGATGCCCTTGTTATTAATAATTACTGTGCAAAATTTTAGGCCAATATCTCAACTATTTTTGGAGATATTAAGCCAACAAAAAGGGGGCGTGGCCCCATATTTAGCATAAAAACGAGTATTACAATCAAACATCCATAATTTGATGGCTAATAACTTTTGAACTGTTTAATGGCATTTTCGCATGTCACAAAACCTTCTATATTCAACAGCTTGAATAAAATAGTTTTGTTCATAGCACTAACTTCATATTTGGTACATATAGCAATTAGACCCAGCTCTTTTCACTGATTTAATTTGTTTTCTGGTAGACCTTGTCAGATTTTTGCTATAAGCATTCAAAATACAGACGCGACAAGCTTTTTTCCATTTTTAGGGGCCTATATGAGAAAGTATAATTTTTTTACAGACATAACATGTTTTCCAGATAGTGCTATAACATGTCTCATATATTAAAAAGAATCAGACATCTGGTATCATTAAATCTGGAGATATAGCGAGCCAAAAGTGCTACCATGGACAAACGCGCATTCCAGGAAGCCATATTTGGCATGCAATAAATCTGCAAATATGTCACATACAAAGCTCTCCTTCTGTGTACAGAGCCTTATTATATCAAAGAATCATGTGCGAAAATTTGAACCATTTAGTGAGAACAGTTAAAAAATTATTAGCCATCAAACTATGGATGTTTGATTGTAGTACTCGTTTTTATGCTAAATATGGGGCCACGCCCCCTTTTGTTGGCTTAATATCTCCAAAACTAGTGGAGATATTAGCCTAAAATTTTGCACAACAGTTATTAGTAACAAGGATATTAAAATAAAAAAATATGAACAAAATCTGAGATGGTCAGTCGGGAACTTTCTCTGAAATCTGGCGATTTGGTACGGAATTACCCATTAGTAATGTGGATATGATGACCCAGTTGGTGCAGGCAACAGCTAGAGAGGAAAAACTTCAGTCATGTCACAATATCCAAAATCCCAGAGGATATCTTACATCGCAATGCTGATATAATGTTGATTTATTGCCCAGCCCCATTCTGAAGTACTGTAGCCAAGAAGCTGGACTGCGGAAGCTGGTAAGGCCAGAAATAACCATGGAAACCAGACACTGACACGTACATTTTTGCCATAGAGAATGCCGGAGCCTATTCACTTTCAATAATAAACATTTTAGTACAGAAGACCTTAGAAGCAATGAAAAATTGTCCAGATATACTTTAATATATGGCACATCGCATTAGGGGCGAATATTCAGTGTATAACAATCTGGCGAACACATGAAAGGCCTGACTCCATTAACATAGATTGAAATAAATGCACACGAGATACATAATTTAAAAAGTTACCCTTTTCGTTTTATTATTATAATTATTATTATCATTATTAGAGTATAACCCATAACCCATATCTGGTCATTTCTTTGTTAACTTTCACCTTTTAAATGATCATGACAAATGAAAATGACTAAACCAAAGCAGACATATCGAACAGCATTCTCAGACATAGTGAAATTGGCTGAATGTTGAAATGGACACTTGCAGAGCCTTTTGACACTCTCAAGACTCTAAACACATGAAAATATGGCTATTTTACATGTTAATTCCCAATCTGACAATAACTTAGGCAAAGGCTAACCACACACTTTGTTATTTCCGGATAATACCCAACCAGCTAAAAAAAACCCACTTCAAAACTCCCTGTGAAAAGCCAAAAGAAAGGTAAAAACTCCCTTAACAAAAAAAATTTTAAAAATCATGTATTCTAAAAAGCTTTGTGTATCTCAAACATGCCAGCATTTCTATTCCCAGTCAGATGGGTTTTCCCCATTTACAGAAAATATACTTTTACAATTGGGAGAAAAAATAAGAATAAATTACTGCATTAATGGCTTCTTTATTTCAGCAATGATAGGTATTTGAGGTACAGCGACACATTTAAAGAGCCATCCATCATGGTTATACTCCCCGAATGACATGCAGAGAACAGACTTCCACATTAGAAAAGAGCCGAGACCAATACTTAATCAAAGGCTATTTTTCCAAAGTTAAACAGGGCAATGTCGCTTTCCTGATCCAAAGTGTGATGCACCAGAACATTCAGAGAAACAGCAGAGGTGGAAAGGTACACCAAGCAGTAATTCACTGTTTATCATTACAAGAACATAGCATAAAATTAGTCCTATTCCTTGTCAATACTGATTAACAAAACTCCACACTCAGAGTAACCATCACATACAGTTTCATTAGACGCTGCATTTACAGGTCAAATCAGGTCCCACGTCAATGTCAACCCCTCCAGCAAAAACAGAAAATTTAACTCCCTGGGAACTTCATCAGTTCTTTTGCCATTTTTTAGACCATTGGGGTATACAGTATACACAAACAAAATCTGATATGATGACGGTTTTTTTCCTGAATAGATTAAACATTCTCAAATTTTTCATTTCCCAGCAATAGATTCAAGTTGGGAGTGAAAATTTTTATTCCAAGGGGGCGTCACCTGGTGCTCGAGTAATCCACCTCATTTCATTGGTAGGACTCAACCAATCAGAGTTAACATCAATCACCCCCTCCCCGTGAAACAACCCCTGTAAAACTGGGCACGATTCTTTCTCCACCGTCATTGTTGGCAGTTAACAGGCCTAAAACGTCTGTAATGCAACATACAGAGACTCCTGCTGGGCTGAAATTAAAGGAAGTATGAGACATCCCTTCATACTAATGATTAGTCTGGACCAGTTTTCAATAATTTTCCTTGATTAACAAAAATTAGTGATGATTTCTGATAATGAATTCACTGGCTGTTAAACATAAACCTTACGTCTTTTTGCAATGTTATGGCAATTAAATAGAATAGTCAATCCATAAATATGTCTATATGTCTTCCGGTTAGGCAATGCAGGCCATCTCAACAGTGGTTCATGATTTTTTAAAATTCCAACAACGAGCACAAAGACTAGCAGCATGTATCCACAATTGTGCATAACGTTGTCACTTATTGAGATAGACTTTCACATCCAAATGAAGCATTTTATTCCTCTTTTTAAGAGGGACAACTGGCCAGTTTTGAGAGTTTTAGTAATTCTAATTTAAAGAAGTGATTGAAAATGGGTCACGACTCGCGAATAATCACCCTTTTAAACTAATAACTTGTCATGACCCGTTTTCAATCTTTTATCAAAGAAAAAAAAAAAACATGACTTGAACTCTGAAAACCCTCAACACCACCAGGAGTGGCCAGTTTTCCTCCTTAAAGGTGCCCTGTGTAAGAATTGAGGTCAAAAATATCCAAAAAAATGAGCTAGACACAGCAAAAGAATGAGAAGAAATAAGGGCAATGATGTCATTAAAAAGATGACAAGGTATTATGCTGCAGAGATATCAACCTGAATTAGCACGGTCAAATCACTAGCTGCGCACCAGCCTGTGTCATAATACCAGTTTCTGCCATAGGTAGGCGGTATGCGGGCAACAGAACAGCCAGCCAAACTGCAGTGCACGAATAAATCGCACGGCTTGAGAGCGTACTTCAAACTGATGTCAATCGTGTGGAAGGTACGTTAGCTAAGAAGCTTGAAATGGCTTCGATGATCATGAACCCTAAATGAACGCATGAAACGTAACGGAAAACATTGCATAATGTAATGAAACATGACAGAATTTTTAGTTGTGACCAATGATACTTGATTGCTAGAAGAGGTTTTGCTAATGAAGACTGCATATCAGGCAAACTGGTTGCATACTGTGAAATTAGCATCAGGCGGGCGGCGTACGTAATGTCCCAAAATGATCTTGTCCCTAGTTTTACTTGTACATGTGCAGCTAAGATTACTTCATAATTTTGAACTCCGCCATAACTGTTTTGAGGACGTACGGTAAAGTGATGGTCAACTAACAGTGGCGATCGACTGGCCAGCTGATTTTGGGATCAGAGACTGCTTGTCCGGCATTAGATAGATTTATTCACGCAAATGTTGGTTCAGCATTAGCGCTTAACATTAGCGAACGTTACGTTGATGCTAGCTTGCTCAACATCAGCAAATGTTATCTAGCAAATGAATTTATTTCGAATGAACAGTGACACGTAATTTGAACATATTTACTGGATCGGGTGAAGGGAAGTAGCTTGATGATGTCATAGTACAGAATCACTTGACATCAACTGACGTTCGTTCATGTGCTTACATCTCAGTTTTGGAGTCAGAGCGGCCCTGTTTGGATTGTAGATAGTCGGCTATGGCTCTGGGGTCGTTGGGAAGGTGGGGGCGGAGCATGGACAGTAGGCTTGATGGGAGGAGGGACTGTTCCATTTCTCGATTGTTACGCTAGGGTAGACCAACTCACTTTCTGCAGGTACACTGCCCCCATTTTCTTTGGAGTGTGTAGAGTATGAATTTAATTTTTGGCTGCCATGACACAGGGCACCTTTAAGCTAAGACAGTAAATAAAATGCATCATTTTTTTGTTGCAAAATTGCATTTCAATCATAATATGCAATTTTGGACACACAATGCTTATCTTTGTTTCCTTCCCTGTAAATTCAACAATCACGAGGCACCAGTAATACAGCCGTGGTTGACAGGAAACTTTAGATCTCGATTTCCTGCCATCAGCTCTGCCAGTGTCAATGTGACGGAGGGATATCAAACGTTCATTCCAGCCTCATCCATACAGACTAAGCTCCAATGAGTCTCTTCAGCCACATTTGTTGGGACATTTTATCACACGTTATTTTTTTTGTATTAAAACCTTAATCGAATTTGAAATATGACATTAATTTTACATGTTGATTCGGAGTTCCCAGGAGCTTTAATTGTACTTGCAGGTAAAGCTGACTACAGGCCATCTCCGGAACACCTGTACCTTCATAGATGTCGTCATCTGTGTCACACACCCTCACTAAAACTCAGTTTAAAAATACAAATTAAAAACTAAAGTGCGAGGGTACAAAGCCCCTGTTTTTGACTGGCCACAAATCCTGAATGAAACATGTCTTGGCATACCGCTCTCGGTGATATTTCTTGAAATAACTGAAACGAGGGTCGTGAGTTTAGTAATAAGTGTAATAATCAACAAAAAAATGCAATAACTGGAGATGACCACACATTCAAAAACTGAGTTCATGAAGGATCGCGCTTCACGTCTGCATCCAGCTTCACACAACCTCAGGCCCTTTATTACAGTTCTTTCTGTTGTGATTTGTGTTGGTGATGTATCTACACAGATGAGAAACAAAGTACATTCAAAGAGTGCATGAGAATTTCAAAAAAGTACATTCCATTAAAGCGCATCGCCACCTAGTGGTCAGGCCAGGAACACCGGCTCGCGCGGTTTAAATTATGGTAACATTGGCCGCGCCCCCGGCGGCTTCTTCGCGGGCGTGGCTCTTCAGGAGGTCCTTGATGAACTGCTCGAGGGCGGCGAAGTAGCCCTGGCACTGCCAGGTGTCGTTGTGCGTGCCGTCCGGGAAGATGGCGATGCGTTTAGTCCGCGAGGGCGACAGCTCGTACAGCTGCTTCATCATGACGGGGGGGATGAGCTGGTCCGACAGGCCCGAGATGAAGAGGGAGGGCATTCGGCACTGCGCCACGTGCCGGTACGACAGGAACTTGTTCTTGTAGCACCAGAGCGGCAGGTAGCTCATGGGGAGGAAGGTGAAGAGCGTGGCCGCCATGTGCGGGATGCTGAGGAAGGTGTTCTCCAGCACGATGGCCGCCACGCGATGCGGATTCTCCGCGGCCAGCCGCACCGCCACCGCCCCGCCCAGGGAGCGCCCGAACAGCACCACTTTGGTCTTGTCCAGGTCGGGCCGGGTCATGACGAAGTCCAGGGCGGCCTCGGCGTCCAGCAGCAGCCCGTCCTCGCTGGGCTCGCCCTCGCTTTTCCCGTAGCCCCGGTAGTCCAGCAGGACCACGTTCACCTTCAGGTTCACTAGCATAAGCAGTGCGTTGGGCACCCGATGCCCGATGTTGCCGGCATTGCCGTGGAAGTAGATGATGGTGGGGGTGGGGAGGAGGGGGGCCGGGCCGGGCGGGCCTCCGCGGCGGGGGCCGGGCCTTCATTCACGTAGCGCAGCAGGATGAGGTTGAGGCGGACGCCGTCCTTGGCGCGGACGAAGACGTTCTCGTGCGGCACGCCGGCCGGTACGGGCACGTACAGACGGGACGAGGAGGGCTGGTCAGGGAAGTAGAGCAGCGCGTCCTGGAACTTGTAGAGGATGCCCGCCACGGACAGCAGGATGAGGCCCAGGAGGAGCACGCCGCCGTACAGGTGGAAGGTGAGGATGAGGGCCAGCAGGCAGACCCGGCAAGCGCCCCACAACCAGGAGCAGGCCGATAACAGCCAGCGCTCCGCCACCCCCCGCAGCCTCCGCGCCTTCTCCATCTCAGCCTGCGCCTTCCTTACGCAACCACTGCCCTGCAAACACACGAAAAGCACATCGCTCAGTCAGAGCAACACGTCCATAAAGCACAGGACTGCAATTTCTTTTTACATCGCATTAACTTGGCAGATGCTTTCATTCAGAGCAACAAACAGGGATCGACAGATCTGCTCCACTCTTCCATATCCACTCCTGTTTTTCTTTATTCTGGGAACTGAACTGTGCTAAGAGTTACTGATGGGCCAGAATATCTTTACTTCGCACCTGGCTGCAACAGGTAGTATTTGGCCTCGAGGACCATTGATGATCCAGGGTTCTGCTGATGCTGGTCGGCCCCGGCCAGCATTCTGAATCCGCCACCGCCACTAAGCCCAGAGAGCACTTTTCCCATCCGGCACTATTTTTTTCAAAGATCAATTAAAATGAATGCATCCAGTGTCCAATATAACCACTAGAAACGAAACATAAATGACACTAAATATGTTCCTCCTTCTGTTATTGTCAGAATAGCAAACTTTCGTTTTCAACCCACGCCCAGCATAGCCGATTCGCGGGAATCGTCTGCGCTGGTCCTCATAGCAATCAATCGATGCTCCGACTACTTCAGTGGTGTTACAATATATGCTGAATTGAATACATGCATTGTGGTTTGACACATGAGCGTGGCTGACGGCGGAGAGATGGCTAAACGGAAGGGTCAGGGCCCAATGGACAGATTCTTTAGGTGAGATTCAATGTTACACTTCTTGACAAGATAACAAGTAGATATTTTGCCAGGGCAGGGCTTGCAAAATCGCCTGCCCGATGTCCTGGGGCAACAAGAAATTTCAGTCGAGCAACTGCAATTTCTCTTCTTATGTCTCGGCGGGCAACCACGTTCTATCAGTGTTCACGCAGGCCCGGGGCGACGATATTGGAGATCCGGGCTGGATCTGTATCATTGAGTGTATATGGGAAGAAGAGGCTGTTGGAGCAAAAGTTGCAGGGACCAATCATGTGGCGTCCACTGTACTTCTCTTAAGTCAGTACGTTAACCTAGCTACTTAAATAGGTGTCTGACAAGGAAATCCCTAGAGCGACGTCTCAGTCACCTGGTATGAGGACTGCAACACGAATGCATTTCTTGGTCATTTAATATAGCTAATGTGTAGCAGTGTATGCGGCTAGCTATGCATTCCCTTGTTGTGTACCTATATATAGACCTAATGAACATATAACAGCACTCCTAGCATCCTGGGCAGAACCCTGATGATCTCTGCAATAAGATAATTACTATATTTTATAATCATGCAATATGCTGCATATTATGGAATCCCCCATACTGTGACACTCTTATCATGGGTAAAGTGAGAGAACACACAAGCACTGTGAAAAAATAAATAAAATAAATCATAGGAGTTCATTGGATTACAGTAACACTGAAAACAAAGTAAACTACAAGAAAACCACAAAAAATGTAACTGGTGTAGCATGCACGAGAAAACACAAAGACCATCTACTATTTAGAAACAATTTGCTGTCAGTTCTGGAAGAACTGTTCGCCTAAACATGATGGCACTTTAATGCAGGAGATCGTAAATGAACCCAATTCCCAGTCCAAGTTGCTTATGTCCCTTTTTATTGAGTACCGTCAAACCTGCACCCCTGTATTATTTATTTTATTTATTATTTTGTTTATTCATTTATTTAATTTTTGCCCCCATTTTCCAGTGCTAAAATCTCTAACTTACACCAGCAAACACTTGAAGACGGGTCAGGCATCTGAGCGGAACAGTCATTTGACAACAAAAATGATTTGGGCTCAAAAATAAACCATCTTCTCTCCACTACTGCCATCTAGGGACAGAAACGGTCCTGTAAACAATAATTTCATAATCACAGAGCAGTGAGCGCCAAAAGCAAAGCGCCGTGACAACTGATTCAATGTCTTTATACAACCCCCGTAAGAAATTACAGAATCACTACACTTACAGGTTGTTTATCCAGCTTTTTTTACTCCATAGAAAATAAACAAATGACAGATAGGACACAAAATAATTTTTGTTCATTAGCTTAACATTCAGATTTCATGAAACACACCTCAAAAAATTAAATTCAATTATTTAAATTAATTGCAAATTTTTCTTAATCAATACAGGAAAAAATAATGGAATCATCAACAAAAAAAAAAATGAATTATTACTCTTAGCTCAACCACAGGCTTTTATGATGGTATGGACTCCACTAATGAAAAACAATATTCTCCCTTAAGCTGGTTCTAACTTTCACAAATAGCAGTGGAAAGATCAGCTTTACGGGACGGGGTCTTGTGATGGACCCTTTCATCCCCAACCCATCATTAATTTTCGATTGGATTGAGATACAGACTGTTTGTTGGCAATGTCATTGAGCTGCTATGCCTTTCCTGAAGAAGAGCTTTCATACTCTTAGCACTGTAGCAAGATGCACTGTCATCCTACAAATGACTTTATCATTACCAAACCCATTTTTACATTGATGGAATTAGAAAATGGTCCAAAATTTCAAAGTACACCTGCCATCTGAATGATTGCCATCTCCCCTGGTCCTATACCTGACATGCAACCCCATATCACAAGTAAATGAGGAACTGTGCTTGTTTTCTTTAAGCAGTCATCTTGATTGGAACGGCTCCAAACAAACGTTTCAGCATCATCGTATTGGCCAATACAGATTCCTGTTTGACACTTTCATCCAATCATCCACACTCCATGATTGCTTCTCTTTAGCCCACTGTAACATTGCTTTCTTATGGTTTATGCATTTGTGCTGGTTCTTCTCTGGCTTTTGTATGTAAATACCATTTCATTCAGCCATTTTCTTGCAGTTCTGTCACAAACACTGACTCCTGTTTCTGTCCATTTGTTTGTCAATTGTTTTGTGCATTTTTTATTTTCAAGATATATTGCTTTGAATATTCTGTCCTGACACATTGTAGTTTTCCATGGTCTACCCGTATGTTTTCCAGTCATAACCTTCCCATTTTGTTCATACACTGCCTGTCCAAGAACAAAGTTTCCATTTGGATACAAATAAACAAATACTAATAATGTTTTTAATGTTTCACCTGCCAAAAATTATTGTAACCCTAAAGCTGCATTTCCATCGAACGCAAAACAAATTTTTTTGCGTGACCAGATTACATTCAAAGTCAATGCAAAGACACTAGTTCGCACCAGGCAACGCGAATCATGCCAGAGATGCCATGCAACATAGATGGCGACGCAAACAGCGCGAATGCACAGAATTCGCAATCAGCTCCGCATCAAAATATTCTTATGCAAAAAATTTGCACAAGTAGAGCAGTGTTCTTAATAGCATAACTGCTACTAACAGCAACACTGGCCAGCTAAGCTACCTTGGTTCATATTCAAACCACAGTTAGCTGCATTGCTTGATATAATAGGAATGCTAGCTACCTGGCTAGCAAGCTAGTTATGTCAAATAACCTATGAATCACATTTTCACAAAAAAATAGTGTCTTCAGCTCAACCTTATCAGTTTTGTGAACATTTATTATTCTCAAGCAGGCACAATGTTCATGAAGTAAAATGTTTTGTGAAATAAGCATAGAAACAGCATTGCCATCTTGTTTCTGATTATTGGAGATTGCATGAAGTACCACCCCTTGAGTGTAAACAAGCATTGTTTACTGGCATTGCTGTTTGTCTACCAAGTGAATTTGCGAGTCAATCCACTGCAAAGTTGTTTTCCCATAGACGAGAAAGTGACCTTGGCACGAACAGAGCAGCAAATCTTCAAAAAAAAAAAAAAAAAAAAAAAAAAAAGGTCCCGCTGTCAAACTCTTTCAAATAAAACAGAAACACAGCTTAAAAGATGAGTTGTGTGCAGCTTCTCATTTCTTAAAAACTCATGTTGGAAGAGGTATCCCATGATGGCAGAAAAGATGTTACAGTATTTCAGAAGGAGCAAATTATTGACCTGCATCAAGCAAAGAACAAAATGAATAAGGAAAACAAGCATGAGGAATCATTTTCAAATATGAATTGGCTACCACAAAATCCTGACCTTACTCACACTGAAAGCCATCAGGCCGCGCTCGAGAGGACTGCAGAGTAGTGCAAACATCCCATCGTGAAGACCAGATAACTCAGTTGCCACGGGACCGAGTCGTGTATCTCCCCGATCCCCTAATTTCAAACAAAATGGCTGCCATATTGGATGTCCGAAATTGACGAAAATCGGTCTTGAGCATTTTCATATATATATCTTCGCCTGTGTAAAATTTGAAAACATTCCTGTAATAATTGTGGCTTCCAGAGCCTGGAACATGAAAATTTTGGACAAAATGGCACCGGCAGCCATATTGGACATCCGAAATTGACAAAATCGGTCTTGAGCATTGTCATATATATATATATATATATCTTTGCCTATGTAAAATTTTAAAACATTCCTGTAATAATTGTGGCTTCCAGAGCCTGGAACATAAAATCTCTGCAGCTGCATCGGCGGCGGCCTCAGAACTAAACCATAGCATCTCCTGACCCAACTATCGTCGTCGGGGAGATACAATAAGATCACATGCCAAAAATGAAGGCAAGTTTGATTTAAAATAATCAGACGTTGCATATGGTTGTGAAAGCAAAGACACAACAAATATGCACTGTAATCAAAGCTAGAGGGGTTAAAACTAGTGTGCAGGTTTTTTTTTTTTTTTTTTTTGGACAGGCAGTGTACCAACACCAAATTTTAGACACAGCTGACGCGGAACAACCAACATCGTCTGCCACTGTCCGTGTTAAATTTCCTTCTTGGACCAGTTTTATAACCCTTTCCAGTGTTTCAACAGGCACCACTCTTGTTTGTGCCATGCTTCCTCTTCTAAATTAGCCAAGTCCAACACCTCGTTAAGGTCGGCAAGCACTCTAAACAGCAGACTAATTTGCATATTCACATTTATGCCGGCATTTCTTCTAGAAATGCCAATTACAAGGTGATTCCATTATTTTTCCCTCAACATTGACTGATTCCATAATTTTGCCCTCAACACTGAATGATTCCATATTTTTTCCTCTAATTAGGAAAAAATATGGCATTGATTGAAATAATTTATTCTGATTCTTTGGAGGTGTGTTTGACTGAGCCTTAATGTTAACAAATAAAAATAGTTTTGTGTCATATCTGCGATTTATCTGTTATGAAGCGAAAAAGCTGGATGAACATCCTATATGTGCGGCGATTCCACAATTTTTGCCAGGGGTTGGAGAAGACCAAGATTATTGTAAACTGTTACAGAGCAACTAAAAGAGGCAGAAATAAAAATACTTTGCTGTGTTCTTTTTGAATTAGACTAGACACTTCTGCCCAAGAGGGTTTGAAACATATCCAAATTTTCTTATAGGACCAAGCTATCACTCATCAAAATTAACAGAAATTACTACAAGGTGATTAATTACTAAACAAAATGTACTTAAAATATAGTTAAGCTTAATTTACCCCTGAAAATATACCAAAGTATTTCATTTAAATTAAGTGACCCTTAATTTGTGAAACAGACCCCTTAATTTGACCTTAACTCTTTCAACCCCAGATATTCTAGCATCACTATTTAAGGGCTGGTCATTATCTGGACATTGTATCTTACTGTTATTCTGGAATCCCATTAAATGTAACCTGATATGTTCCAATCAATTAGTCAGATTGTTTGAATTTTCCCTACAGGAATTTGGGGTTGAAGGGAATATGTTGGTCAGCCCTCTGTAGAGGGCTGTGGGGTTGAAGGAGTTAAAATGTTATTGAAGGCCTGACTGTGAAACCTATGAGAATTTAATTCAGGGGTTTCCTTTTCATAGAAAAATGAAGGGTCAAATAGGAGAAATTATAAGGAAATTCAGTAGTTTTACCCCTTGATTGAATGGTACACATTTCTACTTAAAACTACATTAATTCATAAAAGAAATTAAGGTCAAAGTAATGAACTTTCAAGGGGTGAAATCTGGGTTTAGTTCACAAAGTGATTCCATAATGGAAGTCAAGAATTGCGATCGACTTCGGTCAGCCTTTTATGAAGATTCAATGCAGACATTCGATTTATCACATTGGTGATTATTTCAATTTAAATCACTTGGGAAAAGTCACAATAATTCTCACATGATAAACCGACAAAATGTAGCATAATGTAGTAATATAGTTAAACAGCTATAGCTCATCTGCATCAGGAACCAGTTTAAACGTGAAAGCAACAAAAAGAAATATAGTGAATATTCATATTCAGCCTTTGGGAATCACAACAGACAGCGAACAGTCGATGGCTAGCATAACGTTAAATAATAATACCCAGCTGTGAGGGCACACTTCGCCCGGGTGATGCCAGCTAAGGGCTTAAATGCAAAATGCGTGTGACACTAAAGATAATGTAACTGACATGTGATCTTAAAACCTATCCAGCTAGCTAATTAAAGCTAAACACTAACAAAAGGTCAGCTACTGACACACATGGAGCGCATGTTAAATTGTTACGTTAGGACTTTCGATTCCATCGACGGATGTGACGTCACATATTCAACCAATTGAGCTAGACTTAAGCCGCTTTCACGCTGGACGCAAAACGAATTTTTTTTTTCTTCTTCTTTGTTGAGTTTCATTGGCGGTTGCCTACAGCTACTAGATGCATTACCACCACCAATTGATATGGAGTGTGGATCAAGAGGTCGAGTATTTAATCATTCGTCAAAAAAAAAATCTTATCAATTAGGTTTGTTATTATAAAATACTGAACCATTATTTTATTACACTGACTTCTCGGATCCTTTCGTAAGATATCTATTAAATTGAAGCGTATTTTTATCTTCCTGAAGTTTTCAATCATATGCCTCCTCTCAGCTTCGTATTTCTCACAGTATTCCACCACATGCTCAGTTGTCTCTACCTGCCCACAGTGGTCACATCTACCTGTATTGTGTTTACCTATTTTAAATAATGTACTGCTAAGTCCAGTGTGTCCAAATCTTAGTCTTGATATTAGTGTCTCGTCCCTTGAAACGAGTTTTTCGCACGACAAATTACATTCAAAGTCAATGCAAAGACGCGAATACACTCGTTTCGCGTGTATGACTTTGAATGTGCTCTGTCGTGCGAAAAATTCGTCTCGCGTTTGGTGTGAAAGCAGCTTTAGCCAGCTAGCTAACGTTAAGTGAGGACAGCAGCGGTGGGAAAAACGGAGCTGTTTGACATTTCGCCGATGTAGTGCAAGCAGCGGACGAGCTTGTGGACAAAGCGCGACCGAGCCATACTTCGATGGACAGCTAGGGTAACAAAACTGGTTTGGGGACGCGGAGAAAGAAGGGCTGGGTGCGGAGCTATAGCCTGCTACATTACCCGGCTACAACAAATCTGGGTAAAATAGGGGCGAAAAACCAGCAGCTACTGCTAGCTACTCCCTGTTATATAAAGACAATGCAGATTATTTATGACCCATACTTACTTATCTCCAGTCATCCCGAAATGCAGCTGTATGCAACGCTATTCTGATATTGCTTTCATGTATTTGATGACAGTTGGTACTTCGCTAGCGAAACAATCGTCTTCGGGCGATAATTCTCAGACAGATTCCGGGTAGTCGCTGGCTCATTGGGCAGCAGTGAGCTGGATGCTGCACACTTGAGCAGCTAACGTAAAATAACGTAAAATACCGATACTGGCGATGCAACACTTAGCTAGTTCAGAATAGACAACCAACGTGACAAGCTTTCACTGATTCAAAAATACCACTGTTTTCCACTGAAAACGATATATGACAACTGCACCCATATTTTCACGTTGTTACAGACCGAATTCATGCAGCTACCGGAAGCTTCCGACGTGGCCGTGGTAACCCGGAAGTTATTAAACTATGCGGAAGACGAAGAAAAAATCGCAGTAAAATCCCGGATGCAAGTGGCTGACGGACATTACTGAGGTGAATATATGAAAAAAAAAAAAAAAAAAATCAAAAATTGAATCGTTACTTATTTTTTATTTAACCTATGGACTTGATTATACATTTTGGATAGCGGGCGTTCACTGACTGGCTCGCTTTGAAGATGATCTTGCGCTTAACGTCAAGTAGTAAAGTAGTACTAACGTTTGTAGACGATTCCTTGTTTTGTGTTAGTCTCAGCTATCACGCTTAGATACAAGTTAAATAAACTATGCAGAGCTAATCGTTGGAAATTATAACGGAGTTGTGTGAACTTGCCATTGCAGCTGGCCATCGGCCTAGCTAGCTTGGTACTGGGAGTGAAATAGTGCACAGCCCCAAGTCTGGGCATCCGTCATGCATTAGTTGCAAATGCTTTGTTGTAGTTTATCGATGATACCTCAACTGTTGAGACCCTATGGTGTAATCTCAACATAAATACACAGCTGACTAATTATAGTAATGCAGCAATAGGCTATTTGTGCAATCGCCTTGTACACAATCAGGTGTACCAATTCAAAGACAATAGTGCGTTTCATTTATCAAAGATATATTCTTTTTTAAAGTGGATATTTAATTGTCCATTTGACTTCATTGGGTTTGATGCTAAATGTGTGCGAAAACTGCTTCTAGATATTTCATCTGTGACTGATGCAATGAAGTCCACGGTCATCTTTATGAAACCTAATTTTGGTGAATCTTTGTGTCTCTTTAGCAACAACCTTGTAATAAATTGCAATAATACTGGCTTAGGAAATTTGTTGCATAACAAAATATTGTTCTTTCCACATAACTGTTTTATATCATATTTTTCAGCAACAATCGGACGTTTTGAAAGATCAGATTTCTCGATTGACAACAAGACTGATTGAACCATGTCACACTTAAAGTGTCTTCAATTTTACATTCATTTATATAAAATGGGCCACATTGATAATCAATAGGGCTTCTTCTAACAAATACATGCTTACCATATAACCAGAAGATGAAAATGATATGATGAAGTAGTGTCATCCTAGAACCAAGTTTGCTACTAAATCTGTATTTCTTTAATAGATATAAGTAGTCTCATTCTAAGAGCATTGTAAATGAAAACATCAGCAGTCCAACATGGATATTTGAGAAGGCACAATAAAAACTTTGTAGTGTCCGTAGACAATGTATTGTCTGTAGAAAATGCTTTCAGCTTGAAAATTATGGCTCATTAGCAACAAAAACAAGATCTTGATCATCTATTTCGGTAAATCTGTATTTGTATTGATGTGAGGAAGAAAGAACTTCCTCTTTGACTTTGTAAGTAGTTAACATACTTCAGTTCTTGAGCAATGGTATCTATTTTAAGGAACTTAAATTGTATGCAATTAAGAAAAAACCCACATTTGCAACAAATACTGCTTATGCCCTTTGCGAAGAGGCCAAATCTTGCTATTAATGTGTTACCTTAAGGCTTTATAATTCGAGATTGCAGCTTCACAGAGAGGAAAGGAATGGCTCAACTGAGTCAAGACACTTGAAGCATTTAGAATTTCATTGTATTGAAGTTTATTTTCATGCTATTGGTTCAGAAAAAGGCTGCAAACATAAAAAAATCTTCATGAAAATTCAGCATTGAAGTTGTAAAAAAAAAAAAAATACAGAGAATTGAAAAATGGCTGGGGGTTAAAGCTATACATTTCGGGGATCATAAACTCCTTGACCACAAGTAAAATTAATCTGGGAATTAAATTCTAAATTACCTACTGTCTAGGACCCAAATAAGACCGCTATCCAGGTGTCTTCCCGAATTCTACATTCCCTCAAAATGGTGCACTGTCAAATCATAAAATAATCATACATTTAACTCAAATCAACCTCTGACGAATGACATTCAATATGAACTAATCATTTTCTGGTTTAATTCAGCATGAGTTTATCAATATAGGTGCAGCTGGGCATTAGTGGTCACCAGTAACCTCTCCAAACACAAAACATGCCTTTTCTTTGTGATAAAATTTAGAATTTTGTCCATTTTTCCTCTGAGTCAGGCAAGCCAGCACACATACTCATTAAAGGAATTGCTTGTTTAGCAGTAAGAACATTCACCCTGCATTGAAAAGCTAGCATTTCGCACTTCCGAGCTCACAACCTTATATATACACTTTCCACACCTTATAACAAACAAGTATAACTCACTAACTCAGTAATATCTGAAATATGCCTTATTTTAACAGAACAGACATTCCACTATTAGGAAAAAGCAGGTAATATTCTACCCCAGATTGAACAGAATGGTGCAGTGAACGTACCTGGGGGTCTACCGAAGTGCTTGAGCTGTTGGCATTATAATCAAGCCAAAACCTCGGCATTCGATTTCATTGAATACGGTATAAATTCTAAAACAAAAAGCCATATTGAGCAAAATGCTACCACAGTAGCAGTATAACCTTTCTTCATTGAATCCCTCCTCCAGAGACAGATGTATCCCTTAGAAGGAACCCTCCAGTCCGGTTTCCTTCTGAATAATTCCCATTGACCATGTCTGTACCTCATTTAAATCCCGTAAATGTAACTGAACACTTCAGGTGGTTTTGGAAGTCTTTTTTTCTTCAAATCGTGTCATTTTTTGCGCGCAATGTTAAAAGAATACAACCTTTTGTCTGTGTATCGTCGCAAGGCAAATATTGTAGCATCTGCAGACAATGATTTAACAGCTTAAATGATGGGATTTTTCTCAAAACCTATTCTGTAATATCCAAAAATATGAGCTTTTGTAGTATATGTGTCTTGTTGAAAATAACTGAAATATTAAGATGTTATCATACAAAGATAGTAGTCGTCAATTAGTTAAATAATAATCGTGCCATTCCATTAACTGATGGTTTTCTAAAAGTTCAAGAGATGTTTTTCAATTTGAACTCATAAGTGGGTGTTTTTTCCAATTAATCCCATGAACTACATTATGTTCACCTGAGGTATATTTGTGGGAATATTTGATCCAAACAAATTGAGTTTTGTATCAATTGTTCTTAGGTCATTGAGGGAAAATATTGTAGCGTCTGTAGACAATGATCTTATAGCTGAAGTAATGAGATTTTTTTTAAAAACTATTCTGTAAAATTGATTAACATGAGCTTCTGTGTGTACTGTAGCTCTTGTTGGAGATATAATTGAACTGTTAAGATGCTTCCATATAATGAAAGCCATCTAAATTAGTGAAGTGAACATAGTTCATAGTTTGATTATGTGGTTTTGAACTTACCATGTTTAAAATCAGAGTTGTCAAGTCTTATAATACGCGACTTTGGGCTTCTTTTTTCCTGAAGTCGCTTGAAAAAATTCAAGGTTCATTCATTGATTGAATTCATTGATTGACTCTGTCTGCTCACAGCCTCACGAGCAATGTGAGAGAATCTGTGCCCCCCTGCTCAACAAAACGCAAAACGAAAGAGATTCCGCCCCAGGTCTACACCGTCTTAGTATCGTCTAATTAGCTCCCGCCGCTCACGGTGCGGGAGCTATGGTATCGGGCTCTGTGCATGCGTGCGTGCGTCCGTCAACACATTTCGCTTTATCTCATCAACAATTTCAGTTACAGGCTCCTAATTTTTACTGGACATGCATCTCTTGAAGCCCTACAAATGACATATCTAAAGGTGACCATGACCTATTTTTTCAAGGTCACTGGCCTCAAAATATCACCAAAAACTTTGACTTTTTGCCTTATCTCATCAACTATTTCAGTTACAGGCTCCCAATTTTTACTGGACATGCATCTCATAAAGGCCTACAAACGATCTCCCTAAAGGTGACCTTGCCCTATTTTTTCAAGGTCACTGGCCTAAAAATATCACCAAAAACTTCAACATTTTGCTTTATCTCGTCAACTATTTCAGTTACAGGCTCCTAATTTTTACTGGACATGCATCTCATTAAGGCCTATAAAAGACGTGCCTAAAGGTGACCTTGGCCTATTTTTTCAAGGTCACTGGCCTAAAAATATCACCAAAAACTTCGACATTTTGCTTTATCTCGTCAACTATTTCAGTTACAGGCTCCTAATTTTTACTGGACATGCATCTCATAACCTTACAAATGACATGCCTAAAGGTGACCTTAGCCTATTTCTCAAGGTCACTGGCCTAAAAATATCGCCTAAAACTTCGACATTTTGCTTTATCTGATCAACTATTTCAGTTACAGGCTCCTAATTCGTACTGGAAATGCATCTCATAAAGGCCTACAAATGACGTGCCTAAAGGTGACCTTGGCCTATTTTTCAAGGTCACTGGCCTAAAAATATCACCAAATACTTCGACATTTTGCTTTATCTTATCCACATTTTCTGTTACAGGCTCCTAAATAGCTCCTGCCGCCTGAGTGGCACGGGAGCTATGGTATTGGGCTCCATCCGTGCATGCGTCCGTCCATGTGTGCGTCCATCAACAAAAACTTTGACTTTTTTTTATCTTAACGGCAGGAGCTTCTGGGGCTGCCAGTGCCCTGTATTTTGTATTGCGCTTGCTTTGGGCTTGTTTTTGAAGCTGCAGTCGCTTATTTGTCTTATCAAAGTTGGCAACCCTGTTTAAAATGTTGATAATTTTTCACTGATTGTGAGCAAAAAGGGTCAACATTATTTTGTATAAGTTGATATAGTATTCAGAAGTTAAGTAAACTTATATCAAGTACATAACTTGTTCATTCTTGTGTACCATCTCATGAAATGACCTTCACTTTTACCAAGATGTAGTGTCTGTGGACAATGCATGGTGAACCGCCTTTGGTATGCGATAAAAAAAATTCTCAACTTAGCTTGTGTTCCCAAAATTCAAAGTTGCATTATTGGGTGACCACTTTTGTCATATTATCAATAATAACATGTATTTGAGACAAGTAAAAATATTCAGACAAATAGGGACACAGATATACAACTGATTGTGCGCAAGGCGATTGTATTCAAGATGTTTTTTTTTTTTTTGCAAGAAAATTGCATCAAAAGTAATCCGTCAAAAAAATTTTCACCGTCAATTTCGCCTCCATGGCTTATTCCCTTTTTTAACATTAGGAGTTGCGTAAAGAACTTTTGCATCTGAATGAGCCTATTATTATTGTCCAAATTTTGCATGCTTACATTTTAATTTCCCATATGTTTTCAAACTGCAAGTAGCTTTTCAGCATTATGGACATTTTTTTTTCTGCAGTGTCTCAAAATGTTTTGGAACTTTGGTTGAAATGATTACTTTTTATTGTGAAAGCAGGCTAGCTTGCAGTAACATGACCTCTCCTTTTTCTTTGGTATCAGCTCTCAAAATGGCTGCAGCACTTGACACCAACTCAGGGAATGAAAACTCAGTTGCCTCTCAAGTCCCTTTTCGTCATTTGTGCTCCACTTTGGAAAAAATACAAAAAGCCAAACTCAGACCAGATAAATCAAAGTGTTTGAAGGAATTCCTGGATTCGTGGAGAAAGTTCCATGCTGCTCTGCACAAAGATAATCCAAAATCAACAGATTCATTTTACCCGGCTATGCGTCTCATAGTTCCCTCATTTGAGCGAGAGAGGATGGCCTACGGCATAAAGGAAAACATGCTGGCTAAACTTTACATTGATGTATTGGGTCTTCCAAAGAATGGTCCTGAGGCACATAAACTTCTCAATTACCGAGCTCCTACTACCTCACAAGGAGAAGCTGGGGATTTTGCCCTTATGGCCTATTTTGTTTTAAAGAAAAGGTGCACAAACCAGGGGAATCTTACAATAAAAGAGGTGAATGACTTTTTGGACTCTGTTGCTCGGAATAATGCAGGTAAGCAGAAGGATTTGGTGAGAAAGGACCTGTTGCACTTGATCACCCAGAGCTCAGCCTTGGAGCAGAAGTGGCTCATTCGTATGATTCTGAAAGACATGAAACTCGGAATGAGCAAAGAAATGGTCCTACGCGTGTTCCACCCTGATGCAGCAGAGCTGTACAATGTTACCACGGACCTGGACAAAGTGTGCCGGCAGCTGCACGACCCCTCCGTGTCTCTCAGTGAAGTGTCTATCGAGCTCTTCTCTGCTTTTAGGCCTATGCTGGCTGCAGTCGCTAATGTCAAGCAGGTCGAGAAGCAGATGAACAACCGGAGCTTCTTCATCGAGACCAAGCTGGATGGCGAGCGCATTCAGTTACACAAGGATGGGGACGTTTACAAGTATTTTACAAGAAACTCATTTGAGTACACTCAACAGTTTGGAGCTACACCATTTGAGGGGTCTTTGACGCCCTTCATTCACAGTGTCTTCAAGTCCCATGTGAGGAACTGCATTTTGGATGGTGAGATGATGGCATACAATGCCACTGTTGATGCCTTTGTGCAGAAAGGCACAAAATTTGACATCAAGAAGCTCGTCGACGACTCAGAACTGCAGACTTGTTTCTGCGTTTTTGACGTCTTGCTGCTGAATGACCAAAAATTAGGAAATGAATCTTTGAAGAAGCGTAATGAAATGCTCCAGACTGTCTTTACACCAATTAAGGGTCGGATACAGGTGGTGGAAAAAACCGAGTCTAAAACTATGCAAGAAGTGGTGAATGCCCTTAATGACGCGATAGACAACCGGGAAGAGGGAATCATGGTGAAGGACCCGCTGTCCATCTACAAGCCGGACAAACGAGGTGAGGGGTGGCTAAAGCTGAAGCCTGAGTATATTGATGGCCTGATGGACGAACTTGACCTGCTGATCGTGGGGGGATACTGGGGAAAAGGTAGGCGGGGTGGAATGATGTCCCACTTCCTGTGCGCTGTTGCTGAAACTCCTGAACCCGGAGAGAAGCCGTCTGTGTTCCATTCTTTTTGCCGCATCGGGTCAGGCTACACTATGAAAGAGCTCCATGAGCTGGGCTTGAAACTGGCTAAGCACTGGAAAGTTTACCGCAAGAATGACCCCCCAGCTTCAATCCTTTGTGCTACTGAGAAACCAGAGGTTTACATCGACCCTTGCGATTCTGTGATCATCCAGGTTAAAGCGGCTGAAATAGTGGACAGTACCATGTACAAGACTAGTTGCTCCCTCAGATTTCCCAGGATCGAGAAGTTGAGGGAGGATAAGGAATGGCATCAGTGCATGACTTTGGCTGACCTGGATCAGTACCGGAGTAAGACTTCTGGAAAGCTGGCGTCAAAGCATCTTTTCATCGATGATGATGAGCCACAGAAGAAGAAGCGAAAAGTGGTTGCGAAGCCCAAGAAAGTTGTTGGAATAATTGAACATTTCAAGGCCCAGGACCTGTCCGGCGTGGCTAAGAAGACAGACATGTTTGAGGATGTGGAGTTCTGCGTATTGAATGGGGATGATGTGCGCTCCAAGGCCGATCTGGAGAAGGATGTAGCCAGCTGTGGTGGCATTGTGGTCCAAAACCCAGGCAAGGACACATACTGTGTGATAGCTGCTGTGGAAAACATGAGGGTGAAGAACCTCATTGCTTCCAACCAGCATGATGTAGTGTGGGCCACCTGGCTGCTCGAGTGCCTGGAACAGAAACAGGTTGTTCCATGGCAACCGCGTCACATGATCCACATGTCTCCGCCCACAAAGGAACATTTTGCCAAGGAGTATGACCAGTTTGGTGATAGCTACTCTGCTAACACGGATGAGCAGCAGTTGAAAGAGGTCTTCGGGAGGATCCGTGTTCAGGAGGAAGACTTGCCCTCCATTGCAGACGTGGAAGCACGGTATGGCTTGGATGACCTCCCAACAAGCATGTTCAGACCATTCAGAGTCTACATGGACTGCTACTCTGACATCGGAGATCCTAACAGCTATATCCATTCAACGTGTTTGGGGACACGGGCACTGGAGTTTCGTTTCCACGGGGGCACAGTGGAGTCCAATCTGGTTGAAGGGGTGTCTCACGTTATTGTTGCTTCGGAAACCAGAATCCTACAATTAAGAACTCTCAGAAGGGTCTTTACCAGGAAGTTTAAGATTGTGAGAGAATCCTGGGTGAAGGATTGTATCGAAGCGGGGCATTTGTTGAATGATAATGACTACCTTGTGTAATGTGTTAAGCAAATATGTCTCACTACTGACTTCATAATGTGCAGACGAAAAGCCAAACGCGCAGCATGGTTTTATGAGGATTTTACATAGTCTGATAATAGAATATGAAGCTACATACTTCATTTTAAAATGCTGTTTTAGCCTACTTCTCAAGCATTTGTTTCCTAGGAAGGCATCATAGGGGTTTAATCTGACTTATCTGGAAAAATTACTTAGAAAAATACCGGATCATTATGCAGGAAATTTTTACAGCACTATTCTGGGGTTGGAAGTGTGGTTTCTGTTGCATTACGTTTTGCAGTAGTATATCTGTGCGCCCTTGAAAACTGCATTAATTGGCCTGTTATTGCTCCACATCACCTGCTGCAGGCTATTGTGCCTGCGTGGAAATGAGGCGCACGGAGAGCAGTTTAATCTAGAATTCCACATTTCTGATGGAATAGTTTGACCAAACAACTATCTTTTGTAAATGGAACTTCGGCAATGTTAACGTGTTATCAGTTAGGTTGGCCAAAAATTATTCAGAAAATACCACTCACCAAAGCATGCATTATGACCATATCAAGTAAATGGCTATTTTAATTACCTGAATATTTTAGCAGTCTTTTTGTTTTAATTTAGGCATACATGGCTCTTACACTACTGTGGCAGCTTCATGGAGCTCTGACAAACACATCTTAACTTAGTCCTTTATTGCAAGTTCATTTGAAGTATGCCAATCTTATGAAAATATGAGATACTAGTGACATACCATTTGATAATTTCAGAGTTTGTTTTCTGTTTCTCATGGCAATGACGCTATATTGAAAATGGTGCATTTTTAATCAAATATATTTTTAACAGCGTAGCAATGTGTATCAATTTTAGGAAGTTCAGGAAAGTATAGCCTCGTGTTTTGAAAGCAATTTTGTTTGATCCTGGAAACTTACTCATTTTTCTCCAAGTCCTTGTGAACTGTGGTGGATAATAATGCAGCCTGTCAAAATGAGGAAAGCCTGCTTAACAATTCAAATTTAACTACTGAGTGTGCATTGATATGCTGCTGTGGCAGGACATTTCTGGGCTGCTTTCGGGGAAAACGGGAATAGCACTTGCCTGCACTGAGATTTGAGAGCATGTACTAATTTCAAGTGGAGGATTTTTTTTTAATGCTGTTGTATTTTGTAATAAAGTGATTATTATTAAAGTAAAACTGCTTGTTTTGTACCTGAAAATATTGCAGTGATGTTCAATTTTTGGAAATAACCTCTAGGGGGCAACCAATGTACTGACCATTTTTATGGGCATTGGCTATTTGCATTCAACCTCTTAGCTTGCGCATTATAATTTATGTTCAATGAAGATAAAAAAATAATAATAAAAAAAACCTTCAGTTTTATCGCCTTCCATTCACGGCATACCGACTCCACATTCAGGTGATATTATGTGGACATGAGTAATTAACACACAGCCGATCATCAACATTTGGTGACTGAGAAGTACAAATTTTCTTTTCTTGTTTTAAAGCCTTGCAGTGCCAGGATGGATGTCTACGAACTGTTGATCCAAAATGGTTTTTCCAAACCTGTGATTAAATGTGGGAAATACGGCACCTTCCCAATGAAGCTGAAACGAAAGCACCATGCTAATTATAATGCAGAGTTCCCGTCAAAGAGGCTTAAATGCTGCAAATGGATATATAGTCCTTTCCTGGGCTGATTTAGTTATCCCGTCTGAAATGAAGCATAGAACAAAATCCGTTAGAAAAATAAAATTAGGTGCAGTAGTGAATGGAAGAAAATAAGGCTTATGATGGATGAAGCAATCTGTCACGAGGAAAAGGCATTGCGTTATGCTTCAGTTCATCAATCTGAAATGTCCATCTCTTGTGACTTTCTGCACTGGAACTGCAAAGATGAAGAATAACTTTAAACACTTGCGGGGTTTCATCCTGTGCAACCTTCCATTTTCTGTTAAATTAGTTGGGTTGTCCTGTTCTTTGACCTCATCGTGTGTCCCTAACAGTTTCAAGCCTGTGTTTGTTGTCCCTTACTTTTACTCTACTCTTAAGTCGCCTGGTAGAGTTTTAATTTTATAATAAGTTTGATTTGTACTATTTTAATATATTTAGTTTCACTATGCTTTTAAAAGTCTTCTGCCAAGGTTATCTGCTGTGGTAGAAGTCACAGCTTCGATGTTAGAGGTGACTAACCACAAATAACGGAGGAAAAAGAACAGTAAGATCTAGCAAATAGGCAGCGACTTCCACTGTATATATGAATGTCTGTGTATGAATGCTAGGTTTGTGTGGATCTAGTTATTTTAGTTCTCTCAATTGCAGAGAAAGCTGTGTGTGTTGCTTTTACTCTGGTGTCTGATTTATTGTATTTTTCTGCTGCCCTCTTGTGTCTAGAATCCAGAAATGTCTGGAGAAATACAGTTGTGTGACATAATTTCAAGATGCGTTTAGAAGAATGAATTTGGATGGACACCTTGAAAAAATACCAAGCATGTCAGAAAATATAGGGCTGTATTTCATTTTGCACAGTATTTTTGAATTTAGAAGGTACTCAAATGCAAATAGTAACAGCAAAGTGATGACATGTTCAGCCCTTTTGTGTCTTTTCTGTTTATAAAAGTAAACTGTTTTACATATATGTAATTGAAGAGTACTTGCAGTGGTATTCAGTGGAGTGATTTGAACATACTTATCATGGTAATGAACTTCAGAAAAGCTCCTCATTGAATACACAGTTGTAATCCTAGAAACCAAATGGTCAATAAAATGATCTACCATTTAGTTAGTCTATGCCGCACTGATAAAAAAGTACTTGCCCCCTGTTCTTATATCCTGCGTTTTTTTTTTTTTTTTTTTCAAAATTTCATAAATCATTGGATTAAATTAGAATGGTTGCTTACTGCTTGCCCTGTTGAATCTAAAAAAACATGGTTGCATTAGAAGTCTGTTTGTCTGCCAGTTTGTTAGTTACGCACCCGTTTGCCAATCTTGATAAAACATGGAGACATGCTAGCATAGGTTGCTCGGCACAGACCTGTTCTTTTATTAAGTTTTTATATCAAAGGTCAAGGTCACACAAAAGGTCGAAAACACATTTTGATCCAAAAATTTGTTTCTAATTAAGCTAGAGACTCGAAACTAACGCCATTCTATTCATCAACACAATGCAGTTCTAGTGGTTAGGGGTCGCGATGACGTCACTCGATTTTTGCCATTTTAGAAATCGGCAAATCATCATTCTAAGGATGACCTTTCATTTATTTGTTTGTTTATCTGTCCGTGTGTTTTTATGTCCGTTTAGAAGATAATTCAAAACGTTATTAATGGTTTGGCACGAAATTTGGTTGTACCATATGTGGTAGTCCAAGGAAGACTTGATTTATTTTGGAAGAGATGCAGAACATATTCTGCAACCAGAAGAACAGATATATGGTGTGGCGCAGGTATGCGGTCTACGGAGTGCCCTTTAGTTTTTTTATGATATATTGCATATTTTTGTATATTTAGGCCCTTTCATAAGATTTTAAAGCTGAATATTTACCAATAAAATCTTATAAAAGGGCCTAAATATACAAATATGCATGTGTAAACCAATAAAACCCAAATGAGCTATAGTTATATAGTTTATGACTTACTGAGAATAAAAATTATAAATGACAACATTTCATAATATAATAGCTTTGTGCTATGACTAGAAGACACAGTATATTGAATTAATATGAAAAACATCTCTAAGCTATTTAAACACAAAATAGTATGTTTAGTAAGTTGAAACTTTAGGTTGAACTAACACATTTCCAGTCAGATTGGGATCATCTGACATAATTATTGTCTGTTTGGTTTGTTGTTGTGGGGATGTGTTAGTAGGTTTATTGGCTGTAGTATGGTAATGATTGGGGACAGAACCCCAGAGGAGGAGAGCACAGTTCAACACAGATGTAATAGGCAAAGTTGGGCTGCCAATCGCCAACCGGTGGCTTTCCAGGATAACAGTCAGGTGGAGGACACAGTTTGCCAGAGCTGTCCTGTCCCACAGGAGGATGGAAAAGCTTGAGGGGAACTTGGTTATAATCCTAATGACTGTAGAAGGATTGGGAGCTCGTTCCTAACAAACTGGACAGAGAAACAGACTTGGAAAGGCTTAACAAAAATGGGGTCCTAATCTTGGACGCTGAATAGGCTTTGGAGCTTGTTCCTACTAAACTGAACAGAGAAGCTGATTTGAACTATGCTAACATGAATGTGGTCCCAATCCTGGAACCTGAGTAGATTCGGAAGCTTGTTTGAGTTAAGTAAGTAAAGAGGAAAGTCTCTGCAAATTGCTGTCATTAAAGGTTACATTACACTGAATAAAGATGAAGAGTTTTTACAAGAAATACTGACTGGTTCCAAGCACATATAGCAAATTTCAATCCAGCGATTTTCAACTCAATACAGGGAGTTTAAATACACAACACAGAGACATTAGGAAGTAACAGTGAAATGAGGAATGAGGAAGGGGAATACAAGGAAGACGTAAACCAATCAAAGAAGACACGCAAATAATAGACACGCAGGTTGCTGAATAGGAGGAGAAACTGATGGCAGTCACCTGAGGGTTGTGACAATACTAAACTGAAAGTTTTGTTAGCTAGTTGTTTCCCCAAAAGTTTTGAGTGGAGTGTGCAAATCGGGGTACAGTAAATTTTACAGTGTATATCATAATTTAAATCTTTATGTAAAAAATGAGGAAATATCTTTCTGGCTGCAAATACAAAAATGTAGATATTCCTTCAAAACTGCAGAAAGAACCCAGCACGTTTACCAAAAAAAAAAAAAAAAAAAAAAAATTGACATAGCTTTCTTGTTGTTTGTGGGAAGCTGATTCTTGTTTTTTGAAAGTCCCATAATATTTTGTTTCTGACCATTTAAGACAATTCCCTGGCGTATATAAAACAAGGTTGATTTGTAGATCGCCTCTAGTCTCTCAGTTTGCCCACATACTTACTATGCATTTTGTTTGAAGATTTGGAATCGTCTCAACCATTTCATGGCAATTGTGTTAGACGCATGTAAAAAGGTTGTCACTCTCTTTCAGTCCTGCTCTCCTTAAGCTTGATAAGTAACTCTGAGACTGAACTTTCAACACACGCAAACAAGACCAAAAACATTTAATGGTATACACAGTGTCGTTTCAGAAGGCAGCTGTCATTTAACAATAATCACATGGACAGAAAACTCTGTAATGTGCTGCACAAGCTGTGCCAACTGAAGAGTGGCATTGCTTTCAAACTCGTACTTGAAATCCCATTATATTTCCCAAGGAATGGAAAGATTTTCTCCATTTATTAGGCTAGCTACTAACAATTGATTAATTTCAGAGCGTAGCTCTCCCTGAAACTAAAAATGGTCTTCCTCGCGCAGATTGGCTGAAACGGACTGAAGCTGCGCCATGTCTCAGACTGCAATTAGGTCTTTCCCTGTAGCGGGAAAGCAGACATTAAATAATAAAGGATACATTTCCATTGCAAATGAGTCCTCCGTATGCTTTGCCGCACTGATGAATATCCATCATTCTGTTAACCTGAGGAGCTAGGGGGAAGCTTTTGCTTCAGTTTTGAAAACAGACAGTTTTTGCCTCAAATTAGCAGTCCGTCCTTGATAAAATGGCCACTGGATTCTGCGAAATAAGTGTACATGCTTTCTCTTGGTGCACTTCCACTCTTGCTGTTAAAGTGTTTTGCATATTGAGTGACCACTGAAAGTTTAAACAAGAGTGATCCAAGATTGCAAACGTCGGCTAAGGCTGAACAATACCTCATTTGTCAAGAGCCCTGCACAAGATTGTCTGTATTTTTTATTCTTTTTATGTTGCACGAATCTACACTATATTTTAGTGGTGGTTGGAAGTCTTCATCTCTATTAATTTACCATAGCAACATATGTGAATGCACCTCAATTTTGCATGCTGTGCCTTCAAGAATTATTGGCAGCCTTTATGAAAAATTTGCAAAACAACGGGAGATTTATTTATCTGCCATTTTTGTTTTTGTTAGTTTTGTTCTCTACAAAGTATATGTAAGTAACCATGAGTTATCTTTAATATTTATTGCCTATATTGAAGGATATTTATGTTATCGCTGGTAGCATGTTCACTATAATGAGGAATGTTGCTCCTTTTATAGCTCTGGGATCTGGGAAGTTCACAGCAGATTTGATCATGACACACTGCAAGCATGTTTAGCAAATTAATTTATGTTTTAGCTCATGTGGCAAGCCTATTTGGCAAAATATGATTACTTTACATATGCAATAGGTTGCTTATATAGCTAACTAGGTCCTGCCTCATTAATTCCTTCAGGAAACCATATAAACTGACCTATCTGTATCCATTTGTAGATGTGATTATGTATCCCTAATTAAGTACTGCACTACAGGCCAGAAGTTTGGAAGCAAGGCCAATACAGGTCAAAAATTTGGAAGCAACTTCAAGTTTCTGTTCACAAAGCCTTTCTTAAAAACCAGTATGAAATCTATGGATTTTGGGATGTATTTACTGCATGATTAGACTTTTCTTTCATTGATATGCACCATTTTCCTCTGTTTACCTTTAGGTACTGTAGGCATTGATGTTACCAGACCATTGCTGAATAAATGTTCACAAAAGAAAGGAGGGGCTTAGTTTTTGGGTTGAGAAGATTTGCAAGAGTCACAACTTCAGTGAAAAAGTAAAAAACAAATCACAGTTTGCATTATTCACTTTATGTCATGGTTTACACTTTATAGCCCAGCGGGTACTAGGACCATGAGCTAAGTAATATGGGCCTGATAATTTTGACTCTTTATGTAATAATCATGTTTATTTTGTTGCAAAGTATGCCAATGAAACTATGATTTTTTTTTTGTACAAATTTGATCTTGCTTCCAAACTTTTGGCCTGTAGTGTATATAAAAGGCTGAACTACGGAATCCAATATGGCTACCCTAGCCGTAGACTGGGTGTCAGTTTTGATGTTTTGTCACTTGGTACATTTGGATCAAACTATTGTGCTACTAATGTTCAGCTCTAAGCCTTGATTAAATATTATACATTGGGTTGATTTAGAATCCAGTATGGTTGTCCTGGTACCTGAATTGGCTGACAAATTTTTGACTTTTCAAGTTGCAGTGGGTAGATTTGGATCAAACTTGCTAAAGGTGTTCTGTAATGAAGTTGAAATATTGATATTTTTTTCAGTGCATGGATTAAAAATCCATTTAACATGGAACTCTCAATTCTGACTCACTAACCCACATTTTCTTGTATTATACTGACTTTACACCACGTTAATTGTGCATTTACTTCAACAACTGATTGTTTAGAGTTTAACATCACTTCACTACTTACGGTAGATGATGACATTACTATGTTGGCATGCTGTACAGTACACTGCTGTTTACTTTCTACTCCTGCATAACTGGAAAGAATTGTTACGATGTCAAACCAGGAGAGTATTGTATTGTCAAACCAATACCAAACAAAACAGTTTCGATTCAAATATTTAAGTATTTATCAATAAGTTCAGTTTTGTCTTAAAATAGCCAAAAAAAAATTGAAATACCCAAGGGACATTTATCTTGTTTGCAGTTCACTTCAGAGAAAAGTTGCCTTTCACTTTAAGGCTTATACATTAAAGTTACTTTGGATCTGTCTGTTCATTATATAGCCGGGTTATTCACAATCGAGTTTGTGTGGGAAGCTGAAGCCTTCGCTAGCATTGAGCGGAGGAGGTACGCACCCCTTACAGTTTGCCAAACAGCATGTACACTGCTCATGCGCAGAATCATTACTACGGACCAGTTAAAATCTCCTGTTTACCTGCAGAGCAGCCTTTGGACAATCTTCTTATTGAGAGGTAACAGGGCTATGCAGCGCATCACAGAGCTAAAGTGGCAAGAGATAGATTCCATAATAAAGTACAATAAATGTGTAATGCAGAAATGTGCACTCTGAAAATATCGTTATGCCTGAACATTCACCGTTTCATGGTTAATTGATGCTGTCTACGTACTGCAGCTTGCAAAAGCAGGCTGAGGTTACATGACTTAGGGATAAAGTGTATGACTAATCCCACAAGTATTATGATGCATCTTAACTGCTTTTTGCTCAAGTGGCTGAGTCATATTATTTGTAGATGTATTTATTCATATTAGCTACTATATATTAAAATTGAACCCCCATTGAATAATCAATCTATTTCCACAAAGCAGGTTCAAACTGACAGACGATATAACAATTTCCTCTGAATAAATGTAGATAATAATGCACCAAACATGAGATTTTATAGTGATGTGAAAAACAATGGCTGGATTACTGTGTCAAAATTCTTCTGATTCAAAACAAATGATGACATGAACAACTTTAATCGGGTTAGGACATGAGCGTGCGTAATTCTGTGGGCAATTCTCTGGTCAATTCAAAAGTCAGTTGCTGTGGCATATGCTGTTGTGACTTGCTGGTTTGTTCTCGTTGATGATTGGCATCATGCTATGTGCTAACCCTGAAAGTGTTGTTATCCATACTTGTTTGCTTTATCTGAGATTCCTTGACCTTGCCACACCACCCAGTACTGTGCTGTGAAAAAGTATTCGCCCCCTTCCCCACTTCTTCCATTTTTGCATATTTGTCAACCTTAAATGTTTCAAGTCATCAAACTAGTTTCACTACTGGACAAAGATAACGAAAGTAAACACAAAATGCTGTTTTTAAGTGATGCTTTTACAAAACCCAAAACCAGTGAAGTTGGCACGTTATGTAAATCGTAGATAAAAACAGAATACAATGATTTGCAAATCCTTTTCAACTTATATTCAATTGAATACACTGCAAAGACAAGATGTTTAATGTTCAAACTGAGAAACTTTTTTTTTTTTTTTGCAAATAATCATTAACTTAGAATTTAAAGGCAGCAACACATTGCAAAAAAAAAGCACAGGGGCCTTTTTACCACTGTGTTACATCACCTTTCCTTTTAACGACACTCAGTAAACGCTTTGGGAACTGAGGAGACCAATTTTTGAAGCTTTTCAGGTGGAACTCTTTCCCATTCTTGCTTGATGTACAGCTTCCGGGGTTCCGTTGTCGTATTTTACGCCTATAATGCGCCACACATTTTCAATGGGAGACAGGTCTGGACTACAGGCAGGCTAGTCTAGTACCCGACTCTTTTACTACGGAGCCATGCTGTTGTAACACGTGCAGAATGTGGCTTGGCATTGTCTTGCTGAAATAAGCAGGGGCGTCCATGAAAAAGACGTTGCTTGGATGGCAACATATTTTGCTCCAAAACCTGTATGTACCTTTCAGCATTAATGGTGCCTTCACATATGTGTAAGTTGCCCATGCCTTGGGCACTAATACCCCCCCCCCCACCATCACAGATGCTGGCTTTTGAACTTTGCGCCTATAACAGTCCGGATGGTTCTTTTCCTCTTTGGTCCGAGGACACGACGTCCACAGTTTCCAAAAACAATTTGAAATGTGGACTCGTCAGACCACAGAACACTTTTTCCACTTTGCATCAGTCCATCTTAGATGAGTTTGGGCCCAGCGAAGCCGGGCGGCGTTTCTGGGTGCTGTTGATAAATGGCTTTTCGCTTTGCATTGTAGAGTTTTAACTTGCACTTGCAGATGTAGCAAATGTGGTGATGTCCTTTACACACTGATGTCGGTTTTTGATGCAGTACCGCTGAGGGATCGAAGGTCACGGGCATTCAATGTTGGTTTTGCCTTGTCGCTTAAGTGATTTCTCCAGATTCTCTGAACCTTTTGACGATATTATGACCGTAGATGATGAAATCCCTAAATTTCTTGCAATAGCTCGTTGAGGAATGTTGTTTTTAAACTGTTCGACAATCAGCTCACGCATTTGTTCACTAAGTGGTGACCCTCGCCCCATCCTTGTTTGTGAATGACTGAGCATTTCAGGAAGCTGCTTTTATACCCAATCATGGCACCCACCTGTTCCCAATTAGCCCGTTCACCTGTGGGATGTTCCAAATAAGTGTTTGATGAGCATTCCTCAACTCTCTCAGTCTTTTTTGCCACTTGTGCCAGCTTTTTTGAAACATGTTGCAGGCATCAAATTCCAAATGAGCTAATATTTGCAAAAAATTACAAAGTTTACCTGTTCGAACATTAAGTAACTTGTCTTTGCAGTGTATTCAATTGAATATAGGTTGAAAAGGATTTGCAAATCATTGTATTCTGTTTTTATTTACGATTTACACAACGTGCCAACTTCACTGGTTTTGGGTTTTGTATTTATTGAAGAATTATATAGAACCCTACTGGTATTGTGAAATAAACAAAAAGCAACATGACACTGCAATTTAAAAAAATTCAAGAATGGATGAGGAACGAAGTCATTGGCATCTTTAAGTCTGGAAAGGGTTATAAAGCCAATTTTTTATGCTAAGGGACTCCAAGGAACCATGATGAGAACCATTATCTTCAAACAGGCAAAGCTTGGAACAGGCAGAAAATCAGTTCCATTGGTTTATTGTTGAGCTTAAACTTGGTCGTACAGTCCGGTTCAAAGCTAATCAGTGAGCATGCAGCACACAAGCAGTAATTCAAATCATAATTGCAAAACAGTCCACAGGTCAAAAACCAAACAGGAAGATTGCCAAACCAGAGGAGATTGAGGTCATAAATCCAAAAACAAGCCAAAGTCAATACCAGAAATTTTCAATACACTAAGGGACAAGTAGTCTCGAAACAGTTGTCGTGCGGTCAACGTAGGCTGGCGAGAAGGCGGCGGCTAAATAATTTGTCCGGGCCATATAAGATACACTTTATTGAACCCCGTGGGGTAATTTGTCCTCTGCATTTGACCCATCCTATAGTTAGGAGCAGTGGGCAGCCACAGAGCAGCGCCCAGGGACCAACTCCAGTTCTAAAGCCAGTTCCTTGGTCATGGGTACTGGTTAGAGTGTTCCTATGATGCATGTTTTTGTGGGTGGGGGAAACCGGAGTACCCAGAGAAAACCCATGCGAACACGGGGAGAACATGCAAACTCCACACAGAAAGGCCCCAGGCCGGAATCGAACCCACGACCTTCTTGCTGTGAGGCAACAGTGCGAACCACTATGCCACCATGCCGCCCATCTCCAAAATATCTCCAAAAGTAATAACCAAAGCAGCTTCAAATCTAATATGCAGGTTCCTTGTGAGGGTTAGGTGTGCAAGGTAAGGACCATTAGTGGAATTGACCTTTGACCTGGGCATAGTGACCTTGAACTTGAAAATTTTGTCCAGGCCATATTTTGAAGAGTACTGACCACAGCAGCTTGAAATTTGGAATGCGCATTCCTTGTGAGGGAAAGGTGTGCAACATAAGGGTTATTAGTGGATTTGACTTTTGACCTTGGCACAGTGACCTGTGCCTCACCGTATGTGTATGCCGCTATTTATCAATAACACTATGCAACAAAATTTTGACTTTTTCTTGTTCCCAGGCAAAAATTGTTATTTCCAATTACTTATACCTAAATTAAATGGCAAAGACCTATTTTTCTCATAAAACTTTGCTTTTGTGACGTGGGTAATGACATTTTCAAATTTATCAATTTTCCAGAACATTAAAGGTAGATTCAGTGCTGACTTGCCAAAAGAGAATTTTTTAGAGCTTAAAAGAATTTTCAAGAACTGTCTAGAATGTTGTATGACTTCAGCATGCATTCAGGCTATGCAAGAGTCAAAAAAGTAAAATTTATGACACCTTTCTATTGTTGCAAAAAAACTGAGGTTTTTGATGTTTTTGTTTATGACTCATATTTTTAGCTCGATATACTCCTGGGAATGATTTTTTTTTTTTTTTGTTCTCATTGCCCACAATAGTATTTTTCGATACATTCTCACCAAAAATTGTAGATAAGTAATATTTTAGTTGTCCTTTTAGACGAAAGTGGTGGTGTATAATCATCACTGCTTGCTACTGTATTTGTGCATGTTTTTTATTTAGCCATTGAACAAGTTTCTCATAAAAGGAGCTTATTGTACCATAATGATGGCACATATGGGTAAAGGAAATCCCAATTAAACAAAAAGCAGAGCAGGATGAAAGCCGCAAACCCATGACTCCATGCGAGAAAAGAAATTAAATTTAAAGGTAGTTTCAAGCACATTTGTTCACCATTATTTCACCACCTCCAAACTGATAACCTGAATGTGGAGGAGAGGCGTTATTAAGAACTAGTTCACCTGAGGTCAGAGAATCCAGGTTGAACTAAAGCACTAACAAAAGGCAGTGAGGAAGCCTGTGAGCTGAAGCATGATATTACACAAGTTAGCACTGCCCCACATCTAACCTCTATATCCTCGTAATAAATCAGCTTTAAAAGAGGCCACCCCAGAGTTCTGCTTGATTTAAAGAGAGGACTTTAAAATATGAAAATATGAGATGAGCACTTTTCTTCTCCCTGACAGGAAGTCGGAGGGAGATTAATTAGTGAAAGCTGGTGTCAATCTTTGAGGACATGTAAGCAACCGACATGCTTACTGGAACTGAACAGAATGCAGGTGGGCACTCGGGGGTGGATTGACGAGACCGAGACCTTTCACAAGACCAGACCTCAGCAAGCGTTTCTGGTAAGCTCTGACCTGGGCACATTGCTCTGACAGCTTACTGCTGGTTTGTATTTCACAGTATGACCCCTGTATTTCTGTTTGCAATGACTTCTGCAGACAGCAGTCTCAGGGACATCCCCATCATCCTACTCAAGAATGTTCCTGATCTATAGGACAGGTGTTTGAAGGTTTTTGTACATAATAGTTACAATTATTTGTCATTATCTGTCAAGGTCTTCCTACCAGTGCAAATACTGAGCTCATCTGTACTCTTAATCATCCTGATTTCTACAAAAGGAAAATTACAGTCCCCATGGGAAATATGAAGCCCTGATTCAAGACTAGATACTCACAGCTCTTTTATTCCTACACTAGGGAATGAATGCATCTTGTCAATCAGAACACCTGCATACCAATTTAACCCAAGCATTATATTCGCCTGAAAAAAAAAATAGTCATTTCTGCAGGATGAAACCAAAATGTACAAAAATATCTTTTAAAAATACAACATGCAGTGCTGTGAGAAGGTATTTGTCCCCCTCCCAATTTCTTCTATTTTTGCACATTTGTCACACTTGAAATGTTTAGATCATCAAACTAGTTTCAATATAAGATGAAGATAACCCGAGTTAACACAGAATGCAGTTTTTAAATGAAGATTTTATTTCTTATTGGAAAAAAAAAAAAAAAAACTATCCATCCCACCAAGCCCCTGAGACAAAGTAATTCTAGAACCATGAATTCTGCTCTCTTCCAGAAAACCCTGATGGAGAATGTCCAGCAGTTAGTTGGTGACCTGAAGCTCAAGCACAATTAAGTTATGCAGCAGAGCAATGATCTTCAGCACATGAGCAAGTCCGCCTCTGAATGACTCACAAGAAACAAAATGAAGGTTTTGGAGTGGCCAGGTCAAAGTTCTGACTTGAATCTGATTGAGATGCTGTGGCATGTGGCGCCTTAAACAGGCAGATCATGCTTGAAAACCCTCCAGTATGTCTGGGTTATAACAATTCTGTGAAGAGGAGCATGCAAAATTCCTCCACAGTGATGCAGAAGACTAATTGCGAGTTATCACAAAGGTTTGATTGCACTTGTTGACGCCAAGGGTGGCAAAGCCAGTCAGTAGGTTTAGGAGGGCAGTTATTGTTTCACGTGGTTGATATAGGTTTTGAATAAATAACTCTTTACCCTCAATAAATGAAATTATCATTTAAAAGCTGTATTTGGTGTTCACTCAAAATGTCTTTATCTTATATTTAAATTAGTTGGATGATTTGAAACATTTACACTATTGTGCAAAAGCCTCAGGCACCCTAGATTTTATTTTTTTTTTTAATTGAAATTTGATGTTGGAAGTTTATTTTTGTTTCCCATGGTAGTGCTGTAGATAAAATGCACATTTGAAGCACTGCATGTTTATTAAAAAAAAAAAAAAAATTCAAAAGAACTTCGTATTTACTAAATACAGTTGATACAGATAATACTTCATGATAACGGAGCTCTGATCTCACATCATCAAGGCTGCGTGGGAATACATGGGGAGATGGACTCAGGTGAGACTGTGGGCCTGCAGAGGAACTGTGGAATATTCTCCAGGATGCTTAGAACAACCAAACAGCCGATAATCTTATAAAACAACAAAACTGCAGGACAGCATCCCAAATTTTTAAGCAATGGGGAATCACACTAAATATTGATTTGACTTCATGATTTTCGGAAGCATCTTCTCCTCACAGAATTGTGTTAAGAGTGCCTGAAACTTTTGCACAGTACTGTAAATATAACAAATAAGAAAACATAGAAGAAATCTGGAAGAGAGCCAACATTTTTTTGACAGCACTGTAAATATAAAAACTAATGTATTGGTATATAAGGTCAATTGTATGGAGGCACATATTTGCAGACATGTTGCCTTGAGAGATGATGAATACTGAGAGTGACTTGCGTGAATACTCCACAGACAAATATAAACATAGAAAAAGTGTTTGTAGATTTTTACATTTAACTGTTTGCAACTCTTGGCTTTTTTTATTTTGTTTTGAAAAAATGTTGGTTTGTGAGTATACATTGAGAGGGGAAGAGAGAGAGTCTTGCGCATGAATACAGCATTTGGCACAAAAAGAATGTGTATGCATGTGAAATGTAAAAGTTTACATTTGAATATACGTGTATGTGAGTCTGTTTTCTACTCTCATATGCATGAGTTGATAAGTGGCTGTGAGCTACACATTCACTTGTGTATTTGAGCTGACATTATCTCTTATAGATAACGCACGCTATCTTTACGTCACGGCTGCAGAGTGAAGGTTAAGATGCCGTGCCTGAGGAGGCTATTGTCATAATCACCGTTAGAGACGGGACATGTTCATCAGGCACATGAAACACGCGTCCATGTCGCGTGTCAATACGTGCGTCTGCAGTTACAAGTGCGGCGGAGTCGTCTCGCCGGAGCATATCGAGCGATTGCGCGGAGGGCTAAATGTTTCCAGCCTTCGTCGCTGTGTGTTAATGACACCGATGGATCAAATGACACCACACCACCTGGTTACCATCACCTGGGAGATGGATTGCAGTGCCGGAGGAAAGGGAAGTCCCTCTGTGCCCTTTCCAGGCTGATGTATGGTGCAGCTGAATCTAAATTAACAGTAATGAATATATGTGAGGCCACTCCACTGGCCTACAGGGCCCCTGATCTGACTCAGGGCCAAACAGCATTACTTACAGACAGACCCCACGGTTAATCCTCACACTTTAATGGCAAATCAATGTCCTGTTGTTTTTTTTTTCTTTTCTTTGCCTTATTTCCTGCTCCGCAGGACCACACAAGGGCCACACATAGTGTGCAGGCTGAGTGTGCATGTAGACAGACTGAGACCAGCTTCCCTCCGGCCCATCCCCCAGCCCGAGTCTTCAACTGGGGCTGCCGTTTATCACTGAGTCTGCGGTGGGCTTTAAAATGGCCTGACCGCCAGGCCTGAGGAAGTAGCTGTAAGACTGAGCATTCATTACAAGCGAGCGGAAGGATAGGCAGTACATCACATCACTGTCGTACTCTCATATCGCGTTCGGAGATGGAGCACGTCTCCCGTCTTCCCTTTGTAACGCGTCTTCTGAATTTCAGGGCTTTTATACCCCTGTTCCATGTAAAAAAAAAAAAGCCTCCGGGGTAAATGGTGTGTTTTTTGATGAAAAATACTGTCATTTGATAGTGTTTGTATTTTGTGTCAGAAATGAAAGCTGCTCTGACAGAGGTTAAGAATAAAACTGTATACTGATGGATTTTTTTAAATGATATGGAGGTCAAATAGAAAAAATAGTGGCAAAGCCACTGCGCCCGCTTGGCCAAACATGGCCAAAATCGAACTTGGCCTAGATTTTCATCCCATATACACACACATAAAATATGAAGAGGATCCGTGAAAAACTGAAGGCACTTGAGCGCTGACAAGGCAAAAAGTTTTCAGACGCACGACAGACCACCACGAAGGCATCTAACCGCAGTGTAAGCCCAAATGGCCTAGAGGCCAAGCGGGCTGAAAATGAATGGAAAGGTGTCAGAAACTGAAGCACAAAATGAAATTAAATTTTTTTTTGGGTTATTTCCAGGAGCTCTCTAATCAAATCGACAATTAAATGAGGATATTTGGCATAAGTCATTACTAATGTCTGCAAATTTGCAGGCAGGCTATACATCCTTGTCCTAATCTAAGGCAACACCCTGACGTAGGTTTTCTTCCATAACTCATAGACTGCATTTTCTGGGCTGTTGCTTTTACTCTATGTTGGATATGTCACAATAATAAACACTTTTTAAACTATTCTGCCAATTTACATGGAGTGCCTTGGACTCCTTTCGACATTGAGAACATGACTAATTTGCCATCATCTTAAACCCAGACAGCATACGGATGTGGGCCACTTCAGGCAACGATCCGGCACTGTAGGCATTCTTCTGGCCCGGACAAAACAGATGTGAACCTAAACTGGCCCATGTAGTAAATGCTACATTTGGTCCATATATCACAAAACAAATATGGCCCATCTTTGGCAAATATGTGGCAGAGTAGGGAATGGTTATTCTGTAAGTGAACCAAGGCTGGGCCACAAATGGTTCAGCACACATGGCCCACCTTTGTTGAAACATATTTGGGCCAGTTTTGGCTGAAATATGGCAAATTAGCATCGATTAATCTGGATGTGAGCCTAAAGTGGCCCACATATAACATGGTGGGGTCCATACTTTGTGAAGAACAAATGTGCCAGGACAAGACAAGACAAAGCAGGTAAAGTTTAGTTAAAACCCCTTACCACTCCGACCGCCCGCATACGGGCCCATCAGGGAAGTTAAAAATAAGAACAGATTTCATTTTACCTTGAGTACGTCCTTTGTAGGCATTTTAAGAAAATGTTACCGGAGTGGTAAGGGTTAAGTTAAGTTTGCTTCTCTCATTGAACTGCTCTGTCCACTATTCCTTGCTTCTAGTTGTATCTATGCACCTTAACTCCCGCTGCTATTAATTTTTTTGTACTTTTCTTTTGTCAAGATCATCTGTGGTTGCCTGCTTTGTCTTTCCTTGGTATTATTGATGGGGGTGGAACATTGTACAAGTCCGTGAGGACTTCGTTCCCTCCTTGCACTCTGTTTTAATGCATTTTTTGCTAAATAAATAAACCTAAACCTAAACATAAGATAATAGATAAGATAATATAAGATGAGTAGATATTCCTTTTTCGGTCCCATGATGGGCAAATTGACAACGTTGCAGCAGGCATGACCTGTAATATTGCTCCTTCACTCATTCTGGGTGAAGAAGCTGGTCACAAATGGAGCCCCCGTCCAGCCAGGATGTCCCTCATGAAATGGGAGTGATTGTCATGTATGCTGATGTTAGGTAATGTCAATATGTAAAAATATATGTCCATGATGTAATAATGCAGGTCATATGGTGCTTAAAGTATGCCCACCTGCTGAGACCATGTCCTCAAGTGTGCAAGGCACTGATGTGAATATCTAGTGGTAGCATATGCCACCTTCTTTGCTGGAGCTGGCTATGGAAACAGTGAGAATGTCTATCATGAACAACACATCCCCATGGTGAGCCGTCTGTTGCACCCATGATACAAAGAGAAACACAACTGTTCATATCTGAGAGAAAAAAAGATATTACAACACAACAAGTGGATGGTGAATTCTCAGAGTTGTTATAGAGTATCAGTCTGACACTCTTTAATGAATTAATTGAATGAATGAATTAAATTTAATTATTGTGTCACGCATACATGTATGCCCAGCCCCTTTGCATTGACTTTGAATGCAATCTGTCGTGCGAAAAATTCGTTTCGCGTCCGGGGTGAAAGCACCTTTATTTTCCCATAAAACAGTCACAAGTGCCGCAGCAATCAAACGAGCACGCCGTCTTCTACTTGCCATAAAGATGCGATACGCTTCCGCATGAACTGTAAAAGGTAAAACGTACAGGCAACTAACTCACTCGGCTCCATGGCAACGCAAATTTCCAGTTGGCTTGTTGACAAATGTCGAAATGCGGAAGAAACGCGGCGAGGGCCGTTCCAATTCGATTTCCCACAACCCTCCCCCTAAGTCCCCTCTATTGCCTTCCCTCGCTCGGGAAGGGCTTACTCGCCTGCTACGTCATTCGGAGGGCTCACTCGAGTGGAGGGAAGAAGTGAAGGGAGTATCTTATTTCGCATTGGAACGCAGCCCAGAAGTCACGGTGAGGTGAGTCCCTGAACGAAAAATAAAATAAATAAATAAATTAATCTATCGGTGGAAAACATTTAGCTCTCATTGTTGAAACTTTGCATATTGTTTTGTCAGGTTGCCAGTGCTGCAAAAAATGTTAGCTAGTTCCATTCAGTTTTATAGAAGGTTAAAGTGACCAGTGCTGTGATTGCTGTGGGTTTTTCTATGGAAATATTGTATGAACCTGTAGAGAAATTGGTTTCCAAACAGAAGCAGCATGCTACTCGTGGACAGGTCATGCTAACAAATCGTATTAACCTGCTCCTCGTGCTTTGTAACGTTAACGTGTTTTGAAATGGCTTCAGCGGAACCAGAAGCGGAGTTAGAGGATTTAATCCCCAGTTAAGTAAACAGCACATCGGTCATTTAGGAATATTTCGGGTTTGAAGCTGCAGACGAGCACCGGAAACAAGTACTGTGCAAAATCTGTCGCGCTAAAGTTGCAACACCCAGCGGAAACACAACCAACTTTACAACCGGCACTTGAAAAATCACCACAGGCAGTTGCATGCGTCAATCTATTCAGTAACTTCTCTCGCCAGTAGAGTCTCGTTACCTTCACTGTCTGCTGGATGAAACAACTCCGTCACCTCTGCAGCTGCAGGACAGGTCGTCTGCTCAGAGCAGCCTCCTCAAGTGCACTCAAACATTGTAACAAGTCCCATTAGTTAAAAATAATAATCTGATGTTGAAATCCGTGTTGAAATCCGCAGAATAAAAGCTAATTGGCGAACTAAACGAGGTGCCATAAGGTTATGATGTGTTCAAAGTCGGATCAGAAAAATGACTATTAGGCGATGGTAAACAAAAAAAAGTCATCATGGTGTGTTCAAAATTCTAGAAAATGCAGAAAAAGAAAATGCAAGCACACAAAAATAATATAGGCAAGCTGTTTATGTGCACACTGCAGCAAATACTGAAAGTAAGGCAAAAGTTTTTTTCTCGTACAGTAATGATCACTTTTACATGCAGTAAATGATAAAGTAATTCAATAACTTCTTAGTGAAGTAAGTAGATTTCATGAATTTGTAGTATTTTAAAAATGTGATTAATCACAGGCTAAAACTGTGATTAATCAGATTAAATTTTTTAATTGATTGACATCCCATCTTTGATCCCTCTTGTGAGGGCTTTTAGATCAGAGTATGGCCCCAGTGTTCCGCCAGAGCGCCGTGCCATAGCACACACCTCTGGTCCAGTGAATGTCCAGTTTTGTGGATACCTATTATGCTCCCCACCAGACTGACAGCTGTCTTGGGGGTCCCCATGGAGAGTCATTTAAAGAGGAAATATTCAAGATTTTTACCTACTTTTTACTTAATGAAACAGCTTCAGAGTAATGTTGCTGGTTACGTAAATTACTTGTTCCAGGGAAAATAGAGGCTCTCTGCCTTCCACCCAGCGTCTCTTGGCTGAAAACCAACCTTGTAAGATCAGAGCCTCCGACCCGGTGTCCTAGCTCTCGTGCTGGCGGCACCACACCAAAACGAAAACACCCTGTATCGTAATCTTTTTATGACAGATAGAACCACACAAATACACGCATTGTAACACGTATATACTGTATAGCGTTAGCCACTGATCCATGGATTGCATTCTGGCTGGCTTCGTTGAAAACAAATGCTGAGGAAAGGTTAGCAAAATAGCAAAAAATCAACTGGCCGTGCACAGTTCCCCTTTAACATGAAGACAAACTCAAATATACATTATGTTTTATTACTGTAACTTTATGTTAAATGTGAAGTTTGAGTGTTTGATGAAGCTGCTTTACTCCAGCTCACTTTGCTTGTTATCAATACTATCTTTCATTGTTGTCTGAACAGAATGAGGTTGAGCAAGCAGATATTGGGTCAGTGATCAGACATAATAAAAACTACAGCTTCAGATTAATTGTAATTAAAAACAGACTATGAATTTAAGTATTGAAAGACATCAACACAATATTGTATAACTTTATATCATTTTACAGGGCCTTTTTTGTTTGGTCTCCTGATAAGGTTTTGTGTTTTGCACGTCACTGCAACCATTTACAGTAACCACAGAACTGCTTTACTGAGTCAACAAAATATGTTCTTTTGTGCATTTCTTAAAGGGCCACAAGAAGACGAGCCATGATAAAGGGGCCAGGCAAGATTTTTTTGGGGTGAGCAACTGTGTTCTGCTGATTTGGCCTGAATTTTGTTTTGTTTTGCCTTTTGTTTTGTGGCTCAGGTTAAAAAAAAAAAAAAAAAATCAGAGTTCTCTTCTGTTCACCAGTTGTTTCTCGTGTCTGGTTATTTCTTCAATTCTTCAGTAGGTTTCTTCATCTTAGACTCAGAGATGAGTCCCAACAATACTGGACCACTGCATGCCACCATTCAACACAGTATCTGGAGGTACCACAATGGCATGTAGCCACAAATTCAGACCAGTTCTGGTTTATTCTATTTGTTCATATTTGACATACAACTTTATCATGGTTTGGTTGTGACTCCTAAGTGCAGGCTAGATAAGATCATAGACTGTAAAGCAGTTCTGGGTAAGTCTGAGAGCTGTGGCCTCCATTTGAGTGAGTTCTAATGTATTCAGCTCTTGGTTGATATGTAGCATTACGACTAGGCTGTGGGTCATATGTGAGAAACAAGTGTGGACCACTCAAGTGTCATTATTCCATGTGGTAGGTGGGCCAGAATAAAAATGCACAGTGGCCCAAATTTGGGTGAGTGCTGGTTTATTTGGTCTCGGCTGACATTTGGCACTGTGTTGGTTTAGTTGTGGCCCACTTCTGGCAAACAACTGTGGACCACTCTTGTGCCATCATTCATTGTGGTATGTGGGCTAGAATAAAAGTTTACAGTGGCCCACATTTGGTTGAGTGCTGGTTTATTTGGTCTGTTTTTCGTTGACATCTGGCATTGTGATGGCTTGGTTGTGGCCCACTTTTGGCAAACAGGAGCGGACCTCCCAAGTGCCATCATTCCATGCGGTATGTGGGCTGGATGAACATGTCAGGTGTGGGCCAGATATGGGCCAAAAGAATTTTGTTATCTGGGAATAACGTCATATGTCTGCATCATCCCAAAAATAAATTGGATATGTATTCTTTGTTAATACATGATTTTAGCTCATACAGTATATTCCTGTCTTTTAGCAGTGCGTTGTGCTGATATAATGACAGCAACAGCTCAATACACTATTGAAAACTAATGATAGTTCTAATGATAGTCATTCGTAATCATGATACTATTGGAAACATGTCATTAAATAATTAAACCATTATGCCCTTGCGGTAATAGCTACCTTTCCAGGGCTTTGATGGCATTCATACACACAGATGCAGATCCTTCACCTTCTGCCGGGCTGTTATAATTAAACAGTGAACATAAAAGCCGCTTTCACACCGGACGCGAAACAAATTTTTCTCACGACAGATTACATTCAAAGTCAATGCAAAGACGCGAATACACGCGTCTTTGCATTGACTTTGAATGTAATCTGTCGTGAGAAGAATTCGTTTCGCGTCCGGTGTGAAAGCAGCTTAACACCTCGGCATCTCTGTCATGTGTAGTCTGTAAGTAAGTCTTACTTTTAGCAGCACTCTAATGAAGGTGGTTAATTTGCTTGAGACTGCCTGCTACAGCATTAAAAAAAATGGTTTTGTGAAGTGATATGCTGTTAGCTGAAACGTCAAGATTGACAGGAACTTGATTGACTGACAGTGCTAACGTTTTGGTGCATTTCTGTCTGAAAATGAGGGGAGTTTTTAGATTTTATGCGAGCACCATAATTCATCGGACAGTGACACACATTTTATAATGTTGGTGCTGTTGGTCAAGTCATTTGCCTGGTCTGAATCCAACTGTACATGCATATCGCATGCTGATGATGATACTGAGGGCAAAAAGTTCCTGAAATAAGCCGGAACTGAAGATGGCTGCAGTACAGGCCTGGCAGAGCATCACCAGGGAAGATACCCAGTGTTTGGAGATGTCTATGCATCACAAACTTTATCATAACAGTGCATTCAGAGGTTATTCGACCAAAAGTGAAAAATGATATTTCTATTCAACATTATGTTAAGCTGCCTAATATTTTATGATATGCCCAAAAATGGGAGGGCTATTTACAGATGATGCTGTCTCTTTTTTAACGGTTCATCCAAACTTCACTCAAATTATCAGCATTTGAATTGTCATCTTTTCAAACTCAAAGTGCTTGGGGCTAGAACCAAGATAAGAACGTGCCACTGTCCAACAAATAGCACATATCATCATCCTATATGTTAAATTACTGGTATTATTTCCAGGCACAACTTTGGCATTGATAATAATGTATCTTAACTGTGGAGTTGGGATACTATCTCTGAAAGCCAGCTCCTATTCCACCCTCATCACAGAAGAGGTTGTGATGTGCGTTTATCACATTTATAAGGAAAAATAGGGTTGCCCGTTTAGCTAACCTCTTCGGGGGTCAATAATTTTGAAGCATATAGTTTTGGAGATAAAACATACCTCTCAAGACAACCTCACTTTTTGTTTTCTTGTTATCATCTCAAAATAAAAGTGTATGACTCCTCATTTGTTTGAGCCAAAAAAGGGTGATTATGTACAGATGGGTGCTAAATTAAAGAAAAAAAATCTGGAAAAATATGGATAAACATGACAAATGCAGCTGCTTTGTTCATCAACCTGGCATGGTTTGGGTCCCCTCGTCCCCTTAAGGGCAGGTGGGTTACTGCAAATCAATGTGGAGTTATTCTGTGCGGTCACCTTTATAATTCTGTGATGAGGCATTGCTACTATGATGGAAGTGGTCTCTTTCACATTAACAATGGCCAAATCCCCACAGGGCACAAGGGGTGACTGTAATGGGTTTATGAGTATGAATATTATGCTAAGAATATGCCACCACCTTCACAGTCATCGAATCTCAAACTATCTGAACTTTAATGGGAATTTTTGTAGCAACATGTTAGACAGCGCTCTCTGTTACCATCATTAAAACACCAAATGAAAGAGTATCTCTTGGGAGAAAAGGACTTCATCCATCCAGTAAAAACTTTTTACACTTTAGACTCCATGCTAGGTTGTGTTAACCCTTTGAGTGCTGAATACATTTTCAAGGAATTAAAAATGTAGTTATCCTGAGCTGTTGAAAACCTATCATGTGGCAACTTGTTTAAAAGAGCAGGGAGCTCTTTTAAACAAGTTGCCACATGATAGGTTTTCAGCAGCATCTGACTTTGATATCTTATGTTGTTGCCCACGGCGCTGAAAGGGTTAAGCTGATCTGGCAGCTTGTGGAGTCCCAACACCCTATAAAGACTGTTCAGGTTCATCTTTCCATTATATTGTCATCTCTCTGTATGTTGCTCCATATATATGATCATTTTGCTCATTTTTATGAACAAGAGTGATTATTCAGTCAATTATTTTGAGCACAATGTTTCTGAGAGAAGTAGTGCCCCAAAAAAAGTTAAGTTGTCTATGGGCCTGATTTACTAAGACCTTTAGCATGCAAAAATCTTTTTGCCCATGCAAAACCAATAACATTGCCCATGGTTGGCCAGGGTACTTGCCTTGCCACCAATCAGTGGCAAGGTTTCTGGTTTTGCACGGGCAAAAAGATTTTGCATGTGCTAAAGGTCTTAGTAAATCAGGCCCTCTGTCATGGTTTAGTCCCGGAGGATGCAACATGCAATCCGGCGGGCACTGGGACCATGTACCCAAAGGCTGATAAAGGGACCTACTGCACAGGCGGGTACAAAAAATAGAAAGATATTTAATAAATATACTTTAAAAAATGACAAAGAGACAGGGGAGCAGCAGCAACACACACGGAGCTAAAATGCAGCTGGCAGTGCAGCTCTTAAATACTCTAAACTTCACCTCCACTTCAACGAGCAACAGGTGTGGCTCATTGAAGTGGAGGCGAAGACAGCCAAAGGGGGAGGGACTGCAGGGCAGAACCATCACACCCTCAGTGTATAAGGTTTATTGGACCAAATGTGAGTTACTTCACCAAATGATAAATTTAACAATTGAGTCATGATCAGTATTTCTTTCTTTTTTTAAACTTTATTCAATTATTTTTACTAATTTTCATGACTGTTGGTATGCAGTCGGTCTTTTACAGGCCAACATCCTTGTTTGGAGAAATGAATTGCATATTTCCCTAAATCCATAGGTTTGGTCAAAGTAGTCACGGAAAGGAACAGAAATCATGCATAGCATGTGCTTCAATGTTTCTGAACACTTTGTGTATGATATTGTATGCTCCCATTTCAGGGTACCATAATATTTTTCCGTAACAATGTTTAGTAAATTAAAGCAGAATGTTGATTTGTTGCATGACTACTTTAAGTCTGTGAGTTGTAGCATGTGGACATCTCCCAAAGATCTTCCCTGGTTTTGATCTTCCTGCTTTTGTGCACTAGCTTGTTTTTGGGACATCCTGCTTTACATTGTCTCTTCAACAAAATATGTCCTAAGCTGGATTTAGACCTGGTCAATGACTTGTTCAGTCACATTACACTGTTTTGGTTAGTTTGTGACGACTGTCTTGCTGAAGGATCTAGTGCTAGCCAGTGAATATTAAACAGTTGATTTAACTTGAGCAGACTAAGATGCTCATTATTAATTATTCTCGTACTATTAGCTGTGAAATAATCAATGAAAATGAGTAAGCCTGCTCCAGTTGTCAGGGTAATGATATTTTGTTCAACTTTGTTAAGTTTAGACTGATTTTATTTAATTCCATTTAGATATTTATTATAAAGCTGTAATAATGTGTCATTTTGTGTGATGGGAGTAATATTTTGGGTCCCCCCTTCTTGTTTTGATGTACCCTCCTCTGGTCATTCATTTTCATCAGTGGCAGGGATATTTTCTCTGCTTCTGACAAAACAAACTTAAACAAATGTACTTACTATATCTGACAGTGGATGATGCAATATGGTTTGCCAAGAACTGGGGATATCAGAAAGATGTTACCGATTGTCCCAAGTGGAGCAAATCACAAAATCTATGAACCATCTATTGAACAGTCACTGTTAGCCTCAGTGACAGATTGATGACAGCGACACACGCTTTGAGTGATACGCTACAATTAATCCTCTTCTGTGGTTAGTCCCTGCCAGGGTCAGCCATTTTTCACAAAAAAAGCAAACGTAGGCATACAGGAACTTGCAAGTATTTACTCTGGCATGCTAGTGCCTATAAAATGATAACGAAAAGACAAGCAGAGGGCATCACATTGCTTTCCTCAGTCAATCTGCGCCTACGAACAGAGCACAAAAGAGCAAGCGAACGTCAAAACTGAGGTGTCTGAACCATCCTGCCTCTCCCTGGTCAGACGCTGTGTTGCTCCCAGTCGCTTTGCGAAATGGAGAACGGGAAGCGAATGGCCGCTTGTTGACACAAGGCTGTTATGTCCTCGATTCGTAATTTTCCTTTGAGTGACACTTTGTAGCAACTTGCAACTTCAGTGTCAGAATTAGCCTGTTCTGTTTTGTTGCAGTGAGTTTCAAAGACAACTTGAACATTAAAATGAAAGTGAAAGGCCATAAGAACAAATTCCCCTTAATCAGAAAGCGTCTCAAAGCAACATTATTTTACATTTGATATTCCCGGATTGATCTGCTAGGGAAAGAGCAGGGTTTTTGAACCAGGCTGCATTTTGACAGATTTCTCTCATTCAAAAGAGAAGTGTGCGCAGTAGACTATGAGATTTGTTGAGTCAGCTAGATACAGAGGCTGTATTTACCGATTTTATTTTTCTCGTATTCCAGATTTTCTTTTCAGAATTCAGGTCTGCTGCATGCAAGCAATGGACTAAGATGGATCCGTGTCGCCTCTGATATTCCACATTTAAAGTTATATAATTTGTTGGGCTATAATTAGATGACATTCAATAAGTTGAATCAGTTCTGATATCACAGAAGCCAGCGTCAGCCCTTTGGCAAAATGCATGAATTGATCCTCATTGTTGAATCAGTCATCACTGCTAATATTGTTTTCTACACTTTTTTAATGCCTTATATTCGACAATATGAATTATGCAATCATGTGTTTGCCCGCATTAAAATTCTGGAGGAACTGTTCCCCACCTAATTTTTAGCTTAGCTATTGTCATGGTATGGCGTCCGTTGTCCATCGTCTGTTGTCCGGAACATTTTTTATCTTTTTTTGGCCTGATGATTTTTCGTGTAAATTTGCCATAACATGCTACGAAACCATATCTCCAGACATTTTTTTTCGGATTTTTGATTGAATAATTTTTGTCCGTTTTATGGGCCCCTGAAATTATGGCCCCAAGGTTAGAGATAGGACTGAGAAATTAAAAAAAAAAATTATTTCTCTAAAACTGCGTGATAAATTTTTTTCTAAATCAGGCAATCAACTTACCTTTGTACCGTCACTGTACAGTGCGAGCTCCATTTTGATTGAATCGATGGAAGTGGGTCTAGTGGGGGCGCTGTACTTTAATATTGGATCATATAGAGAATATGCAAGACGGCCTGTGGAGGTCAAATGGTTGCAGATAGAGATTAAGTTTGTATTATCAACATTTAGGAAGTCATATACGATCTACATTTTGGCTGTGTTCAAGTTGGCCTCAAATGACCTTGAAAGGTCAAACTTGAACTCAAGCAAAATGTTACCATTTTCAAAGGCTTCTAGGCTTGAAAATATTGAAGATTGGGAACATGTGTGTATTGAACAGTTAGAGGAAGTCATATATGAACTTTCATGTGGTGACCTTGAACTTGACCTTCAGTGACCTTTGAAGGTCCCACTTCACATAGTGAAATTTTAATGACTTCTATCACCAAAACTATTACAGATAGAGCTTAAGTATGTATTGTGGGCATATAGGAAGTCATGTATGAAGTTTCATTTGGTGACCTTGAACTTGACCTTCAGAAACCTTCAACAGCCAAACTTTACAGTGAAATTTAAATGACTTATATCAGCAAAATTGTTACAGATAGAGCGTAGGTTTGTATTGGAGACGTATAGGAAGACATATATGAACTTTCATTTGGTGACCTTCATATTTACCTTCAAAGGTCAAACTTGACCAAGTGAAAATTAAATGACTTCTATCACTAAATAGGTCACAGATGGAACCTAACTTTGTATCACAGACTAAAAGAAAGTCACACTTGAACATTCCACTTGACTGTTGGTGATCTTTGAATGTCAAACTTGACCTAATACAATTACAATGACTTGTATTGCCAAAACGGTTGCAGATGGAGCTTAGGTTTGTATTACAGACCTATAGGAAGTCCTACATGAATTTTTATGTGGTGACCTTGGTATTGCCCTTCGAAGGTCAAATGTGACCTAGTGAAAATTCAATGACTTGTATCACTAAAATGCTCAATGTAGCCTAGTTTTGTGTTACAGACATCTAGGAAGTCACATATGAACTGTCATTTGGTGACATTCAACTTGACTGTCAATGACCTTTGAGGATCGAACTCGACAGTGAAATTGCAATGACTTGTATCACCAAAATGGTCACAGATGGAGCCAAGGTTTCTGTAGAGACATTTAGAAAGTCATATATGAAGTCCATTTTCTGATCTCAACTTGACCTTCCGTGACCTTTTTCAATTGTGAAAGTTCACAACTGACATATTGAATTTTAAGTTCCTTGTATCACCAAAACTGCTTCAGAGCTTAGGATTGGGTATTCCAGGAGGTCTTATAAATGCATGCAAACTTTTATTTAGCGACCTTGCCATTGACCTTCAATGATTTGAAGGTCAAACTTCACATGAAATTTTCATAACTTGTATAATCACAATAAGATTGCCTGCCGGTAAGCTACAGGACCCTTGGTCCAATTTTTTTTTTTTAACGATTTGGACGCTGTTTGCTTGGGAAGTGAAGTCTACTTGAAATGTGTGCAATTTCCAAATCCAGCGCTTTTAACATTTTACACCCGAGCTTAATATTTGGCACTTTGAATATCAATCAAAAGTACATCAACTGTTGAATCCCCTCATTTATCCAACATGTAAAATGTATCTATTAAATTTCATGCATTTACTAGACAAATACTATCGGTTAATTAAAGCTGGGTATATCCCACAAACTGGAGCATTCTCCCTACAGCAAAATTCATCATTTGGCCTAATGGGTCCACGACAGGAAAGACTATAGAGTCCAGAAAATCAGCAGAACCACTTGGCTCCAGAAGTGTTCACAGCGAATAGGAGTGATTTGCAAAAGAAATGTTTGACATACTGCATTTTTGAAATCTATAGGATTGCTCTTGCACCAAGATGTTCACAAAGAAGTTGATTAAATTCCCTTTAGATCAGTTTGACTTATTACATTTGGAAATATAGTTTCACCTAATGGTGGCTGACAGTAGAAGTAACAGAGCCGACAAAATCAATAAGGTTCTTCCTTTATGCACCAAGAATGTTGACAGCAGATTCGATAGGATTCTCATGAAAAAATATTATTTTATTTTTAAAATAAAAAGTTTGGCCTGGTGGTGGTGCCACAGGGAATCCATAATGATACCTATGTCTTTATATATATCTTTACACCAGGAATAATCACTAAAGGTCTGACATGATCCCAATCTAAACACTGAGTTGTGAGAAATGTTGCCAAGTGGTGGCACTACAGGCAATATTACAGAGCCACTACAATCCATAAATCAATCAATAATAACAAATCTATGCACCAGGAATTTTGAGAGCAGTTTTGACATGATTTCCTGTAAAGCTGTTCGAGTCATCTAGCAGTCATTAACTAAGTTCACCTCACAAGTGTTACTACTCCATCTTTTGCATTTCAACAGCCCTACAATAAATATATGCCCACACCTTTCTGTTGATAGAGGGAAGAGATGAAGGCATCTATCTCATCCTCTTAATGGTCAGAAGGAGCTGATTGGTGAACCTGTGGATGGGTGAACGTATGAGTATAGCATTTTCTCTCAAGAAACTGGTCATTTACGTATTAAATTAGTAGCTATTAGTAGCAAGACTCACTTTCAAAGTGATCAGGAACATATTCTGGATTCTTGAGCTGAAAGAATTAAAATATATCTGTCCAACGCGGGTCTGTGTGATATTTCTGACAAGGCTACTCAAAAAAGTAATGGACAGTATGGCACGAAATTTGGCAGGATGATAAGTGACAGTCAAAGAAAGAGTTCATTTTGAAGTGACTCAGAACATATTCTGGAACCAAAAGAACAGATATATGACAGGGCGGACGTATGGGCTCCACCGAGTGCCCTCTAGTTGGGAATGACCATATCATCCATCCATCATCTTGACTGTTTCTTCTTCATTAGAGTCACAGGGGAGGCGGGGCCTATTCCAATCCACCGCACAGCACACACATCACTCTCACACTCAGACCTATGAGCAATTTCAGATTTTCCAATTAGCCAGGCATGTACGTATGTTTTTAGACTGTGGGAGGAAACTCACATAAAAACAGGGAGAACATGCAAACTTCCCTCAGAAAGGCCTCAGACTGGATTCAAACCCACCACTTCCTTAGTGTGAGGCAACCTTGTTACCCATAGGGTCTATTGAACAAACTTGGGTATAGCTGGCTGACACATTTAACAGTGCATTTGACACAAACTTCTCAGGTGGAACCAGTAGAAAAGCCTTGCGGCACTTTGGTTATTTTACCCGCAGTTAGCCCTGAACAGTTCGGTATAAAGCTGAAAAGGTGGAGCCCAGCAAAAGGTGTATTCAGGGGTCAATGACAGTCAATCAGGCTTAGAGGGAATGATTTAGCTGTGGTCAAGGGGGGTCCAAATTCAGTACTGGGAAGGTAATCTAAGGGCAGTTGGCACGCAGGGAATGCATTCTACGGAACTCCAAGGCTGGAAGACTGGAAGAGTTTGCTGCTTATGAGCTGCTGACAAACAGGGAGGCTGTCCCTAATAAACTAATCAAAAATTAGCTTTTTAAATTACAGAAGGGTTTTGGAATAATACTAGGAACTGGCAAAGACACAATGAGGACAATGAGACAATCCATCGAATGGCAGACAAAGACTCAGCAACTTAAATGCACACCACATTAAACCATTGGGCAAACAGGAGCCATGCCAGCATGCAACGAGACATGAAGGGAAGGGATCGCCAATCCCATACGCTAACAAAGGAAGGGATCGCCAATCCCATACGCTAACAAAGGAAGGGATCGCCAATCCCATACACTAACAAAGGAAGTCTCAGAGCAGGATGTTACATTCTGGCATCCAGGAGTACTCCTTAGGGTTGTACCCATCCCTGTCCGCCAGGAATTGGGAGTCTGTGCCCACTGCGTTGACAGTCAGGATACGACGCACGGTGTAGGCGGAGCTGCCGTCACTGAGCCAGGGGGGAGGCGGAGAGCAGGAAAGAGGGCTGTTATGAGAGGAGCAGACAGGTTTGATTCAGGAGACATGTAACATGGAGTGAATACAGTGGAAGGGAGGGTGAAGGAGAAGCCTGACTGCTGAAGGGCAGGACTCGAGAGAAGGAGCAGGGCCCATTGAAGCGGGTGATGAGACTCTTGGAAGTCTCCCTCGGGAGATGTCGTGGGTCGTGGGCCACACCTCCTGATCCACCTGGTAGCTGTGAGTTGGACGGCGTTGGTGGTTGGTTTGCTTCTGAAAGGCTGTGCCATGCTTCTGGAGAAGGGCATAGGCTTTCTTCCTACCCTGGCGCATATCTGACTAGGAGCTGGGCTGTGGGGACCTTTACTTCTGCCTGAAAAGGGGGCTGGCGGTTTGGGGGGCACCAGAAGAACTGGCAGACCAGGGGCAGCATGCGAGAGGGCCTTGGGTGCCATGCTAAGAGCGAGGCCTGGGCTCAGACGAAGATTCAGGACCTTCACTCTCAGGGACAAAAAGATAGTTAGAAGATATTTTTATGAAGAAGCTCTTCAAGTTATTCTGTAAACCATGGTGACGGGGAGTCTTAGGCAAAAAGTTTTCTCACTGATGATGAGCTGGCTTGGCAAGTGGGACTTGATCCAGCTGAAGAGTTATTGGCTCATATTTATTTTAATTGTCTGTGAAATAAAAAATAAAAGGTAACACTTTATTTGAAGGGGCATGCGAAAAGGCACAGCTCGCTGGAGAAAAACAGATGGAAAAACAAGGGACTTCTCAGAAAAAAATGTGAAATTTTTGATGTGATTTAGTTACAATGTTTTTTTTCCCCCTTAGTTCTCAAGACTTGGTGGTACAATTTTCTCAAGTGAAAAAACTTGTAGATTATGGTTCTATGTGTGATTAGACTAAAATTTTGTGAGATGAAAATTCCATTTTTGTTTTTCAGTTTGTATTTATGGTTATATGAATATTTATACATGCTGTGACATCCCTGCAGCATACAGATTCTGATAGCCCAGGTTGTCCTGAAATGAGGATGTACGTGATGTTACATCCTGGACATAAGCTGGGGAGTATTGTCCATCTTGGTGTCTGCTGTGGTCTTTTCGATCTCACCTCTCAGGTGATCCAGCTGAGTGGGCCTCTTAACGGTTTAGCCTTGGGAGAGGACGTCATAAATACTGGTGCATCGCTGAGAAGGGAGATTTTCCTTTTCTCGACCCCAGAGAATGCAGCTATTATCACCATGTATATAATGGGTTTTCGATTAACCTTGTCTGCTTCGTATACAATGTATATTTGCTGAACTTGTAGCTAGAATTGTTATGGTGTATATTTGATGAACTTGTTGGAAGACCTGTTACAACGTATATTGGGTGAACTTGTTGCAAGAGCTGGAAGGAGTGAGTGCCGTTTGCTCCTATTTATGTTGAGGGAGGTTAAGTTAATGTCTTTTGATTTGCGGTAATGTTTGTGATTCATTTTAGATTTGTTATTTTAGCTTACCCTCTCTGGAGGTTAGTTGGTCTTTTCACAAAAGGATCAGCTGGCAAACAAGATGATAAATACTTTGTTAATCTTTTACCAAGATACTGTGTGTTTCTGTGTTTCTGTGGACGGTACAGGGGACTCTCATCCACACTTTTTTATACACAGATCAACCCTACACTGGGCTGTAACAATAACTTCATTTCAGGATTGAAGTAATACAAGCATTATTAAACAAGGAGGCCAACCAAAAAACAGGAAAAACAAAAGCTTAGACCCCAGATTGTGACGGGTTCTGTCATGTCTTAACTATAGGAATGTCATCAATTCTGTCTCTACTCCCGCACACCCTTCTGCAGACACAAAGGAAGACCATTTTAAGTTAATTAAAACTAAATTTAGGATTGTAACCTTCAAGTATCCGGTGAGTTCTCACCCCCGCAAAATTTTTTTGCAACTTTCTTTGTCAAAGAGAATACTATTGTTACAGCCATTTGTGATCAAAGCAAAACATTTGATACGTTTTGTCACTATTGAATACTTCCATCGACTGGATTTTAAGGTGAATAGCATTTATTCTGCCTTGGCGGCAGAAAGCAGTTTATTGCAATGTTAACAAAAGTGAAAAATAATTTGTGCGTCCGCCATCGGTTTCGGATCTGCCTCAAAATTTTACGGATTCTTGCTGGGCCCATCATACACTTCCACCAACTCCCATGTAAATAGAGCCAGTGGTTTTGATGTAATCCTGCTAATATCTAAGAAACAGACTAGCATTAAGCTACCAGGTTAGCTCATTCGGTTAAGGCGGTGCTTTTGCAAAGCAGTAGTTACTACTATGATGCGGGTTCGATCCTCGATCGTACCAACTAGCAGTGGTTGGCAGCTTTTTCAGAACAGCGCACGATTGGCTAAAGCGCTGTGGGAATGCAAATTGGGAAGGGACTGCTGGGAAGGGAAATTTAAAAAAATATGTATGATTGCCTTGTTCGTTGCTCAAGCGCCTCCTGTTGGCCAGCCGGGCGCTTGTCAGTGAGATTCTGAGCTTGCTCATGTTCGGGTATCCGCCGCCCTCGTTCTGAACTTGCGATAGTTTCGACCAATGAGTGTAAAGATGCAGGGGCTGACAGGTGTGTTCTTCGGAGGAGAGCAGCAAACTGTCTCTCTCTCCTCAGCTGGCAACAGGGGGTTGCATACAAGCAAGCCTTGTACATAGTTCTCGGATTGGGCATTCCAGATTCGGATGGGATTGGAGATGCCAAATTTATAAAAAAAAAAAAAAAAAAAAGAAACCAACTAGCATAACCGACCACATAACCTCCTTGGCGGAGACAATTAAATTGAATGAATTAATTCTATATGTTTGATAAATGAGAGGTTTCAATAGTTAATGCACTTGTGTTTGGTATTCAGAGCACTAGATGTTAAGCAAGAGTGTTTAACTGTTAAAACTGCTGGATGCAGAATTTGCCCCTATTTAATTTAATCTTCACTTGACATATAACCCCAATAAAATACAAAACAGCTGAGCTCCTACCAAATAGAGCATCATCGGTACTGTTTCGCAGCTTAAACGCGCAAAGTATTGAAACAAGAATTGGGTTACTAGGCAGGAAAACAATTCAGTTCTACAATTCTGAAATGCAGTGGAAATATAAAGTTGAACAATGAAACAGAAGCACGAGGATTATAGCATTAGCATTATAATAGATGCGGTTATATTGAAATGCGGAGTGGAGATAGAGTGGTGGATATACATGGGTAAAATGTAGAGAACAGGGAAGAAAGGGGAGGAAAGAAAAAATGAAAATCTCCCTGCCCCAGTGGAGACAGTCACTCTAAGTTTAAAGCTGCAAACACGATTTGGATCCCAGCACAAGCCTCCGGGGATGTGATATCTGACACTTCTCAGCACCTCCAGGCTCAGTCTTATGAGAAGAACAAATTATGACGGGCAGTCCACGCTTCGTTTGAAATATTGAGGCCACAATAATTGTCCAAATACAAAATAAGAAATGTTCCATGTGTCAAACAGGCCAGCAGGGTTGGCGTTAAATTGGAATGTATTCAAAGAGAAAAAAGAAGAGTCGGCAAAACTGGGGCGCTGTCTATCTGCTGGCTCTACTGGGGGTGTTCACTTCCAGCCTATTCCATGCCAGCTATCCTATTGGGGGGGGGGAGTTTACAGCTCACAATCTTAATCACAGGTTTACATTGGTTCTTGGTATCTTGTTTGCAACTATGCTATTCTCTCGCTTTTTATTGATGAAATTACAACCCCAATTCCGAAATAGTTGGGACGAATTGTAAATTATGAATAAAATCAAAATGCAATGACTTTCAGATCACATGAGCCGATATGTTATTTACAGTAGAACATAGATAACATTTCAAATGTTGAAACTGAGAAATTTTACATTTTTATCCACAAAATGAGCTCATTTCAAATTTTCTGGCTGCAACAGGTCTCAAAAACGTTGGGACACAGGTATAAAAGGGTTGAAAAAGCAATTAATATATAAGAGATTAGGAATTAGGAAACGTAAATCAAAATGAGTTTGGAAAAGTAATGTGCTTTAAGGCGGGGTTAGAGCAGGGCTCTAATCTCACCGATGGCTAGTCCAAGGTGGAGGAGGTTAAATTTATAATATACACATTTCCTATTATTTTATGATGGAATTTATTACTCCGTCCTCTGAAGGGATAGAGCGATGGTATTGTAATTGACTTGGTTTGTTCGTTAATTTGTTTGTTTCTTTATTTGTTTGTTTGTTGTTCATCAGCCAGATTACGAGAAAACCACTGCCTCAATTTATATACTGAATTTGGCTGAAAATTGGGCAGTGACCCAGAATAGATCTCTAAAATTTTGAATGAAATGGATCAAAGTCAAGGTTGCTGAAAAGCTCAAAATCATTTTATTGGCCATAACTCCATCCAAGCTGATGCCAAAAGCCACCTTTTTCGATTTGTATAATATACTCCTATCCATTGCTACAGTGAAAAGTGCATAGTTTCAAAGATCGGTAGGGGTCAAAGTTCAGGGGGGTCAAGGTCATTGACCTGAATCGCCTAATTTACACTTTGTCTCAAAAACTACTGTAGCTAGGCACTTGGTTACTAGTAATCACATAGGAACTCCTATATGGCGAATAAAACAACATCATGACCTTTGACCTACAGTTACTCTGAAAGATCAGAGCCAAAAGTACGTGAACCAAGAAGTGGATCACCTCACAGAACAGTAATATGAGCGAGGGGCAGGGTTTGCCACGTCTGGCACCACTTGTATTTTTCTCTTTTTTTCCACAAGGTTAATGAGGCCTGGTCTGTTCTAAACCATTCACTGATTTGCATTTCACTTACAACATAAATATTTATGTCATGCTCTATTCAACATTCTCCTGTAAATTCCAACAGTACCTTATGACTATGCATTAGCGTCACAAATGCCTGCTGGAAGCACTTATGCTGTGCCTCATCTACAAAAGGGGGCAATCTTACATACTGTAAAGGCCATCACAATGTCTCAGCTAATACAAACCAGAGAAGCAGTGTCGCTCTCACTCACATACTTCTGGACAAAAAATGACCCAAAATACATTGTACAATTGATGACCCTGGTGTTAAAAGTACTGAAGACAAAACATATCTATTTCGAGAAAAACGGTCCGAAAATAATGGATCCATACAATTTGCTGATTGAAATCCCCAGTGTTAAATCCCCAGTGTTTAAAGTACTTGAGTCACAGAATGTCAATTTTGAGAAAATTGTCTCAGGTGACTATAAAAGTAATTCTCCCATCTTTACCTCACGGTGTGTGAAAATGTGACTTAAGTACATTTAGCACTGGGCTCTTCAATTGGTAATGTACTATGTCATAGCCCTGGTGTCTTCTTAATTGTCTCCTCGCCCTTTCCAGCAACCCACGTGTCTTTTAGAGGAACTGTCTCCTTAATTGGTTTGGTGTCCTCCCTGCCTCCTCTCATCCAGGTGTAATCCATTATGTTCCCTTGTGTTTCTGTGGTGTATATCAGCCTTAGTTCTGTGTACCAGAGTTCTTAACTTTTCTTATAAGAGAGAAGTACGTGGTTAGTCTTTGGTGCTTTCCTCTGCCCAGTTTATTAGGGACACCTCCTAAACCACCAGTCTCCGAGACTACGTTCCTATTAAACCCCTCTGACCTGCTGTCTGACAGTCCTGCTTTGGTGAGGGTGAACACCACAGAGCATCTGCCCCGGGACGCCCCTGGCTGGGTGCAAACACGCCCATTACCCTTCCCACACTATACCGCACAAGTTGGACTGTGCTCATTCTGTTCTGGGCTTTGGCCCTTCCCCTGTTCCTATCAATAAACACCTTTATAAGATTGTACCCTGAATCTGTATCTGGTTCCCTGGCTATATCATAATTGTACGATCCATTTGGGAGTGTACAGTTGCGGGCTGCATAGTTCAATTTCGACAGGTTTACATCTTGGTGCTTGCCCAGGGATTGAGATGGCAATTGGAAAACAATTAATTTTAGTTTCCAGATAATTTCTTTGTGGATGTGGATTTATGTTTGGGGTTAGTTTGGTATTGAAAGGTCCATCTATGGCTAAGTCTCAAACTGATAAATTTAACTGACACTAAGAAGAGCTCATTACAGCATTGATCTCAACATGAGCCCCTGGACCCCTAGCAGAAAAAAATAGCCTAAAACTATCAATCATCTCCCACAGAATTCTACTGTGAGGACCTGGAGCTGTTCATCATGGGCACCCTCTTTTTTTGACCAAATATGCTATTGAAGTGCAAAGCCAAACTATTCTATTTTTACATCAGGTGAACACAACACACAATTTGAATCATAGTACCATTAAACTTGTCAATGGTATGGCACCATGATTTGTGGGTCACTCTCTCTGGTAGGTTACTTGACCTGTAACTGAAAAATTGCTGGTGCAAGCCCCCAGTGGAGTTCGGGATTCCGACTGGATCTGAAGTGATGAAGTTGGGACAAACTCTGCCACTGGGCCTTTGAGCGAAGTCCTTAACCCTAACATTGCTCCATGAGGTTTAACCCCATTTCTCTCAGTCCCTCCTAACTTGCAACATCTGGTATTTCTTCCAGGACGTCCTTGAAGAAAAGAAACACATTCTCAATGGAACCCTTCCTGGTTAAACAAAGGTTAAAAAACAACCTGGTGACAGTGAACGGTTGCCTGAGAAACTTGATAATCCCAAGAGTGTACTAAACCGGGGTGCGTTCCCCCATATCGCAGATGCTAACTTACATAGTTGGAACCACTGACTGTGAATGGATGAACTATGTAAGTCGCCAACTTAGCTAGCAACTACGTTTTTGGGAAACGCACCCTCGTATAGTTGTAATCCCGGGTTTTAATGTGCCACCTTAACAATCTCCTCACGGTGCATGAAGGCAGTGCACATATTTTCCCTGGCAAATTTGCTGCTGATTCAAACTTTATAAAATTTTTGATCACTGCTTTGAATGTTCTCAGTGGCCATTTTTAATGTATTTTTTTATCCTTTGCCCAATTTGTGTAGTTCAACAGCTATTTGTCTCTTCTGGGGTGAAAGCTCTTTGGTTTTAATCATAGCAATAAATCACAAATTTATTTCATGTGTGCAAACTCACATTTACACCTTGGTGCGATAGGACACGGCGATGGGCGGTGAATCAGATTCTGGTGACTAAGATTAAATTAGGAAACATTTTTATGCGGTTATATGGGTGTCAGAATACAGGAGCCAAAAGCTGATCACAATGGAAACACTGTAGGGTGCATTTATTGATAAATATACAGGCAACTAAAGCATCTCTCTCTCTCTCTCTCTCTCTCTCTCTCTCTCTCTCTCACTTGAGACTTCCGCATTTTTGAAACCTTCTCCTTACTTTGCAGGTGAGACCGGTTTGCCAATCATCGTTTGCCATGTCAGGTGATCACTTTGACACCCAGATGATCATCTCTGCCCTACCAAAACAAACATTAGGCAACAAAAAGACATTGCACAAATACAGGGCTACTCTATATACACAGAAAGGAGATATGAAATTAGGATGACACTTATCATTTTACCTCTTTTCCCCATAGATTCCCCCTTCCCTGTCCCCATGACTAAAAATGACGACCGTGGCCATATCAATGAAGACAACATTTAACGCCTTGGGGATACCCCCATTTGTAGTCATGGGGCGGCCAGGGAGAAGGTCCATTGATATACAGTACATATAGGCGTCATATGCTGTGATTATGGGGAAAAAAGATAAGGCGTCATATATAGTCATTATGGGAAAAAGAGTTAAATACCGCAATTCAATACAAAGGTTATTAATATGATTGTTAATTGTGTTTTACCTTAATTATTGGGCAATGCAACAACAAGGCTGAGACTAATGTACTTTCTTTTCCGCCGCTCACACAAAAATATTCACATGATATTCCCATGTATAAAAATACCCCTTCATCCTCCCCTCCCCATTAGACACCACCACCATTTTGTATTGGGTACATGACAAAAATGGTCATGGGAAGGAAATGATATGGTTTTATTTGCGAACAATTTCGCTGGCTGCAATTCATTCCCATGAAATTAACACAAAACAACAGCATTTGCATTAAAAGGTGGTCTTGGACAGTAAAAAAGCAAACAAGATCTTTGCACTGTGAGAAAAAAAAGAAAATTGCATAGTACCAGCTTGATTCATGACACACTCCCCTCATGCGCAGTTCAACCTACTGTGTCGCAAGTGCGTTTATGGCAAAGCAGGAAAATACTAAACTGGGCAAAGGCAATAATAATTCCATTCGCAACAGACAGAATAGTGAATAACATTACCGCCTCATGCGTTTCCGTTCGCAAATAGAGCCCTGAGTCTGCCAAGCTTTTCTGGAAAAAACAAAGGAAACTTACCCACACCACCTGGTGGGGCTGCCCATCATAGTCAGCAAATGACTTAGCATGGGCTAGAATCTGCGATGTAATGCTATCAATACTTGGAACCTTTGCCATCTGGGCCAGTTACTTTCCCTGTAAATCATTAGAAATCTGTGAAAAACATCAGTGGCTCTGCCACATGTTTCTATTTATTAGTTACAAGGATTGCACTGTTATCAATTGATGGTAAAATTACAGTTAATTTAACTGGCAGCCGCAGTGCCAGTACTTTTTGCAGTAATATAACAAGAGACTGTAAATTAAATCTAGCAGCGAAATTACGGGTAACCGAAACCTAAATTTGACCTAAATTAAACTTGTCCCATTGCTTTATCATTTAGGGAAAAAAATTTGCAGGCGGGTGCTTGGCAGGTTGTGGCTGGAATATTTAGCCTGTGGTCCTTACTTGCAGTGCATGCTGGGTGTAAAAAATGCTTGAATGGGTAAATTAACTGTAAATTTCAGTGAAGTGCACGTGGGCATGCCGAACGTAGCATTTACTGTGAGTCTGAACCTGCAATGTACTGTAAAATTATGGCAATTTATAACAGTGTGGATCCTTAGAAATAGTGTTCAGTCAGAGGGAGTCCTTTTGTAAAAATCCTGCTGTGGTGGAATGTCTTTTAACGGTCAAGCTGCTATTTTAATTAGAGCTAGCATTTCCTGCTTCAGTGGCACTGAACCCTCTTAAAATGCACTCGCCATTCAGTATTTAATCTGGTATTTTTTCAGTCTTTTCAGTCTGGTTTGTTCGTTTGCTTCCATTAATTGCTCTGGTCAGTCTCTTGGCTTTCAGTCATTGAGATCACAAATAATACATACGGGTTTCACGAAAATACAGTTCTTCCTTCTGTTGCACAGTTTCCTCCTTTGCGGTAGCAACATGCAATGATGTTTCTCCCATATCAGGCATAAGGTAATATCTCTGAGTCCAGCAGGTGGTTGTCCTTGGGAGCAGAGGCCGCTGGTGAGAGATTCTGGGAAGGGATCCAGAGCTTTCTGCTGAAGGAGACACTAAGCAGGGCGGCGAGTTAGATACGGGACTGTGCCTCCCGGAGCTCCTGCCTTATGCTGTTTATATTAAAACCTATCCTGGTCTTGACGGAGTGTAGCTCATCCATCTGGCTTCAGTTCAGATCACTGACCGTGTTTGAGGATTCACTGTGGAGGGAGTCAAAGGCTGAACAGGAGTTGAAATCCAGTTGAAAACCACTCATCATTACTGCAAGCCTTCGTCTCAGATTCGGTGGAAGGACTTTTCTCCTGTTCTCTTCACTTCCTTTAGAGGATCTGGGATGCTAGAGGCTACAGAAAGTGATGTCATTTTAAATCCTCAGAACATATAAGCCACTTCCGTCCACAGTCATGAAAAAGTGCGACTGCCTACTGGGTTTACTCATCCCTTTTGTGTTAGAATGTACATTATCAATCAAAATTTCTGCAATCAACTGGAATGTTTTTTTTTGAAGGAAATTTATAACAACAACATGAAATGTTTGTGCTAGAGAGGTCTTTGGCCCAGCAACCCGAGCTCAAATCCAGCCTGAACGCCGGCCTATTTTTCATAAATAAGCTAGGGAAAAATTCCAGTTACGTACAATCTGATTGGCATACAATTCCAGGGAGGTACAATCTAATTGGCTGAAGTGTGGCTCAGAGAGTAAGTGGTACCACAACTTGGTTAAGAAAAATATGCACACGGCCTGGACCCTTTCCCCATCTTCCCTGTCTCTCTCCATTGTACCTATCCAACAAAGAAGAAAAATCCCCCCAAAAAAGTCTTCAACTCCCCCAAAAAAGTTGGAACAGTATGAAAAATGCACATGAAAACATGAAGCAGTGATTTCTACTTTTAGTTTGACTTTGTGTTTCATTTCAGACAGTGAGAAGACATGATATTTAATGTTTTGTCTGGTCAACTTAACTTTATTTGAAAATATACTGTAATGTGGGGAAAAAAAAGCCACAAGATGGCAGTATTGACTTTTTTTTTTGTTAAGCTCAGTCTGGAGCTAGGTTTGGGGCATGTCCTGGGCATGCCTCAGAGGGGGCTGGAAAAGAGTATATAAGGAGAAAAATTGAGAGAGTGAAGATTAGTAGGAGAAATTGCAAGGAGAAATTGTGGAAGGATACATTTGACCAGACCTATCACTCTTTTCAAGACCTGTGAAGCTTTTTGTGGATTTTTGCCTGTGTTGGAGCATTTTCCTGTCCCAGGACATTGCAACACAGCAGCCCATCTCAATTACCAGGGGACTGTAAATATCTTTTTTTTTTTATTTCAATCTTGGTCAGTAGGGTAGATTGTAGATGAGTTCTAAGTGTTTGTTTAATTAAATCTGTTGAAGTTTAAGAATTTTGTCTGTCATCCCTTGCTGTCCGTGACGTCATACCAAATTGACGCCATAACAAATTGGGGCCATAACAATACATTCACTCCTGCCAATAAGCCTGGTAATGCATACCAAAAAAGACGGCACTGGCAAAGTTATAAGGTTAAAAATTTGAATTACGATGTGATTCGAAAGAGTTGATGTCAGCAGGTGATGTAATCATGATTTAGTGAGCTGAGGATTGCCAATTCGCCCACAAATGCGGGGGGAATCATTGAAAGGTTTATGACAATGTCCTTGAGAGTGGGACGGGAAGGATTTGGATATTTCACCGTCTACAGAGCACAACATAATTAAAATATTCAAGAAATCCGGAGGAATTTCTGTGTGGAAGAGGCATGAGCTTAAGCTAAATACTCATGATTTCTGATCACTCAAACAGCACTGCGACAAAAAAGATCATTCTTCTAAAAGTGATACAAACACATGGGTGCAGGATTACTTTGGAAAACTTTGTCAAGTGCTACAATACATAGTTACATCCACAAATGCCAGTGAAAAGTTTACTGTGCAATAAGGAAGAAATGGATGCCGGGTGATCTACACTGAAGAAGAGTCGGAACATCCAGACTGTCACCAGCAATTAGTCCAAAAGCGATGCTCTGCCATGGTACGTGGTTGCGTCAGTGTCCTTGGCAAGAGTAACTTGCTCTTCTGTGAAGCCACCCTTAATGCTGATAAGTACACTGAAATTTTGCCTTCAAGACATCTTTTCCAGGGTTGCATGGAAACGCAAAACCACATTCTGCATGCATTACAAAGGGATGGTTGCGTAAGATGAGGGCGCAGGTGCTGGACTGACCTTCTTGCAGTCCTAACTTTGCTCCAATTGAACAAGTGTGGCATACTTTGAAAAGCAAGATGTGACAGCAATGGCCCCCAATTGTTGGACTCCTTTAAGGACCAGTGTGTAAAATGGGGGGGAAACAGTGACATCCAGCGTTCAGATTCTAGACTGCAGCGCTCACTCACTCACTCACGCTCACCCCTCCCGTCGGCAAAAAGACGGTGGCCTCCGAGGCCCAAAACGCTTTTGCGGAAATGGCGCCTTCCATGACTGGGATTTATACACGCGAAATGCGTTCTCTAGCTGGCTGGATTGTCCGGTCGGGCTGCTGTACCAACATGGCGGTGCAAGATGGCGACGTCTCTGAAGCAAGGCCCTTGCTAAAAGTATAAATAAACGCATAATTATAAGGCTACGAAAACCAAATGAATTTTATTTTATAGCGATTATACACTTATATAAACATATTAATGGGTAGTATATTCAGATTTTGCCAATAAACCATGCCAAATATTACACACTGGTCCTTTAAGACTTGTTTGCAGGAAGAGCAGAACAAAATTAACACTGAAACACTTTATCTCTTGGTTTCTTCTGTCCAAAAATATTTATTATGTGTTGTAAAAAGTAATGGCAACACTACAAAATGTTACATACTTTACCATCCCAACTTATTTCGACATATATTGTAAGAATCAAAATTGAAAAGTGTTTATCTTGCAGAATCAATCAAATTCATGTGGTGAAACATCCAGTAATGTGCTGTTTTATTATTTTCAGTGTAATACAGGCCAAAAATAAGTTACAAATCACTGCTTTCAGTTTAATTTTAATTTAACATCATGTCGCAGTCTTTTCTGACTTCATCTTGCAGTATACGAGTAAAATGGCTTACAAGCTATGATGTTCTCGTAAGGCTTGTCAATAAATTTGTGCAAAAAAAAGGCTGTTTCATGCATAAGAAATGGAAGCTTTCCAAAGATAGGAACAACTAGCTTGAAAAAAGAGCGCAAAATGGGTCTGACCAGGACAGAAAGAAGTGGAACATCCAGACACACAACTTTGCAAGATCACAGGTAATTCAGTTTCTCCTGCCTCAGAAGAAAAGGCCTCACAGGTAATTATTTTGCAACTTCATTAGACAGTACCCTTCCCTCAAACATAGGGATCTACAGCAGTGAGACGTCTCCGGCACGCTCGCCTTTTAGGCCATGTTGGCCTCATACCAATCAGTTCTCTTGAATCTGTTTTCCTATTTTCCAGTTTCAGAGGTGGTGCTGAAAACTGTGCCAGTGGTGCCAGCATCCCAGATTTACCTGTTCGCTGTCAGAGACTCCTGAGTTTCGGCTGGTGCAGCCAAATGAAGGGGCGAGCTGAGAACCTCTGCAGCATATGTTTCTCTAACAAGTGAATATGATGCAATTGTCCAATTTCATAGTTGCGCATTTGGGCCTTCCATTTTCTCCTGTTTGAGAAGGACCCACTTTGAGTTTTTTTAAGACAGCAGTGCACATCGTTGAATGAAACCTCACTCATATCATCTCTCAAATCAGGAATTTACTGACAAGTTTCAGCAGAGGATGAACTGTTGCTTTCTGGTCATTATCAAGCCAATATCAAATTTTACTAGCGCAGTGCCCGTTCAAGAAGTGTCTATTTGGAACAAGCTGATTGCTTGGCCTTTGGTTTTGCTGCTTGCAGCAGTCTAGAGATCTGTTCAGCTAAACAACCGCATGGGTTCTCAGCAATATATCCACCAAGTATGAAGTCGATAGGATGAACACAAAGACTCTTCCATTTTGGTTAGATAAAAGCCAGTGTGCCAGGTGACATAGGAACTCAAACAAATATAACTTTTTTGACCTCTTCTACCGGAACCTCCACTGACTTGCCATCAGAGGTCTAACTCCCTAAAGCCCAACGTCCCCCTGGTAGTAACGCCGGCGTTACAAGATTTTCAAATGGCGTCCTGCGAGTCTCTGACCCTTACATGCATAATTACTGTCAAGCTGACCCTGTTTAAGATTGCTTGATCAATAATTACACAATTTATTAACTGAATAATCAAGACCAATATACAAGCCTGTGATTATTAATAAATTATTAAGAAATGACGGGTCACTGAAGGGTAACATTGACAACAGGCTTAATAGTGATATTGTATGGATGGAAAAACCAAAATAATGATTAAAAAATAATTAACCCAGTGCTTTCCCTGAATTCCATCTCCCGTTCTAGGATTTTTTTTAACAGTGCAACCTAATTTATTTTAAGATTGCACTTAATCATAATGTTTTCAGCATTCAAAAGAATAGGTTGCATATGCAGGGCAGGATAGTTGCACACTGGTTGCTGTGCAAAGCGATAATAATAAATTTATCAAGTTACGTCAACGTGTTGGTGATTGAATAACTTAGCAAATTGGATATTAGTGCATTGTGAAAGTTTGATGCATGGCATGCATTTAAAATCATTTAGTATGCGCATCAAAATTTCAAGGTAGCAAAGTCATTCATTAGGTCTTTGCAGGTCGGCTTCAGGAAAATTTGTAGGAAGGTTATAATGAGATTGTATGAACGGCAATTATCTAAATACCATCTTCAGCAGCATTTACTACATAACACTCTACTTCAAGATGGAATTTCGAGAAATTTTATTTCATTACCATCTATGCAATCTCATATTGTAGCCTTCCTCGTTGACGCAAAGCTGTATATCATAATCGTTAATGGCAAAGCAGCTTGTTGGAAGCCCATTTGTAGCTCAGTAAATTAATTCAGTTTATTATCTGATTCTTGCTCGGAAATAGGTTGAGCGTTAACCTGCACTGGTCACTGGTTGTAGACAGAGTTTTATTTTTACATGAGCAGCCTTAACACGCACACCTAAGATGGCAAAACCGCATTATTACTCCTGGATTAGTGAAGTTTAGGAAGGAGTGTTGTGATGAGACTCGAGCGTCACTCACTAATCAATAAATCAATCAATCAGTCAATTTGCCGTTAGCATGACCTCAGGATGTAAGATTCACAAACAGCTTATCACGGAGTTACTTTGATTAGAAACGTTTTCTTAAGCCTATCAAACCAATCAAATGCGGACACGGAAATTAATATATTTAGTTTTGTGAGCTGCAGGAATTCAGAAGCTTTGTAAGACATTGACGTTTTATGTCACCATAAATCTGGATAGGAAGATGCTAGATAATTATGGCAATGAACCATAAAGCAAGCTGAGGGGAAACGGATGCAGATTGATCCTCACAACTGAGCAAATTAGCACTTAGTCGGTAACTAGGAAACCAAAATGGATCAAGTTTGGAGATATAATGCCCTTTAAAGCGAGGTGATAGTAATGCCGATATCCCTCCGATGACAACTCCGGAGTGGAAGAGGTTAAAAATCCTCAAATTACCTCTCCTTTTCACAGCCAATTACTCCGAAGTGGTTCTCATTTACTTTTCCTAATTATCAACCAAACATTATTTTGCTCACTTGCAATGACTATTGGTAGAATTAATGGAGAATTTGTTTTTAGGGGCAATATTGTACATGCATCATATAGGAAAGTTATCAGGCATTTTACTATCCACATTAATGATGACATAAAACAGAAATGTGCCTTTCAAAGATTCTGAATTCTTTTTCAGGCAATTTTTCATAGGCATAGGGTTTGATAGGGCAAAGAGGACGCTTCCTTTTTAAATGTATTCTTTACAAGATAGAGGAGAGAAGGAACGCACTCCTGAGTTGGAGAGTTGCTGAAGGTAAAATTACGAATATGAAAAAGGGCAGTTGCACACTTATCGCCACTATGCAGTAATAACCAGTTCACAAAATTATTGAATTATCAATGCTTCCACATGAAAATCGTTGGCAATTTAATAAAATGAATTATTTTAGCATTGTGCTAATGAGTGTGCAACTGCAGTTCCCTGCATACTGTATGTAGCTTTTTCTCTGAATGCTGAATGTATTTTGACTGAGTGTAATTTTAAAATTAATTAGGCTACTCTGCTGAAAAAAAAAAGCAAAGACGGGAGAAGGAATTCAGAGCAAGTTTTGGATTAGTGAATTATTTGTATTATCACCGTCCTTAAAATATAACTATGAAGTTCATGTTGTCAATGCAGCCCATCAGTGATATCTTTGTAATTTCTTAATAATTACTTTATCATTATAGGCTTATTTATTAGTATTGATCATTCAGTAAATAAATTGTTTGATTATTAATCAGGTAATCAAAACAGCCCACTTGCAATAATTCACTAAATTTACAGTAGCAGTCTGAAGTATCAACTGCTAAAAATGTGGCTTTACAACCATATGCAGAGGCTGATTTTAAAGACCACTGTTTCAAAACGCAGTCATAATCTTTAGTATTTTCAATGTCTTGGCTACAATTTTTGATTAATTCGGGGCTACCTTGGAGAATAATAGCGTAAATTTCTTTCAAAAACTAAAAAATATCTAGATGATTCCAAACCTATGAATTATGTTGCACAACCACCAGTGAAATCTCTCTATTTTCTCATGCAGAGTGAAGAACCATCACCTCACACTGCACCTTGCACCATGTAAGCAGCTCCCTGTGTGTCTTCCGCCAACTCATGTCTCTGTAAACTTGTGTGAACTGCTCACAGGAAGTGGCCACCTCTTGACTGCTGATGAACTCGCAGAAAAAAAGGTCTTAGTTGCTTTTCCGAAGTAGAGCTCCTCTCTTAACAGAAATTTCAATCAAAGAGTGATTGACAAAGAACCATCATCGAACCACCAAAGTAGATAGGCTTCCTCTGTTGAATCACTGGATTGCTTTTGGAGCCATTTTCTCTCTGAGTGTATGAATAAAAGTTCATGCTTTTATAGGTGTCTCTTGTATCTGCCCTGGAGTTTACATCAATAAATATGATATATTGTTCAGTGTTTTGTCTATTTTAAAGACATGAGTCAGAGGAGGCAATATCAAATGCATCAAATGCTGTTGAAGCCCATTTCCCATCTCCCATCGCTTGCCTCTTCCAGCAGCCTTCATTATTATTCTATGCATCTCCCACACTGACCAAAGGCTGTCAGCCTTGTCAGGGGCCCCCCTGTTCGATTCTCTCGAGTGGAAGAGGAATCCCCCGGTTGGAGTGTGGATATCTAGGCCAAACCATTAGCCCTGCATTGACACTGCTTTGGCTCGATTCACCCTCAGAACACGAATAGCGGAGGAGAACAAGGAGGATGCTCTGGAAATCACCTCAATTAAATTCCTCTCTTCCACTGTCACTATTTCCCAGTTCATTTTAACGCTCTGATCACATACACTACAGGCCAAAAGTTTGGAAGCAAGATCAAATTTGTACAAAAAAAGATCATAGTTTCATTGGCATACTTTGCAACAAAATAAACATGATTATTATATAAAGAGTCACTTATCAGAAGACATTTTTGCTCAAATTATCAGGTATTTCCTTTTTTTTTTTTTTTGCTTTGACTTTGCTTTTGTCTAAGTAACCTCCTCTTGCTTTAACAACAGCATAGCATTTACGAGGCATTCGTTCCATGAGTTTTTTAAGGTGTGTTCCAGGAATTGCATTCCAAGCTTTCTTAAGTTCATCAATGAGAGACTGCTGATTCGTGGGACGCACTTCTCTGATAGATCGATCCAATTTGTCCCACACAAGCTCAGTTGGAGAGAGGTCTGGAGACTGAGGGGGCCAAACCATCTTTCGAAGAACACCTTCCTCTTCTTTTTTGTCTAGGTAACCCTGTCAGAGTTTGGAAGAATGCTTAGGGTGCTAAGGGAAGAATGCTTTTGACCTTTATTGGCCTTGCTTCCAAACGTCTGGCCTGTAGTGTACATAGCGGTAAAATTAATAAATGGCCAGAAAGTAGATTACAAGCATATGAATGCTGAACAAGTAACCTATTGCAGGTTTGCATAGTGAAGGGGTTGGGAAACTCAAACAGAACCATTGAAGGCTGGGGAAATACTACACATTCTCATCCCGACTCATCATATAGTGACGCTACCTGACCAGGCGTCGATATACGACGAAATTGAGGCTTTTGACATCATTATTTGACATTAAGGGTTAGTGTTCAGAGTAAGGGTAAGGGGTAAGGGGGTAGGGTTTGTTTCAAACTGGCCTGAAATAAGGACGCCAAAAGGCTCCTTTTTCATTGTATATCGATGCTTGTTTGGGTAGCGTCACTATATGACGAGTCAGGATGAGACTGGGCTCGGAAATGTCATCTAACAACGCTGATGTTGATCTTACCGCTGATCAGAGACCGTCCTTAAACATACTGATCCATTTATGTGCAATAGATGTGCATTTATGTGCAATATTTATCTACACATGCTAGGATAGGTCTACGAATCGAACAGGGATCATTCAGAAGATAATGAGATGGTGTGTGTGTATGTGTGTGTGTGTGTGTGTGTGTGTGCCTGTGTGTGTGCGTTTATGCGTGCACAGCAGCATACAGCATATCTCAGCGCTCCTTACCTGCACAGTGTCTGGAACACAGTTCTAGGTGCTACCACGTTGCCGCAGGGGTTTTGCCTTTGGGCAAACAACGGCTGGTCTTGTTGTTGCACTCTGTGTTTTGGCAACCGAGAGAAAAAGCCTGGGGGGACATGACTCAAATCAGAGTGACAGGGTGACGAACCGCATGGCATGGGTCGGACCCAAGCTTGCTTTTTGCAAACTGAATGTTGTAGGAACTCTGTGAGGCCTGGGCCTCCTCAGTGGACTGATGCCGACTTCAAGCTTGACTCCCAGAGCAAGATTGCAATTCCGCCAATAACCCTGGCATAACAGGCAGGAACCTTGAATTGTGGGGCAAATTGAATGATTGAACGCAAAAGCATGTTTCACCAAATGAGCCTAGCCCAGCTTGACAAGATGTGCCCAGCAATGAGAAAAATGTTTTTATTGATATAACAGATTGGGCAATGTCTTTGAGTAGTGGCACAGAAAGGATTCATTTTTCCCTGTGTACATACCATTATGGAGCCTAGGATCGAAATAGGAGAGCTGGTAAAGATTCAGTATACTACTTAAGTGATAACTTTAAATTATTTAAGAGCAAGGAAAAGATATTTAGTTCTATTATTCAATAGTTTAAAATATGACTCCCATCTTTATACATTTGGTATTCGTTCCAGACCAGAACGAGTTCCATATCTTGCTCTATAGCAAAATGACTGCCCCTTGATTAAAGCACATCACTTTGTTGGATTCTAAGATTCAAATTTGTGGCCTAAAATTGCTTATAGTGCTCAACTCCTTTGCATAGTTATATACAAACGTATACAGTACATTACGCATCAGGATTCATGTGTTTGGCTCTATTGTCTGTATACTGCAGCAGAAATTGAGATTCATGGGGATCATTAGGCATGGTGTGTTTCCTAATCTTTAATCATGCGGTTTTGGTGATGCACTAAAGAAATTAATGTTAATTTACAACCTCTATTCCTGAAAAATGGGGACAATGCATACAATGTAAATGCAAACGGCAAGCAGTAATTTACAAATCTCTTTTAACCTCTATTCAAAAGAATACAAAAGAGAAAATAATGTTTTGACTCATTGACTTTATATGGTAGCTTTTTCTAAATGTGATGCCTGCAACATGTTCCAATGAAGCTGAACAGGAGCATGTTCACCACTGTCTAAGATTGTTTTTCCATCCATCCATTCTCTATACCCGCTTATTCCTCACTAGGGTCGCAGGGGGAGCTGGAGCCTATTCCAGCTGACTATGGGCAAAAGGCAGGGACCCACCCTGGACAGCTCGCCAATCCATCGCAGGGCTCACACACCATTCACAAACAATTCACTCTCACACTCATAGGCAATTCAGCATCTCCAATTAGTATGATATGCATGTCTTTGGACTGTGGGAGGACACCGGAATACCCAGAGGAAACCCATGCAAACACGGGGAGAACATGCAAACTCCACACAGAAAGGCCCCTGGTGAGATTCAAACCCAAACCTTCTTGCTGTGAGGCAGTAATGCTAACACACTAATTTTTGGAGTCTGAAATCCGAACTTGTTCCCATTCTTGACTTATGAAGGACTTCAGTTGGCTAACAACATGTGGTCTCTGCTGTTGTATTTTGTGCCTACATATTCCTCAACTCATTTTCAATGGGAGACAGGTTCGGGGGCTGAAGTCTGACCAGTCTAGTACGAGCATTCTGTGATTATGAGGCTACGCTGTAGTAATATGTGCAGAGTACCGCTTCTCATTATCCTCCTCGAACAAGCAGGGGCGTCCCTGAAAGACAGAACGACTTGCAAGCAGCACATGTTGTTTCAAAATGCACATCTACCTGTCTGCATCAATTGTGCCTTCACAGATGTGCAAGTTACTGATGCTGAGTACACTAATGCAGTCTCAGTCCATGACAGACACTTGCTTTTGAACGTTTTGTTAATAACTGTCAGAATGGTCTTTCTTCTCTTTGGCTCTGAGATCACGGTGTCTGTTATTTCCGAAAACAATTTGAAAGGTGAGAGGACAGCGCTCCTCTCCACTTCCTTGTCAGCCCATTTCAGATGAGCTCAAGCCCAGAAAAGTTGGCAGCGCTGAGGGCTTTAAGGTCATGTACATCCAATATTGGTATTACGTATGCTTTATCTTTAATGCACAGATTGTTCCAATTCCTCCAGATTTTCAGAATCTTTCATTATATTATGAGCTGTCAATGCTGAAACCCCTAAATTCTATGCAATACTTGGACCATCTTGCTGGTAAATGGCTGTGCCTTTTGTGACTGTTCATTTCATACTCAATAATAAAGTCACCTTTCTCCATTCGCCAGTCCAGCGGTGAAATGTTCCAAACGGGTGTTTTTCTGACGATTCTACTTTTCCAGACTTTCCATCTCCCTGTCCAAGTTGTTTTGGGAAGTGCAGCAGGCATCAAATTTGTCATTCACAGATATTTCCAAAAATCTATACAATAAGGTGGAACTTATCCTTGTCCTGTTTTTAACTTGATGCAGGTCAGAGAGAATTTACAAATCACTTAATTCTGTTTTCATTTGCATTTTACATAAGGCCCAACTTCTTGTGGATCTGAGTTTAGTGCTGACAGCACAGAATTCAAATGCAGGGAGGAAATAAATTTTGTTTATTGATTCAAATAGGGTGATGAGACAGTCATGGTCGAAAGCCCACGGGAGGATTACAGCGCCAAAACAGGAAGCAGAATCAAAATTGAGGAACTGGCGGAGGATCCTTAACCAAACTGACAGAATGAAGCACAGGCTGGTAATTGTAAATGTGGAGCATTCGCACGGTGCAACAGCACAAATGCGCGTTCAACATTTAAGCATCTTGAAATGGGTAAAACCCAACCAAAATGTCATATTTATATTTGGATATTTTGATTAATGTTGCAAAAACGTGTTGCTTTAATGTGTAAATTATGTTTTGCATATTGTTTTGCCAATTGAATGTGGATATTAATATCTTCCTGAAGGACACTGATTGATGGGTATGACCATAGCTGATTTACAACTAAGTGAGAGCACCTGAATGAACATAACTTTTAATGAAACCTTGTGTGAATTGTTTGCAACAAACCCTGATAGTCAGCTTGCCTGATGAAACATTGGTGTTATCAAACTGCGTAGAATTTGAGCGTGTGACCATCTTATTATTTTTAAGAGGCACAGGAACATGAGCAGAAACAAATCCAACAGACAATTTGAGACCATATAGACTCTTGGCAATTGAAAACTCGTTATGCGGAAACAAGGGAAGTTCACACAAGGGAAGGCAATCATTAAGAAAAAGGCTCATGAGTAACAGTGGAAAACTCTGAGACAAACTGGTAATGTGCAACAGAGAACAAAAGTACACAGGAGATGATTACAGATGCGGGGCAGGTGAACACAGGGAGACAGAGCACGAGGGGCGTGGCTTCAAACGAGCAAACTGGGAACAATCAAAGCACTGGAAGGGGAGGGCAAAAGCGGGCAGCAGGAGGTAAACAACGACCCTTGGGTGCATGGAAACAAAAAGAAAACACAATAAATGGACAAATACAGTACCCTCATGTCTCTTTAATTCCAGCAGGCCCGAGAACGAAAAGTGGTATCTGCCATACCACTTGCAGCTGAGTGGAACATACCAGTTCCCTCGTGGTATATTCCAGTTTGAAAAGTGGCATTCCAGTCTATCAGTGGTATTTCACTCGTCTAAGACTGGTATATTCCGTTTTCTGACTGTCGTATTTTGTTTTTAATGACAATATAATTTTAACAGTAATGAAAACGAATATATATGTATTATGTGGCTTTTCAGCATTGTTTACATCGGCATTGTTTACATGTATGTGTCAGAGAAAACAGTAAACATTCTTATGACCAAACCTTTGCCTTAGCTGTCTTTAAACGAATGTATATGTTTTATGTGGTTTTTCGGCATTGTTTACGTTGGCATTGTTTACGTGTATGTGTCAGAGAAAACAGTAAACATTCCTATGACCAAACCTTTACCTTAGTTGTCTTTAAATGAATGTTTATGTGGTTTTTCAGCATTGTTTACGTCGGCATTGTTTACGTGTATGTGTCAGAGAAAACAGTAAACATTCCTATGACCAAGACTTCACCTTAGTTGTTTTTTCCTGTACAGTGTATCTGAGTGTTCTGAAAGTTGCAGCCTATTATAAATATTACAGTAAGCAGTTGATTGCGGTTGATCGGCTAACTTGGTTAGCATTAGCCTAGCTTAGCCACCATGTCCAGTCTGACTAAATCGAATGCAGAGCATCGCTTCTTCTTCTTCTTTGACTGCAAACAACTTCGGCGCATACCGCCACCTACTGCACACGTGCGTGTAGCATTAAATCGAAGCTGCGAACATTAGTTGGTGAGTACTGACCCGGACAAAGTCATGGACAGATGACAGACAGACAGATTGGCAGGTGACGACAATACCCCTCTGGCCAAAATTTGGCCAAGGGGTAAAAAACACACTAAACCAACAAATACATACTTTTAGAAGTACAGTACTGGACCATTAAAAAGTAATGAGCAATTTCACATTTCTGTATGACTGATATAGATAAAAATTTGAGCCTATTTTTATATTTTGATTGTAACCTATCTTTAGAAATCTTGTGTCTTGTCTGAGAATATGCCAATTGATTCTTATGTGGACCAGCATATCCCCAAAGAAATGGCATAAGTGGTACACCATTAAAGAAGAGCATAAACCACTAGATCAGAAGTAGCATACCACTTGAGAAAGCCATAGGCAGTTTATGCCCTTCTCATATGGTATGCCATTATATATATATATATATGATCTGCAGTTATACGGCTTTCTCAAGTGGCATGCCACTCCTGATCAAGTGGTTTATGCTCTTTCATGGTGCATAAGACACAAGATTTTTAAAGATAGATTATAATTATGAACTAGAGGCACTCGTAGAGTGCAAACCTCCGCCAAGCCAGCACAGTCCAAATCTTCATGAGTGGGAGCAAAGTTGAGTTATCGTGTGTCATACGATTTCAAGATGGCTGCCGTGGCGGCCATATTGTTTCATGGATCGCGGTGAAAATCAATAGGGTCCATCCGTGCAATGCTCCACAAAATTTCAGCCAAATCCATGCATTACTTTTTGAGTTATGTTGTTCACAGACAGACAGTCAGACAGACAAACAAACAGGGGTGAAACATAAACGTAAAAATGGACCACAAAAGACCACATAATACATACACATTCGTTTTCATTACTGCTAAAATTACATTGTCAATAAAAACAAAATACGAAAGTCAGAAAACGGAATATACCAGTCTTAGACGAGTGGCACACCACTTATGGAACTGGAATGCCAGTTTAAAAACTGGAATATACTACTAAAGAACTGGTATATTCCATTCAGCTGCAAGTGGTATGCCAGATACCACTTTTCATTTTCGCTGTCTCTCTTTAATTGTCTTCTCCTTTTCTCCAGAAACCTGCGTATCTTTTAGAGGTATTGTCTCCTTAAAGGTAGAGTCTGGAGTTTTTTGCTCAAAAATAAACACTAGACTTATACTAATGAAATCCGGCTTAATCATCACCTATGGGCTTCTAGTCCCGTGTGGTGGTGACTGCGTCTGCAGCGCACCCTCCCCCTGCCTGTATTTTGGTCTTCTACTTTGTTTTGTTGTGGACGTGGACGTTTCTGGGCGGAGAGTCGTTGTGTTCTCTTCAGCCAATGAGAGAGCTCAGGGCGTGTCGCTCTGTGGGCCTGCATAGAGCATAGCGACTGGAGCAGTCACTGCTGAAGCAATGGCAGACACTGCCAAAAAAAGAAAATACACGGAGACGAAACGTGCAGCGGAAGAAGTACGCTCAAAAACCAAGGTGAATATTGGCTTGGCTTTCACCCGCTTCCGAGCCTCGAAGGAGAGGCTGGGGCTGAATAGCGACGCGGAGTTGGCCTGCTTACTGTTGGACAGGTACGTGCCAAACACGGGATGTTAGCCTGCTCATTTAGCGACGTGCTACATAGCTTGTTGTGGAGGTATAAGCAGTTTATGTACACACTAAGTCCGAGTATCAAACATTGCAAACACCTTTACATTTGCGCTGCTAACCGCCGTCTGAGCGTTGTTCAGAGCATGTGAGTAGAGTGGAATGGGTGAAAATTTCCAATCGTCGCTGACAGACCTGTCCATTCCTCTGCTTCACTTACATGCTCTGGCGCCGATCACCTCTCAGTCGCCTACGCGATCTGACAAGCCTATCTGACATTGTAAGTCGACTGTTAGCATTCATGGTTGTAACTGTGAATGTTGTGATGCAACTAGCATCCAAACTTAGAAGCTACTGGAATTCTGTCCTTGTTTAAAATCAGTTTTGTCCCGTTACAAACAATTCAGTCACACTCGTGTAATGTATTATGTACTGCCGTAATTGTAAGGAGACTGTCCGAGACACGGCGATAGCAACTTTTTTTTTTATTTGAGCATTCATGGTTGTAACAATACGATACAGCAAGCCGGGCGCTGGGCTGGGTGGGGGTGTATTGGCAAGGCTGGCAGCGGCAGGGGGCGTGCATCGTTGAGCCCGAGAGGAGGGGCTTAGTTTGAATATTGTGTTTACAAACAGCAATGGACAAAACTCCAGACTCAACCTTTAATTGGTTTGGTGTCTTGTGTGCCTCTCCTTATGTTGGTGTAAGCCATTTGTATGCCCGGTTCCCTTGTGTTTCTGCAGTGTATACAAGCCTTAGCACTGTATTGCAGAGTCGCACGATTGTCTTGCTTTAAGCCCTGAAGCTAACAATCAGTTTATGTCTTCTAGTTAAAGAATTGTATTATCATCTTTGGAAATTATTGTAACTTTTATGATAGTGAAATATGTAGTTACTCTTCGAATCTTTATTTAATAGGAACAAATTCCCAAAACATTCTATTGGTTTTCAGGATTGGGACTGCATTCCTGTTAACCTGCCTCTCCGGTTTGTTCCTCTGCCTAGTTTATTAGGAACAAATCCCAAACCTTCATTGGTCTCCAGGATTGGGGCTGCGTTCCTGCTAAATGCTTCGGACCTGCTGCCAGACAGTCCTGTTACAGTGAGGGTTTTCACCACCAGGCTTCTGCCCCGGGATGCCACTGCCTGGGCACAAACACGCCCATCACCTTCACCATGCTCTACCTCCTATGCTGGACTGTGCTTTGGCCCCTCCCCTATTGTTGCCATATTCCTAGTCATAAACACCCTCATTGGACTCAGAATCTGTATCTGGATCCTTGTGTGGGTCATAATAAAAATTCATGGAAAATCTCAGTAGAAATCACTGAACACTGACATTGTGGTTGTATTTACTAACCCATGCTGACAGAAAAACACCAATGAAGTATCCAGCACTGTAGCTGTACTCGGTTATTAATGCAGTCAGAGAACTGTTATCACCACTTGTCACATTGTGCCATGTTACATGATAATGCATGCAGAATGACTGATGCATGTTACAAACGATTCTTGCTTGGGTCCCGAAAGTCCGATAGCCTGGCGGTAGTGTGTACAGAAATGCTGGACATAAAGCAGTAGCCTGCCGATGGGCTGAGAAACACTAGGCCGCTAATTAAAAAGGCCCTTCTTGGCATACGAGGGCACATATGTTGTTGATTAGCCACCTCTCAGGTGTCAGGAATTAGGCTGGCGCATGCTGTGTCCATGTGGCATGGATATGGGTGGACGCTGGGGGCCAGGTGACAAACGCACTGACCTGCTTCATATGGTTACCAGAGAGTGAAGGGCCAGTGTGGGACGGGCCAGGTTCCAAGGAAAGCCCAATTTTAGGGCCATGCTGGGGAGTGTGGGGGGTGCAGGCGTCGACCTGCCTGAGGTGTGGTACATTGCAAGCACATTCTGCGGGATACTGTCCATCCGCCCTGCAGCTAGTCTGTCAGTTTGTGTCTCTTGACGGCTGATGGCAGTGACAAAGAGAATGCTGATGGAAGCCGAGAAACTCCACAGCAAGCGAGAGACATGGGTCACACCTTAAACTGCCTATTCAACCAACCGCATAGCAGCAACACTACTCAGCTGTAATTACCTTCTCCCCGAAAATACATGTGAACGTTTCTCATTTGAAAAACTGAGGTGTAATCTGAGTGAACTGTTATGGCTACGGTTTCCCAGACTACACTATGAAACTGCTTTTCTTTTGAAGAAGGAAATGCTGATGTTTACAATCCAATATCTCAGCTGGTATGGCACTGCTGAGGCATGATGATTGGGCGAAACAGAAATGATCCAAGCAGTCCTTTATGATACCTACTTATGCCTTAATTTCCATACTGTACATGTAATTGTAACTACCTGTTTGGATCTGTTAAGGAAGGAACTTTGCGATGTGAGGCAAAGGATGGGTCTGGATTTTGAACATCCTCGAAGATCCTCATACACATGCCTTCATCAGTTTCTGGGTTGGGCAAAGAACAAAGTGGTAAGCAGGAGAGACTGGCAAACAGAACAAACCCTTTAACGCGGATACAAAAAATGTAATTTGATAATTATGCTTTCAGGCTGGATCCAAGGTCTGTCAATTAACAACTTATTAAGAGCGAAATAACAACTTAGGAAATATTCTTTTACACCCTGAGTTGATCAGGGTCACCCCATCTCTGTCATTCATACTCCTGCTGAGCAAGCTCTCCAAATATTGATCTAATAATTTTTGTCACAAGTGTGGGCCTTAATATGCAGGTTTGCTGATCCTGTATTAATGGGAATATAGCAGTGATTGTGAGAAACAACTTGCTGTTCGTGAAATAAGCCTTTGATCTCAGTCCTATTCATCTCACTGATTCTCTGCTTATTTCTGTTCATTCATTTAGCAGCAGCCTTCTGAGGCTCCAGGGAACCACGGGAATATACTGAAGTTCCCCTGATATGCAGAATCACATCACATTTACCTTTCAGCCACAGTGTAGCCTTGTTGATGAAACAGACAAACAAAAAAAATTGAAGGGTCTGACAAGACATAATTGCAATGTTCATATCACTGATTTACTGAGGGCATTGTAGGGTATTAGTTCTTTTTGTGTTTCAAAGGCATTATATCTTGACCAACTGTGAAAAACACAGCATCCAGAATATCCAAGAAATAGTTTAATGCAGCATGGTGGCACAAGAGCAAGTGCTTTCTCACTTTACTTTATATTTATACAGCATCTTTTGAAACCTAGGTTACAAAGTGCTTCACAATAAAAGTAATAAAGAAACATAGAAATGGGTAGGAATATAAAGTAGAATAAAACAGGATCAAGCAACACAGACAAAAAGAGAACAAAGACACAGTTGAAGAGCCAAGTGCTTAAAGTACATAAGTCACATTTTCACACACTGCAAGGTAACAATGGGAAAACATCTTTTATAGTTACCTTAGTCCACTGCCTCTATTTTCTCAAAGTGGACATTTCGTGACTTAAGCACTTTTTGCACTGGGGTCTTCAATTTAGGAGAATATAACTGCAAAAATAGCACTTCCAAGAACCACTGATTGCAAAGGAATAAAAGAGGGAGTCAAATGTTTTTTAAAAAGACCTGAGAATCAGACAATTGGATATCAGAAATAAGACTGCTCCACAGGTTTGGGGAAAAACAGCAAATGCAGTTTAAACTTAGCCCTTAGGGCATCCAGCTGCCCTTGGTCAGATGGCCAGAAAGAAACCTTGCGAAAATCTGAGATATATTCTGTGGCCTGACTATTTACTTCCTGGAAAGTAATAACAAGAATTTTAAGATGATTCTTGAAATTCATAGGCAGCCAATGCAGAGAATTGAGCATAGGAGTGATGTGCTCCCTAAGTTTGGTCTGAGTAAGAAGGTGGGCCCTGCATTTTGGACTAATTGAGTATATGTCACGGCTCCTTGACTGAGGCAAGTAAATAAAGCATTACAATTGTCCAACCAGGAAGGCACAAAAGCCTGGATAACTTTCTTGGCGTCTTGAAAAGACTGGATGTTGCTAATTTTGGCAACATTTCTACGCTGAAAAAAATATCACTGAGCATGTTTCTTGCTTTGCAAGGCAAATTTCAAATGAGGATCAAAAATAAGGCCCAGACTTTTTGAAAAAGACTTGAATCCAGTGTAGGAAGAGCTAGTTGTATAATTACAGAAATGTCATTAGGACCAATATCAAGAAGTTGTGTTTTTTCTTCACTAACTTCAAGAAATTTTTCAGACATCCAGTCTTTGATGGCAACAAAGCACTTATATAGATTGGTTAATATACTGAATTATGACATTTCACTGACAGGTGCAGGTATGTTTTGCCAGCATGAAAAAGGACAGATACATTGAACTCATGGATTATAAGACCCAGATGAAGTGCATACAATGAAAATAAAATTGGACCAAGAATAGATCCCTGGGGCACCTCACATGTAAGAGTCGCAGTTGAAGACAGCTTATCACCAATAAACGCAGAAAATATTCTATCCGATAAGTAAGACACAAACCATTTCAGAGTCATCCAAGACACTGTAACCCAGTTCCCAAGCCTATCAATCAAGATGGCATGATCAATTATATGAAAGGCTATGCTAAGATCCAACAAAACTAGAACAGAGACCTCACCAGACACATCAACCATTAGAATATCATATTAAGTACTTTCAAAAGAGCAGTCTCATTGCTATGCAACTACAAAAAACTAGAATGAGTCTTTAAAAAAACAATATTTGTATCAAATATATCTAACAACTGAACAAAGATTACTTTTTCAAGAACCTATGAAATTAAAGGCAGTTTAGAGATGGGTTCAGGAAGAGCGGAACACAAGCTAACTTTAAGTCATCTAAGAGGTCTAGGAGGGAAATAAACAACAACTCAAAGAACATGAGCGACAAATCGCCAAAGGACACAGATAAACAATTAAAACTATTCTTAAACACAACAGCAAGTCCTCCACCTCAGCCATGCAGCCTTGGGGGGTTTAAAGAAGTATAGCTTCGCGGACACAACTCAGTGAGCTGATTGCTCTCTTCAGGCATAAACTAAGATTATGATTAAGATCAAAAAGTCCAAATTCTGTAAATTTTTTTAACAAGAGGCTGAACACAGTCGAGCTTGAAGTGGTCTGGGGAACAACTAAAAATAAAAAAAATGTATTCCTTTTAGCCTGAAGACTGGGGCCAAGAGATCCTAGAACCCCTTTGTTAGGAGTTACATCATAAGGGCTCGTAGAGGAGTGCAGAATGCGAGTCAGTATCTGTTAATACTTTCAGAGAGATGGGTGTGAATTTACTTCATAGAACAGTTTTACACCTGGGAGGGGGCAAGTCCACACAAGTGGGAGGAAGTGAGATCGAGGCAATAATATCACTGATATTTTTAACAAAAATCTTAAAACTGTTTCAGAATCAGTAGTAGTTACAGGGGGTAACAGAAGGAACTCCATTGACAAGGCGATTAATTGTGGAGAAACAAAAATTGGATTAGGCTTATTGGCTGAAATTAGATCATTAAAATGAACAGCTCTCACAGCTTGAATGTGGCATTGAAAGACTTTATGAACTCTTTCAAGTGCAGATAATGAAACAGTAGTCTGGAATGTCTCCAGCTGCTCTCTGCTGCACTCCTGCATCCTCGCCTCAAATGGAGAATCTCATCATTCATCCAATGGGAGGAGTATATGGTAGTTTTAGACCTGATCTTAGAAAGAACAGTGTTACCTGAACATAAATCATGAAAACAGCTTGCCAAATCATTTACATGAAGCAAGGCCATTTCCTCAGCCACACACCCTCAGGGAGTTTAAAGAAATATAGCTTGGTGGGACTTAACTCAGTGAGCCAACAGCTCTCCCCAAGCTTAAGCTAAATTTCCATTAAGATCAAGTAGTCTAAATTGTGCGAAGTAATGACTTCATTTAAAATAAATGCCTTATGAAACAGAACTTTCTCCAGTGAAGAGGTGTAAAACTTCAGTTGCGCAGATAAATACCTCCAGATTTTAGAAATGGCTTTGTGGGCAGTCTGCAGCCAGGAAAATTCAAGCTCTCCGAGGCAACAGGGTAAAGTCAAACATGATCCAGGAAATGCTGCGAGACCACGTGTTTTAATTGCTTTGAGAGTCTGTTAGGAAAGAGGCAATAGTCAGGGACGAAGTACAAGGACAACAACCACATGTACAGCTTCTCCAGCTGTTCCCGAGAACCCCCTGTTACTCCAGCTGTACCAGAGAACCCCCTGTTACTCCAGCTGTACCAGAGAACCCCCTGTTACTCCAGCTGTACCAGAGAACCCCCTGTTACTCCAGCTGTACCAGAGAACTCCCTGTCACTCCAGCTGTACCAGAGAACCCCCTGTTACTCCAGCTGTACCAGAGAACCCTCTGTTACTCCAGCTGTACCAGAGAACCCCCTGTTACTCCAGCTGTACCGGAGAACCCCCTGTTACTCCAGCTGTACCAGAGCACCCCCTGTTACTCCAGCTGTACCAGAGCGCCCCCTGTTACTCCAGCTGTACCAGAGAACCCCCTGTTACTCCAGCTGTACCAAAGAACCCCCTGTTACTCCAGCTGTACCAGAGAACCCCCTGTTACTCCAGCTGTACCAGAGAACCCCCTGTTACTCCAGCTGTACCAGAGAACCCCAACTCAGTCAGTGCCTACAACTAAGGAATCGACAGATGTCTGGAGGAATCGACAACTGCAAAGGCAGTCGGAAAAGGTCGCTTTATAAATAAACCTCGTAAATCCAATCGAAGACATCCGTAACATCATATTGGACGTGCAGAAGTTTTCTCAGTCATAGAAATACTGGTCTGTACATTGCACACAATCTGATGCCAGATTCTGAAAGCCAGGGCAAAAATTAACAAGATCAGCAGTTTTCAGCTTTCTGTCTTATTCAGAAAAAATTTTATTGCCTTTCAAAAACTCTCATGAGCCAATGTTGCGATTCGCCAGTGCAAAAAACGGGGGCGACACTCCAATTTAAAATACCGCTCACATGAAAACCGTTTAAGATATTGAGCTGAAACTTGAGATTCCTTCGTTTGACACCCTAAAGTATTTTTAGAAAAAAAATTGGCCAAATCGGAGACGGACCCCCGGGAGCTCTGGGTCATTTTGTATGGAACCCTATAATAGACTTTTCTGATTTTTATTTATTTATTTTTTTCGTTAGATCACGAATATGGCTTTTAAATGAAATTCAACTGCAAGGCCAAATTCCAAGGTAGTTGTATGACTCAACTAAAGATACAGTAGTGTGCAGTGATGATTATACACTACCACTTTTGTCTGAAACGGGTCCTAATATATTACTTCTCTATAATTTCTGATGAAAATGTATTGAAAAATACAATTGTAGGCAATGAGGAAAAAAAAAAACAACAGTCCCACAAGTATATTGAGGTAAAAATATGAGTAATAAACAAAAACACTGAAAACATCAATTTTTTAATAACAATTGAAAGGTGTTGCAACGCTTGTATTCGCGTCTTTGCATTGACTTTGAATGTAATCTGCCTTGCGAAAAATTCGTTTCGCGTCCAGTGTGAAAGCGGCTTAATTCATTCAAAGGATGCTTATAATTTCTTGTGGTCATAATTTCAGATTGATTATTAGGGATTTTAGTTTCTGACACAGGTGACAGGACAGTGATTACTAACGTCAAAAGCAGAAACTCTAGGAGCGGGGTATTAGTGAGGTCAGCTAGGAAGTATGATATCATTTAATTTAACACTCAGAATGTTTTTGAAATTTTATGTGGTGGGTTTTTCTTTGAGCTGAAAAACATTGGGTTCCAGGCACTCTTCTGACCATTTTTTGAGCTGTCAGTGAGCCAGTTCAGGTTGATATCCTCCTAATTCGAAGGAGGCATAACACAGTGCCCAGAGCTTTGCCATGTTCTTCAAAGTATCAGAATGTGCTGGGGGGCGGGGCTGATACATATCAACAATGGTCACATGCATGACCCCACCGGGACGAAGGTCTAACACAAATGCACTGTAAACCCTGACAAGTGTGGTGAACTAAAATGTTTCGTGGAAACGGATTAGCGAAAAAAAAAAAAAAAAGTTTGCCAACTTAATGATCTCGTGTTCACAGCACTTAAGTACATGTAAAAAAATAACACCTTATTTTCTTTAAGTTCATTCCCCACAATGCAATTACAACCCCAATTCCGAAATAGTTGGGACAAAGTGTAAATTGTGAATGAATTCAAAATGCAATGACTTTCAGATCACATGAGCCAATATGTTATTTACAATAGAACATAGATAACATTTCAAATGCTGAAACTGAGACATTTTACATTTTCATCCACAAAATGAGCTCATTTCAAATTTTCTGGCTGCAACAGGTCTCAAAAAAGTTGGGACACAGGCAAAAAAAGGCTGAATAAGCAATTAATATATGAGAGAATCAGCTGAAAGAACATTTTTCAAGTAATTAAGTTAACTGGCATCAGGTGTGTAACATGATTGGCTATAAAAGGGATGTCTTAGAGAGGCTGAAGTAAAGATGGCCAGAGGCTCTCCAACCTGTGAAGGCTTGCGTAAAAAAATTGTGGAATACGTTAAAAACAATGTTCCTCAACGTCAAATTGCAAAGCCTTTGAAGGTCTCATCTTCGACAGTGCATAACATCATCAAAAGATTCAGAGAAACTGGAAAAATCTCTGCGCGTAAGGGACAAGACCGAAGACCTTTACTGGATGCCCGTGATCTTCGAGCCCTCAGACGCCACTGCATCACTCACTGGCATGATTTTGTCATTGACATTACTAAATGTGCCCTCGAATACTTCAAGAAACTACTGTCTGTAAACACAGTCTGCCGTGCCATCCACAGATGCCACCTACAACTCTATCATGCAAAAAGGAAGCCATTGTTGACCATGATCCAGAAGAGCCGCCGTGTTCTGTGGGTCAAGGCTCATTTAAAATGGACTGCAGCAAAGTGGCAAAGTGTCCTATGGTCAGACGAGTCCAAATTTGACATTCTTGTTGGAAATCATGGGCGTCGTGTCCTCCGGGCTAAAGAGGAGAAAGACCACCCCTCCTGTTATCAGCGTTCAGTTCAAAAGCCAGCATCTCTGATGGTATGGGGATGCATTAGTGCATATGGTGTGGGACACTTGCATGTTTTAAAAAGCACCATGAATGATGAAAGGGATATAAAGGTTTTAGAGCAACATATGCTCCCCTCCAGACAACATGTATTCCAGGGAAGACCTTGTGTATTTCAGCAGGACAATGCAAAACCACATACTGCAGCTATTACAACAGCATGGCTTCGTAGTAGAAGAGTCTGTGTGCTGAACTGGCTTGCCTGCAGTCCTGATCTTTCACCGATTGAGAACATTTGGCGCATAATTAAACGAAAAGTCTGTCAAAGGAGACCCAAAACTCTCCAGTAGCTGGAAGCTTGTATTAAACAAGAGTGGGATCAAATTCCAATGGCTAAACTCAAGAAACTTGTCTCCTCAATGCCCAGACGCCTCTACTCTGTGTTAAAAAAAGAAGAGGGGATGCTACACCATGGCAAACAGGCCCCTGTCCCAACTTTTTTGAGACCTGTAACAGCCATCAAATTTGAAATGAGCTCATTTTGTGGGTAAAATTGTAAAATTTCTCAGTTTCAACATTTGCTATGTTATCTGGGTTCTATTGTGAATAAAATACTGGCTGAAGTGATTTGAAAGTCATTGCGTTTTGATTTTATTCACAATTTACACTTTGTCCCAACTACTTCGGAATTGGGGTTGTAAGTTTGCCTACACAATGTTATTGAGGTAATTGGTTTCCACAAAACATTTGAGTTCACCACACTATCAGGGTTCATATGTCTTGAGTTCTGAGTACTAGATGATTTTGTGGACAGTGAAGCAGTATTTTACAAATATCAGAACCCTGCTTCCCTTGTCCATTTACATCTAAAATCAAGTCCATCGAAGGTAATGTCAATATTTGGGAACTTAGGAAAGAGCCATGTTTCAATCCAAAATGATGTCAGGGGAGGTTTTATGTATCAAAACATGAATGTAGTCTATTTTTGGGAGCAGGCTTTAGATATTTGAATGCAACTTCCTGGTCTCATTGAGCATTATAACCCTTAGAGTGCTGAATAATTTTTCAAAGAATTAAAAATGTAATTATCTTGAGCTGTTGAAAACGTATCACATGGCAACTTTTTGACAGAGCTCCCCAGCGAGAGCTCTATTAAACAAGTTGCCATATGATAGGTTTTCAACAGCATCTAATTTTGATATCTTCCATCATTGGGCAACTATAGTTGCCTATAGCGCTCTAAGGGTTAAAGTCTTTAATGTCTTGACTGTAACATGCTTCTTATAAGTAACAAATAAAGAACAAGGGAGCACTATGGACATTAGAGGATAATTTCAGTTTTGGAAGGAGACATGTTTAACGTCATTGTAACCTTTTCTGGATGACGAAGCACAAATTTGTCTCAATCATTTCAACTGTAGCCATTTTCATTTAAAATTATCATAGTTTTGCAAAAATCTGTGTGAATATGATTGCGACGTAGCTTTCACCTAAACTTACTGCTGTTTTCCCCCAGTCCCCTTCACACTGATGATAGTGCATGTAATTTTGACATCAGAAAGTTGTATCCAATTCCAGACATTTTGTTTGGGTCATATCAGCGCCGAGGTAAACCCTTTCTTTACCTGCACAATGTCAGTGGCTGTTTAAGAAAGTGCTTCATGCGTACTCATCTGTTGTTGTGTTTGAGCTTTTCATTCGGCAGTTTGGACTAAGCTAGTAATATTGTGGACTGATTGTAAGTCAGAGGACGGACAAAGCAGCAACCTTCAACATAAAATAGCTGCCGCCCAAAGTGCAATCTTTGGAGTCTGGCTGCTTATTTGCACCTGTGGTTGTAAGTTATTGACTTCTTAGCCAAATAGCAATATATTTTAATAAACTGCATTTTTTCTTCCCAAATAGATCTACTTTAACATTAGTTGCCTTGTAACCGCAACCACTGGAAATTAAACAACAACTGCAGCCAGAAGTTGAGTCTGGGACCAGTTGGCCTGAATTGGACACAGTGTCCACAATGGGACACCATTTTGTTCGGTCAACTTCTACGCCAAGCGAGATGGCCCTATTGGTAAATTACAGGAATGTCTGCACAATTGACTGATTGTAGATAGAATTGTTTGGAGTTGGAGAATCTCTGGGGTTGATAGAGGGTCCTAGCTCATCATGAACATCAGCATTGAAGCAAAGGGAATTTGGTGGACTAATGTCTAGGACTGTGAGGATAACAGTAGTGATGGACCAGGGGTGCAGCTACCCATTTTTTGGGGGATATGCAAAGGCAACAACAGCGCCCCCCCCCAACACCTACACCCACTGTTCTCTACTCAGCTTTTCAATGACCGGGCGGTAGCTGGCATTCTTTTGCGAGCGGGTGCTGCATGTTTCATTTTGTTGAGCAGTGGGGGGGGGGGGCGCTGGGGGGGCGCTGGGGGAGTCGCGGGGGGATGAGAGATGCGTTTTATTTCGTTGATATTGCGCACTCAATCGCGCGTCTTCCAGTACTCTCTAAATTCTATAATCTTGTAAATATCATAATCCTGTATCTTCATCTGCTTGCGGCCAAATGTTTTGGCGCCCCCCCTCGCGTAGCGCCCCTATGCACTGCATAGATAGCATACCCACTTTTTATGCCACTGTGGAGGACCTGCGCAAAGCCACTGCACATCATGGGAATGTTTTGACTGCCTGTTAGCGGAGCACTAAGGTGGGCGACTGAGGAGGAATGTTTGTTGACAGTAGCTTTACCCTCGTCCACAGTGTGGGATGGGGCTGAATACATAGATGTGACCCACGGGTCTTCTCAGGGAGCAGATCGAGTGCACATTTTCCGCTTCCAAAACCTAACAAAGCTACAGATGTCATTCATGCCTATGCAAACAATGACCTCAGTAATGTCTGGTTCATTTGTGGGGGTCTCAGTAAAGTTGTCCTTAATATTGCAGACAGCGACACCAGGGACACAATAAGTTGTGATTGAGTTTGTTCTGACACTCATAATGATGGAATCACCTATGACCAGAGTTGAGACCTGGTGTGGGTGTTGTTTTGTGTGCTGGGACCTGGTTATCCTGGAGGCAGAGTGCTGGTGTAGTGGAACCTGATGCTGCTGGATGAGTTGCTGCAATCCCTGGACCAGAGCCTTTGCAAAAACAACATGATCTTGCGGATGGTGACTCTGGACTGGCCCTGGATTCCCCGTTAACAGCGGACAGGTGTTGATTTATCTTCCCTGGCACCTCAAACCTGTAATCCAGGAATATAGACCCTAGAGGTGGAGTGTGGGTGGAGTTCCAACCTTTCCTCCTGACAGCCCAGATGACTACGCAGGGTTCCAGAGAAGTGGGTGTGGAACAGATACGCGCCTGAGGTTTGGCTTCAAACATGGAGCAGGGATCTTTTTTATGCGCTGATCTTGTGATCAGCAGCTCTGATTTTGTGATTACTGAGAGATCAGGCCAGGGAAGCCTGGTGCTATTGTCAGGAATGCTGGAGGCTTCAGTGACGAGAAAATCGATTCTCTTGGATTTAATAGAGCTTGGAGATCTGGGCTTTGAGTTTGACGATTCTTTGACGCAGCTTAAGGCATCCAGAACAGTCTAGAGGAGAGGTGAGCGGCAGCATTGCAATAAAATGTAACTGTAGGCACAGTTAAATGTGTCTGTGCCTCTTAGACAGAGAACGGCAGCACAGATGTAGTTTCCCCAGGGAGGACAGTCGGCAGCCTCAGTGAGATCAAATCAATGCAAAAATCCATGCTCGTTTCAAATAGTCCATAAATAGTCCATACGGGCAAACTATAAAATGGAGAAAATGATCCATTGGTCATGAGGAGTTATGAACTTCTTAACATTCTGCCCTTTTTTTTTGGCTAATTTCCACCCAAACTTGCTTACTGTTCTTCAATGACTTTGACCACAGGTGTAATCGTGGTCTCCTTTATAAGGTGACACTCAGTAGATTTCTTTCCAATAGAATTTCTGAGAATGTTACCCAAACTGAGTAACAACACTGGAAATGTACGTTTTTGTTCTGTGAGGAAAAGATTATGTGTTCTCCTCTGGCCCAGTGGTGCTGTTATTATGCCTCATCAGCCTAGAAAAATAATACAGCCTCAGCCAGACACCTGACCAACTGCATTTTCAAATATCATGATACTGTGTTCAAAATTTATATTTTGTTAATCTTCTCTTGGTAATTTTACAAACAATTTTGGAGACATTGGAAATTTTCTAGTATTCCACATCACAGTCAAGCTCTGATTAATAAGTTTTTTTACAATTACCTTCTTTTTGGCCGTTTGGTCGTTTCCCCCATCAGCAGCTGAATTTTCACTCTGATATACTCTTCCTATCCCCAGCACTGGTGAGCAGTTGTATAGGCGTAATAAAGCCGCTTCCAAAACTTTTTTTGCTTCATTGGCAAAACCACCCTTATCAGAAACCATTGAAGCAGTTCCTCCGCGAAAAAATGCATCCCTTGGCTACCAGGTGCATCGGTCTTTTGGAGGTCCCAGGCCATTGGCAATCCATATAAACTAAAAGGAGTTGATTTTCCTGATATACTGGAGTCAGGGCTGATAGGCTAAAACACTGTTTGGGTAATTCAGCACATTACGGCCAACAGAAGTACGTATTCTGCGCCTAAATGTCTATTAAACACAATATAGGCTACTTCATCATTATTGAAAAAAAAAGGTTAATCATAGTGAAATTCACTAATCCGCAGTAGTAGTATTTCTATGTCACAGTAGTTTTAGCGATGTTTTTCCAAATTTGATTGTTTTGTGGATTAAAAATGAACAAGTCCTAATCACTGGACTGCTCCTGAGGTATAAACATTGATATCCACGTATTTTGACAAGCCTGTCATCCACCAAAATACGCCCCCAAAGGTCGTTTGCACAAGCAGCTTATTACGACCTAAAGTTACGTTGAAGAGTTAAGCGACCTCTAGCGGCCTTTAAATAATGACAATTTGGTTTCCATCGTCAGGGTCGCTGTCACTAAATTCCTTACCATAATCCTAACTTTAAATCTAACTCCAACCCTAACCCTAGCTCTAACTCTAAATGTAACTCTAACTCTAACTGTAACACTAACTTCCTGCGGCCAGTAGGGGGCGCTAATTTTCAAAACGCTTTCTTGGGTCATAAGTAAGGGTAAACGATCTATTTGGGCGTAAGGTTGGAGGATAAGTTGATTTTGACAGATCTGAACAATGGTATACTATCAAACCTATGGGACTGCATTTTCAGACTGTGGGTTGTTTTCAAACAATTCGAAACAGTATTATTTCTGTACTTGCATCATAAAATTACTTCTGCAGTTAGAATTCTGAGTCCTCACACTTTCATACAGTGTGTAGTTCTCCAGCGTAGCACAATATTTGAAGGTATAAAAATGCAATTATGTCTAGCGGCCCATCCTCTAGCCAAAGCCCGATAAAGGGTTAAGATGTTAGCAAAAAAAGCAAGCAGCACAACAAACAAACCTCACCGAAATGCTCTATAATGGCTAAGTTAATCGCATGACAATCACTTTTGTCTCATGTTGCTTTCTATAATTTATTGTGTTTTATTGCCTGTTGCCTTTGTATTTGTCTCAACTGTTTCTCATTCCTTCAGTGCTACTCTCTACACCTGATTCTCATTGTCTCCTTGTCACCTCTGCATACTTCAGCCTGTCTTTGTTTTATGTTCATTGCCGGATCGTTTTGTGGCTGATTTGTGCTTAACCTTGTCTTTCCAGCCTTTTCTCCACTTCCTGCTTCCTTCATCCTGTGCTCCTCAATCCCAATCTCCAGTGTGGCCCGCTTTCCTCACCCTGCCGTGCCCTGTTCCCTCTCCACCCTCACCAATCTCCTCTCCCACCCCTCCCCGGATTGATCTACTGATTCTGACCTCTGCCCCCTTAGTCATTTTTATCCTGCCCGGCCTGCCGGCCTGCTTGGAAAAAATGCGGACCTTCTCTGAGATATAGGCTATGTCTAATTAAGAATATGCAATAGTTAATTTGCTGGAAAACAAACCTGACAACAAAAGGGAAAATAGCACTAACTGCGAAAATTTACATGCAATGCACCAGATCAGGTTGCATTCTGATTTACTTTCTTGCAAAGGAAAACAATCCATCACATTTAATTATTATATTCCAGTATCGAGTGAATCACGGTCTGCCAGCTTAGCAATGTGCTTTAGTCATTCAATAATTCCGAAAAAGAAGGAATAAATTCACATGTGAAATGTATGCCCCATAACATTGTCGATAAAAGGTTTGCGCATTGGATTCAGAGTATTTGGAGGGAAACTCGCGTAAAAAGAAGGTCACGCCAGCAAAACAATTTCCCCTCACACTAGTCTGCAGGAGCGCATACATTCTCCACATACATAAATCTCACGTTTCCGCGCTCGATGGCAACGTGCAACACTGTAGCCTAACAGCCCTGAAGCCGAGCTGTCTGTTTGTGTAATTTAAGAGCCTCGATTCCCAGCGCTCGTCACAGCCACTGCATCCCTTTGCATACAAATAAAGTGTGGACTGAAACACAGGAAAGGCAGAGGAGAGGCACAAGAGCACTCGAGCAGGCCGTGTGCCGCGCGCGATGTCCCAGGTTTTGTTTCTGCTTTTCTTCGTCGCGGCGCCGTTCAGCCCTTCTCAGGAATCCTAATGTACAGTATCAACAATGACAGATAGTTTTTTTTTTTTTTTTTCATTGCGGACCCAGGATGCAAGAAATACAATGAAAACAGTGAATACGTGATTTAATAAAACGACATCGTTTAAATAGATAGACGGAATTACTCTAATCGAAACTGGATTATTTCATGAGAATTTTGGGGGCAAAGGATGTAGGTTTCTCGTCACATTGAGGCTGTGGGCTGTGTTCTGGAATGTTACTACATCAATTTACCGAAAATTATGCTTTCTTTTCTCGAAAAATGGATGCGATGGCAATAATACCTTGGAAGGAACTAATGCTTAGTCTCCATCCGGTGTCTTTATTCTGAACTACGTCCGAAGTCCCACTCAATGTCAAAGTGCTAAATTACTATTCAGCAAACCGGGAACAGAAATCTTTCCTCTCGAAACAAACATACGTCACGGAGTAGAATTGGAAATGCATGGAAATTCATTTTTCCTCCCGTATTAGTATGTTTCAATTGCTTGTAAGCAGATCTGCAATTGCACCAGGATGGAGAGATCTCGGCGCTGGAGATGACGCAAATGACCCAGCTCCACCAAAAAGTGTTTCAAGACGAACATGGCGGCAACTTAAGACAGGACCAAGATGACTGTGGATATCGAAAGAAGCGATTCAAGGCAGTCTGCCCGGATACAGAACAGAAAATCACCTGGCTAAAACAATAAGACTCCGCGTTTTTCTCGCTGGACTCCAGTACTGGCGGCTTGTCGCTGGTTTACCGTAGCTGGTCAACGGGAGGCAGAGCGCTCAGCCCAGGAGAGAGGGAGAGAGAGGCATGTTGTCACAGAGAAATAGGTTTCTTCTCCGGAGAGCCATGGAGAACGCGGATATGACAATGCATGGCTTAATCTCTTTGGACGTTCTTATTGAATGGGAATAGGACATCGCCGTGGAGAGAAACCAGGATCATTATAATATAACGTTTAAGAGGGAAATAACATAGACAATCCCTAAGTCAATGAATATTGTGGCAAAGGAGCCCTCACGGTGGAGACGGCCGGTGTTGCGCTTTCCCAAAATATGACCAGGGGCGCTTGGATGTGTCGGCAGCAAGATGACGGCTTAAAAATCTGGTTTGCACCCCGGGAGAACGAAAAACCATTTACTGATCCAGAAAGGGCCCAGAAATGGCGACTGTCCTTAGCATCCCTCTTGTTTTTAACCGTTCTGCTATCTGAACACTTGTGGTTGTGCGCCGAAGCTAAACTGACACGGACTCGAGAGAAGCGCCCTGACAAGTCAGCATTCACGGACACGGGCGATTACCAAACCGTTAACCACATATTTTCACACAACCTTCATTCAACACACAGCAACCTCACGAAAAAAGGAAATGATATTTTTATAGGAAATTCTACCAAACGTTTGTGGCGCTTAGGAACTTGTCATCCCGATAGTTTATCCAAAAACTGCTATACTTTTGACGACGCTGAACCTGTGTGCAGGGGCCTTTCCGAAACGCAGGGGACGCAGTCTGTGGATTTGAATTTAAGCGATTTTTACCTTTCTTTTTGTAGTACCTATTCTCTTTTGGATTTGTTTTACGGGCTGTCGAGTCCGGACAATTTGAACTGTAGTCTTGACATAATTATGGATGGTAATTTAGAAGACTGCAGTCGGTGCGTCCAGGCGTACCAGCGCTATGACCAGCACGCTCAGGAGAGATATGAAGAGTTTGAGGTTATGATTCAGAAATATGAAACGGATGTGTATTCGGTGCGGACATGCATGGAAGAGTGTAAGGTAGGACAAAATGTTTCATGTTTTCCTGCTCTTATTTTCTCAGTGAATGGGTACTGAGAGTTCGATCTGTCAGTCGTCATGGTAACTGATTAGGCTAATTACAGGTGGATGTCTCGCGGTAAACAAGAATGTAGTTTGATATGTTTTTTGCCTTTGCGTGTGTGCTGGCGCTTGCGGTGAGGTAGAGGGCCCACTGAATGTACTGTGTCGGGATTTAGTGAGTAAACTGTAGTACTGGAGGCGGCGTGTGTCTGTTGGCTGGTGTGTGCGTGTGTTTGGGGGGGGGGTTAGCATGTAATATGCTTATGCTTATTGGAAATCGCGTTCCTTGTTTCTTTTCATTCTTCGCCTCGTTTTGCGGAAAACGGAACGGTAGATCATTTGGCCCTGCCAAATGAAATGCGATGTGCAGTAACGCTGTATGGGGCTCATAATGTGCACCAATATATTTTCATATATGGGAGAACTGTATTGATGATTTATCATTCAGCAGATGCTTGCATGCTTCCACGTTCTCTGATTTCTGGAGTGGGTGGGCGGAGGGGTGGGTGAGGGATATTCCCCGAACTCAGACGGGTTTACAATGAAGCGTGCGCACTTGGCGGCCTCCTCTCACAACCCATGCTGTGTAATAGCGACGCCGCATTTGATGGGATGTTGGATGCAGAAATCTTTCTTAGTGCATCAGCGATTTGCTTACAAAACATGTTTTCGTTTCTTCCTTCTTGTCGTTGTCTTGTTCGTAGTCAGCCGATATATGGGGCTGATGGGGCCACAGTTGATCTTTCAACAATAACCGACATGACAGCGGATGTGAAAATTGGAACGGTGCATGTGGGCAACAGTATTGGTCCGACTGAATGACGACCGGTGTGCGTGACCGGCTCTTGACATCCTGCAAAAGCCTGCATCTTTCAAGGCCATCAGTAATATGTAATCACACACTTGACTGACCCCCGGTGACTAGTTTAATTTTAATGTTCTGTTGTGGAAACATGATGCTTCAAAAATCTAAAATATAATGATGTATTATTTTTTAATTTTTTTTATTTTTTGCAATAAAGAAGAGAAGGTGTGGACGCGCTCGCGCACCTGATGTTCCATCTTTGGTGCTGGGGGTTTCCAAGAGATTCAGCCTCGCGCAGCCTTAAGTAGGATTAAGTTTGTGCGCTGTCCATGGTTCTGAAACCAGGCAGTGCAGGCCGCGTGCCTGATCGAGGAGCCATACTATATAATGAATGCAAAACCATCTTGCAGATTACCCACGCAGTTCTATTCAACATTCTGGAGACAGACAAAAGTAATAGTATGAATCTGCGGGCAACCGCTTTCCACGTCAGCGTGCTTTTCAAAGACCGACCATCACAGCTTAAAGTCACGCAGAAAAACAACCTAATTTAAATCATTTCATATAGCTATGGATGGGTTTTATGTTTTTTTTTTTGATGGTATACTCTTTGCCTTCTCACTCTCTGTTGAGTGATTCACAAGGCATGTGACACAGTACTGCATAGATTATTCTGATAGCTTTACAAATGGGTACCATGTAAAAAGTGATAGATTTCTGTGGCACCGGAGAATCACAAAACCATCTGAATAAAGTAAGCAAATAGAAAGCAGGTGTACACACTCCAAACAGTATTACTCACTTTAAAGTGATGGTCCCAGGAAAAATGTGAACTTAACAGTTCAACAATATAGTAATAAAGTAATTGAAACTAGAGAAAGTGACTGGTCTCATGGTCTGCGGTGCCTGAAGTCCATGTTTGAAGCGATTGTGACCAACATGTGTGGGGTATGTTTGTGCTGATCAAGATATGGTTTAATAGTGCACTGGGTCTTCTGTAAATGACTCAGTGCCTCACTGGCAGGTTTAGGGTCATGTCACGTCTTCATTTTACAGGAGGTCACAGAGAGCAAATAGGGTCTCGCTCTTTTCAAGATCAATTTATGGGTGCTGTGCCTGTTCGCACTGGCTTCTCCACTGTTCCCTCCGCAGCTCTCCGATCAAATTAAAATATCAGCTCATTGGGGGCGGCAGGGTAGCCTAGCGGAAGGTTGATTGGCTGGTAATAGAAGACTTCCTGGCTCAGGCCCATAGTGGGACTTGGGATTTTGACCTGATCTGGGCAGATGAAGTTGTAAAGGACTCTGCTCCTGGGTCCTTGAGCTAAATCTTCGACCACAAAACTGCTTCAGGGGCTTTAGCCCACGGTTTTCTCTCTGTCCCTCCTCACTTGCAACTGTTCTATCCGGCATTTTCCCCAGTGTGTCTTTGAAAAAAAAAAAATGTGCTCAATTGAACCTTCCTGGTTGAGGGTAAATAAAAATTACATCATGACTCAAAAATTTGATGCTAGACATTATTTTACGCCCTACCTGAAGTGCTTATTGGCTTCAGAGCAGATGCACATAACCTCTGTAAGTTCTGTTGCAAGTCAGGTTGCAGTCAAAGAACGTTATTTACTGGAACAAGTGTGCATATACGCATATACAGCGGGGGAGGTACGGTGGTGTGTTGCTGCAGTTTGTTGCAAGAAGGTTGTGAGTTTGAATCTGGCCTGGAACTGTTCTGTGTGTAGTTTGTATGTTCTTCCAGTGTTCACTGGGGTTCTCCTCCTGTAGATCACTCACCGTCCTGAGAACGTGCGTGTGAGATGAATCAGAGACTCCAAACTATCTAAAGGTGCGGCTATCCTGGGGTGCGTTTTCCAAAAGCATGGTTGCTAACTCAGTTAACAACTCTCATAGTTGCTCCATTCACAGTCAGTGGTTCCAACAATGTGAGTTAGCATCCATGCTTTAGGGAAACGCATTCCTGGGTGTATTTCTGCCTATCGCCCACTGTATGCTGGGGCAAGCTCCCGGCCCCCCTCCCCCAACCCCACCCAGCAAAGAGCAAGTTTGAGAATGAATGGATGGAGGGACATGCAGTATGTAACTGCTTCACAGCTGAGATCCAATGATTAATCTGCTTTTAAAATACCAGACTGAATGTACCTCCATTATTGTCTTTTGTGCCAGTATAATTGCTTTTTGAAACCCTGCCTGTGTCTCGTATCCATTTTGGAGTGCAAGGGAAACACTTCTGGAACTGTAACCTTGAAGTAATGCTGAATTATAAGGACACCAGCATGCACAGGTGAAAGGCGAGCGGATGGAAAACAATTCTGCCAGTCATGCGCTGAATACTGACAGGGCTGCTGTCTGGTGAATAACTGCGTGCGGTGTTCGGCGAGCCGGAAGGAGTCGGTAGGGTGTCGTTGCGTCTGGATTCCTGTTTGGGCCCTCTGAGCCAAAAACGTTTGCTTCTTCCTTGTTCCCATGACAACAGGCAGGTTTCCCGCCGAGTTTAGCGGAGGAAGGCAGATGTGCTAGGGTGTGCAGCGGCGCCACCCTGGGCCTGTAAAAACTGATGGCCTTGACGTCAGCTAGAATGCATCGACTAATGTTACGGAGTGTGTAGGTTCTGGATGCAATACACACAATACTAACTGCCTTCCCCATTGGAGGGGCTCTATCTGATCTTCTGCTCTGTGCTTGACTGCTTTTTGCCTGACATGCACTTCCTGTTTTGTGCAAGTGGAGAGTCATTGGAGTTCTTTAGAGTTTGGAGGAAGAGTTTCAGTGGCTTTTAGGGGTTTGGCTCATATTAACTCATGTTTTAAAGCTCAAAACATTGTGGTCAAATGATTTGTTCTCAAGGTAAAATGTTTGTTGGCGTTGAGGGGAGAAAGAAGCTTTCCCTCAATTTTTTTTTTCAGTCTTAGCAACTTGATCGCTATATAGCCAAGTTTGGTACTTAAGCTGTTCACATAAAAGTGACAGAGGGTTTTCTTTTTGAGGATTTTCATCCTTTCAGGACTAAACAAATACGAAAATAAATGTGTAATAGATAAGTAAGCTGTAACCCATACATAAAAGTGTATGAATAATATTTTCAAGGTATTTTTGTTCTCTTCTAGTCATTGAAATATGGTCAATACCAGATAACTGATTACAACCTGGATTGTTTATGTACTTGGGCACTGCTTTCAGGTTGTTTTAATTATTATCCCCTTAAAGTCGATGTTTTCGTATTTTTATCACTTATGTCTAGTGTTATACATCAGCTATATGCCAGTTTCGGAGTTTCTGTGATGGTTATTTAAATGAATGATTGAAAACAGGTCATAACCAATCATTATTTTTAAGGGATGGGTTTGAGCTACCGCCATTGCCAGTTCACCAGCCGCCACTGTTGCGAGTGTATACCTTTTGTGCGTCCAAATAAAAATGCTTTCTTGAATTGTTAAGTCCCTCCCCGAAGTCTATACACTCTGCCAGTTACCGACCGGCGAGCTTGATAGGAACCAAGCTTTCTGGCAGCTATTTGTCTTTGTTGTTTTTTTGGTTGTGCAAACTACCACAATGTTTTCCCTTTTCCTCTAAAGGCTTGGAAAAGTTCCAGTGAAGGGGCTCGCAGGGTGTGGATGAGAGCAGTGGTACATCAAACTCACTGCCACTGTGATTCTACGGGTGTGATTAAGCAGTTGGTCAGGGAACACGCTTGGAATGTTAATTCACACGAAAATACGAGACCAATGTACGCGTTATTAAAACATTAAAACATAAGTTAAGATTAAAGAAACAATGCAGTTTTCCATGTTAGAAAATTTCTAAGGTATTTAGGCAAAATTACAGTTCATAATGCTTCACTCACAACCTGCCGTCCGTAGTTTAGGACACGCATGCGTTGCAGAATTTGGTAGCTTGCAGCCAAGCCGCAGGGTTGCGGTGAACACGGGGGAAAGTTTGGGAAAGAGTATGGGCAAAGCACTTGTCAAGTACTGGTTGCACGCCTTGACTTGCTCGAGGTGTGGGAAAAATTGCACCGTTAGCCCATGGAAAGCGTATGTCTGATGAACGTTATCAGTGCATCTACAGTGAGTGTGGAGTGCGTGTGACTTACATTTAACCAGTTTAGCCAGGATTATGGGCTGCACTTGTGACAATTGTGATGAGCACGTGACAATCACTCATGACTTGTATATGACGCTACACGATCAGTTCCTTGGTTCCTCCCCAATATATATACCCAGAGTCTTGCCCCTTGTGTCGAGTGCGGGTGGTGTGCACTGCTTGCACGCCACACATAGGGGTAGAAAGTGAGATGTACTTCTGTCTTGGGGGCTGCATAAATAACAAGTGTGGAGTGCTTGTGTAGTACTTCTGAGGCACGTCACTCGTAAAATGACCGTGCGTCACTCGTGCGTCTTACTGTCATCGCAAAGCCCCAACTAGCCGTGCTGCTGACTTAGTTCAGGCATACAAAAGGAATGCGGGTCCACTACGTAGTGTCTGCATTCTTGATTTTTCGCTAGGTATTGTATTTGTATTGTATTGTATTTCCCTTTTGCTTATTGACCTGTACAGCACTTAGGTCAATCTCGGTTGTTTTAAATGTGCTTTATAAATAAAGCATTGAGTTGAGTTGAGTTATTGGTGGTTCAAACATATTAATTGGGCTGTACCAGACTTCAAACAGGTTTAGACCTTCAATAAGAATATACCACTCCATTTCTTTCATTTTTAGCCTGCTTGGCCTCTAGGCCAATCGGGCTTATGCTGGGGTTGAATGCCTTTATGGTGGTCTGTCGTCCGTCTGTGCATCCATAAACTTTTTGCCTTGTCAGGGCTCTTGCGCCTTCAGTTTTTCACAGATCCTTTTCATATTTTATATTATCATATTTTATATAACCATCCCCCGATCTTATTGGCTGTGCAAATTGCCCCCTCCCTCCCCACCTCAACACCCAGGACTCCCTTGAAAAAGAGATTTCAATCTCAACGGGACTTCCCTGGATAAATAAGGGTTAAATAAATAAAATAAAAAATATGCCTGTGATAAAAAATTTTCGATTTTGGCCATGTTTGGCCGAGCAGGCGCAGTGGCTTTGCCACTATTTTTTTTTTTTTCGGTTCAGCGGCACACTAAATTATTATATAAACCCACATACTATAGAGGTAATCATACCAATATCGCAGCCCACCACGGAGCGTCTTTCCCAACGGGCCGCTGACAGGGCAGTCAGCTTAACAGTCAGCCACAGTAGACGGGAGTAGAGAACGCTGTACCACCGTCTGGTTGAATAGTTAGCGGACTAACAGTCATGACCAGAGCAGACGGCGCAGGAGCAGCTAACAGACTGCCGTCACACTGCCCTCCATTTCTATCACCCCTCTCTGCTTCCATCCCAGTTCATTTTTGTGGTTTTTGCTCCTTTTGAGTCTTGGTCAGTGAAGTTTACAGCCAGTTATGCTCCATTGCTCCTTGTACATTAACACAGCTAAGAAATAAACGTGTGTTGATTCGACTGACTAAATGCAAGTTGTTAAGGGGCTACTAAGTTGCTGCTCTGGTGACAAGGAACGGCAGGCTGATGCGGAATGGCCGGCGGCACCTTTGCTGGCCTGTTTGGAGCTGACCAATCAGGGCAGATAGGCTCTTTGGAAAAGGAGCAGCCTTCTCAGCTTCCTGTTTTCAGGGGAAATACGCTAATATGCGGAAGCAATTGGCAACCCGCTGGTTGTTTCATGCCGACTTTAAAGAGAAACATTAGCTCAACTGGTAACGGCTTTTATTCCTCTCTGGTTTTTCTTGGTTACCTCCGCTGTTCACAGCTAACTAGGAACCACTGGCATATTTAAGTCGAGATCTTAAGCTTAGCTAGCTGGAGACGCGACTTGTTTATTCGTTCTCATCTATCGAAGGTTTGCTCGTGATAAGTTATCCTGTGATAATTGGATTTCTCACTAGGATTTAGTTGCATTTTGTGCAGAGAATAGAACATACACAGCACATGGGCCTGATATAAAAATCAAGTTAGGCATTTGTTAGTAAAAAATTAAATCTACTCTTATTTGTTAGATCATTGTTATTAACATGGGCTTATCAGTTAAATCCCTGTTAAAAAGAGGCTTTTTTCGACTGCTACTCAAATCTTCACGGCTAATAAATTTTGGTCTTTCTGTTTCTGTATTGGAAGTAGAAATTTTTATTGTTATTTAAGGATAAGTAGGACAAGAGGCGTAGGTTAAAATATACGGGGAAAACTGTGTGACAGTTGCAGGATAAATATATGCACAAAACTATGTGACAGTTGCAGGATGATTGCGCTGCTGGGACAGAATTTTCAGAGTGAGTTTGTCTGTCAATGCTCTTTGAGAATTTAAAACAAGCTTGCAGGGAGGTTAGACTATTATTTAAGTTGAATTCAATTACCCTGCTATTAACTGTAAAATGGTAGAAGGACTGGGAAAAGGTGGGGATGAATTAAGCTATAAATTATATTATTTGTTGCCGTGTCATACGAGGGGGAAAGCAATTTTAGATTTAGTTGGTACAGTCCTGATGTTCGGTGCTTGTTTGCAAGTCATGGGGTGGAAAAGTGTGCGACCAAAGATCCCAACTTGATAATTGGAATCAGATGGTTGTAATCCAATTAAATTTCACATTCTTGGCCATTCTTTGGTGGAGCTGTGAAGAGCGAATTGAAGCTCATTGGGCCCACCTGTGTAAAGTACTATGTAGTGAACTGCCTTCTCCTAATTGTAGGGTTGGGGTCTGCATTACCTGGGCTCTGTATTCTCTCTGGTTTCTTGTTTTGGTTTGTCTTCAGTTATTTTATGTCCTTAGTTTGATAAATTACTTTTCACGTATATTTCCTTGTGTGATCTCTTTTCTTTTTTTTGTTAAGGCCTGGGGCCGTAACATTGTGCTATGCAATGACGCGGGGTCATTAGGGACTAGTGATCATTCCACTGTTAGTTTTAATGTATCTTGTAAAATGAAAAGGGTCTTCATGAAAACTGAAATTTTTCATTTTAGGCGCAAGAACTCAACAAGATGCGTACTCATGTAAGTATGATAGATTGGATGGAACTCCTTCATTGCAAGACTGTGAATGGAAATGTGGGGAAGATTCAGTGGGGTTATATTTGATGCACAGGGTAAAATCATTTTAAAGTTTTGAAAGTTGGGTGGAAATGCTGACTCCAAAGTGGATGGCTACAGCTATTCACAAGAGTGTGAGGGGAAAAGAATATTCTTCAGAAGACATACATAAATGAGAGTAATGAGAATAATATGGCTGAATATTGTAAAATGCATGTGAAGGTTGAAAAGTCGCTGAGCACAGCTTCATGATTCTTTTGAAAGGAACATTTCAGAAGATGTTAAGACTAATTCTGAAGGTTTTTTCAATATTGTACTAGAAAAATGAAAGTTACAGAGGAGTTTAAGTATTAAGAATAAAGATGGATCATTGCTATATGAGAATATAGATATAATATGGATATTGCAGATGCCTTAAGTCCGTGTTTCCCCGAACCTCTCCTGGCGTACCCCTTGTCCTGCATGTTTTAGATCTCTCCCTGCTCCAGCACAGGTGATTCAAATGATCAGGTCATTATCAGCCCCAGAAAGCTGATTGATAATTAGCGAATCACTTGAATCACCTGTGTTGGAGCAGGGAGAGATCTAAAACATTAAGGGCAAGTGGTACTCCAGGAGAAGTTTTGGAAACACTGCCTTAAGTAGTTGTCTTGTTGAGTATTTTACCAGGGAGCATATTTCTAATGAGCAGATTTATACATTGTGATAGGCCAGAAGGCATTTTCAAAGCCGGAGAATTTTTTTTTAGCAGAAATTGAGATTGGGGGTAATGAAATACTAGGGAAACTGCATGTAGACAAAAAAAAGATGGCAGGCCCTGATGGCATATACCTAAGGGCATTCAGAGAGCTTGGTGAGATCATCTCAAAATCACTGAAGGATATTTCTAGGTGGTCTTTACAAACTGAAACTTGGGGCTCAGGAGGTTGGCCGTTTGATTCCCTGGCTCTCTGTGTCCATTTCTTGAACAAAATACTGAACCGCAGGACCAATACCTTGCGCTTCATAGATGCAGTCCATTTACCATTTGGCAGATGACTGGAAGCAAGGCAATAACAATGTATAAGAAATGGGACCTTAGCCAGGAAACTACAGGCCTGTCAGTTTATCTTGTGCTGCGTGTAAAATGCTGGAATCTATCTTTGTAATTATTTCTTGTAAGTAACAGCACACTGAGGGACAGCCAACGTGGTTTCCATGAAGAAATTCCTAACAAACCCACTGGAATTCTTTCAGACCAGTAAAACTTATGAACATACTACAATTTGAGACGTCTCTGGCTGTCTGTATATCTTCATATTTTCTTGACAACAGTTCATCGGATTGACTTCTAACTTGATGGACACATTGAGTTAGGAGCTCCGGAAGTGACTGGTCGAGTGTGATGTTGCTCGGTTGCGTAGTTCTCAATATCCATGAGATAGCTGCATGCAGCAGTGCAGCACAAGCAGCAAGACCTGAGGTCAAGCAATTGGCCAGTTCTGAACAGGAACATTGTCAACAGGCAGTGCACTAGAATACTTGCATTTTAAGAAAACATTTGATAAGATGCCAACAGAAAAACTAATTGTTAAAATGAGGAACATGCGTAGGAATTATAGGATGCGTTTTGGATTGGGTTTGGAATTGGTTACCGGTTAGAACGCAAGTCTGACAGGGATTGGTTCTGGGGCCCTTCTGCTCTTCATCTGCATTAATGACATTGACAGGAACGGTGAAGACAAATTGGTTAAATTTGCTGATGATAATAAATTTGGAGATGTGGCCTACAGAATGTTCTAAGGTGATTCAGGGAAATGTTGATCATATCCAGAAGTGGGGTGGAAACTCGGCAAAATGAAATTTAGTCTAACTAAATTTAAAGTAGTAGTACATGCAGGAAATAGAAACATTGGTCGGGATAACTTTGCGGGAGTTTCAAAATCAGAATTTTCTCAACTTGAAAAGACCTGGAAGTGATTTTTGACCAAAGACTTTCAGGGTCTGGCCTGTTGGCCAACTAGTGTTTAGTTTTGGAGGTTTTGACTAAACTTGAAAGTCAGAGAGAATAATTAGATTGATGATGACTCGTGCGAGTCCTGTCCCCTGTAACTATAGGAATTTTAGTCTAGCTTACCTCTTCCCTGCACAGAGACCATTCCAAAATGAGCCCTTGAAGGCCATTCTACCATTCATTCCAGCGAATTCTGCATTTTGATTGGTTAACACCAGGTATCTATTCACCGGCAAACTACCTCGCACTGGGTCAAGACCTCGTCATGATTACGCCGACAAAATAAGGCTACAGTTTGCGTACAGTCTTACTCGCTAGCGAGCTAGTTGGCTACCTAGCTAGCAATAGTATAGCTAACGCGCCAATGTATTTAGCTACATAGCCAACTGGCTAGCGAGCTAAAAAGGCTGCAGTTCGCTTTCAATGCGTACACTGTCATACTCGTTAGCGAGCTAGTTGGCTTCCTAGCCAGCAAGCCAAAGTGATATCAAACTGTGTTTCATAGCTAGCATGCCAATATTTTCGTAGGGGTGTTGACAAGAGTCATGGTAGAATGGAAATAAACCTACCGTTTTTTCCGAGCACTTGGTATTTATCGTAGGCTAGATACCTTAAAATTTACATTTGAAATTTCCAGGTATCTATCCTACGATAAATACCTCGGGGTTGAAGAAAAATGTAGGTTTATCTCCTAATTAGAGTCAAGCAGAGGGTTATAAACTATGAATGTACAGCCGTGCAAATCCTAAGACAACAGAGAACATCATTGTTACAGACTTTCAACCACCAACAAAATAAGAGCATGTCCCTTTTTAATTTTTATTTTATTTTATTTCATTTATGTATTTATTGTACCCCTGAATACTGCCCAAGATTTGTCCATAACCACTAATGTTTTTAGGAGCAACAGTAAAACTTTCTGGAGGTGCTTGATGACTGAGCTTCATTACCTCCTACCATATTCATGTTTGGTCCTATTAGAAAGAGACTGAGTCCATGAATGTCTTTATAAAAATTCTATAAAACTCAGCTCTATACATAACATAACGGCACATTAATACATGAATGGCCAGTTTCACTAGAGACAACTTATCATTGCTCACACTTTCGGACATCCACGGCTCCACCAATCAGCACAGGCTGCTTTCATCACCAAGAAGGGGATGCTTCCCCCTCCTCTCTTTCTAACCACATAAAAACGTGGGTCTTTCCTCTGTACTTTGGCTTCTTTTGCACTCAGAAAACCAACAACCGGTCCTCCCTAACTAAGACTAACTAGGACTTATAACATCTGTGCAGTGAGTTTGGGGATTGATATCTGCCATTTACGCTGGACGATCTAGCTGTCTTTTGTTTCTGAAACTGTTCAGTAATATCTTTCATGGTAATTGATAAATTCAATTGAATAAATTTACTTTATATGTTAGAAAACTGAGGGGTTTGAACAGCTGATGCACTTGTGTTCGGTATTCAGAGCGCCAGACGTTAAGGGAGGGCATCTATTTGCTAAAACGGCTGGATTCATAAATTGTACATTATTCATTTTAACTTCACTTCCCCCAACAAGCCACTCTGCTCCAGTAAAAGGCCATGTGGATGCTGGGATATAAAGCCGAAAGTTCTGTATATAAATTAAAGGAGGTTATTCTTATCTTGTCAGACTGAACTTAAGTGTATTTTGGGCAGTTCTGGGGACCATACTACAATAAAGTTATTGACGAGGAACAGAAACACTTTGACATGTATGCCTGTATCAATAGTTAGGCAGTAAATCAATTAAGTATTGGTGTACCTATCATTCTTCTCAATTGATGAAAGAAGATTGAGCTTTTCACAATACTCACCACTGCGAGTTTTAATCTGTCATTGACGGAAGTCGATGTTCGTGATGTAACCGGTTGGAGAGCCTGCCCTTGCAGTGATTGAAAACTCCTGATTTCTGTTCAATGTGTCCATGCCCAGAGCTATCATCAGCTCTGTGCATCACATAAGAACTCACTGACTCAGTGTTGTAAACTGAGGAGATTACTAAGCCCTGTCTCTAGCTAGCTCATAAGTTCACCAAGTTGTTGGCTAACTATGATGGATGAGGCATTCATTGTGCTTACAAATTAAATGTCAGATATGCTAAAATGTTAAAAGCCATCAAACGATCCAGCGCAACTGTGTAAAGCAACTTCTGAAATGAAGTAACCAAGAAGTAGCGGTGGTTAACTTTATAAACTACAATGCTTTATTTGCTGAGTGCATGGCGTACTCTGCCCAAGTATCTTCCGTTTCCAAAATCAGAGTGCTGTTTCAGCGTTTCTATGGGCCATCTGTCAAGATACAAATTAACATGGCCTGAACTTCAATTCGCAGAGCTAAAAATACACTGTAAACCTCAACCTCAACTAACACATTCATAAGAATCACATGCATAATATTAAAATGAGTGAAGTAGGTGGACTAACATGAAGCAAGAATGCACGATCTGTACTAACTGCTGTATACTCATAATTAGGCCTAAATAAAAACATCAGTGTGAGGGGGAGCATTTATTTCATTATGAGTAACCTGTACAACAGTTAGTTCAGACCATGTATTTTTGCTTCATATTAGTCCAACTACTTTGCTGATTTTAATATGATGCAAGCGATTCTTAGGAATGCGTTAGTTGAAGTTGAGGTTTACTGCGTGTTTGAAGCTCTGTGAAATTAATTTTAGACCACATTAATTCGTATCATGACAGTTGGCCCATAGAAACGCTGAAACTGCCTTTTGTTTTTGAAAATGGAAGACACTGGGGTCGAGTAAGCCACACACTCAGCGAATAAAGTACTGTATTTAATGAACGGTTCACCATTGCTACTTCTAGGTAATTTCATTTCTGAACTTGCTTAACACAGTCGTGCAGGATCAATTGGTTGCCTTTAACAATTTAGTGTATCTGAAATTTAATTTGTGGGCACGATAAATGCCCCATCCATCATAGTTAGCCTACAACTTAGTGACCTTATAGGCTAACCAGAGACAAGCCTTAATAAGCTACTCAATTTACGACACTGAGTGAATGAGTTCTCTGGTGATGCACTGAACTGAAAATAGCTCCTGGCATGGACGCATTGAATGGAAATAATGGGTTCTCATTCACAAGGAGTGCATGCTCTCCGACCGGTTACATCACGAACATGGACTTCCACCAATGAAGGACCACAGCTCGCAGTGGTGAGGATTTTGAAAAGCTTCTTCTTTCACCAATCAAAAAGAATGATAAGAACACCAAAATGTAATTGTTTTACTGCTTAACTATTGATACAGGCATGAATATCAAAGTGTTTCTATTCCCCTTTAAGACTCTAGAGAATGTTGAAAGATGATTCACACAGTTAATTCCTGGTATGAAAGATGAGAACTATGAGGACACACTCAAGAATCTTAATCCCTCCTGCCTCAGTAAAAGGAGACTCTGAAGTGGTCTGACTGAGGCCTTCAAATAGGTGAAAGTGATGAACTAGTTAACTATGCAGGATTATTTAGCCTATGTCCATTTTGCAAAAATAGGAGTCCCAAATGGAAGTTAGCCAAGGGTAACTTTAGCTCCAAATTTAGGGAGTATTGCTTTCTGGCAGTTTATGGTCACAGTGTAGAACAGCTTGCCTACTCATGTTTTTGAGGCAGAAACTCCTGGAGTTTTCAAGACCGGGCTTGATACAGTGCTGGATACCATCTAGTCCTCAAGTATCTTCTTAAGTGATGGGTTCACTTTAGTGGCAAGCAGAGTTGGACTGAATGACCTGTTCTGGCCAAGCAAGTTATGTTACATGAGCATGCATTGGTTAGCACAGTGCTGAATGCTGACTTAGGGATTGCAAATTTACTTTGGACTAGGTTTACGCTCAGGCACCAGCACAGATTCCATATTCTGGACTTATTACGAAGCGAAAACATACAACAGAGTGCAAGTGATGCAATTTACCTTGGGAAACAAAGTAAAAATGGGTATGCATTGGCATGTAATGTCACATCTGCCGAACTCTTTTCTCTGGGAGATGGTGGGAGGCACAGAGTTGAATGTGTGGGCAGTGTTGTTCCTGATGCTGTGGACTTAAAATGATTGTCATCATGGTTGGATTTTCATTGTGTGTGCATGGAAGAAGCGGAAGAATGTCTTCTACCTCTGGGCCACAGTAAGTGAAAGGTTTTCAAACTCTGGATGTCAGTCCTATATCTGTTGCGTTTCCCTCGCTAACCATCTTTCAACTTTACCTGTATCTGTTTGTCATAGTATTGACAGATGCTAATGAGAAGCCTGCTCTGAATTGGATGTATTTGACACTACATTTCAGCCTGAGAACTCTATAGCCACTGACCAATGGCTGGCCACAGCAGTCACATGCTCTTTTCAGCCTGAGAACTCTATAGCCTCTGACCAATGGCTGGCCACAACAGTCAGACATGCATGTGTTTCCTCAATCAAGTAACCTCCACTTAAGCTCGCTCAGATACTCACCAATCTCATGCACACTACATAGTTGAGTATGTTACGGAAATGCAAACTCAGAGCCCTGTCCTGTTATTGCCCTCCCTGCTGAATACTTAGCACTCACCCTCCACCACTCCAGCCTATTGTTTGTACTACTTTTAGGTACTATGGGGGTGGGGGGGTTAGGTATTCCTGCTGTTTAGTAAGGGCGAAGTATAAAGCTCTCCGTTAGACAGAAAAGTGCACACGATTGCATACTTTGTACGTAAAGTAGATCAATCAGTGCCATACAAGAAACTTTACCAACATATTAAGTAAAGTGTTAAATTAATGTGCGAATCACTTCAGGTGAAATTACGATAATACAGCACCGCAAGAATAGGGATCTATTTGAAAAAAAATATATAGCATGTTTTGTTTTGAATTATTATAAATAAATGGCACAGTGTAGTTCTTTAATCACAGTTATTGTTCCTTACTGAATATAATTTATCCTTGTTTCGTTCGGAGTTGGTTTTGTTAAGAGTAATTAACATGAAAAAGTAAGTACATTTTCTGTCCTTGCCCAAAAATAACCATATGCAATGCAAAGTTAAGTTATGAGGGTTAGACTTTCCTCGCTTCTAAGTTTAATAAAAATACAGATCTTTTGAGCAATATGCTATTTGAAGCAATCTACATTGCAAATACATTCCTACATTCACCTGGCCTCCGTATAAGTAGAGTGCTTTGTGTATGAATAATCCAATTTGGAGCTTAATGGCTCCAAGAAATGTATCAGAAGTTACATTTGAGAAATTAATGATTCTTCATGCTCCCGTTTTCATCTGCTATCCACCCAGCCATGTCTCATGGCACAAAAGTGTCAGAGTCTAGTGTTTTAAGTCAGTGTTTGAGGAATCCGTCAGGAACAGAGTGTTCGGTTCGGAACATTCCAGTCACGTACGTGAGATCTCACACCTGAAAGGGTTAAGAGAGCAGTGGCTGGCACAGCTGGCGGCTCTGCGGCGGATTCCCGCTGTCGTGCTGCGCGGTGTAGACGCGGTTGAGCGCCCTCCCGCAGGTATGTTAAATATGCATGGAGTCGTAAAAGGCTGGGGCCCCCAGGAATTCCCCCCTCAATGATACTCAATAGAGCTGTCTCTTTGCAGACACCTGTAAATCAAATGCCACGGTTTTAGTCTCCGACACTCTCAGAGAAGGAGGTTCTCTGGTTTGTCTCCTTAAAGGAGCCCTTTATAAAGACCTTACTTGAACCCTTGATCATATGTGAAAAGTGTGAAAGCTACCGAGATTGAACTAACCAAAAACCCGTGCACTAGGTAGGGTTCCTCAAGGCAATAACATTAGCTTTATGCTAGCAAAGCCATGCCTCTCTTCTGACACTCAATTTACCTCTAATATGCCATCTCTTGACTTGGGTGTGGGCAATGTACATGACATATCCACAAAAAAAGGTATTTTGTTATTTCTTTTTTTTCCCGGTTTGACGTTGACGTGTATATTTTGTTCTTCTGCGTTTTCAGATGGTAGCAGAATTGCTTATCTTAGCTTCGTAAGTGTGTTGGTCATTTCTGTCCTCCTTCGGGATGTGCATCCATGGAAAAATCTAGACTTACGTGGCAGGACGTCGGAAGAGGGGAAGTGAGAAATCCGGAATTGGCTTTCATTGATTAAAGTGCAGCCATCTCACCGCATGTCTCAGTGACCAGCGCTGGTCGTGTTTTAAAGTCCATGTGGGGACTGCAGGTGGGTCCGCGTTAGCCGATCTCGCTCGCGTGTTTATCAGGTGACCGCGCAGCCGGCAGCTAGAGCTGATCAATCCTGCCCAAGCCAAGATATCGACATTGTCGCGAAAGGAGCAGTGGGTAACCTCTTAATCCTTCCCAGACGGATATCTTGGATCTCTCGATTTCTGAATTGCCATTTAGGTGCCCCTTAACCTTTGCGCAAGGAGACGACTCTCCAGCTATAACAAAAGGGCAAGAGAGGAAGAAAAGAAGCCACTTCAGTTTTCCTAAGCTGGTGTCAGTTCCCCGTACCCTGGAGCGATTCGGGAGAGTCAGAGCTTTGGAAAAGGGCAGACTGCAGTGCCATGGCGTCTGCTTGTTTAGGGCTTATTTATGCTCACGTTACACGAGGACAGCGTGTTTTCACTCTCAGGATTTAAGGAAACAATAGCATTTCTTTCACTGAGCGCCAAGAGTGGTGAATTCTAAGCCAAGCAAAACATTATTCATTAACTTATGTTTATTAAATAAACACTATCAACAAACACACTCTAGGCTTTATTTCAGCTCTCATGGGAGGACCAGTGGCAGCTTTGATTGGATTCTTCTCTCCTCTGAAAGCACACCGATTATTTGCTTTGTGTCGTCTCCTCAAACGCAACTCCAATGCTGCAGCTCACCTGGAAAAGCTTTACAGTATTTTTCACTTTGTTCCCACTGCAGAACTGTGTCACATAGATGAGGTCCTGACATTTCTCTTGGTTAGCTTGGAAAAGCTCACACATTTGCATATAATAACTGTTTTATGGTTGAAAGCATTTGCATCACCACGATGCAGGGCTCAAGCACGGGTTCTGCCCTTAATGGGAGCAGATAAACATATTTGAACGAATTTGAGCGACATGTTAAAAAATGTTTAATATAATCGAAATAGGCAGGTGATGCTGGTTGATCAGTGATGCAAACCTTGGGCTCTGATCTGTTCAAAAGTGTCATGTTTTTACTCGAAGATGCTCTATAAATCCTGACAAGTGTGGTGACCTCAAATGCTTTGCGGAAATCGATTGCCTCAAAAAAAATTGAGTTTGCCAACTTAATAATATTGTGTTCACAGCACTTAAAAACATTTAAAAAATAAAAAAAAAGCTCCTTCCATAAAATGCAATTAAGTTTACCTACACATTTTTTTTTGGGTAATTGGTTTCAACAAAACATTTGAGTTCACCACACTATAGGGTTTACGGTGTCTGCTGATCTTTTTAACAGCGTCATGTCCAAAAAACAGAAATTTGGCTGAGCACACACTGTAAGCCCTGACAAGTGTGGTGAACTCAAATGTTTTGTGGAAATTGATTACCTTGAAAAAAAAAAACTGAGCATGCCAATTTAATGATCTTGTGTTCACAGCACTTAAAGACATGTTAAAAAAAGCAAACTTTACCTTATCTTCTTTAAGTTCCTTCCACACAATGCAATTAAGTTGGCCTACACAATTTTTTTGAGATAATCGGTTTCCACAACACATTTGAGTTCACCACACTATCAGGATTTACAGTGTGTGCTGATCTTAACAGCGTCATGTCCAAAAAAACAGTGGACCGAGCACAGGTAACGTTACAGCACATTGGGAGACCATGCAGCTAACACAGTGGATGTTCACACTGTGATTATACAGTGAGTGTTTAACTAAGCTATCTAGAAGGCTGCTGGCCCCACTGGTACATTTTTAGGTAGATGAAATCCAGCTCTCTCCAGTTATCTCAAAGCCTGGAGGTTTTAATGCACGAAAGCCCTGTAATGTGATGGAACTAAATATAGTGACAAGGGGTGGCCGCGGGCGTGAGCTGTTGCAGAGGGGGTGGCTTTTAACGTAACACTCGCTGTCACACTAAGAGGAGGAAAGCTGAGAAGGATATAATTTCAGCTGAGAATAATGTGCTGTTATAATATGATTATAATGATTTTCACGGTCAGGAGTAGTGTAATTCTAATGTTGGTCCTGCCATCGAGGACCCAGGGCCGTTTTTTTCCTGCCTCTCACAGAAAGCTACTGTGTTACTCGGTGTTGTGGTGTTATTTTTCTGACACAGCTAACCTCCTCTATCCAATATGCCCATCAGACATTTACTCAGGCAACTAAGGGCCTACTTTTAGAAAAAGAAAGGTTATATTTGGTTTGTCTCCATGTGGAGGAATCCTTTTATTTTCATTATCGAACCCTGTATCGTGGGCTTGAAATGTGAAAGCTCCCTAACAGAGCCCCATTTTTCCAGACAAACAACGCTCGGACAAGATAGGACTCTTTTCAAGGATCACAAGATTGCTTTTGGAGCTATTTTCTTTTAAAGAGTAGTGGCCAACACTAGGATTAACCCGATTGACTTGAATCCAAATAAATCCTTGGGAATTTTCAAGAACAGGCTTGATTTAGCGTTAGATACCATTGAGTCATTGAGTATTTGAAGTAATAGATTCACGATAGTAATAAGAAACTGGCGAGCCTTGTAGGGCTGAACGGCCTGTTCCCGCCACTCATGTTTTGTAATGTTATGTTATGTTATAATCCAGGGCTGGTATTCAATTCAATACTTAGTCTAAGTAAAAGAAACATTTTTCTTAGCCAAGTAAAAAAAAAAAAAAAAAAAGTTTAAGTCGTATTCAAGATGCGTCTAAGACATTTACTTAGACGAAGTAAATTACTTGGATATGATAGATAATTACTTAGATAATGATGACGTCACGCCTGCCAGATGTGAGTGGTGTCTCCATCTGTGCACAGCCTATCCATGGGTGCGATTGGACAGTTGGTATTGCCCCTGGAGGCGATGTCGTTCTCTATCAACTGAGTTAGGCGCAGGATCCCTTCCCTGTTGAAACAATATCTTTTGATAAGTTCTGTATCATTGTACGCATCGATTGGATGTAAACGTTGGTTAGCCGTATGCTGACGAAGTTCGCGTTGATGGTTGAATTGAAGATGGGGGAGAGCAGCCATGATGATACGTCTTGTCCCAACGAATGATTCTTTGAGAACGGTATTGTACATAAGTGACTTACTTAGTTGTATGCACTTGAATACCAAAAATACTTAAGCACTATTTACTTAGATTTTTACTTAGTATGACTGAGAATTTTACTTAAGTAAATATAGAATAAGTAAAATTCTCAGTCAAAAACATAGCAAAATACTTAGCCAAAAGTTTACTTGAATCCCAACTTTGACCAATTTTTACCTAAGCACAGCACTAAGTACTTAAGTATTGAATTGAACACTGGCCTAGGCTCCTAGCCAGTCTTTGAGCCATAGCTGGGCGTTAATTTTTCCAGTTTTCTCCTCTGTTTTGACCAAGCATTGCACCCCGGGTGAAAGGCGAATCTGGAAGTCCACAGGCCGCCTGATTGTGTTTCTGCTTGCTGGTAAGCCGTATCAGCAGGATTACATTTTCGCGGGGTCTGTTTCTCCATCCTCTTCCCTCTGACTACTCCTGCGCTTTGCATCGACGAGCAGGCTGTCGAGCGCTGCATGTGGGGCCGGGGAACTACTTCTGACCTGGTGGGTGTTAGATCCAGCCCCAGATGGCTCCAGTTTGCCCGCGTGGCTGATGTAAATCGCGGGCTATGGGGACGATTGTAGAGTGTGAAAAAAGGCGTTGAAGGGGGCCGAGCTGATTAAAAGGACGGCGTAGCGTAACGCTCAGCGCCTCGGCGTAAAAATCCAGCCGCGTCTCTGCTTCCTCTGTTTTGCAAATCAGGCTCTTGTGATGATAAGGTCTGGCCGAGGTGTGACTATTGACCAACCAGGTTTCCCAATGGAAGATCTAGGTTTCTGTCACCATGGTTTCAAGATTATGAGCAATGAAAGAAAATGATCCCTCTGTCACTCTCTCTCTCTCTGTCTCTCTCTCTCTCTCTCGCAAGTGCTTTCATGCAATCAATAACTTACTCTCTTTTGTTCTCTCTCATGTTAAAATATGCTGTCACCACACTCTCAAACACACACACACACACACACACACACACACACACACACAGGCAAATACACTTGCACAATCACTCACACTTACACAGAACCTCTAATGTGCATACGCTCACTTTAAAATGTTGGAAATGTTACCTTGTTTTTGTTCTGTCAGTGCAATAGTCAAGATCAAAGATAGAGTTCACATGAAGCTGCCGAGCTGCATTTCTCTGCTTCCTGTCGACACCCCATGTAGCCTCGGCAGTTCAGATGGGCCCCCCCCCCACACCATCCTGAGTCACAAGATGGGTTCACGCTGAGGTTAACGGGTTGATGACGCCGGCCACTTTACGGGCTCGTGAGACAGAATGTTCTGGGCTTCCTCTGACAAGTCTGACAGTCCTTTCTGGAAATGGATTATGTGACAACGAATTTAAAAAGGCGTTAAGGATCTTCATTTTGCCCTATTCTCTTGTGACCGTCACCTCTCAGATTCCTCTCTCAGAACCGCCACAGAAATTTGACTTTACAGTAGCCCTCAGTAAAAAAGTGATTGTAAACGATGGCAAATGTCACGTATTGATTTTCTTGAAAGCCTGCAGTGCCCTTGTGCCGTGGTTCAATAATACTGTATGCTTCAAATGAAACAAACAAGCGTGAAATAACTTTTTTTCAGCAGTATGAATAAAGATACACATTAGCAAGCCGTATAAAAGGCGATTTGCACTGGAATTAAGGTCAAGTCTTTTGTTGCCATTAAAGTTTAATTAAACCGGCTTGTGATCATGCTGAGAAAATGAATTAGCTCAAGTTCTTCTGTCGAACATGACATCTGACCGTCTATGGTGTGCTCGGGCTATTTGAGGTCTGCTTATGGACTGCGCACACTTTAAAACAGTGGAACATGTGACATGTTTATGATGTAAACACTAGTGTGTAAAAGCTAAATGCCCGGTGATTATTTTTGTAAATAGGTGTTCTCATTCAAAACACTGGTGTTTATTGGATATTTCCATCAAGGTTTTTCAGAATTGTTGAATACACTTTAAAACTGAATCTAAACACTGTGACATGTTTAAAAAGTGTTACACAAAAGTGCTTAGCATATGTTCAGAATTTAAACATTTGGTTTTACAGTGGCAGGATATGCATTGCATGCAAAGGTAGCAGACTATGTCTGCATAGATAAGATATACCTTATAAATATATATATATATATTTATATTTACACCTTGTAAAAGCACATAGTTAGCTACCTGTGATCCCGTGCTCTGCACAGACGATAATTAGTTGTCTGGTGATTTTATGTGACATCACAGTTACTTGCTTCCTGGTAAAAATACGGAGCAATTTATTGAACATATTCTTATCTCGACTCATCCTATAGTGGTGCTACCTGTCCACGTGTCGATATACAATGAAAAAGGATGCTTTTGTCATCCTTATTTGACGCTTAGGGTTAGGGTTTAGATTAAGGGTTAGGGGTCAGGGGTTAGGGTTCGTTTTAAACTGGCATCAAATAAGGACGCCAAAAGGCTCCTTTTTCATTGTATATCGAGGCTTGGTCAGGTGGTGTCACTGTATGATACGTCAGGATGGGACTGGGCTCATTTATTTGGGGACTAACCATAACAGTGGTACACTTTGCCAAAGTATATTCAAGAAAAAGTTAATGTGGAAATCTGCTTCTGTGGCCTGCATGATCTGAGCAACAAGCCCAGAACAATAAACATAAGACAACAGATAAAAGAAATAATTCACCTTATACAAACTGCACAGAGGCAGACGGTGTGGACATACTGTAGCTCCTGTGGGAAACCTAATCTGTGTCCAGAGTCTTGTAGGTCCTACTGATGCATCCTGCTTTTGAAGAATAGGCAAACTAAAGATAAAACTTACTAGCCAACAAGCATGTATGCTCACACACACGCACACACACGCACCCATACACACTCACACTCACACGCACAGTACATGCACACCTGCATGCACTTTACCCAAGCTTTTCTGTTCCGTCATCCTTCAGCCGACATGTGTTAGTTTGTACTTCCCCAGTGAATTCAGCAAATGTTTCGCTCTCTGTAATTGGAGATTGCAGACAAATTCAATTAGAAAGATGCAGATTCTTCCCTGAGTAAACACGGTGCGAACTGCAGTGATCTCTGAGCCAGATGGAAGTAGTTAGGGTTACTCCTAGCCTGGGGGAAGTAGTAAGTGTGACTCCGTGTTGAGCAACTGAGGGTGCAGTAACACGCTGGGGTCCGCAAGAGCGGGTTCTAGATTCATTCGCTTCTGGATTCTTTTATTTCAAATCCGTTGCGATGGCGCTCAAAGCCAGAGTGATGAAAATTGTACAGCAGTCCAATTACTTATGGACAAATGCTAAATAAAAATAAAATACTTGTTTTTACTTTGTGTCTCTGTTTAATTACTTTCACAGCCTTGGATTTTTTCTTGAGATGCATATTTTAGCACTTTTGTCAGTGTGCCTCCAATTGACTCATTATTCCTTACCATATAGCCAAATAAAACAAAGTTTAATGTTTCAATTAATAAAGTCGTGTATTTTCTCTGTAGAAAAAAAAAATGGTTTTGCAATGTTTGGTTTCATAAGCAGTATGAAATTAGGTAACAAACCAATACATTTTACCTTCCATTTTGAAATTGTTGCTGTAAACCATAGCTCTTTTTGAGGTCTTCCACTTAGGCAGAGTGGGCCAACAAAATTGGACTGCGCAGCTGCTTGGCTTCAGGGGCTGACCAAGCCCACGATTTTTGAATTGTGACCAGAGGTCACAATGATTTCTGAAAGGGCCGTGCACACCAGATGACAAGCATAAACCAGACAGACCCTGATGCTATGCCGACAACAGCGTTGGCTCATGGACAACCTGTATTGCCAGCTTTAATATTATGAGAAGTAGTACTGGCCATGATGTTTCTCTATTGTATTAAGCATTATACTGTACATTTTTATATGGTTGGCACTATGAATCTGCAGTTCATGAACATTTGCCTCATATGCACATGGATGTCATTTATTTAAATAGGATATAAATATAATGGATTTAAATATTTAAATAGGCTCCAGACACATGCAGTCAGGGTAGGTAGTGACTTCACCTTTTATCACAGGATTGCTCTCAACTTGTTCCCACGTATATTGCCTGAGTTGCTAGCAAGCTATTTATTTACCAAACAATCAAGACCAATAGCCTATTATGAGTAAGGAGTGATAATGACAAAGACAAAAGGTCTCCATGTGATATTGCAAGGATTGAGATAATCTGAATAATGCATTTTAAGGGTTAATTTCCAGAAGTGTGTAAATCCGTTTTTGTATTTCTAGAGAAACGAGATTTTAAAAATTTGACAACATGTGGGGATCATGTTACATGTGTTAAGCTGATGTAAACGTAATGAAATATCAGAAAAGATGTCTTAAAACATATTAGGAGATCTTCCAGCCTCTAGCTTGATATTTCAAACACCAGTCTGCGGACTTGAATACTTTTAGAAGCAAACGCCTTAAAATAACGAAAATTGAACTCGATTTTAAAAACTTAACTGCATTAAATTGTATTATTTCAGAGTTCTAAAACTCAGCGTCTTTTTGAAAACAAAACACACCACTTTCTAATGAAAATATAGTCATACCAGTATATACCAGTATGGATGTCAAAAAGCCTCTTGAACAAAATGAATGGAAGATATATACAGTGAAATGGAAGGTAAATGCAGCTTAACAAAGGTCACAATTAAAACCAATCTCCATAAATTATGAACGGGCTGTACCACCGCCCAAACAGGTTTAAAAACTTCATCCGTCATCGATAGGGCTGTGGCGTGGTAATTAGAAAGTTCAGTGAAAGAATAAGCAGCTAAAAAAGATTTCCTTTTGCCAGACTTTTTTTTTTTCGCTTGTTTTTAGCCCATGCTCCTGGCTGCCTGGGTCTTTTATTAGCTCTTTTGGATTGAGTCCACACACACACATCCTGGCCTGTTGTAAGACCACACCTCCAGCCGTCCAGCTCACCAGTCAGCTACGACCCGGACTGCATTCCTCACATCATTCAATCATTGCCTGCATCTGTTTCTCATTTCCACAGTGTGGTAGCAGTGTGCTATTTAAGACCGAGCTTTGCACTTATTCATTGCGAAGTCTCATAACTGCATACCTGTGTTGCATTCCTAGTCTTGTATAGACGTAATCCCCGCGTTTCGCGTGTATTTCTAATCTAACTTTAACTTAGTGCTGTTTATTGTTTTTTTCCAGCACTTTATATGAAGGAACATCGCTTCCTGTTTGTTTTCTATTTGTAATACATAGGTACTACAGTCTATGCTCAGTGTTTGTGTCACCAATAGTGTTTATAATAAGGAACCTCGAATCCTGTTTGTTTTGTATTGTTTCGTTCTTGCCTTCTGCTGCGCAGTAAGCATAATAAAGTACCAAGTCCATCCTTGCACCTGAGTCCAGTCCTCAACTTCCTGTCCTCCGTGCACCTGAACTGTGTACGAAGCACAACCGTTACACTTGTAGAGTCAGCTATTTTGGTTAGGTAAGAAAGCTACGGTGGCTGCTATTGGCCAACTAATTTTCTAAGCAATGCTTTGATTGGCTGACTGGACTTGTGTACTTTTAGAGGTTTTAGACTGGACTTGGTCACCGCTAGAAGTAGCTTCTTGGGGAATTTCCAATAATTCACTGCTCATTTTATATTGTGCTTGAGTGCTTCTTGGCCAAAATTAGCTTATGTGGCTTATTCCTCATCAATGAAAGAATGGATTTGTTGTATTATCTGATTTTCAATGAATATTGACTGGAGTATTTATGGAAATAACCCCTTCATTTGGAAAAAAATCTTAACATTTTTGGTAATTCCATGTCTTGTTGTAGCCTTTTGTTCATCAGAGATTATGAAACATAAATGGAAAAAAAACCCTACATAATTTTTAAAATGGCACTTGATTTAGTTTCATGCATTAAAAAGTAGATATCGAGGGTGGAAAACCTCATCTTTAATGTACTGATCTAGCGTCAAACGTAACATACAAAAAGGTTTCAACGTTCATTCAAAATAGCATTGGGTTGGCCTACTGTAAACCTATAGCAAACAAATATATGCACTTCTCTTCAGTGGCCTGAGAATTGCAATTTCAGATCCTATGTGCAATAATTTTGTGGAAATATATATTAGCCAGTCATTCTATTGATTAGTTTTAGTAATTGATTCAATTAAATGCTTGATTGCAAGTCAAGTAAACAGGAACAGGCTGAAAGTAGCCAAATTTTGTGTTACAAACCAAGGATTCTGCCTCGCATAATGTACCTCTGGCAGGACTTTATAGGACTGCACTAAAGTTCGGCTTCTGGGCACTCGTCTTCTGTGAGACATTAATCTCATTTCCTGATGAATATAGTGTGCTACTGTGATTCACAAACTAGTGATTTTGTGGATAAAACACTTTAGCTGCAAAATTAGGATTTTTTTCATAAAATGAAAACCACTTCAAACAAAAATTCATTTAGTGTGGACCTCCTGTTTAAGGATTCACCTCGTTTTTCAGAACTGTTTTTAGATGTGCACAGTCACTTTTAAACGCAGGGAACACAACAAAAATGATGTAAAATTCAAGCTATTTGGAAATGCTACGGAGAACTCAGGGTTGTATCATGTAGCGAGGGCTTTTTCACTGGAAAAGATTGCTTACATTCCGTCTGTCATTAAAGACACTGTCAACTTTTCCAGCTCTGCAAGACATGACCATGTACAACTTAACCCTGTCTCAGTAATTCAGACAGCTTTTATTTCTCTAGGCAATGCAATATCACTGCACTTTCTCCTCAGTGCTTAGTGCTAATGTACAGAACAGTGCAAGATGAACCCAACGAACTCCGAGTTGGTTTTCAGACTCCATATTCAGTCTCCAATTCAAAAGGGTATTTGCTTAGAGTCCCACTTATCAGCAGATACATCCTGAATTGTAAAAATAAATAAATAACGTAAATAATTATGAAATGAGGGGTTTAGACATTTGGACTGTTGAGCTCGGGGCTGTTTGCGGTTTTATTCATCTTCAGTTCATATGATGCATCCACTTGCTGGCTTCATTTGATAGAAGTTATCCATGTTGTCATGAAGATCAGCTATAATCATAGTTTGTTTTTTATTTGGATTTTTGATGCATTGTTTGCTAAAAGCTAATGATAGCAGTCATAATGCAAAAACTAAATCTTACCAAGCATTTTTATCTTGTATTTAACCTTAAACACCAATTTGTATTCCCATTTTTTCTTAGAGAAAGAAATTCTGCCTCTGATTTTAAGTAATCTTGACTCATTTCTAGACTTGTGCCTGGGATAGGTGAAATTATTTTACCTCATGGACAAATCTGGAAATTAGTCATAAGTTCTTTAAATTCCTGGCAGAATTTTTTTCTAAGAATATGGGGCAAGAAGGCTGCTGGGCGGCTCGCTCGGTTGAAGTGCTAAACCATAGAGCAATAGTGACCACCACGACCTGGGTTTGAATCCATGCCAGCCTTCTCAGGCCAACGCAAAATTGGCTTTGCACTGGAAGGATACAGCTGGTCTGGGTTTGTATTGCTTGTTGCTCAACCGCCTCCTGTGCGCCAGATGGACGCTCCTCCGTAAAATGATAAGCTAGCACATGGTCGGCCATCCTCCGCCCTCGTTCTGCGCTTGCAAAGTTTTGAGCAGCGAGAGTAAAGAAGCAGCGGCTGACAGGCGCATGCTTTGCAGGAGAGTTCTGAACGATCACTTCTCTCCCGAGATGGGAGCAGGAGTTGCGTACGAGCATGGCTGCGTACATAGTTTGTCGAGTGGACATTTCGGATTCGGGTGGGATTGGAGATGTCAAATTAATTTTTTTTTTTTAAAAAGTAATAGGAAGAAGTGTTTTAGTCCAAATGCAGGATTAAAAATGCTTGGTCAGAATTTGTATTTGCAGTACAAGGTGCAGTTATACTTATGTATAGATTTTATTTGCCTCAAAATGGAAACATAAACTGCCTGCTAGAACACAAAATATGATACCACTTCTTGCCGTTTTTAACGAGAAATTAGTTCACTTAAAAGTCAACATAATAGTGGATGAACAATTGAAAAAAAAAAAAAAACCAATGATTCAACCCCACACCATTCTGATCGCCTATGATGATGGTAGCTGTTTTCTAAGCACCAGTATGCTTTACAGATGCAGTGAGGGGGTGTTGGACTTCTATTCATCGGTGATGTAGGATGGTGCGGCTGCATGCTCATTCAGCCCAGTGACCCAGTCTGTGAATGCGCTGTGCGCTCTGGTTCAGCTCAGTGACCCAGTCTGTGAATGCGCTGTGCGCTCTGGTTCAGCTCAGTGACCCAGTCTGTGAATGCGCTGTGCGCTCTGGTTCAGCTCAGTGACCCAGTCTGTGAATGCGCTGTGCGCTCTGGTTCAGCTCAGTGACCCAGTCTGTGAATGCGCTGTGCGCTCTGGTTCAGCTCAGTGACCCAGTCTGTGAATGCGCTGTGCGCTCTGGTTCAGCTCAGTGACCCAGTCTGTGAATGCGCTGTGCGCTCTGGTTCAGCTCAGTGACCCAGTCTGTGAATGCGCTGTGCGCTCTGGTTCAGCTCAGTAACCCAGTCTGTGAATGTGCTGAGCGCTCTGGTTCAGCTCAGTGACCCAGTCTGTGAATGTGCTGAGCGCTCTGGTTCAGCTCAGTGACCCAGTCTGTGAATGTGCTGAGCGCTCTGGTTCAGCTCAGTGACCCAGTCTGTGAATGCGCTGTGCGCTCTGGTTCAGCTCAGTGACCCCGTCTGTGAATGCGCTGTGCGCTCTGGTTGCAATTTATCCTGACCGTGCCAAAGTGGGACGGCAGCCAAGCAAAGCAGCACATGATTGGCTGTAACCTCATTCACCGAGAGAGGACTTCAAGGACACACTATGCTACATGCTATCGTTCTGTTGCCAACAAGTGCAAGTCAATGGTACGAGGCTAAAAAGGATAATAGGAGGCTTGTTCCTTGAGTTATATTCATTGTCGTCACAAAGCTAGCATGTAGCAGTAGCACTGAGAGTCCCTAAGTCTGAGACATCATCCTGGTATGGGTGTGCTTTCAGGAATCCCTCTACAGTTGGAGCACAACCACTGCATTTTGCCTACACGAGCTATCCATGAACCATGCCTTAGTGATGCAATGAAGGTGCGGCCTGAAGCACAGGGTATGGTGTCCACAGATTAGCTTTTTATTTTATCACAGTTTCTGCAGGGACAGACACTTCTGCCTCCTGGAGAAGAGATAGGATCTGGCGTTTCAGTTACCTGCAGCAGAGGCGGGTGGTTCTGTTACTGGTCATGAAATCCAGTGCTGCTTCTTGAGTTACTGGATATGAAAATGGTGTCGGGTTCCTTGTCACCAGGGCAGAATTAGCATTTCCTTCATGTGCACTGGGAATAGGCTCAGGATTTTCAAGTGCCCTTAAGAGCCTTCCCAGGTTCAAAATGAATTTCTTTTTCAATTTTCCTCTTTTTTTCCATTTAAGGTTCACTAAGACGTGTACTTTAAGAAAATTGAAACATCTTGTCATTAATTTCATCTATTTCGATAAAAAATATTTAGAAGCTCTCCCACCTCAAATAATCTTATCAGTCAGCTAAAATCTGGTGACTTTCAACAATTGTGGCGCTGATAACTTTTTTATTTTTCAACCAAATTGCCTCAAATTTTGGCTGTAGACTTGGTTATTTCTGCATGCTATCTTATTGGCTTCTTCTGATAGGGGCAAAGGTATCAATTTCATGGGAGTGTATGTGTCATCCAACTGACCAATTTGAGGATTTTTTCTTTTTTTCGAAAAACCACTAGAAAAAAATAAATACACAATACACAGAAAAATCCTCATGTGATTGCATAGATAGGACATATACATATAACAGGGAAAAAATGAATTTAGTGATTTGGTTGGGTGATTAGGGATCAAGGCTTGCCACAATACGCACCGTGATTTTGCGTATTAATGTCAATTTCATGGTAACAATGTAAATAAAAACCAATGGAATGGTACATTTTTGTGTCAAATTAATAAACTGTGGTATTATTATACCCATATCTGTGCTGGAACAAGGTAAATAAAATGAACTTGGGAAGGCCCCTTAACTAAATCAGGATCAGGATCTTCAGTTCCCTGTGGTGGATGGAGTCTTAAAGCTGAATTTACCCCTCTGTGAGCTCTGTCTTCAAAAACAGGACTACTGGTATCAGGTTTGTGGTGGATAGTACTGCTGTCTGACTCACACAATGAAGGCTCAAGGAAGTCTCCCCCACTACCCTACCGTCTCTAAAATGCCTCAACAGATTTGAATTTAATAAAATTAAAAATATTTTTGTTTCGTGCTAAACAAACCTGTTTGTGCAAAACTTACCCCTTGGCGGGCACAAAAACATCAATTTAATTAGCAAAGAATTTAACTGCTATTCAGAGGCTAACAAGATGGTTTAGAGGGAGCTGAGAATCATTGTCTCATGCAAAATTACTGTGCACCTAAGAAAATTTTGTCTCAGTTCTGTCTCACTCTCGCACTTCATCTCTCTCTCTCACACACACACAAACGAGCACGCACGCACACACTTGCTTCATTCCATTTGAATATCTTTTCGATTTCTTGTCATCTTGGTCTTTGACTGACCCAGAAATCAAGGATCAAGTCAATTTGAAGACGCACTGCTCATGTTTACGAGAAATGTCCATTTCTCGTATACCAGAAGGTGGCATTATAAAACTGTCATTTCTTCGTCTCCTAGAATTGTATAGTTCTTGTACGCATGAACTGATGATGCTTATGATCCAAGAATTGTATTGTTCCGGTATGCATGAATTTATAATACTCATAAAGAACAAGCGGTTATATATGTTTTTTTTTCCTACAGCCATTGAAGTCATGGGGTAGATTTAACTGTTCAATTTGTTTTTGCTCGGGGTTAAGGTTGATGCTAAGGTTAGGGTTGGAATCATACAAAACATCTCTCGTAAGTGGGACTTGGACTTTTATAGTATACGAGAAATTGACATTTCTCGTATGAAGTTTGAATTTCTTGTGGCTATGCTAGAATTTTTCATACAAAACATTTCTTGTAGGTCCAAATCACACTTTCCTGGTATACGAGAAATAGAAATTTCTCATATATATGAGCAAAGCGCCTTAAATTTGACATGATCCAAAATTTACTGAAGTTAGGAAGTTCATTCATTTGCTGATTTTTTGCCTGCATACTTCCTTCTCCTCTCTTCCTTACTTCTTTGCCACATCTATGGAAAGATGTAAGAAACGAACACAAAGACGAAGGAATCAAAGAAACAAACAAATTTTTCCTTCAGATGTCAGGTCACTGTTACATTAGTTACTGCAAATGAGAGGCATAGCAAATGTGTAAACATGGGGAGAGATGGAGCCACAGGTCCAGGATTGCACAGGATGGTCTGTTTCCTCTCTCAACATATCTGTCAGAAAACACTGATTCCTTTCTCCTATCTCAATTAACAAGGTGAAATCTCCTAAGTGACGGGAGACTTTGATTGATGTGCTGATTAGGCTCAGGGAAGGAAAAAAGTGATTAGAGCGAGTCCTGTCATTTTTAAGGACACTTGAGTCCAGCAAGCTCTCCTTGAAGGTGCTATGAGCTGGTATCTCCTCTGCATCTACCATGCCTGTGTCAAACTGACACTTCAAAAACTCTTTTCCTCAATTTCTCTATCCTTGTGTTACGATCTTCAGAGAATGAACTGGGTGCAGATCCGCTAAAAGCCCTAAAGGCACTTTTAAGAAAACGTTTAAAAAGCTGCCATTGCCTCTGAAACAGAAAATAACAACTGAGGAGCCGCTGGGCTGAAGAATGGTCAGGAGGTGGTCCGAGTCAGTCGAGGGGCGAACAGGAGTACTGGAGGTCCAGCAAACTGAGGTCACTGAAGTGGTCTGAGGTCAGGACTGAGAGGGCAATCCGTGTGTATCCGGGCGCGCTGGACTTTCCACGTTCTCGAACCCCAAGGCTTAGAGGAGCTGGAAGTCACGCTACTCTAGGAGCCCCTAGACACAGGGCGAACAAAATAAATCGTTACTCATTTACTTTCACTTTCAATTCAATACCAAAGACAGAAGATTCAAAGCGCTTAGACTGAACAGGCTCAAAGAACAACAAAGAGTAACAATCCAGCAAAGGTGAAAGGATACACAGAAACTGAAATACCCAAACACCAAACTTAACAACTGGGAGTAGAGGCGGGTGAGCATGCAGTGAAAAACAAGGGGAGTAGAGTAAAACAAGACAATTACTAATCAATTAACAAAACAGGACTGAAACTGACGCAGATGGCTGGACTCCAGGGGAAAAAAAAAACAATTAAGGAAACACTCAAGACGTGACTCCTTGCTTACTTTCTTTGGCTTGAGTTAAGGACAGAAAGTACAAGCTGCTATAGGTGTGAAAACAGTCTAATGGAATGGGCACTGTTGATGTTTTGTCTGTGATTATTATTCTGTTGCCTAACATTCCCTCTCCTTCAGCACTCCAGTTTTTGGAGAAGTGGGACTGCTGTCCTTGCTCTCATCGCCGATGCATTCTCACCTGCTCTTACACTGTATTTAAAATCATTCCCCTCAGGATTCGCCAGACAAGAGAAATTACAAGATTATAATTGGTTCTCGGTCCCTGCTGATTTTAGTTGCTGGAGAAGAGACAATGAATCTTATTTGTACATGTCTAGACTAGACAATATAGTCATCGAGCATCACAGTTGAAGCACCACCAACTATTAGAGCTTGATAATGAAGACTGGCTGACCCACAGAAAAACAATTCACACTAAGATGGACTAAGATGGAGAAAATGCTCCGCAAGGCTGCTGAAATTTTTTAAAACTAAGCAGGAAAGGACACCGTTGCTGTTGAATGGCACCGATTGCCAACAATATAGACTTTTATACGAAAGTCAGAATTGTAACACAGTCAGTGGCAATTAAAGCTCTTGGCCTAGGCTGTTGGCTTAGAATGCAATTAAGATATTCATCTCAGTATTACGCAGCACTACAAGTAGGTACTTGTGCATGCTGGTATCTGTCCAGTGTCCACTTCACTCTCTGGATTGCAGGAAAATGTGACATGTTGAGAATGAATAAGAAAAGGAGGATGTCACTGTGCAGTAATTCTGTGTGTGTTTGTCTGTGTGCCTGTATACCTATGTGTGTGTTTTGGCATGTGTGCACCCACGCATGCTTAAATATGTGCTTTAGAGATTTCTTCACGAGCTGTGTAAGTATTTCCTTCTGCATATGCCTGGTTTTAGCTTGTGGATTCAGGAAGTAAACCGTATTTTTAAGTCGCCCAAGAAATGAAGAGGCAGAGCTGCCTTGGGGTTCTGTCACCGTCCGAAAGATCGTAGAGGAAGATGGGTTTTTGTTTTAGGAGTGGATATCGTATGAAACTTGGTGTGGACAGTTGCCACACTTTAATCAGTCCAGTGACGCACGTACCACAGGTGTTTGAAGGTGTGTCTGGGGAGCTATGCTTAAACACACATTGCAACCACAGGAATTGAGAACAGAATGATGGACATCACTTAACTGTATACAGTAAATGACATTCAGGAAAGCAATGAATGTAGCCATGTATTCTAAGTCTCCGGTTATGTTGAATTTATATACAATTAATGTTTTAGCTGTGAGCTGACTTCATCAGGGTTTATATGATAATCGAAAGTATTTAAAGTGCTGATGTTGCTATCGTGTTTCTGAAAACCCTACCAACTCACCATCTGCAGCATCTGTGGCCTGCAAAAAGTTGTCCCCTTGATTTTTCACCTTTGACCAATCATGATTCCGGCTGGTGTTTTATCTCCGCTAGTTTTAATTGGAGAATAGATAGCTGAAAATCTAACTGTTAGTTGCAATGTAATTGCTGAACCTGGAGGCATAATCCACCCGGTCGCCCAGTGATAATCTAGCCATGACTGCTTTTCTCAATCCTCGATGACTCGCTATCTGAGAGAAAACGCAGTGTCCCTGCTGGCATTTATGAAGAAAACTGCTGAGTGAGGAGACTAAAATCATGGGCAAATAAATTCAATGTGACTCTTCAAATGTGGTTTTCAGTCAAAATGACTTCATCTACAACCAACAAAATCCTTTGTGGCCTTCAGCACTTCTCCGACAACAATGTGTGTATTTATTTTCTTCATGTGTAATTTCAGTGGAACAGGATTTACTCTCACGCCTGGCTTTAGGCTGGTTGACCAACAGTAGGACCAGGCAGGAAGTCCGAGTTGGTTTTGGTAACCTAATGCAGATGCTGTGATGCTGTGAAGGGCAACTGCAGTGGTAAATGTCTGACCACTGATTGGATTGCCTTGCCTGCTTTTTTCATCCTCCAAGTAACATAAAATTATTATATTAAATAGATCCTGTTATATTTATTATGTAACAGTCTATATTCAGAATAATAATAAATATCAATGTCAGAATATTTCAGGCTCCAGCCCATAGGAAAATTATTACAGGGCAAAGCTGTCATCTGTTCTTCTGATCAGGTTGATGTTTCCCTAGTTGCAGAACAGGAAAACGCACACACACACACACTTACACACACACACGTCATGTCTGCGATTTGTTTATTTGCTCTGAAGTAAAAAGGCTGGAGGAACATCCTCTGTTACGGTGATCCATAATTTTTGCCTGGGCTTGTATACAAATGAGACGAATTAACAAGTAAATGTGAAGACTTAGAACTATTAGGTATGAAAAGGGATGGAAGAGGACAGGGGTGCACTGAGTACGCACAGGGGGGCCCAGCTAAGTATTGCCTGGTTGGGTGGTAGGACATGCGTTTGGCTGCTTCATGGTGCTTTCAAAATATGTACACTATAAACACTTTTGGGTGAGTAAACACCCTTTTGGGTGAATTTTTGATATTATAATATAGTCGATGGAGCACTTTGTCTGTTTTAAAATAGTAGTAGTCAAAGTTAAAAAATTGTTGTTTCGTTGCACCTCTAAGTTAATCTGGCAAACCTATGTTGTCAGGCAGATTGAAAATTTGAAATTTGAAATATAGCTATTTGAAATAGGACCTAGAAGTGTTTAAAAAAAAGCCAAAAATAAAGCAGTGATCTTGTAAAAAATTCAAAGCTAGTGGTTGAGCCCAGCTTAGCTCTAGTGTAGGAGTGAAGTATAGCAAGGGAGCAAGATGACATCGAGTTCTGTGGGAGATTCACACCTCGGATTAGGAGGGTCTGGTTGTCATTGTCTACATTTACAAGCACAACATATTCCGGTTTTTGCCCTTAATTGAAAAAAAAAGACGATGTTACAACTAAGCGGTGTTTACATAGCTAGTGAAATTGAATGTTCTGCTAATATTTCCATGTACGTGCGGCCATCCATATTCCAATTAACATTGGATTTTTTGAAAGTTTTCCACCGGCTGCTGACTTGTTTAACCGTATGAGCACAGCCTCTTTATTTTATTAATTTAACAACCTTCTTGAAAAGGGTGTCATTCTAAGGTCTGACAGCAGACCTCCACATATGCTGAGATAATCAACTTTATTTGCTTCATCCGTAAGTAAGCGTGGTAGCGAAGTGAGAAATAGATATTTGCTAACATTCCAAAAAGAAAAATTCATGCATGGCACAAAACCCTAAAATCTAGTGAAATATTTAAATAAACATGACAATACCCTGATAGCAAATTCTACCAGCTGAATTGAGGGCCGAGATTGGCCCTCGATTCTAGCTCACATGCTGCAATAGCGTCAGGCCCATAGTTGGCCTTTGTGCTATGAAAAATAACACACATGCTCCGCAGTTTAGTGATTGTTATTATCAAGTCCAAATGTATGCCAAAAATTAAAAAAAAAACATTCATGATACAAAGAAACACAAAACAATTACTGTATTATACATTATTGATATCACAAATTGATACCATTAATTTTGGAAACATCATTCTGAGGCAGCATAGGTTTGGGAGGTGTTTTTAAGCAAAGGCATCAAATTACATCATAACAACATCTTAAGAGCTATGTAGCACAGGCCCCTGCAATTCATATAAAAATTGCACACTATTAGTTTTCGTCCATTTTAACTAACTGATTGTTCTTTTCTTTTTCTTCCCTTAAATTTCCGACAAACTTCAATTTAAAACTAGTATGCACACGCAGAGCAAAATGGCCGTGAAGAGGGCAGCAATTTAACATGCTGACAGAGAAATAGGACGTGCAATGGCTCGCTTCTCTGTTTGAATCCCAGGTTGGGTGCTGATGTTGTAACTCACTGCAAGGTACGCTTAATGTTAATAAGGTACTTGAAGTGATTTTGCGGCGAGTTAATGAAATTGCAGCAATACAAGTAATTGCGTAGTTAGTCTGATGAAGATGGTGATTAGCTGACCAGATGTAAAGAACGTGTTTCTGTGGGAATTCGGCCTAGACGATTACGGTTAACGGCCATACTTTTTTGAAAATTATCGTGGGATCTTTAATGACCGTAGTGTGTCAGAGCCTTAGTTTAATATCTCTTGAAAAGGGATGGCACCGTCTGCAGCGCAGCATCTGAACCACTTAGCTGGGGCATTGGATTTTTATTTGGAGCCTAGATTTCCCAGGAGGTCCCCAAGTAATTCCACGTAATAACACAGGGCACACACACTTAACTTCAGTAGTGGGAATGGTTGGCTGGCCACTGGCTTAACAAGCTTAGCTTCACATGGACTGATTCGATGAAATACCAAGCTGTATTAATGGATTGTGTGTATAAAGGATAAACTGTGTTAGACACTCTGAAAATGTATTATCTAAATGGCATAAAATAGAGATAGTTTGCTACCATTCTAAGAATGGCTTTTTTTTTTTTTTTTTGTTCTACGCTGGTAATTACAGCCATTATCAGATTAGTGGGATCCACTTTAGCTCATTCACAGTGTACCAGGATGGTGTTGTTGTGGATGTATTTTGATCTGCATTGCACATGTTGAGAGATGAAATAGACCAACTGTCTGAACATTGCCTGTATCCAAAATAAATTACCCTTTTGGTCATTTATCAGTCTTTGACACCATGCCCCTTTGTGTTTTGCTTATAGATTGGATGTGTGGCTCAGATAGCCCAGGGTATTTCACATTCATTTGCTGGAAGATTGAACCAAACCCCCATAAATGCCTGTTTGACCTGGGGAAAGACACTGTAGCTCTGAGTAACAAAGTTTGTTTGTTACATTTTGTGACTGATGAAATCGAGACTCAGCTGCATTGTGTCATTACTGACGATTGATGCTGCGTTCAATGTACGCAAGCACACAGTCAGCCTGTTCTGAGGTATCTATTGGTTAAGTGTGCCTCTACGCTGAAGATAATTACATGTACCTACATGTGGGTGTTGTCAGTGATTCACACCAAACTCGAACATGTTAAGACATATGTTGTTACCATTTCTGGTGGCATTAAGATGACTTCATTTTCAGGGTCTGTCTGTTGATTTCAGCACATTCACCTCCCCCATCAGCTTCATCATTCCTATTTTCCAATTCTGGAATGGATCCATTGTTTGCCGCAGACACTCAGTACGTTTGCATGCACAGTTTAGTCGAGCTACTGTAATAGCTCAATTAGGCCATGCAATCAGACTACTGTCCTTGTCCCAGTATACATGCGCAGGACGAAATTCGATTTATTGACCGAAGCATGCCGTCTCCGCTACGATAGGTGGCGATATGCCTTTCAGCTTGTTCGTGTTGAATATTTTTTCTGATTGACCTATTATGTCACAGACCAAACATTTGACAAACAAGTTAGCTGGCGGCAATCTAGTAGCATGTTGAATGCGTTGTCTGTATAAGATCGAGTGGCGAGAACATGGACAACTTTGCCGCTCTGTACGTTTAATACGGGCTGTTTGCTATTCTTTTTGTACAATTGAGACATACAATCACTGTATGTGTGTATGTGTGTGTGGTCCTTGCTTACCTACCCTTGTAGGGACAAAATGTCCCCATAAGTAATGCAATACCAGATTTCTTCATCCATATGGGGACTTTTTCAGGTCCCCATGAGGAAATTGAGCTATTTTAGGGTTAGGGGTTAAGGTTCGGGTTAGGTTAAGGTTAGGGTTAGGGTTAGGTCAGGGAAAGGGGTAAGGGAATGAATGCAAGTCAATGGAATGTCCCCACAAGACATGAAAACCCAACATGTGTGTGCGTGAGTGTGTGTGTGTGCATGTGTTTGTGTACTGGAGAGCAGTAAGAGGTCACCTTTTAAAGTAATGCTTTTGCTTTTTATATGCATTTTTTTCTATCTAATTTCATCATATGTTATTTTATTTTGTTATTTATTTACTTATTGTTTTGTATAACAGTCTATAATATGATAATGATCCATCAAATTTGCCATTAACATGCGGTTAAAATATGGAACTCCATGAAGAACTAGTCTCAGATCATTGGCTTGTTCTAACATCTTGAGTGAGGACTGAGGTTGGTGTGTTCTTGTTCACATCATTAGCATTCAAATTTTATGGACAAGGAGTGTTTTATTTTCAATCGTTTGTTTTCACTGACTTTTAAAAATGGATGGAACAGGAAGTCAGAAAATGGCAGCTTGTTAAATGTGTAACACAGGACAAACAGCCTTCGATTCCTCACAAAAGTTCACCTCAGCACTGCATCATTTATGGACATCGTGCCGCTATGTTTTGTCAACGCTCCACAACTCAACTTGAATAATTCCTGATTTTCCACCTTTTATTTATTTATTTTTTTCTGGAAGTCAACCAAACCTACTGCATTATGTCTCAGGAGTGCTTTCTCTCCAGCTACTGTTGGCCGATCCAGTTTGATGCCTGTAAACATGCTAGGTCAACAGAAAAAAAAAAAAAGAAATAAAGCCTTTGATTTATTGAAAAGCTCAATTCAGAATTCATGCTTTACCAGGTTCTCAAAAGAAATCTTGGAAGGTGCAGCGGAGATGCCCGAGGATCTAAAAGTTGCCTGGTGCAAATGTGAAAGAAAACACAAGTGGATTTCCAAATAATGCCAGTTGGAAAGATGAGGTGATATGTCGTGAAGGGGAGGGAGTGGGAGGGATAACAGGAGAAAGCAGGTGATAGAGATTGAGGTTAGGGGAGAGAGAGAGAGAGAGAGTTTGTAAAAGGATCATGAGAGGAGCCCTGGAAATGATCAAGGGCAGTTGTGGGAAAAGGGTAGTTATGAAAGGAGGATGGAGGAGGACAGAGCGAGGTCAGAGGAGGTGGGGGTGGCATGGAGGTTGCTAATTGTGGGAGGGTGCGTATAGAGTGGACTCCGCTGTTGGCTTTGTGTCTCACTCCCAGCGATAGGTACCTGATTTTGACCCCTGTGATTGATGAGGGAGAGCGTGCGGAATGAACACACAGATGCTCAGCTGGGCAGCCGGAGCCCTGGATGAGCAGGTAATGGACTGATGGCAGCCTGGGGGCAGGTTTACATGTGGGCCGGGTCATAGATTCATTCAGCATGCTATGTCCTTCTACCCCAAGGGCAACAACCAACCACTCCAGCCAGCATGACAATCTGTTATACTCCATGCCACAAGGGGCAGTGTAACCGGCTGTCTTACTCTGGGTCACAGAGTCATTGGCTGCTGAACTGGCCTTAGCCCAGCTTTGAGCTCTCAGTTCACTGTGTGAGTCTGACGCTCAGAAGCAGTCATTTGACACTGTGTTATTTACTGATATGTAAAAGGGTTAGGTTAGCCAACTGTGTTCCTGGAAAGCTACCATCCTGTTTTCACTCAAACCAAAGCAAAACACAGTCCATTTCTCTGTTTGAGATCTTGATGAGCTGCTAATTGGCCAAATCAGGTGTGCTGAACTAGGGGTAGAGCAAAAACCTACAAGATGGCAGCTCTTCAGGAATAGGGTTGGAGACCCTTGTTTAAAATGAGTGAAAAAATTCATTTTTAATTGCTCTTCAAAACTTTTGTCTGAAACAGATATGTTTAAGATGGTGAATGGATCTTTGCCACATGTGGAAAAGAGGAAAATATCTGCTCCCATGATAAAAAAAACAACGGCCACTGAATCCCTTCCCATAAATCTTTATCCCTTAAAATTACATTTTTGAAACAGAGATACTGTGGATATTTTGGGAATATGTTCTTTCATTTTTATCCAGCAGTTATATTATTTCAATCTGTACATAAATGACCAGCTTATGGAAGATTTATTTTTCATTCTTTGAAAATATTACGCAAACGGAGAGCCAAAAATGTATAGGAATCAGTGATACAGGAGTATTTGAAAATTTTGGTGTTTAAAAGACCTGGGTATATTTGAATGGGTTTTATTTGAAGAGAGTGGATGTTTACTGTGGGAATAAAATGGCAGCGATCTGGCAGCATTGTGCATAACTGTATCCCTCCTCCAAGGGAATGACAGTTAGGGAGCCAAAGACTCCACTGAGACACAGCGCTGTCAGGCTCCAGGGGCTTGGCTCATAGTCTGCATCGCAGTTCCCTGGTGGTGCCTTTGAAATGCTAACTCTATTAGTGGGTAAGTAATACCCCAATGAAGGCTTCCCGTGTACCCCTGGGCTGTGCCAAGGTCGTCATCTCTTTGAGATTTCGACTTTTTGGGGGTACATGGAGATTTGACAGCTGCAGAACTTTGTTTCAGGGCATACTTGAGTGTTGACAGCGACGGGAGCCGCTGTTTCAAAGTGACAGATGTTCAGATGTCTACACGCTGGCATTTGACCTCAAATAATCAAATAATTGGACAATAAAGGTTTTTCATTTATACTGCAACCTTGTTCTGGGAACACAGCTTGAATTTTGCGGGTTGCGCAGCAATACATTTGCTGAAGTTGTCCAGGTGGTCATTACTGAAGTGCATTTCTTTGTCACATTGACTGCAATAATCTGACAGTTCCAAAGCAAACAAAAGAAAAATCTTGTAGGTTTACCAGCCGCCTCCTTTAACTTCTTCTTCTCGGGAGTTTCCATTGGAGGGACTACAGCCGTGCTCTCACCTCGCCTTAAAGCGCATAACTTCTCCAAACTCGTTCCCATTTACGTTTCCTAATCAGCAAATTAGTGTTAATTCCTTCAGTTGTGAGGATGATTTGGTACATTTACGGTCAGTTTCCCCTGAGCTTGGATTATTGTTTTTTGAGGCATTTTTCTATCCACATTAATGATGACATAAAACGTCAATGTCTTTCAAAGCTACTGAATTCCTGTAGGTCACAAAACGATATGTTATTTTTTCTGCGCCAGAGTTCGATCGGCTTGATACGCCTAAGAAAACATCTTCAAAAATGCAGTTTTGCCGACTCAGGCCCGCGTGTTAAGTTTTCTCATGTAAAAATGGAACTCTGTCTACAACCTGTGACAATACTATAATGCAGGTGAACTCTCAACCTGTTTCCCATTAAGAATCGGACAATTAACTGAATTAATTTACTGAGCAAATAGACTGCCAGCTAGCTGCGTTGCCATTAATGATAAAGACATACAGCTTTGAGTTGAAGAGGAAGGTTACAATATGAGATTGCATGGATGGCTATTTACTTGAAGTAGAATGTTATGAACTAAATGCTGCTGAATATGGCATTTAGATAAGGTTTAGATTTTGTTTCTGGTAAATTATTAGATAATTGCCATACATACATACATCTCATATTGAAGCCTTCCTTCAGCTTTCCCAGAAGCTCAACTATAAAAACCTCATCAATGATTTTGCTGCGAGGACTCTACACATGGCAGGATTTTTAAATGATTTTAAATACATGCCATTCATTGAACTTTCACGATGCACTAATAACCAATTTACTAAATTATTCAGTTACCAACGCTTTGAAGGAAGGAGCCATGGTAATTTAATAAATTAATTATTATCGCATCCTGTGCAACTGTGCCTCCTCACAAATGTAGCCTATTCTTTTGAACACTAAGAACATTTTGATTAAGTGTAATCTCAAAGTAAATTAGGATGCACTGCTGAATAAATGCTCAAACAGGAGATGGAATTCAGGGAAAGTATTAAATAAATTAATTGTTTGGTTTTTTTCTCCATCTCTACAATATCACCATGAAGTATGTAGTCAGTGTTGCCCATTGGTCATCTCTGTCATTTCTCAATAAATTCTCAATAATGACAGGCTTATACATTGGTCTTGATTATTCAGTAAATAAACTGTGTGATTATTAATCAAACGATCTTAAACAGGAACAGCTTGAAAGCAAATTACAAGGGTCCGAGGCTCACGGCACGCCACAGAAAATCCTGTAACGCCGGCGTTACCGCTTGGGGGAACGTTGGGCTATAGGGAATTAACTAATGTCACTAGAAAGTCAGCAGATATTACTGAAGAAAATATAAGAATGACAGCAACAAAGTAGTGACAAAGTGAATTATGCTTTTTAATTTTGCGTGATAAGATGCTACGTCATGTCCAGGGTTCTGCTTTCCTGTCTGAAGATGTGCACTAGATGTGCGAAGCTGAATGTTTGGTGTGCAAACAGCTGCATGGTTCATGTGAGGTGGATTTGCTTCGAGGAGGTAAAAGCAAAGCACTCAAGCTCTTTGTGCTGGGGGAACTACTGCTAGCTGAGCACTTACTACTGTTATTTCCAAAACTTCCAAATGCCTGGCATGACTGACTGTCCTTCGCTGATTCCAATATCCTGACATTCTATAACCCATGCATAAATGTGATGAGAGGGTGCACCTACACACAAGCGCGTGCACGCCCACGCCTACACACACGCGCGCGCGCGCGCGCACACACACACACACACACACGAAAGAGACACATGAAGATGCACTCATACAGGCCATGTCTATACAAACACTGGCACACATGTGGACGGGTATGTGCGCATGTTCTTTATGCAGAGTATACAGCAGCACGCTAGGTTGCTATGCTACAAATAGCAGAAGTCACTTCCGGCTTCCACTATAAAATGCTGTATTTATAAAGCAGTCTGACCCAATTTATATATTTTTTATTCATTGTCTATAAGCCTAGTTTGCTTCACAAGAATAATTCTATTATAAATTGTAAGCTATGGGTGTGCAAACATTAAGGGAAATGCTGATGATAATCCTCCATAAATTTAGTCTCATTCTCTATGAGAATTCATTTCCTCTTCCAATTCTTCTTAAATACTGGCAACACAACCCTATTTTCCTCATGGGCAGACTATCAGGTGAAATTGCAACCCTCTCTCCAAATCAACCAGAAAAGACCAACTTTTCATAAAGCAAAAAAAAAAAAAATTCTCAAAATATCATCCATTTGTCCATTCAATCAAAAACATCGTCTCAATTGCGCCAGTCGGTCATTTGAAACGCATGGTTTGGGTCAAGCCAATCCCACAATTTAAATTGTTTCTCTGCAAATTGGCTCAATGGGTTCAGTCCCCTCCACAGGCTCTTATGAAATATAGGGGTTCCTGACCACTGGCCCAGTAATATCACCCCCTTTAGAGTATAGTGTAGAAACAGCTTCTGAGATCCAGCTCGGATAAAAGCCATTGGCGTAATTAAAAGGGACCGAGTGGATGCCAGAGAGTGGGGTTTCTTTGAGCGGCCTTTTGATTAGATTTGTTCCTGCCTTTGTCCTTGCCTACCGTGTCTTCCTCCTCAGATCATGCGTGAAAGCCTGGCAACCACTAATCCAGGCCTTTGCTGATACAGTGGACAGAGGAGTTGTTGTCTCTGTATGAAAAAGATTGTGGGAGAGAGACAGACAGAGAGCTAGAGAAAGAGAGAGAGAGAGACAGGAGCGATCACCATGGCAACCCCATCAGCCGCATGCATTTCGAAAGGTGTCTCCGAATGCAGTGTCACAACTTTTGCTGAGTGAGTCTCTGAAAGACAGACTAAAGGCGTTTGGTGAAAACTGTCAGTGCAGGCGGGTGCACTGTGGCTTTGCCTCGGTTTGATTGAAAGATTGAAGTGGGTGGCAATATTATTCTGACGGTAGCACTAATACATATTGATGAGAAACAATAAAATTATACCAATATATATATATATATATTTTTTTTGCGCTGTTGTAGCAAGTGTTTCCATTTCTCTTATCAGGTGTTCAGATTAATTAATGATATGATATGATACTATGTTTTCCCAAATTAATGTTTTTGGTTGCAAATAGGTACAAACATAAATTTCAGGCAGGGCAGTCATGTCAGATTTAACCATTTATTGCAAAACTACAAGCCTTTTTTGTTTGGCAGTGACTTAGCTCGAGTGATGCTTTGGAACAATCCGAGCAAGCATGACACAAACAGACCCTTCGATTGCTAACTGCAAAAATTTGCACTCTAAAGGGAGCAGAACAGCAGCATCACCTGCTAATAAAATCGCTGAATGAATGCAATAGAACAGAATTATGCGTGGCAATCAGTATGTCGCATTACCTTTGAGTTTTTTCAAGCGTGGCCTGTCCTCTGAAAGCAGTGCGATCAGCAGGTAAGCTGAATGAAAACAGAGGGAATCCAGTAAGGCTCTTCCAAAGTGACTTGAAGCAAAGGGAATATGCAATGTGAGATCAACAACCTCTGACCCTCGAACACATTACTGTTTTCAACCTGTTCCTGTTTAAAATATATTCACTGAATAGTCAAGACCAATATATGTTATAGTCAGATTGTGAAACCAGTCATTTTGTGAAATGACTAAAAATTTTTCGTCATTTTGTGAAATGACTGAAGTTTAAGGTTAGCCATTTCATGAAATAACGGCAAGTTTTATTCATTTCATGAAATGAATGGTTTCCCAATCTGACTGTAACGTATATGAGCCTGTTATGATTTAGGAATTATGAAATGACAGAGATCACTGCTGGGCAACATTGACAAAGTACTTAATATTGAAAGGATGGCAGTCACACAAATTATTAATTAATCCAAAACTTTCTCTGAATTTCATCTCTTGTTTAAGCATTTTTTTCAGCAGGGTAGCCTGATTTACGTATATTAAGATTGCACCTAAAATGTTTTCATCTTTAAAAAGAATAGGCTAAATTTGCAGGGAAGCGCAGTCGTGATGATTTATTAAACTGATTTATTAAGTTACAAATTACCAATTCTTCTTACTTCAAGGCGCTGGTAATTGATTAGTTTTGTAAATTGGGTATTATTGCATTATGGTCATGAGTGTGTGACTGCCCTTTTCCAAATTTGTAATTTTATTGTGATCAGCAACTCTCCAACTCTGGTGCACATTCCTTCTCTCTCTCATCTTGCAAAAAAGAAAAAACTTCAAAGGGGAAACATCCAATCCAGCTTATTAAAGCCTAGGCCTGGAGAAAATTGGCACAAGAGGAATTCAGAATCTTTGAAAGGCAAATTTACATTTAATGTCATCATTAATGTGAACAGGAAAATGCTTGATAACAAGCCTATGTGATGCAATGTGCAATATTGCCCCTCAAAACAAATTGGCCATCAATGCTGCTTATTAGTTGTCGCAAGTAGGCAAATTAATGTTTGGTTGATAATTATGAAAAGTAAATGAGAACCGATTTGGAGTAATCAGGCATTATGAGGGAAGTTACTAAAGGGGTTTTATACCTCTGATCGCAAGTCACTGAAGGCCGCAGGTATTAGACAGACCTCATTTGCGCGATGATCACGTGATCTGAATTGGGTAAACATTTTGAACAAAGATGGTATCTTCAAGTGGCAATGACAAACATGCTGACATAATTTGGACTAAAAGCCTTTGTGTTTTGCCTAAATTTTCCACTGAACAGGTACAAAAACTCCTTCAGGGATGTGGGAAGAAAGAAAATGGCTCCAACGGCTACAGATTTTTTTCTGAAAGCAACGATCACAATATATATGTGGGATATGAGAAAACATTGGATGAAGTTGCTACCATCAAAGCCTCGTGCTTCAGGAGTCAGAGAAAGAACTAGAGGCACTCTGAGAGTGCAAACCTCCGCCAAGGCAATGCAGTTGAAATCTTCCTGAGTTGGCTCAGAAGAAATTTAAGGTTTATCACATTACTGCAGTACTTTTCCCATAGCCCAGCTCATGACACATTTTTGATATTACTCTAGGGCAATATCACTTTTGCGAAAATCTCATTGGGTGAGAGCGTGGGGGAAAAAACAGTGTCGCGTTATGTCTAGCTGTTTATACTTAGCCAAACTGAATACCGAGTGTAACGTTGGTGTAATCGGTATGACTTAGTGCTGTAGCAGGCTAGTTGAGCGCAACTCACATAACTAAGTTCGCGTTACTCAGCTAGGGGCATGCAATACTTTTTCAAAACCATTATGCAACATTAGTTTGTCAGTTAGCAAGCTAACGTTAGCTAGCTACTCGGTTGACTGAATTTACAAACCATTGTTTGTTTAGCCGCGAATGTCTGTGACTCAGAGCCTGACTAAGCTGAACGATGTAGTTTGCGTAAGCAAAATTTGCAAATTACATTTGCTTTCCATTAAATTATGCAATTCAGTTAGAAGCCCCAATTCCAATGAAGTTGGGACGTTGTGTAAAACGTGAATAAAAACAGAATGGAATGATTTGCAAATCTCATAATCCCACATTTTATTCACAATTGGACATGGACAACATATCTGATGTTGAAAGTGAGACATTTTACCATTTCATGAAAAATATTAGCTCATTTTGAATTTTATGGCAGCAACACATCTCAAAAAAGTTGGGACAGGGGAAACAAAAGGCTGGAAAAGTAAAAGGTACTAATAAAAAACAGCTGGAGGAGCATTTTACAACTATTAGGTTAATTGGCAACAGGGTCAGTGACATGACTGGGTATAGAAAGAGCATTTTAGAGAGGCAGAGTTTCTCAGAAGTAAAGATGGACAGAGCCTCACCAATCTGCGAAAAACTGAGTCTAAAAATTATAGAACAATGTCAAAAAAATGTTTCTCAATTTAAAATTGCGATATTTTGAATATCTCACCTTCTACAGTACATAACATTATCGAAAGATTCAGAGAATCTGGAGAAATCTCTGTGCACAAGGGACAAGGCCTAAAGTCAATATTGGATGCTCGTGGTCCACGGGCCCTCAGGCGGCACTGCATTAAAACCAGGCATAATTCTGCACTGGAATTCACTGCAAGGGCTCAGGAACACTTCCAAAAATCATTGTCTGTGAACACAGTTTGCTGTGCAATCCACAAATGCAAGTTTAAGCTGTATCATGCAAAGAAGAAGCCACATGTGAACACAATCCAGAAATGCTGCCGTCTTTTCTGGGCCAAAGCTCATTTAAAATGGACTGAGGCAAAATGGAAATCTGTTCTTTGGTCACATGAATCAACATTTGAAATTCTTTTTCGAAACCACGGATGCCGTGTCGTGCGGTCTAAAGAGAAGAGGGACCATCCAGCTTGTTGTTAGCGCTCAGTTCAAAAGCCTGCATCTATTAGTGAATGGTCTGGACTGCAGGCAGACCATTTCAGCACCTGGACTCTTCTACTGCTAAGCCATGCTGTTGTGATGGATGCAGCAAATGTCTTCTATTAGTGAATGGTCTGGACTGCAGGCAGACCATTTCAGCACCCGGACTCTTCTACTGCTAAGCCATGCTGTTGTAATAGATGCAGTATGTGGGTTTGCATTGTCTTGCTGAAATATGCAAGGCCTTCCCTGAAGAAACATTGTAAAACCTCTATATACTTTTCAGTATTGATAACGCCTATCCAAATGTGTAAGCTGCCCACGCCATAGGCACTAATGCAACCCCATACCATCAGAGATTCAGGCTTTTGAACTGAGTGGTGATAACAAGCTGGATAGTTCCTCTCCTCTTTCGTCCGCACGACACAGCGTTCGTGGTTTCCAAAAAGAATTTCAAATTTTGATGCATCTGACCACAGAACAGTTTTCCATTTTGCCTAAGTCCATTTTAAACGAGCTTTCACTCAGAGAAGATGACGGCGTTTCTGAGTCCTGTTCACTTATGGCTTCTTCTTTGCATGATACAGCTTTAACTAGCATTTGTGGATTGCACAGCAAACTGTGTTCACAGACAGTGATCTCTGAAAGTGTTCCTGAGCCCTTGCAGTGGATTCCAGTGCAGAATTATGCCTGTTTTAATGCAGTGCGGCCTGAGGACCCGATAATTGCAAGCATCCAATATTGACCTTCGGCCTTGTCCCTTGCGCATAGAGATTTTTCCAGATTCTCTGAATCTTTTGATTATATTATATATTGTACATGGTGGAATATTCAAATTCTTCACAATTTTACATTCAGGAACATTTTTCTGAAATTGTTCCACAATTTTTGGATGCAGTTTTTAGCAGATTGGTGAACCACTGCCCATATTTACTTCTGAGAGACTCTACCTCTCTAAAGTGCTCTTTTTATCCCCAGTCATGTCACAGACCTGAAGCCAATTAACCTAATTAGCTGCAAAATGGTCCTCCAGCTGTTTTTCATTAGTGTAAATTACTTTTACAGCCTTTTGTTGCCCCTGTCCTAACTTTTTTGAGATGAGTTGCTTCCATCAAATTCAAAACGAGCTAATATTTTTCATGAAATGGTAACTTGTAAATTATCTCACTTTCAGCGTCTGATAAGTTGTCTATGTTCTACTGTGAATAAAATGCAGGTGTATGAGATTTTCAAATCATTGCATTCTTTTTTTATTTACATTTTACACAGCATCACAACTTTTTTGGAACTGGGGTTGTATTATTTGAATAATTTCTTATTTGGATACTCAAAGCTATTTTGCTCCTTGTGGTTCTTATTTGGCTACTGAAAGCCGTTTTGCTCCTTGTGGTTAAATTTACAATAAAATGTGTGCTGGAAAAATGAGGCAGAGAGAAAGAGAGAGAGAGAGAGAGAGAGAGGAAGCAAGGAGAGACAGCCATAGAAAGAGACATTTGTGAGCAAAAAAAATTTATTCAGCTTCTCTGCTGTCCTGAGTTGATTTTTAATAGCTGTCATCCGTGAGGCAATAGTACGAAAGGGGTCCTTCGAAGGAATTCCGCAGCCAGAAGCTGGAGACTATTATATTTGCTGTGGGTTGTTCTAGGACAGATCAACACATATTTATGGACTGAATGGACATTTTTTACGCCAAATAGCCCTGCCAGTTATATGAACTTAAAATACCTGTGTTAAATGATGGCTGACTGTTTCAGTTATTTTCTTGCAGTCAACCTTCACGCATACGTCCCCTAAATTCCTGCTCTGAGTTTACATTACAGACATGAGAATCATTCGCTTGGCAGAATATCACAGGAGCAGACTCGCGATGTACGAGGCAGCTGATAACCGCATGCATGCTGCGAGAGCCACAGCATGGGAGACTTCCAGGGAGCAATGCTTTCCTGTGTTTCATGACAAAACTTTTATTGTACAGGTTAGTTCTCTGTCAGAGGCGGAGGGACGGTAGCTTTTGGCATCCCAAGTGCATAGTGGGAGTGCCCTGGAACAATGGGGGAGGAAGGCTAACCCTTCCCAAAATCCATTCATCATTGCATTAAGATGAAGTAGAGGCTTGGAAATGGAAGCTGGCTGGGCTAATTTCCCTCATTAGAGACACTTGTCTGCGTGTTCTTTCAGAAAAGTAATCATGAAATTTGTAAGACTATGTTGGGACATCACAACAACCATGGGACTTGAAACAAAATCAGTGAACCGGCAGGCAAACAAACACGTAAACAAGAGTATCTTATGCAGTGGGCATGCGTTCAAGTTTTGCACAAGTGGTTTTTCCCAGGGTGTGATTGTTTCTCACAGGAGATGCGAGCATGCAGCTTCTGACAACAGAGACATGCTGGTGTGGGGCTATGCCTGGCAGTACGGAATAACTTCATAGCTGCTTGCTGCTTGCTGCTGTGGTAGTGAACAGTAATGGAGTGAACCTTACCTGCCCCTGAGTCTTATTGAAAAATTACATTCCTACTTTATGGTCCTCATATGGAATAGCAACCGGGATGTGTTGTTGATGCTGCAGCAGTGCCTCGAATGTTGCTGTGAGAGGTATCCAGCAACATCTGGAGGAGCAGAAAGTCATCCCTCCTTTCATCTAAACACCACAAGGGCTAACATGCTCTAGCATGATAACGTGCCAGAGTATGATAAAAATATTGCTGAACATTTGAATCAAACCTTTGTATTTTAGAGAGCAGATCCTGCATCCATGTTACGAGGAACTGCCAATGCCGCCAGGAGCTGCCTTTGTTTGGCACATATTTTCCGTGTATTTAATTTACTTTGTGACAGGTAAATGGTTCTGATCTTCATCCTATTTTATTTGCTGTGCATGGACTGCCCATGTTGTTTCCATCGCTGATTGAATGTTAGTCTTCCGTTGCCACTCTGGCAACACACAAAAATTTCACGGCTATGTACTGATGACGCCAGTGATGGAGGCGACTGTTCCCAGTCTCTGTCCCAGATTAATCAAAGAATAAATAAAGATTTTTCAAAGACTTAACCCTTTTGCAAAGTTTAGCCTAAGGGCGGGCCACTTGGAATAATTACGATTTTATATGGTCAAATATTGTGCAACGTCAAAGAACTATATGTCATTTGAAAGTGCGAGGACATTCTGACTGCTTAAGCAATTTGTTGATGCAAATACTACAGCAAAAATAGTATTTAAAATCGTGTCGTAACAACCCTTAGACTGACTATGCAGTCCCATAGAGTCGATTGTTTCGCATTGTTCAGATTTGGCAAAATATGTTGAAATCAACGTTCTTACCTTGATAGCGCTCCAGCAATCAAAACTCATTGTAATTTTTCATCTGCAAAACAAGAAAGCTCAGACAAGCATGACTAGAACTACTTTGACATTGAGATAGTAGCTGAAATTCATGATAATTAGCCTTTTTTACGCATGATGCAGTGCCGTAGATTGTACAGTAGCCTTTTAGGAACAAAATAAGTGCTCCTTTTAGTTATTATGTGCTGATCAAATGGAGCATGAAGTGTTTTAGCCTATCAGCCCTCTCTCAAATAAATCTGAAAAAATCTACTTCTTTTAGTTTACACAGACAGACAGTGGTCTCGAACGAGGGTGTCAAACTGCTCTCCTGGAGGGCCACAGTGTCTGCTGGTTTTTGCTGTGTTTCTGCAGTAGTAAAAAAAATTCAGTCACTAATCAGCTAAAGGGTCCACATACCTTCTTTCAAGGCATTAATTGGCTGCTTATTGTAAGGAGAGCACTGAAGCCTGCGGACACTATGGCCCTCCACGACTGGAGTTTGAAACCTCCAGAACTTTCAAAAGACAAATGCATGTGTTAGAAAAAGAATTAATTTTTATGAAGATGAATTGTTTCAATGGTTTCTGACAAGGGGGAGGTGGAAGTTTGGCAATAAGTCAAAAGAGTTTTGGTAGTGACTTTTCTTGTACATTTATTTTCGCGAACTTTTGCGCTGGGAATCGGAGAAGTATACTGGAGCAATAATTGAGCTGTAGATGAGGGGAAAACTAGAAAGAAGGAAGTTGTGAAACTACTGGAAAACGGAATGCAACAGAGATGTGAAACACAGAAAAAAATTGGAATCTCCTGAATTGTTTGTTGAAATACGTGAAGACATAACCAAAAAAAAAAAACATCCATAAAATATTAATTTTTGGTAACAGTATCATAATATATTCACCTGCAGTTGGTTAGGTGATCTAGCTATTGATTTGTGATTTTCTTAGCTGATGTGGGTTAGTCACTGCACCACAGAGCCAGGAGAAAACACAATATCTCTTTCTGCCAAACAAAAATTAATATTTACAGAGTTGTTACTCAATTTGCGTACTATTCTTCGTAATTCTGACTATTGGAGAGCAATCTACATCACCTTAGACGAGACCATGATTTTGCCTGTAGTCAAAGTGGTTCAAGAACAGTCAGCACTTTAGTTTGAGTGGAAATTTCCTTAAAAGGGGGAAAGTTAAGGGGCTAATCCACAAAAGAGAGACATTGTTCCTTGGTCCTGATCTCAATTCTTTTGAACTGTGCTGCATTATTATCCTTTCAGAGGTTATTTCTGGAACCATCATATCAAACAACATAACATAATTGTCCTGTACGTTAGCGATCAAAACCGGTCCCATCAGGACTCGGGACTTTAATCTGCTTCTTTATCAACAAGAGCACACGCGTTGTTATTAACAAGATACACCCTGATGACACAATGTGTCTGCAACGGCCTGTAGTCGCTCGTCACTATATCATCCCCCTTTAGTAAAAAGAGACACAAAGGCGTAAACTGAGTTGCATATCTCATCATCTTCTCTTGCACGTCAAGAATATAACCTCCAGGACTTTGGGGTAGACTTCCCACCATCTGCTGCACTGAAGGGATGATTGTGCCCTTTTATAGTTGCTTTTCCAGTCTGTGTCAGCTAACGCATAACCTTTGCAACAACCTCATAGTATGTGCCCTCAAGCAGTAATACAATTTTCTATACTAAGTCAATCATCCCATTTTGTTAAAAGTAACTACTAATAACATATGACATACAATCAACAGAGAACATACATCATATTAGTTGAAATGTCAAATGTCTCATACTCATATCTCTCCCTCATAGAAGCAACTTTATGGCCCAGAGAAAACAATGGGTGAAATTGAGAGACACTAATTGTCTAAGTGTCACTATACCTGTGAGGAATCCTGAACTCCCTACCTCAGGATATCAACTGCACAGCTCTGCGTGGAGTCGACTGCTGTGGTGTACAAGCACAGCTGGGTCTGTCTGTGCCTGTTCAGGGGTTTCGTCTCTGAGGTTTGGACTAACCACAGGAAGAGAGCTGCATGGGAGGTCCCTCCAACTGCTGCTGTTGCCGGTCTGGGATGGACAGCAGATGTCTCCTATTGCGTTTCATCTCCACATCGCTGTCCATCGTCACCAGGTAATACTGTGGCTGTCTGCACCTACCACTGCCATCAGCAGAGGATTTCCACGGTTTTCCTCCATCCAGTTTCATTCTGACGTCCTGCCCAGGGTGTGAGTGACGGCGGTTATGGAAGAACTGGTAACCTGACTTGGTCTGGATGTTCTTTGTCTGGACTTGATGTCAGTCCACTGGAGAATCTTGTAGTTTCTCACGCAGCATAGGAGGTGTGGTTCCAGTGTCTCTTCTAGCCAGGAGTGAAGCTTGGCTGTCCCCTGTAGCAGCGCTAGGGGCCGCCTTTTAGCACGTCAGTCTGCACGGCTCTCTCAGTACACCACTCACCTCGGGATAATGAGGGCTAGCGACTGTGCGCACTAGGCCGTAATTGTGACTGAAGACCTGAAACGGCAGACGTGAACTGCATGGGATTGTCACTCACCAATTCCAATGGTATTTCCCATCTCACAAATATGCTTTTGACCTTACTAATGACTTGACAGCAGTGGTGGCCGGTGGGCAGAGAGCAAGGAGGGCAACAAACGTCTTTAAACTGTTTATTAGTCTTGATCTCTTTTCATTTATTTTCCTTGATCAAAGATACTTTAACTCCCCCTTCTCAGGTGTAGCTAATTCTCTTTGTTAACATGAGAAATAAAATGGGTCAATTGAACGCAAAAAAAAAGTGAGATTTTAATCTTTGTTTTCAATTAAACAATCACATAGCACAGGTTTGATGGCTTGCTTTGCAGGATGTGACAAAAGTAAACACGGAAAAAAATAAGTTTTTGGTGAAGCGTTGCCCATTAAGGAGAGAGTAAGCCTGTTATGAGCCTAGTGGCCCATCGGGCCAGTGCTTAACCCCGGTTTCCATGACATGAAGCGACTTGGAGTATTGCTACTCCCCCTGGGTGGGATGCTAGTCCATCGCAGGTACTCCCCCAGCTCTTAGTCAGGTTTCCCTGACTATTTGCAGGTACCCATTTATACACCTGGGTGGAGTGAGGCGTGGAGTGTGGGAGTAAAGTGTTTTGCCCAAGAACACACCGCGAAGGCCGTGGCTGGGGCTTGAACTCAGGACCTTACGATCCCAAATCAAGCCTACTTGACCACTGCGCTACCGCGTCTCCCTGCCTATTGAATTTATTATTCACTTACCTTAACATTTCTTTAAAAGGGAAACTGTGTACTTAACTGCCAGTGGATTATTCATATTGTTGGAAAATGCGTTAACCAAGAACAAAGACTGAAATCGGGTCAGTAATCTCATCCGTTTCAAGGGATGTTTTCTGTTCACCGGCCACCACTGCTTGACAGCTAGATGGAGAAAAGAGGTGAGTGTTTTCAATGTCAGGGGAGTAGTAGTCAGTCACCATGAGATAATTCTGTGTCTATAAGTGACACAAATTGGCAGCAATATGCTGCCAGGGCCCCCAGGTAACCATATGGTAAGGAGTGGTATGCATCTCGGAGTGGGTTTGTTTTCAATGCAGAATTTTGCAAGCTGACTCAGCCTGTATGATCTTAACACTGATGCACGACCACCGCACCGACATCCTGGCAAGTGTGTGGCACCCTGTCAGCCCTTAGTGTCGCTCGTGCAGCTGTTTCAGCGCATCAGATCTCTGTGCAGCAGGAATATAGAGCCTGTTCTGGTGTAACACTAGCCCATCAGTCACAGAGAAGTGTGCGCTAGCTGACTAATATCCATTAACGGATGGAAGCAGCATTGCATTCATTCCTGATGAAACCCATGACAAGCTCTGAATAATAATAATAATTATTATTTTATTTATTTATTTATTTGCATATCACACGTATAAAGGCGCTTTATAATAAAAACACTCAATATGACTACTCAAGTGAAAAAATGATTTTCTCTTCATAAATTCTGAAAAAATTTCTAAAAAAGTTTTTTTTAGAGATTTCTTGAAAGTACTTGTCGAGTTTGCTTTACGGAAATTAAACAGTAAAAAGTTCCACAGTCTATGTCCACATGAAGAGAACGCTCGAACTCCATAGGTCTTGGTTTCGGTTCTTGGCTGAGATAATAGTTCCTTAGCATCATACCGTAACATTTTTGGTGGTTAGCTGTAGTCTAAGAGATTCACCAGATTACCAGGTGATTTTCAATTGTGCAACTTGGATACAATAAATAATATTTTGAAGACGATGCGACAGCTGCCGGGATGCCAATGAAGGTCCACAAGTATTGGAGTGATATGCTGAAATTTCTCAGTCTGAGAGACTATTCTAGCGGCAGTACATTGAACATACTGTAGTTTCTGCAACTGGAACTTCAGAAATCCAAACAATGAAGAATTACAGTAGTCCAACTTAGATGTGAGAAATGCATGTATAGCGACAGCACAGCACATTTCCTTATGCCAGGCAAGTCCTTTGGCAGGTGCGATTTTCAATTCCAGAAACGGAAGAACCGTCATCTGGCTGTTCATCTTGTGCTTTTCCCTCTTGGAAGTGCTTCTAAGCTGGCAGCAGAGGAGTGCAGTCTTCTGGGACAAGATGGCTAAGGAGGGCCATCAGGGCCAAAAATGGCTTGCTCAAGGTGGCGTTTTTTACAGCTGGCTAGAGAGCAGCACATGTTGCCACTTAAAAAACTGACCCTCCGGTTTGGTGAATCAATCATTCCTCGGTCACTCGTGTCAGACAGTGGATTTTGGGAGCCATGAGGAGCCTTTGGCACCTTTGAATGTTTTTTTTTTTTTTTCCAAAGTAATATTTGTTTATGAGGGGCAGCAGTTTTCATGGTCAGTTTGCGAATGGAAACTGTCCATACCTGCCAAGAATGGGGAGCCTCCCTCTGAGTCGGACAAATGCCACTGACTTTAACCTCTTAAAATCTCGGGTTTTTTTTTTTTTTTTTTTTTAACAATTTCCGCCTAGCACTGCATGCCCAAATTCCAAGGCCTAGACCTTTGTATTACCATGAAATTATGCAGATTAGAGACTTATGGTAACAGATAACCACTTGAAATGTTCAGAACAACCAATACAATATTTATTGCTGTTTTTTTAAAGGGGAATTGCCCGTGAAAGGGGCAACAGAGTTCCTAACAGGTTTTAACCACCCTGAAGGTCCTGTAATAATAGCTACTTGAATCTGCGCTAATGACAGTTTTCTGGTTGGCATCATAATGTGCAAGTGCTGGGGCTGACACAAGCCTGGCTTCAAATTTTCCGACACCTTTTCCTGCGCGTCTCTCCATACCCTCTCACTCCTACTCTTGAGCAGGCCAGTAGTGGGATGTAGGTTCAAGGACAGGTTAGGCAGGAACCTCCCTACATAGTTAAGGATATAAGGAAGTTACTCGATATTGGTTAGACGTGACATTTGCTTGACAGCTTTGACTGTGCTAGGATCAGGCTCCATACCCTCCGCACAAATGGTGCAGTGAAAGTGCTGTATTTGTGACTTGCTTTAGTGGCGCTTAGCTTTATTCAGCTTCAAGCCTCTGTTCCTTATGGTCCTAGTAACAGCACTTAGGCAGCTGTTGTGCTTCTCCATGGACGCTCCAAAGAAAATATGTCTTCCATCACCATGACAACTCCCTTGTGACCCCTGGACAATATTGACACCAGTCTTTAGTAGCTTTCCGAAGCTGACATGACTCCAACTGGCTGCTGTCGGAAGCACAATCTACCTAAAGGGGTTATGAACCTCATCAGCTTTGGGCTGCTTCCATCCAAGATGATCCGCCAGAATCTCAATGAAGCGTCCAGAGTGCAGAACACTTGAGTTGCTGAGAGCAAAAGTCTACTGTCTGACTTTTTCCAAGTTCTGAGAAAATAACATTTGAAGTTTTGTTTGAACAGAAAAATTGCTTTATTTTACACTTTACACTTTTCTGGAGTCCGTTAAATAATATGCATGTTTGTTTGCACAAAATAAAGTGATTTTTCTGTTCAAACAAAACTATTTTCTCAGAACTTGGAAAAGTCAGATAGCAGACTTTTGCTCTCAGCCACTCACTTATTCCCTAGCCGTCTTTGGACCAATATGCTCCAACGTTGGCAGAATGTACCTCCGTCACTCTATTGCCTTATTCAAACATTTAAGATCGACAAACCCACGCTTAGCCTCTGTTTCTTGTTTTTCTTTTCTGCAGGAACCATAGAGCCCACCAATCAAAGGGCCCTGTAGCTTCCTCTATTATGCCTGGGGCCAACATATGCTTCAGTTCAGCCTCAGCTTTTGGCAGGAGGAAAAACAGCACGGAGTGTGGTGATGTTAAAGTGTAGGGCTCAGTGTCGGCTTTTGGTTCAGTTTTGACAGGGTAACAAGGGAGCTGACTAATATCTGCAAATACATCACCAAGCATGTCTGTGTGAATGCCATTGACTCTCATGACCAAACCCATCCTCCTGTCACCACTCCATCCCAGCAAGTGGTGAGTCCCCTTATAACAGTTACCCAGTGCCAGTATTCCTGTCCTTCAGGCTGACCTCTGGCCAGGAACCAGCCTCAATACTGCACTATGCCACTGGGACTGGTGATGCCCAATCATGGGTGCTGTGGCAGTCGATTAAATACAGTCTGTGGCATTACAGAGACGTCTGGCCCTGGGTCCATCTCAAATTCTATCATGCTGCCATTTACAGGTAGCTCAACAAATCACTCATATTCTCAATCTGATTGCTCAATTATTGTCGGCGTAGCTTCAATTACTGCTCCACGGAAAAACATGTCCTCCCAGTCCGCTGCTCTATTTGACGCCGCAGCCACCTCTGTTAGCATTTTTGTGTGTCGTTCGGCCTCAAAATGCCCCATCTTTTCTGCACTTTCTGGGGCTGTGGTTCCTGGCTGTACAGGGATGTGTTTTTCAGTGTTGTTTATTACAGTGGGAACAGTGTTTTGACTCATCATGTTAGTGCTGTCTCTGCCATTGTCCTTTCTTGTCTCTCTTTCTTGTAGGGAACTGCCATCTCCCTTTCCTCACAAACTCACATTCTGCTACTCGATTGGTTCACTCCGACGTGTTATCTGAATAGCCCTTTCAATCGAGAGTAGTGTAGTGGAACTCTGGACTAACCCTTTCAGTGTTGCTGTCCGAGTGGTTTGCAGCATAACTATCCACAAAAGAAACTTCTCTTCCCTTTACTTCTCTTCCCATGGCAAAGAAGCATTTTGACCTGCACTTCCCTGTTGCCCTTATCTTGCCACTTGAAGGCAATGTGGCGGGACGAGTGAAAACAAATGGTTCTGTCAGTCCGGACTTTGGACGCCTACGAAGGAAGAAATGACAGTCGGCCACTTCTGGCGCGATGTTGTAATCTCAGCTGGGAGGACTTTCGATGGGCTTGGCCAATGATCAATATAGAGAGCAGAGCATATGTAAACAATAACTGCCCAGCCTTTGATAATCAATTGCATGCCACATTGTGATGAACAATACATGCTTGTTCTGCTTTTATCTATTTTTTTTTTTTTTTTGGTAAAGTCAAAATTTATCTGATCAAAGGAAGTCCATTCTTTCATGTTTTTAATCAAAACCTAATTAACATTTAAGGAAAAATAATCAATTCTATTTCACTTTTATCATCAATTTTTTATTGTCCATAAATGGTGTTTGTCATTCAATTTTCATGAATTTCAATCCTCATACACCTCTGCCTTGTTTTATGGATCTGCCATTTTTAATCAGGCGACTATCTCTAGCACATAGCCAACTTTCTTTGTTTCCAATAATATTGTAACCCTCGCCTGACTAAGCAGCCTCAAGACCTATAATTTTATTTTTAAACTTCTTGCAGATACATAGCATAAACAAATACATTTGAGTTCACGATTTGCAGGATTTACACTACCCTGTGGATAATTAGCATTGACGTTAAATGCACCCACATCTAATGCTATATGCTCTTGAGTGAGTGTTATCGACACACATACATTGCACACGCAGTCCAAATGCAACGTCGATAGCATAAAAGTCTCTGAATGATTTGGGAGCGTGCTGCGGCAAACATTGTCCTCAGCAAAATGTGTCAAAATCATCCTAAAAAAAGTATTTAGATGAGGACTGCTCCCTTAGCAATTTGTTTTGAGTTAAGAGGTAGCTGTCCCTCTCAATACGTCTCTGGGCGGTTTGCGGTTTTCTGCAGGTGATTAATATTTCAGTCATGTGCTTGTGTTTCAGCATGTCAACAAGCTTTGTATAGTCTTCAGAGTTTTTGGGTGCTGAGACTGGATATCGTTCCCTCCGGAACAGATGACAAGTGTTCCCTGTGTGTTAACAGGTTCCGCATGAAGCTGTTCAACGAGTGCTTAGAAGTGATTTTAACAGACATGAACTCGCACATATCATGACCATCCTTACTAAGACGAGCGTGAAAATAACACACCTGTTACTTCAAACTGTATCAAAATATATTGACGCTCATTTAAGAGATACTGTATGTTTTAACTCTTAACACGCAAGGTTAGCTTTTGGTAAATGAATAAAGTGTGGCAAAATCAAAGGTCAGTCTCTTTGCCTTGGACAACAGGGAATAAAATTTAGGTTTTGAGGAAGAGCCGCAGTTGTGACCCAAATGTACACCATACTGCTGCAATCTCAAAGTACTGTATACTGGTCGCTCCAGCTGAAGTCACATAAATCCCATTTAGTGCTAACAGAGAACGGAGGACCGTTTCAATTAATTATGCCGAGATGTTTACAGAAGCTTTGGCTGGAAGGTCTCTGCTTGAGGCATCATGACGTTTGATTTTGTCCTTGAAAGCTTTTGAATGCAGTTGTCTGGAGTCGAGGAATAAATCCAGTTTCAACTTAAAAAAATTACTGCTTTAAAACATAGTTTCATTTTAAGAGTAATTTCATCGACACAAACAACGGTTTCCTTTTATAGACTTTATTCAAACATAACAAAAATCAAAATAAAAATCATCCATGCACGAGTTTGTATGTTTACAATCTCACACACACACACATGCACACAAATGCAGACAGAGGGGATTTATCTCATCAGAATTATCTAACCTTTATTTAACCAGGCGGGGAAGTGGAGAACTGAGTGATTATAGCCAGCGAAAAGGTGTAAAAGTGGGCTGGGAGGTCCCATAGCCAGGCGGATGTGGGCACCAAGGTAGACAGTGGTGGGGGGACATTTTTTTTTGTCCTGGGATTTTGAGCCCCCTCATCGAAAACTATAACATTACGTTGAGCTTGTTATGGTGAACACACACTTTCATATTTTCTTTAAGAACAGAAGTGCACCAGGAGAAATGAATCTTCATCTGGATTTCAGGGAAACTTCTGCCCTTAATTTTCTTACAACCTGATGTGCATCTTTTTCAAAACTTGTTGATGCATCCATAATTTATGGTTGATGCCTGTACCTGTTTCCTGTCTGCAGACCTTTTCTTACCACTGTACTATTGTCAGATTGATGAAAGAAGCTGCATTGGTGTGAAGAGTGAAGTACACAATAGGGCAAGTGCAACTGATGGACTCAAAAATTCTGAAAGGCATCTGCCCTCATTGGAATTGAATTGTCCATCCATTTCCTTGGGCTAAAATAGCTAGCTTGACACTGCTTAGCTTTACGGCTTTAGATGTTTCCTGAGAGATAAGCCATGAACTTCACTTATAATGAGTGTGAAGCCATACCCCAAGATTCAGACTCTAGCCTCTTAATGCCTTGGACATCTAGTAGTTATATTTATGCTGCACAATTCTATTACTGCATTTATTTATTTAATTAATTAATTAATCAATCAATCAAATCTTTATGTATGATTGAATATTTATTTCTGTATTTTAATTGTTAGTGAGAGTCAATATATTAGAAAATCTGAATCAAATCTCAATAATTATCTGCCCAATAGATAATGTTAATAATACTCATTTTCTTATGAGATTTTTGTGTTGACATAGTGGGAGACGCTGGGCTGTGGTCCTCTAGGATAAAGTGTGTATCGTTACTCTTACACACCTTTATCAATCCAAAATTTTGCCACTTTATGTTTTCGATATCCCAGTCAGGGCTTTCTGCATACATTGTTCAATTCCGTTACAAATTTGCAATATATTATTAATTTGTTGTATTTCCAAGGTTCATTAAAATCATTTTCAGGGTGAATCGAATTTGTTTGAGGCTTGATCTACTAATTGGTTTTAATCTGAGGGCTGACATTATGCTGTTAATGCACAAATTACTGAGTTGATTTAATCATGTTATCACAGAGGCTGTCATTTAAATTTCAGTCAAAGTCACTGATGCAGAACACTTTTCCTGCTTGTTAAGAAAAAAAAGAACAACTGACAATGTCTGAAATTATGTTTCTGTCCAATGACAAAGGCCTGAAGCATTCAGTATGATGGCGACATGCTGCTTTAGCAGTGAAGACCTCATGAATGCCATAGTGTTTCTTTGGCAGAATGTATGTGATCTAATAATGCTCCCAACCATAGTAACTACAAACCTGTTTTCCCCTCCATTTGATTTTTGGGGCTCAACAGTGTGAGTTCTACTGCATCAGTCTTTATTATTATTATTAGAATTATTATTATTCATTTATTAACTTAAATTTGTTAATTAATCTGCTCTTCTGCACTTGTAACTGCTTCACTTAGGCGGTGGGGTCAATCGAGGACCGGTATGTCGGCTAGCGTCCAGTCCTTATTGATCAGTACGGTCAAAGTTTCAGTGTGCGTTTCAAGACTTCCCCAGGAGACAGTCCTCAGGAGAGAGAAACTGACAAAAACTCCAATCAAGCAGAATGACTCCCTCTGGATCAGAATATATTCAATAAACATGCACAGACCGGTTCTTTTTCAGAGGCAGCACAATTGGATGGGATTGAGAGGAGAGGGGTGGATAAAAAAATACTATCACTGTTATATGGTAAGAAGATTATGACTTTTTCTGTCAAATCCAGCTTGAATTCTCAAATACTTTCCAGTATAAAACCATTGCCTCATTTTTTATGTCTCTTCTTACTCATAGATTTGTTTTCTTTGAAAAAAGATGTAGAACATCTGCATTTAGAGCCAATTTTTTTTTGTCCTAGCCTCCAAGCTGTGCTGTAGCACTGGGGATTGATTGTGGTCCCTTGCTTCATCCAAGAATAGAATTAAACATGCAGGAGTCATCGCTTGACCAGTGATGGGCTATATTTGTATAGCTAAATATGCATAGCCTTGGGCTACATAGATATAACTGTATACTTGGTGCATACATCATCTTTTGGATTCTCACTTTTCCAAAAAATATTCATGATAGTCTGTTCAGATTGTCTTTGAATAAGTTCTTGAATTGGGAGTCCATTAGAATGAGTTGCTTCACCGATACACTTGCGTTTACACCCCGACTGTCTTGCTTGTTGTAAGCATTGTAGCATCAGCTAGTGTTGAAAGCGCTTTGATGGCAAGATTGCCTTGCAGGTTGCACAAACTTCAGCTTTCTTGCTTTGTATACTTGTTCACCCAATGCTACCATTCTGCACATATTAGCTGTGTCACTCCGGAAGAGTTTGCTGCCCTTAATGCAAAATGCACGTGCACCTACAGACTGCAGTAATGCATGTACAATGCTACTACATTGAATGTTTTGGTCATGTAGCCAATACTCTAACTCAGAAATACTTGTATAATGCATGTCAGCGAGATTTCATTTCCTGTTCACTGAGAATCATCACCGAGTTCTTTAATCACTGACCTTTACAGAGTTTGCGTTCATTGCGAGCGTCTGTGGCAGAGCCCCGGGGAACATATTGAAGACTCACTACCAGATTTATCCTGCTCAATCCCCTTACACAAATTTTCGTAACGATTTTCTGCCTAAATTGCCTGCCATTTGTCTGCCTAAAGCTTTAGACCAGTGGCATAGAAAGCCTCAGACAGATGTCTGCCAGTCTCCAGGTCTCAATCACACCACATTACTGGAACCAATGTCGTACAACCAGTCAACAGAAGCCATCAAGACACCCTAGCCATTCGCTGCACGTGCATCTGCCACACATGTATCAAGCCCTTTTGCCCTACCCTAACCCCACAGAAAGACAGGAGCAAGGGTGCTAATGCATCAAAGTGGGCCTTTCTACAGCACATGGGCTGGCTCACTGTAGGTACATCAAATGATAGCTGTAAGACATCCTGATTGTGGGCGGCCATTTGCTATAAAAGACATGGTGACCTATGACCTACATCAGGCGGAGGCCTCTATCTGCTTCATTCCAGGGGATTTTTTAGATTCAAGAAAAAGATGGCAGATGCAGGGTGATCTTGGATTTAAGTTGGTGAAACTGCTCTCAGAGGTTCCTGCCACTTTGGAGGTAATGCCAAGAGGCCTTGTCACAAGCTGTCAAAATTCAAGACTGCTTCGCAGCAATGGAAAATGAAGATGCCTAATTTTACAGTCCAACTGCACCAGAACACAGGCAACTCTTTCACTTGTCATTAAGAGCCAACTTCTCCTTTTCAGGTATATGTTGAGCCTACCTTGGTATCTCGGCACAGTGATCAGCTCACACTGTAGTTCCCCCTTTCAGGTCACTGTATTAGACTCTGACATTAAATTGCTGTCGATTAAAATGGCATTTCTCTTCACCATCTCAACAGCAGAGGGTGTGAATGAACTACATTTGCTATCAGTCAGTTCCCCATGCGTAAAGCTGGGCCCTGAATTCAGCCCTGTTTCACTGTGGCCTAATCCGGTATTCCTGCATAAAGTCTCATTCCTTCACTCGTTGAATAATCCTCTTTACTTCATTGTTCTACCACAGGAGCAGGAAGGCAGACTGCTGGAGCAGTGAGGCCGATCACTAAAATTCCATTTTGTCAGTACAGTAGCCACGCCTAACACCCCCCAGCCTTGTTGAAAATGTGAAGAACTGTTCATGAACAGTTCACAAACAGTTCATGATTTAAGTTCATAAATTATTTGTGAACTATTGCCGAACACTAAATGGCTGTTCATGAACCGTGCATGAAAAACATTCATGAACTGTTCACAGACTTAAAGCAGCAGTCACACCTTGCCGGATAGCGTTAGCGGATGTCCAACGGAGACCAAAATTTTCATTCCGTTGGTCTCCATTTGCATGCGTTTCTTGTCCGTTTCTCGTTCGGCGAATGCATTTCTTTTCAGACGCGGTTCGTTCAAATCGGCGGAAGGTTTTGTTCATTTTTAGCTTCAGGCAGCAATGGAGACGACTTTCACCAGCGAATAATTTTCTTTCGCAAGTTTCTATCTGTTGGACGTCTGTTAACGCTATCCGGCGAGGTGTGACTGCTGCTTAACCCTAGAACACTAACCTTCCATTTGTGTAACACACCCAACAACCATGGGGTGGGTGGAAATCTCCCGATGATAGTGTTCTACAAAACTTAGCCCACTTCTTTTCAGCACCAATACTACAGCAGCAGTTACACCTTGCTGGATAGCGTTAACAGACGTCCAACAGAAAAACTAAGAGAAATAAAGAAAGAGTGTAATAGCGCCCCCTAGATGCATTTCATCCTCACAGGTGTATTGTTCAGCCAGTTGTGTTAGTTTGCTCCACTTATGCTGCAGTGGCACCTGCGGTCCGAAATGCAAGGAAAGAGCATTTATTTCTGTGTCCAGACTCTTTGGTCACTGAAAATGCCTTATAGTCAGACAGACATAATGTGTACTCAGGTTTGTGCGCACTTTATTGATCACATGATGGCAATGTTGTCTGATTCCCTAAGAAAGGAATGGATTACAAGCAGCCCACGAGTGCCACTATACAGACCAGTGGTCTTCCACTGTGTTGTAAATTACGGAATCTAACTGCCACAAGGGAAGCAGTGTTTGCGCGATGAACTAACAGCACTGATGGAGTAACTATGGAGGTGGGTGGATATTCAAAAGAAAAAAAATCAGGAAGGAAGCATGTTGGGTGGAGTTTGACGAGGTGTCCTGTGATGACCCTATTGTGAGGACATACACATACAGTACGTCAATGATCCAAAACATTAAAACCTCTCACAGATGCAGCGAATGTTGATTATCCCATTACAATGACAGATGTCAAGGACGAAAGACAGAGATCTTAGATGCTAAGCGAACAGCAGTTCTCGTATTCAACATGTTGGATGCAGGGGAGATGGGAACTGAGTGACTTTGACAAGGGCCAAATCGTTACGGCCTAGCGAGTGGGTTAAAGCAGTGGTTCCCAGTGTGCCATGGCACATTGTTGCACCCTGAAGCAAGCGCAGGTGTGCCGTGGGAATTTGTGACCACAATACTGTATCATTGTACAGATAAGGGCAGTACAATCAGAATACAAAAAGAAATATGAAGAGTTTCATTGCAAAATGCAATAAACACCATTTTCGGAAAAAAAAAAAAAAAATTACCACCACTGTCAGAATATCACCATGATATATCCACAGAGAATCCTGCACTGCCGACAGGCTCCAATTTTTTAGCGGCTATGGATACACTGCATTTTGCAATGAAAGTCATCATATATTTTGTGGCCATGAGATGGCTATAACTCGTTCCCGCGATTTACTTGATTTGTGGCCACAAGGTGCTAGCCTGACTCTGCCAGCCTTCGTACTTCCGCTTAATTTCATTTCGCTTCAGTACTCAGTCTGATCACTCAGAGCTCTGCCCCATTTACCTCGGCAGAAAGTACGCCGGACCAACCAACGAACAGAAGGCGTGGCCGAGAGCCATGATGTAGCCGCTGCGCCGAGTTTGAAATTGTAGTCTCCAAAATCAACAATGGCTACAGACATAGATACACTGGAGGCCATTCGCTCTGTCGTGGAGAAAATCCCGGGTATCAGCGACTTATAGCCACAACAAGATGAATGTTTGGTTAGTTTTTTGAATGGAAATGATGTTGTAGCGCTACTCCCTACAGATTGTCATATCTACTTAATAGCCATCATGAAATAGGCACCCTTTTCATCTCTGTGAGAGACAGCCGAACCACCTCAGCTAGCTTGTAGCTTCTAGTGTTACATTGCCAGCGAATTTTACACTATTTAAGTTAGCAGCGAACTTTTTAAAAGCCGTATTTTTGTTCATGTCACAAGACCTATTTGCTGTCTCAGTGTTATGGTGTCATTATCCATGAATGAAATGGCTGTCTCAGACAGCCAAACGCTTAGAGCCAAACTGTGTTGCTATAAAGTTAGATAGCGAGCCCGGTATGATGTTAGCGCAAGTATGGTTAACGGTTCAGTTTTCGTGTCAACGCAGATTTCGTCCTGATGTATATAATGCGTTATTCTCGCCGATTCTGCCGTTGGTTTCGGGTCTCTTACGTTTTTTTTTAACAGCAGCAGTATCTGCAGGAAAAACGATAGCTCAACAGTTTGTTTCTTGTAAGGAGAACAGAAAGAGCACCTTTGGTTCTTTTAAGTGAATGAGTAAAGGCTAAAATTTGGTAGATGGGCATATGTATGGGTACAGTATTAACTTTAATGTACTGATCAGTTTGTTTTCACTGCATTCCTGGTATGAAGGACTGTAGTTTCCAGCAGAAGTACTAGGCGGCTGAGCCGGCGCATAACATGCGTCATCGCCAAACGTTAGTGATTAGTTTACGGGTACACCAATGATTTTAAACTTCTGACAAGCGCCCACCCACCAGGAAGTAAACACTTGTCAATGACGACTGGCCAGACTCTGTGTACGAAGCACAGCGAAGTAGCAGAGTCTGGTTTTACCAGGCTAACAAGATTCTACTTATTCCCTCAATTTAAGTCGTACCCTGAAGTTAGTCCCGGAGGACCTCTTTGAGCAGACCCGATTCCCATTAAGTGGATTGCCAGTTAAGTAGCTAGCTAACGTTATAAGATGGGCAACTGAAGCCCCAACAACCTTTTGATGCAACTTCGTTTTTGTTCTTCAAAAAGACCAAAAGCTTTGGACCTTCTGAGAGCACCATGAGAGCTTGTGCTGTTAATTTGATTCTCGCGGATGCTTATGAATATTATGTGTGCTCATATCTCTCATCTTTTCACAGTCATGTTTATCTATTAAAGTGTGCAATAAATGCGCACAATGCATAGGTTTACCATGTGTTCCTCTCTTTATCTATTCATGATCTCGAGTGCACAACAAATGTAGCCTACTGTATAGGTTCAATTTCATGTGCTGATCACGCTTATTCAGTGAAGGTCTGCCATAAATGTGCACGTCACTCTAAGTGTCAGCGCAATTTCTATTAGGGGTTAATTTTTGATATTATTAAGTGCCAAGGGGGAAATATTTATGAATGGCTCAGTTACGTTATGAAGAAAAGGGATTGAGTGCTTCCGCATTTGTTGGAAGAAAGGAGATGAGAAGTTTTTTTTAATTGATTTTTATTTAGTAAATAAGCATGTTCAACAGTGTTGTGGCTTTGCAGCAATAAATGGAGCTTCTGACTCACCAACCGAAGCAATTAAGAGATTAATCTTGTGATCAGCTTGGTTTGAATGGGTGTATTGCTGTTTTGATGTAATTTTACAAAGTGAATCCTTGAATGAGTTTGTTGATAAATATGTCATGAGCAATATTGTTGTTTGCAAATTTTATTTGACATCGGTAAATAAGATAATAAACATTAAAAGAATAATACGAGTGAAAACGTGATATAGATGCTATTTTGTGCAGATATGAGCACTGATGTGCCTTGAGATTTTGGCTTTGCCTTTGGTGTGCTTTGGGCACAAACAATGTGAAAAACACAGGGTTAGAGCGTCTCCTTAGTGGCGTGACGTCTGGGATGTTCCCTGTCTGCAGATATGAGCACCTACAGACCAGTGGCAGCTGGTGAATTGGCGACAGAGGAAGCTCAAACCGTCCCTTAAAAATAATGATTGGTCATGACCTGTTTTCAATCATTCATTTAAATTACCAATGCAGAAACTCTGATAACTCTGAACATTATCAGGTGTTGCCAGTTTTCATTAATAATGCATACCTGTCAACTCTCACGTATTCAGTGTGAGTTTAGTGGTATATTTACGTTCCTCTGCTGTAGTCAGCAATTATTCTATCAACGCATATGTGAGAGATTCTCGCGCGGAATTGAAGTCCATGTGCATAGAGGTTTATCAGTTTCACGTGCGATAATGACTCCGGCCTTCTCGCGCTTTTGTTTACTCAGGGGTTGGAAGCAATGCACGTGTTTCATGATCGTTTAAATTGTTTAAATGAAATCACTGGAAGCAATGGAATTGCATAAACACATTTCAAATGATCTTATTTAGTTTAAACAATTTAAAGCGAATAGTAAAGAAAAGCGTGAGAAGTCCGGAGTCATAATCGGTTTCCAATTACTAGAGGTGAAATCCACCGTAAGGCACATGAAACTGATTAACCTTCATGCACAAGGATTTCAATTCCGCGCAAGAATCTCTTACATATGCGTTGATTGAATAATTGCCGAATACAGCAGGGGAGAGTTCATGCGTATGATATGAGAGATATGCGTTATTAATGAAAACTTACCACACCTGATAATGTTGAGAGTTTTCAGAGTTTCTGTTATGGTAATTTAAATGAATGATTGAAAACAGGTCATGACCAATCATAACTTTTAATGGATTGTTGGAGCCTCCCCTATCACCAGTTCACCAGCCGCCACAGCTACAGCGAGTGGTAGATGGAGTGTGATGCTCTAGGAAATGCTCTGCTGGGAAACCCTGAGTTTGGGAATTCAAGTACGATGGAGCTGTTTTGGCAGCACAAGGGAGACCCCTCATTTTATTAGGCAGGTGGTTTTAATCCTGATCAGTGTATTTATCAGTTGTGAGCCAGGCAACTTGTGAGGAATAGAAATTATGAGGTTCAATTGTCATCGTCCTTCCAGCATAATTAATCTCTGGTTTCTTTCATTGATACATAAATAAGCATTCGACTGATCTCAAACAGAAAGAGCAGATGATCAGATTTTTAGGAGCCTTTGTGGTTGGGGATGGGGGGCAAATATTTGCCATTTCCAGAACACTAAGTTTACTTGAAGCTCTTAAATATTAATTGGAATTGCATCTTGGAGCTAAGCCTAGCATGTATTGAATGTTTGTCTGTGCATATGCGAGAGAGTGAATACTTTTTTTTAATTGTGGGTGATGTGAGAGAGAAAAATAGTTGATCTGGGCATTTTTGATAGCAAAGGAAAGAATGTGTTTATATGTGTGCACTGGGCGGGTACATGTGGGAGAGGAGACTGGCGCTCTATTTCATGCTCTCTAATGAGCAGAGACAGCTCGACTGTATGTGGGAGTATTAAGTGCTGAACGACGGGAAGTATTCCCTTGGTCCTTAATAATTTACCCATCCATTACCTGATGTTAAGCCGTGTTAATGACTGTAGTCTTTACCTGGAGGGCACTGATGACCATGATGATGGTGCACTGTTCTTCATTGAATCCAGGCAATCTGGAGGCTGTGGATAATGTATCATTGTTAGATTCTGTAATTTATCAACAGAGATGAAAGACAGGAACTTCTGTGAATGCTGCAGAGGCTATTTTAAAAGAATGTATGAATGGAATAGAAATTAAAATCAATTACCTGCACAAAATCTCTTACTTCTTCAGCTGTCAGGTGAAACGTGCACGAACGGCGCCAGAAACCTTTGCCGTTTGCTCATGGCCTACCTAGGTCGCAAGAAACCATTTCCCTTTCCCCTCTGTTCATCTAAATCTATTTTTTCCGCTGCTGCTTGCCTGTGCCATTCCTTATACTGCCTCGCTGTGTTCAAATGATTGGTAAAGGGACTTACTGCCCTTCCTTATCTCTGCTTTAGTTAAAAATAAGAGCAAAAGGTTACATCAACAGGGACTCTTCCTAGAGGTCCTCTACTTTAAAACGGTGAAAGATTCAATGATAAATTGAATCAGTGAATTCAATAAGGGCCCAACTCCATGTTGAAAATATGTGGAGTTGGGCCCGTATTGGATTCGCCGATTCAATTGTATTTGAGCTGTCTGTTCCTGAACGGTCTCACAATGCTTGGACATATAATCATAGAAGTAGGGTACATTGATTAATTTTCTCAATGGATGTGTGTTATGCTGTGCATATTAAATGGGTGAATGATGAATGGTTTGTCAACATAGGTATGGCGATCTTTAATGAAAAAGACTATGCAATAAATCAATTGTTATTGATTTACTCAATCATTATATTAAACTTTATTTGTTTCAGCTCTTTCTGGAATTGTTTTGATTATGTAATCATCACTAAGAGCTGATTTATAAGGAAAGCAAAATTTAAATTCTAGTATTGCAATGTTTGGGAAATATCTTATTGGGAAATCTCATTCTCCTCAGGGGTTTTCCCACCAATAAATTCCACTAGATTTCCTCTCTTCTCTCCATTTTTGGTCTGGAGGGTTCAAACCCTACACTGAGAACATGGGGACAGTATGGACAATGCTCATGAAAACAGAAAGCAATGATTTCTAAATTTACTTTGACTTGTATTTCATTGCAAGCAGGATGAAAACGAGATATGTTATGGATATGTCTGGTAAGCTTCATTTTATTCATAAACATACACCATTTCTGCCACGCGGGCTTGCAACGCACTCCAAAAAATTGGTTCCAGGGCAATTGAGGACTATTAATGAGGCAACAAAATTTGAAACAGCTGATGTCAGCAGGTGATTGTTATCAGGATTTAGTACGAAAGTAGCATCCAGGAAAGGGCTAGCCCCTCAGGAGCCAAAAGCCAGAGTTGACCATAAAGATGTGAGAAAATCAATCAAATATAGCTCAAAGACAGACAGGAAGGGATTTGGATATATCACCCTCTACACTGCATAACCTAATCAAAAGATTCATGGAATGCAGAGGAATTTTTCTGCGTAAAAGGCAAGGGTGCTAGCCAAAGCTTAATATCTGTGATTTCCATCACAGATGGCACTGCATCAACAAATGACATTTATCTATAAATTATATAACCACAGGCGCTCAGATCTGCTTTGGTAAACCTTTATGAAGTGCAATAATATGTGGTCACACCCACAAAGTCTTGTTAAAACTTTTCTGCGCAAAATGGAAGCCTCATAGTAACAGTGTCCAGATGCTCAGTCCTCTACCCTGGGCTTGGAGGCTTCTGCAATGGACTATCAGATAGTAGAAATGTGTGTTTTGGTCAGAAAAATCTATATTTTACGTTTTCTTTTTTTTTTGAAGCTATAGATGGGCTGTGCTCTGGATGAAAGAAGAAAGGTATCGTCCAAACTGTTATTAGCAACAAGTCCAAAGTCCATGATCTGTCACTCCGCTGCCAGGGTTCTCACCCATACCAAGCCCTGGCAGCACATCACCCCCATCCTGGCCCATCTGCACTGGCTCCCGGTCAAACACCGCATCACATACAAACTCCTCCTCCTCACTTATAAATCCCTTCACGGCCTGGCCCCCCAGTACCTCTCCGATCTCCTCCACCACTACATCCCATCCCGATCTCCGAGGTCCGCTAACATGGGCCTCCTCACTGAACCCAGTGCCAAACTCCGGACCTTTGGGTACAGAGCTTTTAGCGTTGCAGCCCCCACCCTCTGGAATGCTGTCCCCAAGGTCATCCGCGACTCCCCAACCCTGGAAATTTTCAAAACTGCCCACCTGTTCACCGTTGCTTTCAATATTTAGTCTTTGCTCAGCTTGTAGGCTCGTTATCTGGTTACTTGTTGTTGTCTTTAGTGTGTCTGTTCTGTCCCTTGTACTGTTTGTCTCTCTGGTTCTGTCCTGTATGTTCCACCCTCTGTAAAGCGACCTTGGGTTTTAGAAAGGCGCTACATAAAATAAGTTTATTATTATTATTATTATTATTATGGTATGGAGCAATGTCATTGCCCTTAGCAAGGGTAACTTCTGTGAAGACACCATTTGTGCTGAAAAGTACACCAAGATTTTGGCGAAACATATGCTGCCTTCAAGATGACATCTTCGCCAGGGACATCTGTGCAAATTTCAACAAGACAACACAAAACCACATGTTGTGCATATTACAAAGGCATGGCTGCATATAAAGAGGGTCTGGGTGCAGAACTGGCCTGCCTGCAGTTCTGATTGTCCCAAATACAGAACCTGCGGTGCATTTTGGGACGCGAAATGTAACAAAGACCTCATGCTGTTGCTCACCTTTAGACTTGTTTGCAGGAAGAATGGAACAAAATTACCCCTGAACTATGTGGTCACTTGGTGTTGTCAGTCCTGAAATGTTTACTAAGTGTTGAAAAATGGAATGTTAGCATCAGAAGTAACTTTCCTAATTTTTAAAAATGTTTTGCAAAAACATTTCAAAAATCACGAAACATCAAATAATGCCATTTTATTGCTTTCAACACAATGCCAATCAAAGATAATTTACAATTCACTGCTTTCTGTTTTAATGTTAATTTCGCTTTCCGTCCGAACTTTTTCTGATTTGGTGTTGAAGAAAACCGACATAGGAGCGTTGAGAAACAGTTAAGTGTGTGCCCTGTGTTGAGAGTCTTTCAATGTGAGAGTGCACCCGTAAGCAGACCACAGTCAGATGAGGAAAGAGGGGGTTTAGCTTGGTCTGAACCAACGGCCGCAGCAGACATGCCATTTCTGTTGAAAGCACTAGATATCAAAGTGCACACAACATCACATGGTACAGGCCCCTTTGAAGTCGCTGTTGTTTGGCACTGATAGAAGCGTGTCTGTAATGCCCAGGTGTGCAGGGCCTGTTTTGTTTCATCGCAGGCTGCTGTATCTCTGCTGCTCTTCCCCTTTGGCACTGATTTTTATAGGTGTTGTTTTCCATCAGATCCATGGTAAATACCATTAAGTGAAATAATCTCTGACAAACTAATGATTCAGTAATTAAAATGTTCACGCTTTACCTTCAGCAGTATAATGGCCTTGCATATTTTTTTCAGTTGGTGGTGAATGAATGCAACCGTGTAATTTGTAGACAACTTATACTGAATCATTTTTTTTTAAACAAATTTCTAATTTTGAAATTGGCCTCAAAAGCAAAGACAGTGTAATGTTTGTACTTCGTGCACAGCGTTAATGCACGGAGGACAGGAAGTTGAGGACTGGGCTCAGGTGCAAGGATGGATTTGGTTATGATTTAATGACCAACTGCACAATAACATTGTGTTACAAATAGGAAAGAAAACAGGAATCGAGGTTCCAAAATATAACGTGCTGAATAAAAGCAACAAACAGCACGAGTGTTTAGGTTTTAGTATAAATTTGCAAAATGCAGAGAATAAGCTTTACACAGACTACACTGTCAAACAGGCATGCGGTTAAACAGACTTCTCAAGGAGACTGAGGGAAGCTCGGTCTTAAATACACACTACTACCTCTCAGTGAAAATGAGAAACAGACGTTGATGATAATTGGATAATGACTGAAGTGCGATCCAGGATTTAGTAGACCGGTGAGCTGGACGGCTGGAGGCAGACAGACAGACAACTTTTAGATGATCCGGACTAATTATTTCTGTCCCATATTTTTTGAGACAAAAAATATCCTTAAAAGACAATGTTAAAAACAGCTGCTGTTGCTATGCCATCAGTCAAATGTGCAGTGAAACAGTACATACAAATGATGCATGACGTGAAACAATATTCCATCAATAAAACCACATACCCTTTGGTTTTTATTTCTTTGATTTTCTCCAGAATTTGACTAATGCAAGAACATGGATTTGATTGTGGAAGGTGCCTCGCAGCAGAATTTGCCCTCTTGCCGCTGGCGTTTCTGAAACCGTTTCATCCTTTTTCAGTCATGACTGCAGTGTGAAAAATCAATGAGTTCCCACCACTTCTCCATCCCCTCACCACATCGCACCCACCATGGAGTCTGTCATTCTTACAAGCGCCACAAATTTGCCACACCACTGGGCCATCACCCCAGGTCCCTAAGTCTCTGTTGTTGGTACCTAACAGCCTTTGATAGGATGTCCCTCAGCCTAAACCTCACAGAGGGGAGCCCCTTAGCAGCAGGTAGCAGACCCCCACGGGGCCAGACCAATCGGAAATGAGCTTAAGAATAGAGCAGCCCTGAGTGGCTCAAGGCCCTCCCTGAACAGACAGGCCCTGCATGAGCTCATCAGTATTATGCATTACTTAGCGACATGGTGGGAGCCTTTCAGCTCATTCCTCGGGCCCTGGAGCTCAACGGCTCATGCTGCTGTCCGTCTGAAGCTGGCGAGGTTTGGCTGCGAGGTTTGGCTGTGGGAACAGCATTTACTTACATACCTGTATCCATGGCATCTTCATTTTGAAGCTATCGCAATACAGTGTGCAATGTATCAGAATTTTTTTTTTTTTTTTTTTCATACGCAGGTCATTGAAAATAAATAGATCTCTAAGGAATGAGCTCAAGATATCATATTCATGAAATGAGAGTGGTAATTCTCATTTATTCCTCACTCTCAGGCTCCTCAGAGATCCGATTTATAACATAAATGTTAGCGTTGTATTATTTGTAAAATGTCAATGGGATAAATAATTCACTAACTAGCATGCTAACACTTTTCTCCATTAAATTAATAGATTCAAGTTTCTATGATAAGTTACATTTGTAACTTATCACTTTAATCACGAAAAGCGTTGGTATGCTAGCTAACAAATTATTCATCCCATTGACTTCAATAGACCAGTGGTCTAGGACCGCCATGTAGAAAGTAACGCTAGCGGTGGTTAACGCTTACCAGCTAGATTGGTAACCTTACTGTTGAGAAGATATTGGTTGATGTTTGCCATTGAACAGAATCTGACCAATCGCAATGCGAGAAAGCTGCATTACACGTGTGTAACGTCAAACCTATCTGACACGGCTGCATTACACCAATTTTTAATTATTTATGGGACAAAAACATATACAATTAATACTAATACCACTATCTTGACTCCTAATACTAATACTACTGATGTTATTATTAGGTCAATCTCAAATCAGGAAAAGATGGGGTAGTGTATTAAATTAAAATGAAAACCCAATGGACTGATTTGTAAATCATTTTTGACCAGTATCACATTGAAAATAATACAGAAGCATATCAGTTGAATTTCAACAACTGAATTTTATTGATTTTTCAAAATGAACACATATCAATTTTAATTCATGCAACATTCCTTCAAACAAAGTTGGGACAATGAAGTATTCACTACTTTCTAATGTTCTGTTTTACAACACTTAATGAATGTTTGGGGACTGAAGATACCACACAATTAAATACTCTAAGGGTAATTTTGTCCCATTCTTCCTGCAAAGAATTTTCAAGTTTTGCATCATAGAACAGGGTTTTTATTTTCACATTTTGTGCGTCAAAATGTGCCACACTTTCTCTATTGGGGACGAGTCAGGACAGCAAGAAGATCAGTCCTGCACCCGCGCCCTTTTCTCACTAATCTTTTGTAATGTATGCACAATGTGGTTTTGTGTTGTCTAGTTGAAATATGCATGAGTGTCCTTGGAATAGATGTTGCCTTGAAGACAACATGTTGCTCCAAAATCTCAGTTTACTTTTCAGCATTAATGGAACCTTCATATAACTCTGAGTTACCCTTGCTAAGGGCACTGGCACAAACCCAAAACCCCGAACCATGACAGATAATGCCTTTTGGACTTGTTTGTGGTCACAGTGTGGATGATCCTTTTTTTCTTTTTTTGTTCAGGCCCGGAGCACACATTTTCCATCTCTTCCAGAAAGGACCTAAAAAATTGATATGTCTGATCTCAGTATGTTTCCACATTGTGATAGTCCATCTCAGATGCTGCCGAGCCCAAAGAAGTCAACAGCGCTTCTGGCCATTAATAATAATAATAATAATAATTAGTTTTAATTACATAGCGCCTCGCTCTCAGACTCAAGACTGCTTTACAATGGAAACAAACACCAAGTAAAATACATAGTACAACGCATAAAAAGCATAAAATACAAGTAAACATTTAGCCAAAAAAAATTATTGTAAACATAAGGCACTACTTTTAGTATTTGTGGGTGCAACTACATATAGTTGTACTTTACAAAAGTTTGCCAAAGTAATCCTCGGCCCATGTGGTTGTATTACTTAGATTATAACAGTTTTTGACACCGTGCCATCTGAGTGATCAGAGATTATGGGTATTCAGCTTAAGCTTGCACCCATGCCCTTTCCGCACAGAAATTTCTTGATTCCTTAAATCATGTAATTATGCCATGCACCTGAAGGTTAAATATCCAAATTCCTTCCTATCTTTCTTTGCCACACATTGCTTTTAAACATTGCAATGATTTTCTCATGCATTTTTGGGAAAACTGGCAATCCTCAGACTCTCGTTGTTCCTGAAGAACTGGGCTTACTCTGAACGCTGCTTTGAGTCAAATCATTTCAGTCACCTGCTGTTTCAAATCATTATTCAAATTTTTGGCCTCATTTCCTGCCTCAATTGCCCATGTCATAACTTTATTTTGGAATGCGTTGCACACCTGAAAGGCAGGAATGGACGTATATTTACAAATAAAATTAAGTTGAGATGGAACATAAAATATCCTGCCTTCATACTGTCTCCAACAAAATACAAGTCAAAGTAAATGAAAAAAAATCTATGCTTTCTGTTCTTATGTGCATTTTCTTCACTGTCCCAACTTTTTTGAAGGCTTCTGCAGTTATACAAATAAAAATGGATGTTTCTCTGTCTCTACCAGGAAGGTGTTAATTACTTTGTTGCTGCTACCTGTGAATTACAGGAATAAGCCCCTGAATTAATTACTAGGGTACTGACAAAGATGCTGATAAGATGTGTCCTGCCTGTCATAAGAATGGCCTTGATTTTGCCTCACCGGGAGGACAGGAGAGGCCAGTGTGGCTACAGGACCCTATGAACTATTAATCTTCAGTATCATTCCCAGCTCAACACGACAGAGGAGAGCGATAATTAAACAGCAGAGAGTTTCTTTCAATCTCACGCTCGTTCTCTCTTGCACTCATTCACTTTCTGTCATGCAAATACTCAAAACACACTCACGTGCACACACGCACGCTAATACACACGCACTCATACATGCGCACGTGCATGCACACACACACACACACACACACACACACGAACACCCGCACTTACTGTCAGCTTTTTCCTCTCTTATTCCTGCAGTTGTTATGGACCAGCGGAAAGCTTGAAAATCTAGGAATTTGGGCTGGATATCATGACTGATGATGGAAAGATCTGCAAAGATCTTCAGTAGCTTAGTGTAATGCCTCTTATATATACTTAGCGCCATTAAAAATGCAACGGTGAGGTTTGTACTGTTTTTGCGGCAAATTGAAGAATCGATTGATTTTTGTTGCTTTTCCAGTGAGGCACGAGAGGAAATAAAGAAAAGCGCGTGGTATTGTAATCCTGACGCGCACCACCTGCACACGCCAAGCACTTCAGTAATAACAAAAAGTGAGCTGTTCGTGATGTGTACAGTGACACTTGACTTGTTGTTTTGGGTGTGGTCAATAGCCTACATAAAGCTAACAAAAAAAACCAAAAAATGCTACTGCATCAAGAAAATGGAACAGCTTGTGACACAGGAGAGAGAAAAAGAGCCTTTGGCATGTTACGGGCAGATCTCAGCCGCCGAGAGGTGGTGCGTTATTTGCACTGTCATCGTTCAACGATCAGTCGGCTGTCTATCCGAGAATGGAACACAGGCACTGTCACTGACCGACCCCGCTTAGGGCAGCCACGAGTGACTATGGCAGGCTCAAGACCGCCACATCTGGTTACAGCCTGTACATGACAGATTCTGGACTACAACCCAAACTGATCATGAAACGAGGGGTCAGAGATGTCTGAGGGTGAGTAACACATGCGTGCACACGGCCCCAACAGAAAACCCAGTTTTTTCCCATTTACGCATGGATGCCCATTGTGAGGGTCGGTCAGCGACAGTCCCTGTTTTGCATTCTCAGACAGAAACAGGGAAATAAAGTGCCAAAATATGACACAGAGGCAGGTGCCCACAGTCAGAGGTGAAGAGTTCCTACTCCTGTTGATGGGCAAAAAATGAGTTTTCTGTAGGGGCCGTGCGCGCGTGTTTTGCTCATGTAGACGGCGTCGAACGGAACTTGTGCTCACCCTCAGATGTCTCTGACCCCTCGTTTGGGTTGCAGTCCAGAATCTGTCCCGTACAGGCTGTGACCAGATGTGGCGCTCTTCAGCTGCCATCGTCACTCGTGGCTGCCCTAAGCGGGGTCGGTCAGTGACAGTGCCTGTGTTCCATTCTCGGATAGACAGCCGACTGATTGTTGAACGGTGACAGTGTAAATGACGCATCACCTCTCGGCAGCTGAGACCTGCCCGTAACATGCCAAAGGCTCTTTTTCTCTCTCCTGTGTCACAAGCCGTTCCATTTTCTTGATGCTGTAGCATTTTTTGTTGGCTTTATGTAGGCTATTGACCACACCCAAAATAATAAGTCAAGTGTCGCTGTACACATCACGAACAGCTCAATGTTTGTTATTACTGAAGTGCTTGGCGCGTGCACGTGGCGCGCGTCAGGATTACAATACCATGCGCTTTTCTTTATTTCCACTCGTGCCTCACTGGAAAAGCAATAAAAATCAATAGATTCTTCAATTTGCCGCAAATACAGTACATACCTCACCGTTGCGTTTTTAATGGCGCTAAGTATATTTTTATGCATTTTTTTCATATAAGTGAAAACATTTTTCTCAGGGAATGAACCCAAAGGTGGCTACAGCAGGTCATGGAGCGCATTTTGAGTGGCTTTTCTCTGTTTGTTCAAAGATGCTGTGCTACATCCTGAAAAACAATCAGCAATCAGCTGGTTTATGGGGATTTAGAAGCACACTGTCGAATAAATTTCAGTCCTTCTCACACAGAGGCCAGTTGAGCCTTAAGCCCTTGGTTTTATCTCTTCTCTGTACTTGTAGCCTAAGTTAAGGTACTATGGAGGATCTGCCCACTGTTCTACCCACTTCAACATCCTGATTAAAAGTATTAAACAGGCCCTTGCAGAACTCTTGTAGATCCTTCAGTTTTTGGAGGACATGAGATCTTTTCAGTCATCAGAAATGGTGTGGCCACAGAGTCACTCCAAGAACATCGGAGTGGAGTTGTGGATTTAGCAGAGCTGGTGATCTATTGTCCTTTTTTTCTATTATGCTCTCCACAGTTGTTCGTGTGCTCTTAACAATCACACTCTGTGGCATGCATCAGATGTGACACTAATATGCTGATGAGCCAAAACAGTGAAACCACTCACAGATGCGGTGGATGACGTTGATTATGTCATAACAACAGCACCTGTACAGGTCTGCAGACAGATCTTAGATGGTCCAGGGCTGTGAAAAAGTATTTGCCCCCTTCCTGATTTCTTTTTTTCTTTTTCTTTTTTTTTATATTTGTCAAACTTAAATCTGTCAGATCATCAAACAAATTTTAATATTAAATAAAGACAACCCGAGTAAATAAAAAATGCAGTTCTAGAAATGATGATTTCATTTATTCAGGAAAAAAGCTATCCAAACCTATCTGGCCATATGTGAAAAAGTACAATGTAATTGCCCCCCCCCCTTGTTAAATAATGAATGAACTGTGATTAACCACATTTTTTGAGTTCAATTTCACTAGCCACACCCAGGCCTGATTACTACCAGACCTTACTGTCTTATTGTCATCAATTGATGTGTTAGCCCATCCTTTCGGTGTCTCTCCACTAGTTCCCATCGATGGGGCTGACACTGCCAAGTGCACATCACTTATCTGCAGAGGCTCTCTCAGAGTCACACCCCACGCTCTCTTTGCCTGTCTTTGTTTCTGCCTATCTTGCCTGCCCTTATTGGTTATACAGTGGTTATGCAGTGGACACACACCTTGAAAATACCTAGTTCATGTCAGGGAACCAACTGACAGTCTAATGACAGCAGTATTACCTTTTCTCACTGTCATAGTCAGATATTAAAGGGACACTATATTCAAATTCTGCCAGAGAAGGCCAGAAATCAACCAATCGCAAACCTCATTCCGTGTCATAACAGCTCACAACCAACACCAAAAAATCAGGATGGTGATCCTTTTCATGCAAACACATGCTGAATTCATGAGTCTTCTCATGCAAAGGCAATCCTTCTAAGCAATGACAAGGATACACCAACCGATTGCTGTTGGCAAATGTTTTTTACTGCAAAGTACTTGTGCTAACTTGTCATGTGAAAAGGAGCCAATGCGTTAAAGACTGCTTTACAACAGTCAATGAGCTTACAAATAGTTTATGCCAAGACTGAGTGAAAAAACGAATAAACATGCCTACAGTGCATTTCCATTGTTGGAACGGAAACCATTGCATCAGTACAAGAGATGACAAAAAATGGCTCTGTGATCTGCGCCAACATTGCCAAACTTTCCATTCATGAAGCAGGAACAATTCAGACATGCTATGCATCAAGTCAATCTCCAAGATCACTGAATATTTTATCCATTAAAGGGGCACGGTATTCAATTTGCACCAAGAATCCCAGGTAAAAACTCCCGATTCAAACCCCACTCCAAATCATAACAGCTCATGACCCACACCAAATAAATTGGGAATGCGATTCTTTTTGTGGACTGGCATATGTTGAATTCATGGTCCCCTGACATCAACCAGGTACTTTCAATGCATCCTTAAGGAGGTAAGCTAGCACTCTCTCGTCTAACCTTCAACTGCATACTTGTGTGGTCATTGATGGGCTGGATCCTAGGTTATGCAGCGACGTCACATCTGGAAAATACCCAGTGCGTGTCTGGGAACCATTATCTGACAGTCTATCACAGCTATTTTCCTTTTTCCCACTGCCATAGTTGCACTTTCCATCACAGCCAGGATAATAGCAGAATATCTACGTACCTTCAAACACTGCATTTGGGCGTCAAAATATTACAGACTGCCATGGTCAATGAGCTTAAAACATTGCTTATGCCAAAGCTGAGTGATTTAACATACCTAAAATGCATTTGGAAAATGCATTCACCCATAGTTGGTCCTGAAACGATGGCATTATTTACAAGAGAAGATACTAAATGGGTCTATGATCTGCGCTAAGATTGCCAGACACTCTATCACTGCGACAAGAAAAGTTCGGAAACGCTGCAGGAAATCAATCCCCGACTTCACTCAGCTCATTTAACAAGGCACGCACTTCAATTGTCTTCAAAGAAGGCCACATACCAACGGCAAGTACAAACCTCACTCCTTGTAATCACAGCTCATAACCTACACCAAAAACTCAGGAAGGTAATACTTTTTTTTTTGCACAGATATACTGAATTCATGAGTCTTTTGATAAGGTGATCCTTTTTGGCCATGGCAAGGATACCCATGCCGATTGCTGTCAGCAAGTGTTTCTCTCTGCTAAGTTGTTGTTCAGACTTGTGTTGTGAAATGACCTGATACTCTGGGACCAGGTGGGTTCCACACGAATGTTTTCTGTGTCAATAAAGATGGTCCAGGGTCTGACGGGGGCAAACAGGATGAGAGAGGGTCTGGCTAGGCATAGTAGAAGGGACTAGTCTGAGGTCTGAAGCCATGGCGTGAACCCGAAGGGATTGAGGTACACAGCCCAGCTGCATAGTCTCAGATTCGAACAAAAATAACTGGAAGAAGAGCAACTCGCCAGGACTGCACAGCACGAGGAATGGAATCCTTAAAAATGGATTCTTTGAGCAAGGAATGAATACCGAGGACGAAAAACAAGTCTGTCAAAGGGAGAACACAAACCAGGAACTTAAATTCAACCCAAATTCTGAAATAGCTGGGACAAAGTGTAAATTGTGAATAAAATCAAAATGCAATGACTTTCAAATCACACCAGCCAGTATTTTATTCACGACAGAGCAGACATAACAAAGCAAATGTTGAAACTGAGAAATTTTATAACTTTATCCACAAAATGAGCTCGTTTCAAATTTGATGGCTGCTACAGGTCTCAAAAAGTTGGGACAGGGGCCTGTTTACCATGGTGTAGCATCCCCTCTTCTTTTTAACACAGAGTGGAGGCGTCTGGGCATTGAGGAGACAAGTTTCTTGAGTTTAGCCATGGAATTTGATCCCACTCTTGTTTAATACAGGCTTCCAGCTGCTGGAGAGTTTTGGGTCTCCTTTGACGGACTTTTCGTTTAATTATGCGCCAAATGTTCTCAATCAGTGAAAGATCGGGACTGCAGGCAAGCCAGTTCAGCACACGGACTCTTCTACTACGAAGCCATGCTGTTGTAATAGCTGCAGTGTGTGGTTTTGCATTGTCCTGCTGAAATACACAAGGTCTTCCTTGGAATAGATGTCATCTGGAGGGGAGCATATGTTGCTCTAAAACCTTTATATACCTGTCAGCATTTATGGTGCTTTTTAAAACATGCAAGTGTCCCACACCACATACACTAATGCATCCCCATACCATCAGAGATGCTGGCTTTTGAACTGAATGCTGATGACAGGAGGGGTGGTCTTTCTCCTCTTTAGCCTGGAGGACACGACGCCCATGATTTCCAACAAGAATGTCAAATTTGGACTCGTCTGACCACAGGACACTTTGCTGCTTTGCTACTGTCCATTTTAAATGAGCCTTGGCCCAAAGAACACGGCAGCGCTTCTGAATCATGCTCAACAATGGCTTCCTTTTTGCATGATAGAGTTTTAGCTGGCATCTGTGGATGGCACAGCGGACTGTGTTTACAGACAGTGGTTTGTTAAAGTATTCCTGGGCCCATTTAGTAATGTCAATGACAGAATCATGCCGGTGAGTGATGCAGTGGCGTCTGAGGGCCCGAAGATCATGGGCATCCAGTAAAGGTCTTCGGCCTTGTCCCTTACGCACAGAGATTTTTCCAGTTTCTCTGAATCTTTTGATGATGTTATGCACTGTCGATGATGAGACCTTCAAAGCCTTTGCAATTTGACGTTGAGGAACATTGTTTTTAAAGTATTCCACAATTTTTTTATGCAAGCCTTCACAGGTTGGTGAACCTCTGGCCATCTTTACTTCTGAGAGACTCAGCCTCTCTAAGACATCCCTTTTATAGCCAATCATGTTACACACCTGATGCCAGTTAACTTAATTACTTGCTAAATGTTCTTTCAGCTGATTCTCTTATATATTAATTGCTTTTTCAATCCTTTTTTCCCTGTGTCCCAACTTTTTTGAGACCTGTTGCTGCCAGAAAATTTGAAATTAGCTAATTTTGTGGATAAAAATCTAAAATATCTCAGTTTCAACATCTGAAATGTTATCTATGTTTTATTGTAAATAACATATTTTGAGGGAAAAGAGGAACCTTTATAAGATGTACATAAAGGATAACAATGAGAACACTAAGACTGAATACTGTAAAATGCGGGCTGTGGTCAAGAAAGAGCTGAGGAATGCTAGAAGACTGTATGAAAGACAAATTGCAGAGGGGGCAAAAACTAACCCTAAGCGCTTCTTTCAGTACTGTAGCAGAAAAAGGAAAGTCAAAGAGCAGGTTAAGTGCATAAAGAATGAAAATGGATCGCTGCTATATGATAACAACGATATTGCGGATGCCTTAAACAGTTACTTTGTTGAGAATTTTACCTCAGAGTGGGTCTTTATTCGGCCAGAGGGCATGTTAAATGCTCAAGATTATTTAGCGGAAATTGAGGTTAGGGATAACGAAGTATTAGACAAGTTGCATAAACTAAAGGCAGATAAGGCGGCGGGGCCTGATGGCCTATATCCTAGAGTGCTCAGGGAAGTTGGTGAGATCATCTTTAAGCCACTGTCCGCCATCTTCAGACGGTCTTTAGAAACTGGAGAATACCAAATGATTGGAAACAGGGCAATATAATACCAATATATAATAAAGGGGACCGTACTGAGCCAGGAAATTACAGGCCAGTCAGTTTAACTTGCATTGCGTGCAAAATATTGGAATCTATCATAAAAGATGAGTTGGACTTATTTCTTGAACGTAACAGTATCTTGAGGATAGCCAACATGGTTTCCGTAAGGGAAGGTCATGCCTGACAAACCTTCTGGAATTTTTTGAAGAGGCCACTAAGACCAGAGCAGGGCTTATGACATCATATACTTGGATTTTCAGAAAGCATTTGATACAGTACCGCATAAGAGACTAATTTTTAAAATGAGCTCCATTGGAGTTACAGGAGGTATTCTGGAGTGGATTCAAAACTGGTTACAGGACAGAACACAAAGAATGGTGGTCAGTGGAATCTCATCTGAGCTAGGTATGGTGGGGAGTGGCATCCCCCAGGGATCGGTGTTTGGACCCCTGCTGTTCCTCATCTACATTAATGACCTTGATAGGAATATTGAGAGCAGATTAGTTAAATTTGCAGATGATACTAAATTGGGGGGTTTGGCAAATAGTTTAGAGTCCACTAAAGTGATTCAGGATGATTTGGATAGAATCCAGAATTGGGCAGAGATGTGGCAAATGAAATTTAATTTAGCGAAATGTAAAGTTGTGCATGTAGGTAATAAAAACAGACGGGATTACTTCATGGGAGGTTTAAAACTGGAATCTGCTCCACACGAGAAAGATCTGGGAGTGATTGTTGACCAAACCCTCACAGGCTCTAGCCATTGTGCTGTAGCAGTTAGCCAATCGGATGCTGGGATACATTGCCAAAAGTATTGAGTACAAATCTAAGGAGGTGATGCTTCTTTTGTACAACACATTCGTCAGACCACATCTGGAGTATTGTGTACAGTTCTGGGGACCATACTTTAAGAAAGATATAGAGGGTCTAGAGAAAGTTCAGAGAAGAGCGACTAAGCTAATTCCAGGTGTAAAACATGAAAGCTATGAGAAGAGGCTGAAGATCCTTAATCTCTTTAGTCTTAGGAAAAGGAGACTAAGGGGTGATTTGATTGAGGTCTTCAAATATGTTAAAGGGATTAACAAAGTGAATTATGTAGGATTCCTTCGACCAAATGTTGTTAGTAGAACTCGGGGTCACAAATGGAAGTTGACCAAAGGTAAATTTAGCACTAATTTTCGGAAATATTTCTTCACCCAAAGAGTAATTTCGATGTGGAATAGCTTGCCTGACCATATTGTTGAGGCAAAGACCTTGGGGGTTTTCAAGAGCAGGCTTGACTTAAAGCTAGATACCATTGTGTCATTGAGGATCTGAAGGGATATATTCAAAATAGTATAAAGAAACTGGCGAGCGTAGTTGGGCTAAGCGGCCTGTTCTCGCCATTCATGTTATGTTATGTTATGTTATGTTATATTGGCTCATGTGATCTGAAAGTCATTGCATTTTGATTTTATTCACAATTTACACTTCGTCCCAACTATTTTGGAATTGGGGTTGTGTATAAAGACAACCATTAACTAAGTGGAAACAGGCGTGCAACGCATAGGGAGGAAGCACAAGAAGAGTAGTAACGAACAAGACGATAACTGAATAACTAGGAACAATACGCAAAACAAAACCAAAACTGGCAGGGATGGCTGGACTGAGGGGAAGATAATTTACCAAACATTCAGGATGAGACAGTTCCACTTCTATCAACATAAATTCATGATTCAGAAATTTTCTGTCACCAAACTTAAGAAGTCTTTCAGAATGAAAAAAAAAAATGAGCCAAATCTTACAGATGTCAGAGATTGTGCAAGCTTATTTTCCATCCCAGATTTATCAGTTTTGGTGCAAGGTGCTCCAGATGGATGACAGTAGGAGCCAGATGTTCTAGAAGAAAAGAAACAGCCATCAGTTTTGAGGACACCCACCTAACTAATTTGACATTACCTTAGGTGGGGACTTTTGCTTCAATTTGAAGGACTGCAATTAAATTTCCAACTTTACTGCTGGTAGAGCCGCGGTTCTCACCAAATCCTTGCGTGTGATTGGCTGACGCGCTGGCGGATAAGGCGGGTCAATTCTCAGTGTTGGAATGTGCACTTCTGATAAACACAGGAAGTGATACTCTTTGCCAGAAACGCAACGAAGTCAGTGTATGATATGCAGCTAAAGTATTATCTTCGTCTGAACATACGTTTATGTCTCCAGAAAAATATCAACAGTTCCAAAATAGTAACATGCTTGTAGCATGACCATGCTAAGGGAAAACCAGTTTTAGCTGCTGAAACCATTGACTGAATGCTGTCTATGGCTGAAACCAGAAGTGTTTTTCATGACACAAATATGAAGGTACCACCCTCGGTAAAGTTTGGAGATTTAATTCCAGCCCCTCAAATTGATTCCCACAAATCTTTCCTGTCCCTTTTCCTCTTTGAGGAGAAAAAATACCGCACAAACAAGTCTTCAGTAGTAAACTCAAATTCTACTACGTAAGGAAAGTCTTTCACTGCATCTAGAATACCTAAGCAGCTCCATCTTATGGTTAACAGACAGTACAATCACAAGCTAATCCATGCCCATCATCTTCTGTTTCTCAACCCATGAAGACACGGACTCATCAAAGTTGCAGCCAATAAGAAATAACCATCTGTACAGTTCAGGTTCTCCAATGACAGATCAATGCACTCAATTAACTCACTCAAAAGCAGCCACACAATCATCAGCTTTAGCATGCTGAAGTCCTCAGAGGCTAACAAGTTCTGTTCTTGTTTACCATCTTTTCAGGTACCTGAAAAGATAAGGAATACATTTTCTCATCATGCTGATTAAGAATGGAAGAGATAAACAGGCTTTCAAGTGAATTCTGGTGAATATAGTATTATAGTATCACTCCCATGATGGAAACTATTATAATGGATGTAATGGTAAAAGTTAATGAATTATAATGGTACTTAGAAGATACCATTATAATATGTCCGTAACAGTTCTATTTTTTTTTTGCCAGAGGTGATTGTGCTGCAGTGGTTACGATAATCGGCTGTTCTACGGTGGTAATGTTAGCCACAAGTCCACAACCCCCTCCTTTTTGAGTTTTCCTTCTCAGGTGGGATTATGAAACAGCACAACCCAGGCTTTCCTCCGTCTGGGTCACTGCATTCGATTGAACAACACCTAACCGGCATTTTTGCAAAACAGTTTGGTAAGCTAGGCCGTATTTTTGCAATCACGGTAACAAGTTGTGAAAGTCAAAACCTGTAAACCTCTGCTAGTTAATCAGGTTCTTACAGTTAGCTGATCCATTGTCATGTCCCACCCATTAACCTTTGATCTGATCTCACACAGAGTTATATTTATTCATATTCAATGGCAGTAGCCTATTAGAAACCTCACCAAGCAAATCTAAAGGCAAGTATTCCTTCCGCAAATAAGGTTTTGACATTCAGATGTTTGCAGACCACATGCCATTGCTGGCTCACATCACATACAGGTCAAATGGCAAGATATTAACATGTTACCAATGATGACACTGATGCAGTCATCCATTTAGCAAATACCAGATGTTCCATTGCCTATCACTGTTGCTTTTATATTATTCCTAAGTGCTCATATGAGCTTTATATGGACTTCGAATAGCTAACCCCTCCTGTGAATTTCCACTTACCTGTTCTGTGTATAGTGACAGTCAATTGGTTTCTGCTTGCGATCATGTCTGGCCTTTGCAACCATCACCAATAATATGGCAACCGCCTTTATATGACCACCCCTTGGTTTGTGCCATTGTTGCGGCGAACATGGAGGATTTAGGCTGGTTTTCATGTCTTGCCTTTATGAGATTCAACATGATCTTGAGGCAGGTGACATTGTGTTGATAATTATAACTGTAATGTTTTTACATTACAGTTACTCACTGTAATGTAGCTAGTTAATTAATGCTACTTGTTATAGTTGAAGTAAATTGTTACGTGGTGCAGCAAAGATGTCAAGAAAAAGTGATGTTAACTGACTATATAATTACATGCTTTCAAATTGTATTGCTAATATGCCTTACCAAAAATATATGTTTTTTTGTCTTAGACCTCTTTGCATGTCAGCGGCATTCTGATAGGCATCGTTGATAGGCATCGTTCTGATTGGCACTGGTCATCATATCTTGTATTTCACCACAATTGTTGCAGTATAGTCTATGTTATATCTCTGTTTAGGCCTGTCTATCTGTCCCTCTCTCAGTCGTACATATCAAGGTCAATAGCACTGATGTGGAGGTGAACATTGAAATAATTGGATAAAAACTGAAAGGATTTGGCTACAATACCTAAGCACTAGGCTAAAAACTGCTACTTTTTTTCCCTGACAGAGCTGGACTTGTAATAGGCCATTGCAGACTAAAGCTAAACTTTGAAAGCTGGCCATTTCTGCCCTATAGCCATTCAGCTATTCAGACCACGGTCACTGCTATTAGCCATTGCTGGCTAGGCATTTACGTTGTAAAAAAACTGTTGACTTGGTTCAACTAAATCCCAATTATTCTGTGTCAAGCTCATTATGCATCATTTCATAGCAGTTTCATGCCATCTCAGAGAAAAAAAGTTTTAAAAATGTTGCTGTGAGAGGTTTGAGCTAATTAGAATTATAAAATTAAGAGGAATTTTTCATATTAACTATCATTTTCGTGTCGTGGGTCAAGTTGTCTTTGAAAACATGCCATAATAATTATAGTATAACATATAAACATTTAAGTTGCTAGTGACTACAAATTTTTACTCAGAGGAATTACGCTTGCAAGGGCGCTACGTCCCCTTCTTTCCACTTAGCAAAGCAATCGGGAGCAACACAGTTTTTGATCAGAGATCTTCAGACAGTTCAATTTCGGCATCTGCTTGCACCTCAGTCAGACCTGCTTCCTTAGGGCACATTGATGGGGCAATGCAACAAGATCCCTCCGCTTCTCTCCTGGCTTACAGTTCGGGGGCTTTTTTGTGATTATGTGATACAGTGATGAAATGCAATGTTGTTGCCTACTATTAATTTTAAGTCGCTAGCTACAGTACTAAGATTAAATGCGAGTAACTGAAAGCCTACTTGCTCATGAAATATGGTTGACGTTGATAGTGACAAATCATGGAGGGGGATTAATTACAGCCGTTCACTATCAGGGGCGGTTCTTCCAATTAAGTAGATGATCCAGTGCTTAATAAAATAGTAATTTTTTTTGTCACAAAACCTAGAAACGACTCACCCGGATTCAAGCTTAGTCTTGGTTACGTTTAACAATTTGCTGCATATTGCATCGACAAGTTGACTTTAGAGTAAGCTGTACAAACAGTGGCCCCCACTGGCTAAATTGGAAACGACATGTGAAGCACTGCTCAATAACCCCTTAAAACCTATAAAGCCATATATGGGTTTTTCAAATGCAGCTGCTGTATTCAATCCTGTTGAACTTCAGGGCTATTTTTAATTCTAGCTGAGGGTCACAAGGTTTCCAACAATCTTAAATATGTCCTGCTGAAGTACAGGGAAATGTGTATAAAATGACATACAAGATGTAGATATTTTCCATTTGACGTAATACTACGGCCATAACAACATGGCGTCCTGGGGCCTTATTTATAAAAATTTGCGTGGATTTCATACCTAAATAATACGTACGCACAAAAAAAGTAAAAATTACATTTTGTGGAAAATAACCTAATTTATAAACCTATTGGTAAAATAAACTGCATGGAATTTTCATTTATTTAATCAGGATGGACTTGGAATTTGTTGACATTGTTCATAATCTTAATGTCAAGTTTGTTTTTATAAATCAGACATCTGCAAAGAAAGTGACGTACGTATCTTTTTTGTGCCTACGCACCGTTTGTAAATGAGGCCCCTGGGCTTGAATATTTCACTCAATATCGGCATTATGTAGCCTCAGTGAAGCCCTGCAACCAGCAGACGCAGTATATGATGTGCTGTATATAATATAGTCAGACAATTTGAAAAAAAAAAATGCTTTCTCGCTGCGCTAAAAAATACTCAACCAGCACTGAGCTGTTTTCGACAGACTTTTTAATGAATCAGCGCCTCATAGCCTGATGTCCTGCTGCTCAAAGCCACTTTTCTTTCCTTTGTGGCTCAGTTTTGTGGTTTGGAATCTTATAAAAAATTGAGTTTTGGATTCTCTACCTTATTTGTGGTGAACCCCGTCACTCAACAACATTTGGGTATTTTTATTATTTCAGCTAACAGACCAAAAGGACGAGACGGTTCTGTCATGGCTTGTTTTTCCCTTCGGAATACACTAGATCCTTTCGCCCCGATTGAACAATTTGACTTTCTCTCATTGGATGGTCTGTGGGCAAAGTGCTGATTGGTTAGTCATTGGGCAACAGGCTGATTAGCTAGTCAGCTCAGGCATAAAAAAGTCAAAATCCATGCTTTGTCATTCAGTTTGTGGCTTCTAACTTCAGTTTCGCGTGCACAGAAAGGTGTGTTTGTTTCCCAGACTGTGTGAAATATCACTGTTAAAAATATTCCAGCGAACATTTTAATTACACATACAAAAAATGTTTCTACAGCTATGAAAACTTTTCTCTTTTGTCTGTGAACTAAACTTTTTTGCACGTTTCTATAGCTAAAAAACTTTTTGACACGTTCAGATTATATCTGTGTGCAAAGAACATTTCACCAACTCAAAATATAAATCATCCATATGAGGTTCATCATGTTGATATTGTTCATCCGCTTCTTCTCAATAACTGCCCACAGATTTTCATTGAGCTTTTACATGTGCTTTGTAGGGGCCTAAAAGGTGTGCATCTTATACTTTGTTTCTGAATTTTCAAAGATTTTGACTATTTCTCAGGTGTTTGAACTGAGGTAAATTTTGTCCAGTGTCCCAGATGCAGGGGCATCTGTGTCCCATGGACACAAATAATCTAGTTTGTTTATTACGCATTTTCGTGGCGAGGTACAACATCTAAAATGGAGACAGTTGAGGTAACGGAGGGTTTGTATTGAAAAAGGCAAGGCTGAGCATAAGGTCTACATGTGCTTGCTGCGACCCTACATTCCAACAGTGTATCTTGTTGCCCTGAGATACATTGTAATACCTGTCTACAGGCGTGAACTGAAACCCTAATATTTGTTATTAGACAAGCTCTCAGAATTCTGCTTTACAAGGTTGCCAGTTTTGTTTAAGAGTAATAAGAGAACTATCATTCATCCAAGGAAAACACCACTCAAATTTACAGGGGTGCTGCTGCCAGGAAAGGGACGCCTTCTGGTATCAGACTCCTGAGCATGGAGACACGTGCCGCCACATCAGTGCATGGAAATTTAAGTAGATAAATAAAGGATGTTTTACACTTTCCCCACCAGAGTATTTTTTAAAGTCGTCTGTCATCGCCAGCATTTTTAATAATATTCACTGATCTTTGAAGACCCCAAGAATAATCAGTTTTATTTGTATGTAAATAGAAAGAATAGAGCTTCTGGTTTTAGACAGAATAAATGATTCCTGCTTAATTCATGCTTTTTTTTACAAACACTTGAATGTTTTTGGACAAAAAGCTGGGAAAAAAGGACTTTATTTAACTTTGACCTGTCGCTGTCATGGTTTTGGGGGGTTGCTGCCTGCTGTGCATTTATTTCGCCACCTGAGGGCTATCCTGCTGTGTGATCAGGTGGTTGATTGTTTATTGTTTGCACCTGTTGAGAGACTACTCAAGAGGCGCTTCCGGCTCAGTGCGGTGCTTTTGTGTCACTCTTGCGAGGACTACGAAGCCCTTAGCGTTTAGTCGGAGAAAACTCCTTGGAAGAGTTTAGGATTTGGTGTTTGTCCGTCCGATTTATCGTTCAGTTGATCAGAGTTTATGTTCAGTCCCGCAGAAGGTCTTGTTTGTTGGAGCATTGTCTTTGCTCGCAGACCTCTGTCGGTTCGCTTCTGTTCCAGCAGAAGGGAGTGGTTACTCTGTCTGTCTCTTACGAGAAAGATCTTATTTTCTGGAAGGATTTTCCCCTACTTTTTCTGGGTTGTTTTTTGTAGGCGAAATCGCAGGGGAGTTACGCTCCTTTTTTCTGTTATCTTTTCTCCCATTAGTGGTCACTCGCGTTTCGTGGGTGGCTTTTAGAAACCCTATCCTGTGTCGCGTCTGGGCCTCCGTCCCATTACCCCCCCACAGTCGCTTTGTTTTCAAGTCGTCCGCATGTATGAAGGAACTTGTGAAAAAGCTGGTGATCATGGAACTAGCCCAGGAAAAAAGTACTCTGCCTTTACTTGTTTGCGAGCTGCACCAGAACGCACTGTTTTCTTGTTCATTTGACCTGTTTTTGACAGGAGCTGGAACACCCCTCGCTACCACATTACAGCAGAAATTTTGATAGATGGAAAATCTCATCTATGGTGTGGAAAGTGTTGATATGAGTGTACGCTTTTCCTGATTATATAAAGAGAGGAAAAAGAGGGAAAATGCTGTCCTTAAAATGAACCCGAAGGGAACTATGATGTGAGTGTGCCACAGTAATTTGTTCATTCTTTACCAATAAGTGACACTTCTGTGGCCAGTTCTCTTGTGCTCACCACATCTGCCCTTTTGAACTGTCTGTGGCACTTGTTTTGGTAACATCTCACCTCAGAGGGCCCTCTCTTTCCTGTGATGTTTTTCATCATGATTGTATACACCTCTCCATGGTGTGTTGAACAATGACCCCTCTAGCCCTACATGGAGAATGGTATTTTCCCACAAGCCTTATATTGACTTCAGTCACAGAGGTTAAGTTTATATAATTTATTATTTAATATGAAATGTTCACCATTTTTTTTTTTTGCTGCTGCTGTAGAGGTGATAGTTGCAAATTGGCCCCCATGTCTTCTGAGTAATGGACACAAGCGGGCCCTGGACACAGACAGGTCCTGATATCTTCTGGGTAATGGATGCAAAACGGCTCGTACACATTGAAAGCTCAGGGAAGTTCTGCCTGAACTCATTTATTGATTCAGACACTGTGATTCAGGCTGATGAGCTTGAGTGACAGGAAACTCAGAATGACCAAAGGCCTGATTAATATGGATATCAGTGCTCATTGTGCAGCTCCCTGAGAAACAAATTCAATCGGCACATTAGACCAAAGTTCAGTGCTTAGCTAACCCTTTTGTGTGTTTTTTTATTGTGGATTGCCTTACTGTGTGCTGATTTGTTAAGCTACTATGCTATTGCAACAATTTAAATCGACTTTGAAGACCGCCCCTGTTAAGTAGTAAGACATTGGATTAGAAACTCTTTCTGTTTTCTTTGCCACAAACAGACCTGCGCTCCGCATAAATCACTGCCACCTACCCTGTCTGCGTTCCCAGCTCCTTCCCGCAGCATTGTTCGACCTGCATACCCTCTCTCTCCTTGCTTGACCTTCTGATCTCTCTCTCTTATAGCGTTAATGTTTATCGATGCTGATATTGTTTTCAGTTCATCAGTGTTTGTTTTATCCAAGCAGACTTCAGCAAGACTTCTCTGAAACCACTATATACTGTAACTGCAACAAGAGATGTTTTTACTACAGCTATTTTGCAGATGTTAATACTGCATTTCCGTGTCACTAGGTTCTGTTTGTGGACAATTCTTGTCAATAAATAGCAAGGATAAAAAGGTAGGTTGAAGTTGAAGATTGGTATGGTCTGAGTACGCACTCTCTGAACGCGTTATCAGCACTGCTAATATGAAAACATATTACTGTGCCGGTTTGAGAAATCTAAGATGGTCTCCAGAACTTTTTTGTGTTTGTTAACAAGAATGTTGTGGATGTTCCAGCAAGGACCAGTACAACCCCACTTTAGCTAAAAAATTATGAATGGCGGCTCTAATCCAATTGTCCTTGAAGAAACTGCAAACCGGTAGCTAAGTATTTCTGATTTCTGTTAATATTTAAAGTGCTTGTTCATCCAAAAATAATATTTGGACCAGAGAATCTTTAATAGAAATACATCCTTTGTGCACTGGTCATTTCAATTTGTTATCAGCCGTTACAAATTTACTCGCATTTCAATCACTGCAAATTGCAAGAAACCATTTATCTTTGGCGATGACGTCACGGGGGTATCTAGCCAGCGGCAGAGAACACGTTTTCAATATTATTGGACTCGTAATTGTAGATTATTCCCTTGGGAAAAGATATCTGTCTTGTTAGCGGCTGCAACAATACGGCCGATGCAAGAAGAGGCATCATGGTCTATAAATTTCGAGAAAAAAAAACTACAATTCAAAAAGTATGGGTGGATTTTGTGAAGAGGAAACGAGCTGATTTCACGGATCGGTGAGCTGCTCTAAACACTTCACTAATAACTGCTTTTAACAGCCAGATCCCGAGTCACAGGAAAATTCTGGATATCAATGTAGGTTAGTAATTGCCAAAATTGCCATTTAATGAGCCATTGGTTGAGCTGCTCCAGTCCTGAATTTTCCCCATCTATTCTGTGCTCAGAAAAGCAGATTAAGCAGATTAATAAACCCAGGGTACCACGTAATAAGCCCATCCTAAAATCAAAGTGGAAACTATTTTATTGAATAAATTTCTCAAAACGAAAAAAAATATCATCTCCCACAAGATCTTGAGTAAAATCAAAACTTCGGCCATTACAGCAAAGCTGGAATGAGACCAGGAGCTGCGACTGGAGAATGAAAAAAGTGTAAGCTTGTAGTCTGTTCAAGTCAACGGGATGAATAATTTGCTAGCTTGCATGCTAACGCTTTTTGCCATTAAATTAATGAATTCAAGTTTCAACAACCACTGTTACACATATAATTCAATACTTTAAAAGCAAAAAGCTTGAGCGTGCTAGCCAGCCAGGGGTGCGTTTACCAAAAGCATAGTTGCTAACTAAGTTAGCAATTTACACAGTTTGTCCATGCAGTCAATGGTTCCAAATATGTAAGTTAGCATCTGTGATTTCAGGAAACGCACCCCAGCTGTGCAAATAGGGCCTCATTTGACCTGCATGGGCCATGTTGTTTGTCGAGTGTGCACCGTGGAATCAGAGTTAATAGACTAAAGGTCTCTTGTTGTCATGTATGTAGACTACCTGTTTTTGGATACCTTTCCTAGTCAGGGCCTAATAAAACTCATTAAGTAGTTTCAGTGCACTATGCCTACAGGCTGATTGTCACGTTGTTCCTTTTACCTCTCTGATGTAAAAAAAAAAAAAAAAATTCATCATTTCATGGAATTAATATTCTCTGACAACATCTTATTTTCCTATTGTTTTCAGCTTGACTTTCGAATTTGGAACGCCTCCCAAAACGCAACATCCGCTAATTAGGAAATTTGGGCAAATCTTCATTTTGTTTTTGGAAATCTCCACATGGACCTCAATAAAAGGCTAATTTTTGAGAAAGAGCAGCAAGTTTGGGGGATTTAATTAGCAGGATATTGTTCATGGACTGTTTGGTGAAACATGTGCCAGATTCGTTTTTATTTGAGATAATTTGACGAATTTGCGCTTTTAACTGAATTTTAAGTGTTGCTAAATTTGTATGGGACTGCATGTTGCACTTGGTTTCAAATGTAAGTGCCTTCCTTTAAGTTGCTTAACATGAGCATATTACCTTCGATTATTCACTGTATAGTTTACAGTTTAATGAGGTCATGTATATTTCACCTTCTGCAAAAGCAATGCTGGCATTGTGTCAGTTTGTCTGTGCATGTTTCATCTGGTTAAACATTAACAAGACTACTCTGAAACCACTACACAAACTGTTATGAAAGATTTTTCTAGTATTTTTGCAGATGTTTATGTGTCTGACTGTCTGTCTGTGGTTCTGTTTGTGGATAATTCCTGTGAACATCATGACTATCATGGCTATCAAAGCGAGACATTACAGGTGAGTAATTGGGATGAAAAAGGAAAGCTGAACACAAAAATGGGCATAGCCTGACTTCGCACTCACTGAACAGGGTGTGGTCTGAGTATGCACGCACTGCACAAGGTGTGGTCTGAGTACACACTCACTGAACAGGGTGTGGTCTGAGTACACACTCACTGAAAGCGTTATAATGAGGACCGCTATAATGAAAACAATACTACCATCGCTGTAGCGGCTGGTGCAATCTCAAATGGACTCTATTTAGAAACTGCGCCAATTTAGCCTGGCCTTTTTTCATGTATTTGGACGCTATTTGTTCAAGCACAGTGTAAAAGGCCAGTAGCTGTGGGCCAGCCAATCAGAGAGGAACTCATGATCATTGAGGGGATGCCCACTCAGTGCAGCCTGCCATCAGAGGGGAGAGAATTATGTAGGCAGTGAATGCCTGAGAGAGAATGGATTTTTATTCATTTATTTATTTATTCATTCATTCATCCATTTTTTGCTAAAAAGTTTAAGGTCCTTTGTTTGAGTCATCCAAGAACATGATAACTTGCCAAAAATAGCATAATTTGGGGCATTTTAGACCCACTGGGGCACTTTAAAATGCATGAATGGAATACTTGGGGAAGTCTTTGTGATTTTTCTGCAAAATTGATGGCAATGTTATTCATGTTTTTTTGTTTTCATTCTAACAGTTTCTTTATCTGGGTGTTGCTCCTTTCTCTTCTCGCACAAGTAATCTTGAGTGGTCTTTTTGAAATAGTTCACATTACAAGCTTGTTAATTTCTGAAATTACTTGCCCGTTAAGTTGATTGCAAAGTCAAAAAAAAAAAAAAATACAACCTCCCACAGTTTACCCACCCACAGTTGCTCCAGAAACAGAGCGCCAACGGACCAGAGGCATTTTGGCAGGAGCGTGAGAATGATCTTTAGCCTCTGTATTGGTCATCACTTATTCTAATGTGACCAGGATGGACGTCTTCTCCTGTAGTCAACCGATAAGGGCCTGTTCGGGCTCCCGAGCCAGCAGCATTTGGCAGGGTCTCGCTGAATGAGATGTGTTCTTACATCGTTAAGGGTTCGGGGTTCATAGCCTGTGGTGGACTGTGCTTTGAATTGGCTGTGGCAGGCTCAGACCTGGCAGGATGTTGTGATTATTTGTGAGTTTATAAAAGTGTTCATTGGCAAGGCGAGAGTTCATTGCAATTTATTTGAATTTGTCAACACAGCAGCGCTGGAATGATGGCTAGAAATCCGATGATACCCTTTTCCAAGAGGGCAACCTTTTACCATCTCAGCCTTTAAGGCTAGATTTACCCTGGCTGCATTGCCTTTGTGGAGGGGCTTGTCCTTGATGGTCAAGTCAGACAGAATACGATTACATCTGGAGCAATATGGACTCCGGTTCAGTTTCAATGGGAGGCGACAGATTGCCAGTGAAAGGCCTGCTGGGACAACTTATGGCGAGAGGCTTTTCATAATGTATCGGCGCGGTCCACCAGCACTTACTTGGGGGAAGCTCAACAACTCCCTTCAGGAACGCGTTTAACAATTGTCTGCACAATATTGTGGATAGGATTTACATTAATTTCATCGATAGTCATATTTTAAAGGTCTACACTTGGCATCTTTACTCTAATTTACCTTAGTTTAATGTAGTAGTTTTAGCAAAGAGATCTACATAAGACAGTTTTCCCAAAAAAAAAAAAAAAGCAAATGCCACAGATGGTACTTTTGCCCTTGGAATATAAAAAGTTAATGGAGGATATCGCCAATACGAAAAAAAATGCCCGGATGTTGCATTCGCGCCCCATTTCAGGTGCATTATGGGATAGTTCGGTAACCCAGTCGCTTCCGGTCTCTGCAGAGCCCAACAGTAACTGAACTGTAGTCATTAAGGCCATGGGTCGTTACTGTGAAGCTGCCATTTGTTCGTCGAACGAAAATAAGCGGAAAAAACTTGAGAAATACCCCTGGATGAGAGACTTATACGCACAATTACCGTATATATCTATTCGTGCGTTCTATATTAAATTGTAGGTAGTTCACGGTAAACGATAACCGTCATCTTAATAATGTACTGGAACTGAGTAGATTATGGATGTAGCAAGATATTTTGCCGTAAGCGCTATATCCGGGCATTTTTTTCGTATGGGCGATACCCTTATTGTCAATCTTTCCAAATACTCTCTTGAGCAGCATGTGATTTCACTTTTGATTTTGTGAAAAGACATGTTACAGCTTGTGATTGGTCAACCTTTCATTGCTCATAAAAGTTACATAGTAGCATTGTTATCATTGTGTGCAAAAGTTAGTTAACACCAATCATTAATGAAGAGACATTGATTTTGAGGACATTTTTCAGGTCCTTGAGAGACATTACTCTCAAGCGCCCACCTGGCTGGCTCCAGTATAGATTAAAAAAATATGCCATTCTCCATTCAAGTCAATGTAAAATTCTAACGTAAAAATAAAAAGTCCATAATTTTTCCCTGTGAATAAATGTACACGCAACGTGTTTTCCTTCCTCTAACTGTTTATCCATTTCCCGCTTTGCTAAGTTACTGTGTTGTCTGAACAACAGAGAAATCTTTAGGGATTCATTTAAAGTAGTGTCACTGCATCTAACACATTTACTGGATGACTCAGACTAGGCAGCTGTACTGCACAGACTCTGGAATTTGCAGGATGAGGATGATGATGCCTGAGAAGTGAGCCTCAGAGTATCAGCAAACCTTTCCCAGGTCAGAGGAAAGTCCCATTTTGCATGAGTGAGATCAGTTTACCTCTTGAGAACAGTCCAGTTAGTTGACACAGACAATAAAACCCCACAAGAGGAGCTGAAAACCTGCAAGAGAGCCCAACAAAACAAGGTCTAGCAGTCTTATTCCTTATTGGAAGCAGGTTGCTTGCGAGAGAGGTGCAATCTGGCTCCCAGTGTTTGGAATGAGATCTGAAGCTTGTCCCCACCTAGTGGCAGTTTGTGCTATTGCAGCTGCTGTGCCAAAAAAAGCAACTTTGACAAATTTTTGTACAGTAAATCACATACTTAAACAAAACAGTACAAGTAAGCAAAGTAGACATTTTATGTATTATTATCATTATTATTATAAATTCTATTTTTTGTAGCAGTGGTGGCAGCCAAGGGTAGAAAATCCATGTAAGTTTGTTTCATAATGCGATTGGGCAAAATATGTCAAGCGGTCAGTTAAACTGGTTTGTACCATTAAATTTGGCACCATTAGCATTGCAAACTATGCTGTAATACAGTGCAGATTACAGTAGTTCAGTTTTTAATTGTTGGTTGCTGATCACTAACTCCTGGGAGTGATGTTCAGTTTGTTCAATGTTTCAATTTTAAGCCATGAGTTATTCAGGGGCTAAGCATAGAACTGACTTTAGGCCTGTCTTATTCAACATTTACTGTATATTCTACTTTTTTTATATCATCTTTGTTGTCATATATTTGTATATATTTTTATAATCTCAGTCCATTTCTGTCTGTTTATGGTACTTCTATTTTGGTTTGAGGATTGGTTGCATGTTGATTGATAATTTGATTATTTAATTCATTTAATTAACAATAATAGCCATAAGAACTCTATGGTTCATCTTAATAATATGTCCAAAATAAAATTTGGACAAATAAAATTGCTGAAAGGTAAGGCCTGTGTTTAAGCTTGACCTTTTGAAAATGGCAGGAGCAACTGATACTGATTTGACATGAGACATGAGCCTGTTATGCAAGTGGAACTAGTCACAGGAAATACATTTCTGGCAGACCAGATTTGACCTGCAATATCTGTTTATGTTGGCAAGCAGAATAAGCTGATAATAGTCTCTGTTGGTGGCGAAAATTGTGAAATTCAGTGAGACACAATTTGATACAAACATTATTTCTGTCACATCTTGAGTCTTTCTTAGTTGTTTAACTTTGCAATCCAGCCGTCCTTTTCAGTTTCTCCGTCAGTTTGCCTGATTGGCTCTCATTATTTAATTATTGTCTCAGGCGTCGCCCTTCCCTTTGTCCTCCTGCTCTCAGCTCTTTGCAATGTTTATTTTTTGTTGAGCGCATTTAAGTTCGCTGTCTGTTTCACCCCATTGCTGGATTGTTCTCTTTCATCCTCGATGTTAACCACTTTGTAAAACAATTAACTATTTATTAGGAAATCTCTTCCCAGTGCTTGTGGTCTGTGGTGAGTAGCTTCTTCCGGTCCCTTCTTAACCCTCAGTCCTATGGTGTGCACCTGCCTGTGTGCCCTGGTTCATTTGGCTTGCCATCCCAGTTACAGATCTCAAACTAATCCTTTTGACTATGCTTTGCCTGACCCCCCAGTTATCCTGTTCACCCCTGTCTGACTTCGGACCGATTCCTGACGAAGCTTTCTCTTAAATGTTCCTGAGCAAAATCTGCTTCTGCTAATAAACAAGCCAATTCACCTCTCCTGTTCTGTGTCCCCTGGCAATTTGTGCTGTGTCGCAATAGTCACAAATTTCTACGGTGACATGTAAGAGAGTCGCAAGATGATCTGAGATTGCTTACTAAAGCTTGCTGGCTTGCTCCTTGGAGCTTCTGGCCCAGTTCTGCGTAAAGTGCTTTGGGTCAGTCTCAATTGTGAAAAGCTCTAAACAAATAAAGTTGAATGGAATTGAATATGTTTAAATGTACTGAAAAGAACAACACCCATTGACGGATCGCGGATGACGTTGTGATTTTCTTTGCGCATATCGCGTGTGATAGGAAAAATCGGGCTCGATGCAACAACCAGAAATTCGACAATGGCACCTCCCACAATCCTGTCGCCAAACTGCCTCATTCACCACTGTACATGCCCCATAGAGACCATACCTGTGTCGTCATCCCATATATCTCTAGTTTTGTTTTAACCTCCTTGTGTCAAATTATCCCAAATTAGTACCCAATATCCAGAGCTTGATTCAAAGCCATTTGCCAGCAAGAGAGGTCCAATAGTCAGCACGCAAGGTCCATTGGTCAGGCAAAACTTATCTGAATCATATCTGTTGCTGGCCAGTTCATCTCTGTTGATTTTTGTTGCACTGCGGGACATTATGCATTGAGCTTTTGCACCTCAGCAATTAACTGTCCATTTTTCATCTCTCTCAATAGACTCTTGCACAATGTGTGCTCACTTTAAAATTTCTGAATGGACGAGTAATGGCTTGTGTTTGGTCAACTTCAAGGGAAGCTAACAGAAGGTATATTGGTTACTGGTGAGTTTGAAAATAAATATTTTATCATTTAGTAAAAATTATTTTAGAGGTATTACTTTAGTTAACATTGGTGTCAAAGACCAGTTTAGATGTATCGTCTCATCTCTAAAAATTTACGTTGTAGCACATATCCCGACTATTACCAAACAAACAATAAACACATCATTACATTTGGCTTGTATAATACATAATACAAGACTAAGCTCCTACAGTGAAATCATGCAAATATGACCATCAACAATACATTTCAACATTGTATACTGAGAGGCATTAAAAACGTATAATAAAATATACTGTTTTAAGAAATGGTACATAGTTTTTTTCGTAGTTGCAAAACACAGTCTAGGGAAACTGTGCTTTTGGTAGTGAGACTTGCCCTCACTGTTATCGTTACATTGGCAGTCAATTCAGCAGTTCTTATGCATTATGGGACATGGCAGAAGACGTTTTATGGAATGTGTTTTTGTGGCGTCACAGATGATGCACTTTGTCAGGGACGACAGCTGACACGTCTGGTTATTCTGTGTCATCCCTGCAGTCTGGATACAGTCATTTAATGGACATTAATGCGTCCAGAATCTTTTCTTTGAGACTGGCCATCATTCAACATTCAAAATGTTTGATTCTTTTGAGATTCATTTGTTTGTGACATTTGAAGCGGGAATGATGTGACTTTGTTTATGTATGTTTTTATTGGCCCTGATCTTCAACTTTTTATGTGCAAAATGATTTCTCCCAATGTGATTCACGGACATGATCCAGGGAACTGTGCTGCATTTAGATAATCATAATGAGGTGTTAAACCAAGAAAGGATTCGAACCCAGACACTTGACATTTTGCAATGCTTACCATACCTGATGGTCATCATGTCAATAAGCAAGAAGAAAAACTATCAGTTTTCAAATTAGATGATAAAAACCACTTTGCATTTTTAATGTCTCTCAGTATATTTTTGTGAAAGGCGTGAATAAATTGGGCTGCACGCAAAAATTTCCTGCTGACCACGGGTTCTCAGCATCAACTGAGCAGCTTGTGTTCAGGCTTCCATCTATTAAGCAGCCGTCACACCTTGCCAGATAGCATTAATGGACGTCCAACAGAGAGCAAAATTTTCAATCCGTTTGTCTTCCTTCGCATGCATTTCTTGCCCGTTTCTCGTTCGGCAAATGTGTTCCTTGCCAGGCGAGGTCTGCTCAATCCGGCGGACAGTTTTGTCCATTATGAGCCTCGAGCAGCAACGGAGACGACTTTCACCACCGGATAACTTTTTTTCACAAAGTTTCTATCTGTCGGACGTCCATTAATGCTATCCGGCACGGTGTGACTGCTGCTTAAGTATTGGTGCTGAAAAGAAGTGTGCTAAGTTTTGTGACCGGAACATTAGCTCTATGTGTCTGCTGCAATTGCTACCTAAAACTTTGTACCTTTCAAATTATATGAAAAAATAAAATGTTTTATTTCCAAAAGGATATAATTGTACTTGTTAAAAGAGATTCTATTGTGGAAACCTGTTTTTTTTTTTTTTTTTTTTTTTTTGCATGTAACAGCGGATGTGTTTGGTCATGGGCTCAAAAGAAAAAGTACTGCTGTGTTTTTCCCTTTGCTCAACCAGCTTATTTCGTTAAATATTTTTGCCATTTGGTCATGGAGTTGTCCTAGTCCAGCGGGTTGGAACAACATACAGGGGAGCACTTATAGTGCCTGAACCTGGATTTTGTGTGAGTGGCAGATTTTTCCTGGAGTAAGTTTCCGCAGTTCTCTCTTTGGCCCAGATACCAGTTATTGCACCATCACACGGAGTCTGACTCTTGATATTTGCAGGAAGCTTTGGGTAACACGGTAGGGAGAGGAGCTGCTGCATAAAACGCAATGCAACTGGTTACTTTCATGGTCCCACTCTGAACTCTCGACTCATTTACATGAATGAAGTAGGAATATTTATTACCTGTAGTAGGAGAACAGTCTCCGGCATGTAGTGAAATTCTCACTGTAAAATGACAACAGCTGGCTAACAAAATCAGAATACTGTAGTACCGCAGGGAATAGTTGTCTATCATGTGTTTTTATAACTTATTTTAAGGAGGAATGACCCAGTTCAATCTTGGAAGGGAGAGTTTCTCACAGTGAAATCAGAGCAGAATAAGTGAGTGAAACTCAAGGGCAACACACCATTGTCCTGTTTGTTCTGTTGACGCGCAATAGTTTCAAGGCTCATCAATAATAGACGACCTGAATTCTTGAGCGTATACAATGCCGCATAGCTGCAATCTAAACACAGTTAGCACTGATAAGGGAGCTCCTTCTGAAGTGGACCTCTCTCTCTCTCTCTCTCTCTCTCTCTCCCTGTTTCCCACTTTATTGTCTCATTTTTTCTCCAGTGAAACAATGTCTTGCTGCTGACTGCCATCTTTCAGTATATATAGTTCTGTGAGATATTGCTAAAGTTCCTGGACGACTTTCATAAGATTCCTTTGCAAACATGGCTTTGACCATTACAGTAGCACTAAATGGAAAAAGTACTTAATCTAATATAGTCTGTCCTGTTTCAGGACAGCTGAAATTCATTGTAATTCACAGATGTAGAGGCCATATTTCCGCTGATTGGCAGAAACTGGAAATTTTTATTTATTTATGTATTTATTTGCTTATTTATTTATTTTTTCTTGCACCACCTGTTGATTAAATGGAAGACACTATTACCTGGGTGGATATCTGATATTCAGGCCTCTGTACATTGCCACAATAGATCTGAAAGAAATCAATCAAGATGTGATTGAAGTGTAAGGGGCTGATCACACTGAACGCGCTTTATGGGTTTGGGGCGCCCTTTTTGTAAATATTCTCAATGATCAGACGCGTTCTGGACGCTGCTTTTGCGCACCGGGCGTCTCGTATTTAAGCGCCCCAGGCGCCTCGCTGTTTTTTGATCCGCTTTGTACCAAACACTGTCCTATTTTGAGGCACCTTGATAAAAAGGCTCTTCATGTCATTGTCTTATCCCTGCTGTCCAATCATGTGGTGATGGTATTCCCCCTGCTCAGAGTTTCGTGGACCCAAACTGATCTGCTTTTGTTTTTTACTTGTCTTTCACTCTCAAAAAGAGCAAAAGCGAGTGCCTTACGATAATTTATTGTTTTTAAAAAAACATTTAACACTAAAAAAACCTGCAATCCATTTGCTTTTGGCTAGTTCATTGAAACCATTAATTTCAGAATGTTTGCAAAGATAGCAACACAGAAAAGATGCGTCCAGCGCCTTTTTACAATGTTGGCTTAGAAGAAAAACAGGCCCGAGGCGTCTGACGTTTCCACGTCGAAAAAGCGCGTTCGGTGTGATTGGCCCCTAAACGTTCAGCTTTAATTCAAGGGGTTTCACAACAATCTCGTATCAACCCGTATAAACCAACTCGGATAATGACCCAAAACATGCTGCAAAAGCAACACAAGGCGAAGTAATGTAATGTTCTTGAGTGGCCAAATCAGTCACCTGACCTTCACCCAAATGAACTGGTTTTTCGCATACGCAGGATGAAGCTGAAGGCACAAAGACTTACATACAAGCAGCAAGTGAAGGCGGGTGCTGCAATGGCTTGGCAAAGCATTTCAAGGGAGGAAACTCAGCCTTTTGTGATGTCCATAGGTTCGAAACTTCAGGCAACCATTGACTGCAAAGGAATTAACTATGAAAAATAATCATCATATTTATAGTTATGTTAGTTTTTTCAATTACTTTTGAGCCTCTGAAAATGGAGGACTGTGTATATTCGTTTCAAATCCATTGTGGTAAATTTCATGAGGATAAGGGCACATTAATGAGTGTCTCCTAATAAACAAGTGTTTGCCACTAACATGGCAATATCCCCCGCCGTCCGTACGATATGTGTTCGGACGGACGTACGGACGGACGGAGCCCAATGCTATATCCCCCGCTTTGCGCTAAACGCGCGGCGGGGGATAATGAGTGACAAATTAAATATCTCTCTTGTTCCAAATGAAGGATAGGAGGTCTTTGATAATGTGCATGCCTGTAAAGCATTTGAAATCTCGAAAAAGGCAGCATACAAACAACTGTTTTAAAACTGTTTGATCCCAACGAGCCAAAATTATCCTTCAATAAATTATTTGTGTTTTTATGTTTTTCATTCAGTGACCTCAACGCTCTTTTGTTCAGAGAACTCATTTGCCGTTGACCACTTCATTATGCTGAACTTCATTGAAAATATCATTAGCATCACTAAGTTTGATCTAAAAATTTGGGTATTGGACAGGCCAAAGGAGGGCCCACAGAAAATAATAACCCTAAATCTTCAGAATTATGTCCCCCCGAGGGAGAGGGGAGACATATTGTTTTAGGCTCAATTCCCGTTCGCGTCGGCGTTTCCACTTTGTTTCCGGAGCATAACTCCAAAACGTTTGCATGATCTTAACGAAACTTTGCATACTTACTACTCAGGTCCTGCAGTGGTGCGTTTTGGTATGTGCCTGTCAGAAATGTGATGGGGAAACTCAGCAGCAGAGTGTACTGCCCTACAATGGAAGACTGCAGTGTCTGCAGTAGGTTAACACACACAGATACTGCAGTCCTCCATTGTAGGGCAGTGTAGGTCAGATGGGTTCCTGGAGGCTGGGTGAGGCTGCAAGAATGTTCCCATTCTATTCTGACAAATCCATAAATAAACAAAGGTAAAATTAGCTCAGTGAGCGGGAGCTAGCCAACACTGCCTGTCTTTGGGACCCGCGGGGCTCATGTTGGCCAGCCCTCAGTCCAGTGTAATGCGCAGCAGCTGGTTGACAGCAGTGGAAAGTGTCCAGCTTGCAGCTGAATAATCCAATAACAGGTCCAATGCTGCACCACTGCACTGCAGCCTGTCCTGCCAGACCTGTACCAGGTGCTGAGGTTAAATTTGGTTTGCAAGTCAGTGAAGTGGGTCAGGTCTGGCCTGGCAAAAGGGGTGTGGCACATGAGTCTCACACCTGTGTTGTATACTCGAAGCCATTAAAAAACGCACGGGTGAGGTTTATACTGTATTTGCTGCGAATTGAAGAATCAATCGATTTTTATTGCTTTTCCAGTGAGATTCGAGAAGAAATAAAGGAGAGGGCGTGATGTTCTAATCCCGATGCGCGCCACATGGATGTGCCAAGCGCTTCAGTAATAACGAACATTAAGTTGTTATTGATGTGTACAGTGACGCTTGACTTGTTCTTTTGGGTGCGATAAATAGCTTACATAAAGCCACAAAAAAACAAGACCCCTCTTCTTTCAATCAGTTTGGGTTGCTGTCCGGAATCTGTCACGTGCATGCTGTAACCGGATGTTGCGCTCTTGAGCTACAGAGGTCATTCGTGGCTGCCATAAGCAGAATCGGTCAGCGACAGGGCCTGTTTTCCGATGTTGGGCAGACAGCCGACTGACTGATTATTGACCAGTGACAGTCCAAATGATGCGCCGCTTCTCGGCGGCTGAGAACTGCCATTAATATTATGCCAATGGCTCTTTTTCTCTCTTGTGTCATAAGCTGCGCCGTTTTCTTGATGCCATAGCATTTAATTAATTTGTTTACTTATTTATACTGATTAATCGTCTGACCCTTAATTACAAGTCTAAATGTTTCATGAGAGCCCTGGTTTTTATGTACTTTAGTATTAATTGATGAACCAAAACATTTAAACCACTCACAGATGCAGCAAATAGTGTCTATTATCTCATAACAATGGTCCATGTCTAGGTTTGTAGACAGATGTTAGATGGTACTCGAACAATCAGTTCTCGTATTCGAAGTGTTAGATATGGAAGAAATGAGAAATGAACGACTGTGACAAGGGCTAAATCGTTATGGCCTGACAGTGGGTCAGAGTATCTCTGAAGTAGAGAGACTGCTGGGGAGCTCCCTGTCAGCGGATGTGAGTACCTACTGACAGAGGTCCAAGGAGAGACAAACCATGAACTGGCTACAGAGTTTTGGGTGCCCAAGGCTCATAGACACACAAGGGCTATGAAGGCTATCCCGTCTGGTCCAAACTGACAGAAGGGTGACTGCGGCACAAGTTGTTGTAATTTCAAAAATATTTACATAAGGAATGTGTCACAACACACAGTGCATCATACCCTGCTGTGTATTGCAGTGTTTAGCTTGTTTATCAGTCAAAGTGCCCACTCTAACCCCGGTCCACCTCTAAAAGTGTGCTCAATGGGCACCTGAGCTTCAGAACTGGACCGTGGAGCAGCTGAAGATGGTCACCTGATCCAGTGAGTCCCATTTCCTTTGACATCATGTGCTTCGGCTGGTTACATGTGCACCATTCACCTGGGAGGAGATGGCGTCAGGATGCATCATGGGAAGAAGACAAGCTGGTGGAGGGAGTGTGATACTCTGGGAAATGTTTGGCTGGGAAAAACAGGAATTGGGAATTCAAGTGACATCAGTTTGATGGAGCTGTTTCGACAGCACAAGGGGGACCGTCACCATATTAGGCAGGCGGTTTTCACAGTATTTACCCAGCTTACTGAGGAACACAGCTTACTACTGATACATGAAACATAGTCTAGCTCTTTACAAGCTCCATCTGCGAGTTCCCCTCTCCATATTTCATGTGATACTGCATGCATGCTGCTATTCCTGCTCTACCGCCTTGCCTGATTCTGTTTAATTTTAGTACATCTCAAAGAGTGAAAAATAAGTGTAAAAAGTAATAATATCACTACAGCAATAAACACCTTCTTACTTTCCTGTGATAATTTCAGTGTTTAAATATAGCAGGAATCTCAGGGCAGTGAGTCAAGTTCTTTTGATGTAGCACATCACAATAAGGAAGACCTAAAACAGATAACTTACATTCACATGTACATAGTAAATTAGGGGCACTGTCAGCATAGATTTTCCTGTTACTGCGGGAGAGAGCCATTTTGCGATCATCAGAGGTGTTTTTAGGAGGCAAAATTTCACATGCAGTAACTTTTTTGTAAAATGCTTTCAAAGCTGTGAATTTTTAATGTTTGCTGTTGTTTTTCTGTTACCCTGGAGCACAACGACATCACTGCGACTCTTCAGATCCGCAGTCCTCACCAGAGTTGTACTTACTTACCTCTTGACACTTAAGTGATTGGTAGAAGCAATTAAAAGTGCAGTTCTCTCACCTCAGCTCGATTCTTGAGTCTGAGGTGGCAGCTGATATTCAGGTGAAACCCGTGACTCACATGGTCTGGGATATCTGACTGCCTACAGTAAAGGAGAGAAGGAGAATGGAACAGGGATTAGACCGTGCCATATCCAAAATAGTCAGCCTGTTAATTGGCTATGCCATCATATTTCCTTCATCCTGGGTACTGTCATTCAAAATTGCACCAACGACTTTGTGGTCTTAATAAAGATGGCGATGCGTACGCCCTAGAAATTTTCACTTTTATGGGTTGCAGTAGAAGAGATTAAACCAGGGTAATGGGTTGTTCGATCTTTAAAAATTTCTTGCTTTGTTACTGTGGTCATTTTTACGTAACATGGGTGACTCTGTGTGGGAGAGTAGGGTGCTTTCTCCTGCTTACCGGAGGGTTGTGGTCCACATGATGGAGACACGTCTTAATGCAAAAACACAACATCACCTACATGCATTATTTGTTAATCTTCCGATGGTAGCACTTTCACAGCCGATTATTGTGCGCAAGAAAAGTATTTTCTAATGTGCTCGCTCTATTAATAGACATAAGATAACATGAATTCTCCAATTGGGTGTTTTAAAGGTCATTGATCAGCAGTAGTTGGACAGCTGACATGATGTTAGTATGGTTGTCAGCAATGTGCTGTCTAGCAAATGTTAAATATGATGCTTTATACATACTAGGTAATCACATGTAATTCGTGCCCGATGGCAAGATTGTCCATAGGAATCTCCTTACCAACTTTGAAGAGAATGTGGGCAGTAGTTTGTGAAAAATAAAAAAATTCATAAAAATTTGAAAAAACAATATTTTTAAAAACTATGAACAGACTTTGTAAACATTGTGTTAAGGAAGCTCCACACCACATTCAAAGTGAATTTGGCCAGTGCCTTGTCGAAAATGTGAACTGTTCATGAACAGTACGCAAACAGTTCCTGATTTAAGTTCAAGAATTATTCATGAACTGTTCCTGAACACTAAATGGCCATTCCTGAACTTTGTGCGTGAAAAACTTTCATGAACTCTTCACAAAGTTATTCCTGAACTATTCATGAACAGTTCATAAACATTTCATGACATCTACATTTATGAAAATAAGTTCATGAGCTTTTCAAGAACATTCTTCAGGAACATAAGTTCATGAACACTTGACGAACATGTGAGGAACTTTTTTGGTAATTGGTGAACTGTTCATTAACTGTTCATGGACTAAGAACTACAAATAGTTTGTGAACTATTTTTGCCGGGGTAGTTTCAAAGAAGAAGATGCCACCATATCTTGCCTAGAAGCCAGAAGTCAAGCACAGCTCCAGCCCCCATCTGTTCCCAACAACAGTACCTCCCAGGATAAATGATTCATGGGAATAAACAATAAAACGCACGTACTTTAGTGGATCTGAGTTTTTATTGTCTGACTCATGTGCGTCACAAACAATCTCCGTACTTAGCCCCTCGCGGCTTCTGGTGGTTAATAATGTAGCCGCTACACCTATGTCATCTTACTACTCTTCCCTCAAAATCTTTGGCCAAGTCATTCATTCAGCCTAAAGTTTGCTGAGCAGATTTAATTCAGAGAAATTTGGCCACACTTTTCAAATGATTTGCCAAATTTGTAGTGTATTATGGTACCCCAGTTTCACTTTTTCTGAGATCATCAGCAATCTCAAAATACTTCCGAACTGTCGATTTCTTCACCATCTTTCTGCATAGGTTGTTGATTGATGATGTCTTAATGGCGCACAGAGCACCAAGCAAATGCAAGCTCATTATATGATCTTCTTTTTGTGACAACTTTTAATTTACTGCTATAGGTTTACATTGCGCTCCATACAAATCATAATAAAACTTATACTTAGAACGACTTATGGAAAAGCGGCATTTTCCACCAGTGTTAAGGAAAGGAACTACAACCGATGAGCCAAAAAAAAAAAAACACACTCACATATACAGGGAATAATGTTCATTATCTCATAATAATAACGGCACATGTCCAGGTCTGCTAACGGATCTTAGACAGTGGGCGAACAGTCAGTTTTGTGTTCAATATGTTGGATGCAGGAGAAATGGGAACTGAATGACTTTGACAAGGGCCAAATCATTATAACCTGACGAGTGGGTTAGAGTATCTCCGAAGTAACAAGATTTCGGGGGTGCTCCCTGTCAGCGGATTTGAGCACATCCTGACAGAGGTTCAAGGAAAGATAAACCATGAACCGGCAACAGCAAGCAATCTCTTTGAGCGTAAGCAGCATTGATACATGAGGCCTCTGGTATCCTGCTGGAAATTGGTGATAGTTTTCTTTCTTTTGCTGCTTTTTCAAAACATTTAACATGAATGTTACTGAAGGCAGAATGAAAGCAAAAGTGGCTTAAATGACAAAATTTTATCAGTAAAACATCCCGTTTATATTATCAATCATACTATTATTACCACCGCCAAACGAAGTTGGCAGGAGGTTGTGTGATCAGTGCCATTTCTGTTTGTTTGTGAACAAGATAACTCGAAAAGTAATGAACAGATATCTCTGAAATTTTGTGGGTGGGTCGCTATTGCATCAGGGAGGCACCCTACTGATTTTCACTGTGATCAATCAAACAATATGGCCGCCACAGCAGCTAATTGAAATCATATGACACGCGATAACTGAACTTTGCTCCCACTCACCAAGATTTGGACTGTGCTGCCTTGACGGAGGTTTGCACTCCAGGAGTGCCTCTAGTTATTATCTGTGAAAGCGCAGCATGTTGGTCTCCTGTGGCACGGTGGTGCAATGGGCAGCACCACTGCCTCACAGCAAGAAGGTCATGGGTTAAAATCTGGCCTGGGGCCTTTCTGTACAGAGGATGCATGTTTTCCGTCTCCAGGTAGTTCAGTTTCCCCCCACAGTCCAAAGACATGCATGTGAGGCTAAATGGAGACTCTAAATTGATAATTGATAAGAGATGTGCGTGTGAATGATCTGGGCACCCAGCGATGGATTGGTGAGCTGTCCACGGTTGCTCCCTGCCTAATGCCCAATCAGCTGGGATAGGCTCCAGCTCGACTGTGACTTTAGTGAGGAAGATGCGGTGTAGATGACGGATGGATTTTGACCACCTGGATATCTCAGCTTTGACTAGACCCCACTCAGGGTTCTAACATTACCAACTTTGTCAACTGGTACCCATTCCATTTTGTTCACTCTTTGGTATTTCTATATCAGAGATTTCCTTATTCTGTGAAAATATACCTCCAGGATAGTTCCAAATGAAAAGTCAATTCCAAAATCTGACTGAAATCCCAACGTACGATTTTACCTCTTCACTCTCACTTACAGAATCTTCCTGGTGATTGTACTACTTTTTCTGCAAGTGGTACCCCTTCCTATTACAACTAGTACTAGTACTTTTATTATAATAATAATAATAATAATTATTATTATTATTATTATTATTGCTTTGTTGTTGTTGTTGTTGTTGTTACTATTATTATTATTACAAATATATGAATGGGCTGCTTGCATTTTCAGTGAAAGAATCCTTGAAACTTCACTCTCCAATCATCCAATGATAAGAATAGCTGAAATCCTAGTACCTGCCTTCAGACCACGACTGTGTGAGAACTTACCGGAATAGCGGTGCCCCATATGCATCAGACATTGAGATTGAGGATGAGTTATGCAGCGCTCTTAGGTTACGGGGACCAGACAGCCACGCAGCCTGTGGTTCAAGGAAAACCGACGGAAAATGAATAATGTATGATTTTTTTCACCTCTTTTATACAATAGTAGCTCTTTTTCTTCGGAGGACAAAGCCAGAGGCTCCCCCCAATATTTCCAGTGATCTGAAGATATAAAATAGAACTGCAAATAGAAAATATATCATAAAAGAAAGCATCCCAACAGTGATATTCCCTAAGTGGCCAATGAACATTCTAGAATCTGCAAAGTTATGAAATTGGTGAAAAATAATATTTTTATTTTTGTATCTACAAGTTAGAATGCAGTCTTTTTCATGACTTTTCAGTGGTGCCTTATATATGGCCTCTTGCTTGTGGTTTCTGTGTTTTTCCATTTGAAACATGATGAACGTGAAAGATTTTTCTGTTCACATCCAAAGCACGGCGGGAGTCTAATAACATTCTTTACACCAAAGTTAGAGCATACACAGCTTTGTTAAACACAGCAAAACCCGTTTGAAATAGGCGATTGACCCCATTCCCATTTCGAGGAGATAGGTTTGCCTTTTTGTTTAGTTTTTTTTTTTTTTTTTTCTGATATGTCAAGTTTGACATCCTGAATGCGCTGAAAAACTGAGTTAATAAAATGTAGACAGCGGCATGGAGGCCACGGACGAAGTAGCAGTGGTAGCACCAGAACTGGAAATTGGGGGGGGGGGCACAGAACATCCCTTTACGACAACAATTAGTCCTGGCTAGTTCTCAGTCATTTTCCTTTATTGACACATTTTCCAGTTATAGTAATAATTCTTTGGCAATTGAAGACATGGCTTTTTTCCTAATGCAATCTAACAGTGACAAAATAATGGGCTAAATTCATTACAGAAAAATAATTTACTTTAAATTAGGCCTATGCTTTACGAAAGACAAACTGCACTGGAACTTCCTGCGCTACCTTTACCGCACATCAGGCAATCTAACCTGCACTTCATGATGGTTTAGATTGTTGAAATTAAATAATAGACCATTTGAAATGCCTTTATGCAACTTTGAATAACAGTGTTTTAAATGCACCAAAGTGTGCGTCAAAATGAATGATTGTTCCCTTACTTTAATGGGGAGAATTACCAGTGCCTGATAGTATGGAAGTTTCGGAGTGAACATATTGTTGATTTAGAAAATTATTGAGAACAAGTAAGGACTAATAACTGTTTTAAAGAGATGTTCTATGCACGCCCCCCCCACCCCATTTTCCAGTTCAGGCTAACTCATTTTCCTTTTTAACATCTTTTGTCTTTCTTTCAAACTCAATCTCATTCATCATTACATCTTGCATGATACAAAGAACAGAACCTCTGTTGAACGTTGTTCCCGTAGACTGTAAAAAACAATGAAGTAAGGTCATAGCCTTGCCTCGGAAAAGGGGCAAAAATTTGCATGTCCGCCCAGGTGTCACGTTTCCATCACTGCCGATCGGAGCTGCAGCCGAGAAATGTCTGCGCCTACTGCAGAGTCATTTGATCTGTGAATAAACGCCGATTGTCCTTTTCCCCATTGAAGACAAAGCCAGATAATAGTGGATTTTCAGTCCAGTGCATAAGGGGTATAGCTTTCGCCCGGCAGCACATTCCATCCACTCCCCACAGTGAATACCCGATGCGAGTGCTCAAGATAAGGAGCCGCACAGCTGCCCTCTGGCATAATGCTTTATGCAGTTGTTCGGGGCCCGTATTAAGTAATATTTTTTTGGAGGATATTTTTGGGGACCCCTTGGGATGAAAGTTTTTGTTGAAGGACACAAAAAAGCACTTCAGGCTCCGCTGTACTGTTTGTATCTTCAGCCTTTCTTCTAAACTCCTAAATGTGTGTTGTGCGGCTCTTGTCAATCAGAAGTGTAATTGGCATGGTGTCGAATTGTTTGTGTGCCTTTCAGGTAGAGGAATTTGCCACTATCTCGAAGTGAATACGCTGCTGGCCACTGGGAATGCTTTGCGGTGGTTTAAATCTGCTAAATCTTTATTTCTTTCATGGACGAGATGCCAATGTGAAGCAGCTGTTAGCCACCCTACAGGACAGTTCTGGGAGAGCAGTATAAGATAATTTTCATTACCTTTCGCTAAAATACATTTCTTTCACTTTTTGGTCTTTTGAGTCATGCATTTACCTCAAGAACCTTCTCTGATTTTGTTGATATGCATATGTGCTTGCTCTTGTAAACTAATTTGCAGACTTGGTATACTTTTTGGCTTGCGTGATTAAGAAGTCTCATGAGAGTTTCCTGGACATCGTGTTTTTGTTGTAATATTTATTTTCTAATATGCCATGATGAACTGGAGTCCCAGTGATTCAGTACTGAAGTGAATATCTGATTTAGATGATTTTGGTGGGCCATAACTGTGCTAATCTGCATTTACTCACTTAGAAGAGTCATTCTGTAGTAGCTTAGCTCATTCCAACAGCCTCTTTTTTATCTTATTTTTTCTCTTCTTTCTTTCCCTCCTTGAACCTGACCTGGAAATTGATTGAGTACCACCATCATCAAGGAGCCTCAATTACATTAAAATCAAGTAGTTAAAAGGATAAGAGGTTTCTCTTAGGTATCCTCAGTCGAGTAACATCAAGACTATCCAAGGCTGGATGGGAAAGTTAGGAAGAGAAGGTACTTAGGAAGAGAAGGTAGAATGCTGTGAAAAATAACGGATTGGAATGAACCCAATGTCAGAGGCGCTGTTATTTATATCAATAAAAGGCATTTTGTTCATATTATGGAATCATTGTCGTCTGCGTGTCCGCATCTGCGTCCATCACAGATCTTTCGTGTTTACGCGATAACGAACAAATTGTCTTATAAATCCTTTTCAGATTTATGTATGCCTTTAGTGCTTATTTAGACGGGGAACTGGATTGATTTTGTGATTTGCATTTTTAATAATAATAAATTCATTAACTAATTAATTCCTTGGAACTCCTGTTTTTGGGGGCTTTCGCCAATGTACTCCTTGCTGTTGCTGGTGACTGTGTAGGCCTTATATTTTGGAAGCCAAAGGGAAACTCAATCACATTTTGAGTTTTCACTCGCCAAGATGTTTTCTTCCATCTGTTAAATTTAATATGACCGTCTGTCATTTCATTTAGTTCAAAATACAGTTTGTATGCTCAGTAGATGATAATATAGATTAGCAATGCAAGTAGTTTAAATGCGCACAAGCATGTATATGATGAGCTAATAGTGTCTTACACCCCTATCTCGAGCACACTTTTCACCATTTATAACACTACCCTCCATCATTTTTGCCGAATAAAATCCAGTACTTGTTTCTTACTAATTTTAGGGAGGTGATTCCAAAAATAGCATCTGTTTTGCTCTAGCATGTCACATTTTCTCTCAATTTGTGATGTGCATTGCATAGCATTGTCACTTTCAATAACCACTTGTAAGGTTAAGAAGTCTTTTATCATCCCTTAATCACCAGAAAAACTGCCGCAGAGACATGATTTCCATCTTCTTCTGAGCCAGATGAGAACTAGTGGTTCAATTATTGGCTGATTTTGACATATATGAATGATTCTAAAGAGATTATTTTATGCCTAATCCTGATTTCAGGCTTAGTAGTATGGCCGCTGACATAAGAAAATGCAAAGATGATCCAGATGTTTTCTGCTGTTGGTGTTTCACTGCACCCAAACAGAAAATTAGAGACTTTGTGAAAAAAGCTACATATGATATAATGAGGAAAATCTTTTTTCTTATTTTGTGAAAAACTGTGCATGATAGAAACATTTTCCTTGCATTTTTTAACTCAGTATCCTCAAATTAGGTAATATGAGGCCTTTTTGGGAGATTAGCAGATTTTTTTCAGCATGCAGGGTGGTGAAATCACCTGGTAAATAGTCACACTGTAAATCCAGATAGGGTTGTGCATTCAAATGTTTCATGGAAACCGATTACCTCAAAAAATTGTGTAAGCCAACTTAATTGTCTTATGTGAATGGTACATAAAAAAAGTCATGGAACATATTTGGAAAAGTTATTTTACCATGTTTAAGTGCCGTGAATGCAAGATTATTAAGCTGGGTAACACAATTTTTTGAGGTAATTAATTCCAAAAAACATCTGACTGCACCACAATATCAGGTTTTACAGTCTTCTACATCCTAACAGATATCACTTCAAAAGAAAGCAGTAGACAAACAATCACTTCATATAAATCTCGAGTATGAAGAAGGGGCTTAATATTGTTGTGCATGTAGCGTATTATATGAACAGGCTCACTGCATTAGGGTGCACGGAGAGAGCTGGTAGTCCCTGTATAAAGGCATTTCTATCTCATTACTTTTTCATAAAAATAAATGAGCTAGCATGATTAAGCCTAAATGCAATTATATGTCTGATTGAACGTGCATGATGTACATATACGATAGTTTTAATGTTTTTTTTTTTTTCGTCAACTTGCGCAAACCTCTGTGTGTCAGTTCTCCGAAAGTGAAATGGATATTAAACTATTATTCTGCATCTGATTTAAATAATCCTACGCCAGAATCATTAAATATTTACGGGTTTATAGTTCTTGATAAATGTTTATTGGAGTCACGCAAAGAGTAAGCGAAAAATTGATTGTGGCTGGTTGGTGCCTGCCCTCATTCCTTTACTGTATATATCAAGCTATCAAGTGAGATTCTCGTGTTCATTACAATGCGTTGAACCTTCATTCGTAGGAATTGTCACTTGAGCAAAGAGGAAGATGCTTTTTCATCACATTACATTATCCAAGGGGACATACAGTTCATGAGCCTAATCTGGGGACCCCCTCTCCCTCCCCTCAGAGCTATGTGGGGGTCATAGGCATTTCTTAATGCCGGGCCCAAAAGCTACACATATGTGTCATGCCCTGACACCCAAAGATGTTAAAGAGGAAGCCAGAGCAAGGAGTGGAGAGGACGACCCAGTCACAGGGACGTGGAGTTTATTAAATAATGAGTGCAGGGATAAGTAAACAAATACAAACTGCAGGAGAACATAAAGGGGAGCGCTCCAAACACAAAGGGGGAAACAAGACTGAGGCTGCCTGCCCCAATGGGGAGAAACTGGAGTATTAATACCTGAGGTAATTTAATTAAGTAAAAGGAAAACAGGTGAGGACAATCAAGAGAGAGGGAGACAGCTAATTAGATAATTAGGGTGCAGGGCAGGTAGCCAGGGACATGGAATGCCAGAGGGGAGGGGCATTACAGTACGAGCCTATCAGTGGGAGTGGTCTAGAGTGGTCTAACTGCAGTTTTGTCTTTTATAGGATGATAGTGCAAAGTCAAATATACGTTAAAAAAATCAGCTTGCAATATATTACATTATTTTTGAATGCACATAAGTGTTTTTATTTTATCTCTGCAGAAAAAATATGTATTTATTTTCAGCGCCTCATTTTCAGAGTTTCTTCATTTATTTGTGAAATCTCGGGAATTTTGTAGTGAATATATTTTTTCTGAGCGATACAGAATGCTGAAAAATGGCTGGTTGATGTCTATTCTTCTAATTGCTTATTGCAAGACAGGAAAATTATTAGGCAAACCTACAAATTGTTAATTACTGGAGTACTTCTTATTCATGAGGAAAAACTTGTTGTAAAGTTTGTAAGTATTGACAAATACTTTGCTACATATTCCTCTTGGGAATCAAAAGTGAGAGTCAGACACCGTAAGTTTATTAGTCTATATTAAGAAAGAATATTGTGGAAGAATAAGAAAACTAATAGTTTTTTTTTTTTTTTTTTCAGAAAGAAGAAACCAAATGCATTTCACTGTTAAATGCTTAATTGAAGACCTGTGTGCAAGAAGTACCTGCCTCACAAAATAATACTTTTGAGATTTTTGGGGTCAAAGTTTTCAAAACATGATGCTGATCATGACAATAGACAATGGAAACGCACCAGTACACAAGACTTGAGTACTTCTTTGCAGAAATCTTTGGCGTCAGATGATGCTCTGGCCATTGTGGCTTTTAATACTGGTGTCAACTCATTTTTTGCAAAATGTGACTCAGTACTTCTTGCACACAGGTCTTCCATTAGCAATCTACACAACTATCAACTCAACAGCTATACATGACAAATGAATGATAAAACAGAGTAATCCTTATTACTGATCAAACTGTGTTGATTCCATTCCAAACTGCAACAACAACAGGCGACACTAATTTCCACAAGCTGACCTAAACAGAAAAGCCCTTCGGAGAAATGTCACAAAATGGCACTAATAAGGTTCCACAAAACTAGATATCAATATTGCTTACTTGATAAATCTTCAATCATCCTAACAACTTCAAAATCTACAGCATGGTTGTTCCATGGGTGCTGCCATATTGGATTACTGTGTTAGACCACTCTTGCACTGCCTACCTCTGGCTTTCTGGAAGTGTTGGTATGTAGTGACCTACTTTTACACACACATTTGGCTAGATGTGAGTTAGTTCAGTATTGCACTCAACAGATCTGAACCTTATCTCCAATTTCCTGTGTCAAACAATAAACATGAAAAGTGTAGTTAGACCACTCTAGTTCTGAGGGGCTCATATTATGGTGCTTACACTAGGATTTAATCACCATCCTTCTAGGCCTCAGTCAAGCATCTTAATATCGGCCTTTCCTGTGGCGCTGCTTGTGAGGTAACCGACGTTGTTACCGAGAGTTACAATGCGATTTGATAGTAAATCTATCAAGAATATCAATTGTCATACTTCAGAAGCACACAAGCTGAACGGAGGTAGGACCCGGTGTATGTGTTTAGAATGATTTAAGTATGAATTGCTGATGATTTGGCAGTCAGTTACCTGCCAGTTCAGGCATGCACTGATGCACACACACCAGGAATCTGGGGCCACGACAACACCAGGGACACATCCAATAGTGAAATCATAACTACAAGCCGTCACTTGGAGAAACTCCGTGCGACTCATAACCCAATGGGAGGCTGCCATTTGAAAACAAGAGCGCTCTGAGAGCACAACATCCCCCGCTGGAGTCACGACAGCAGTATGGTTATCATCAGTCAATCTGCAGCATACTGTATATGTGCACAGTTTCAGGGATGTGCTATGAAAACTGTAGGAGGAGTTGATTTCAGCAGCCAAGTACCTTACGATATGGACTGACGGATGAACGGGCAGACGGTCAGCGTCACGGCATTATCTCCCTTCTGGGCTTTTGCCTGGCGGGGGATAAAAACTGGTTTTTGTCTAGCCATGAACGCACACGTGACAGCTTGTAGTTACGATTTACTGGAAATCTACGATTATGTATTGCATTGCAATGCCACTCATTTACACATTTTGTCGATAGTACATTGCTGTCAGTGTTAACACTCAGGTAATTTAGTATTTATATGTTTCGCTAGTACAAGTCTCAACATGTATAATAAATGTGTTACTATTAGGAATAAAACTGTACAGAACAGAATTTGAACCTATTTTCTTTTCAGATTGAATCGTTTGGCTTGCCTGCATGTCTGTAACGTACGATTTGATTGGTAGCAGAGTATTCTTCTCATTGCATCCTACCATTGAGGTCCGAGTCGATGTTGACGATCACAGAACGTTACGGAAATCCGCAAGGATGTTGCAATCGCCAACAGTGGAATCAGTCCTAATGCAGTTGGTGACACAGGTGCAGAATGCAGAATTTTGCATCTAACTGAACTCTGCTAGTGTTGCTGAGGACCCTCCAAATGACTGAGGCACAAGTAACACTAGATTCATACTTGACAATCGGGGTGATCCAGTCCCGTGTTTTCAGTTTTTCTTGTCTGGCTCGTGTTATTGGGACAGGTATGCTGCATACAGTCTCGAAGCCTCTCTTGTACAGTCTATTGTCTCTGCTCAGTGCAGCACACTGCAGTTTGTTTGCTTCATATAGTGCGCTGTTCCAAAGGCTTCTACACACTGAGGTATACAGGGTATACAGTGCATATTGTCACTGGTTTATATCTTGCCTTGCTGTTTATTTTTAAGAGCTCACCTGTCTCTGAGGAAGTTAGGGCAAGTGGTGTAGCATGGCTATTGTGTGGTTGTGTGTAGTGTTGTGTGTCTGTGTGTTTGCAGTGTGTAGTGCTGTGTGTCTGTGTGTTTGCAGTGTTGTGTGTTGTGTGTTTGCAGTGTATAGAGTAGTGTCTCAGTGTGTTTGCACTGTGTAGTGTTGTGTGGCTGTGTGTTTGTGGAGGGTGGGAGGATTGTGTGAAAATCACAGCCATTTATTCTCAGAGTTAAAACGGGAGATCATTTTTATTTGGAAAAAAAAAACAAGAAAGTGAATCACCCGTTATTTTCCTGACTGAAAACACTGTCTCTGCGTTTTGGGATGGGAGGGTCTGATGCCCTTTCAGAGTCCCCTAATACCCCTGCATGTGAGATGAAATCATAAAAGGGGGGAGGGGGGGTCTAGAAATTGACTGTAACATCATTGTCCTTGAATAACGTGATTCTACCTGCATTGCACCAGATGAAACTCCTACCTTATGTACTGCATCTCGTGGCTGGGATACCTCTGGGTGACCTCTTGCTTCTGAATTTCATCACGTGCCCACGCTTCTTCAATTTCCCTAACAACTGGTGCAGTTTCTTCTGTTCGCCCGGCACACAGTCTCAGCGCAAGGACTGTGAAGATCTGTAGGCCTGTAAGATTGCACCGCAGATCTATTTATTCCTCTAATATGCCGGTTATGAGCGTGAGAACAGCAATCTTGCGGAGAACCCCAGAGAGAACAGCAGGAGAAAACCTCAGAGTTCTGCAGTTTGTGAGCCGGGGAAGCCTGCATAATGTAGCAGCCTGGGAAAGCATTAGAGACATGCTGGGAAATCCACATCAATGAGACTGAAGCACTCGGTCTTTTTTTTAAATGTCTGTGCTGCACATATTAGCTTTCGCTTAAAGAATAGCAACACATGAAACACTTTTTTTGAGCTATAATATAATTCTAGTTGTATATTGATGTGGGTCATTTTATCAGCATTTGAAAGCTAATGTGCTGGTTCAAGTTTTGACCTCAAAAAAAATAAAGCTTAACATGCTTGGACTGGTTGACATGAACTGAGTGTGTTTGCTTGGAATGATTACATGCACATAGACGATTATGCATCTACGCATCACCCTGTCCCTGGGCATGTCATGGCCTCCATATGCTCTTTGCTATAGCGCCAACCCTCGGCTAAACTTTTCATTTTTAAAAATGCAGTCCCCTGACAGTTTACATGCCAATGGCACAAAAAAATTAAGCGTTCATTCCTTGCACATGAGAGACAAATGCTCTGTCATCCGACACTGGATTGTACTGGGGTGCGTTTTCCAAAAGCGACCAACTCACATAGTTATTCCATTCACAGTCAATGGTTCCAACTATGTACGCTAGCGTCTGTGCTTTCGGGAAACGCACCCCTGCCTGTTAAATGCTTTCAAGCATTAAGCCTTTTTTTGAGCTTTATCCTCGCTTCTATGTTGGGACACTGATTGAAAATGTAAATTAAGTACAAACCCCAATTCCTATGAAGTTGAATAAACATGAATAAAAACAGAGTACAATGATTTGGAAATCTTCTTCGACCTATATTCAATTGAGTACACTACAAAGACAAGATATTTAATGTTCAAACTGATAAACTTTATTGTCTTTTTTGGAAATATTCACTCATTTTGAATTTGATGCCTGCAACACATTCCAAAAAAGCTGGGAAAGGGGCAGGTTTACCACTGTGTTACATCACCTTTCCTTTTACAACACTTAATAAGCGTTTGGGAACTGAGGACACTAATTGTAGAAGCTTTATAAATGCAATTCTTTCCCATTCTTGCTTGATGTATGACTTCAGTTGCTCAACAGCGCGGGGCCTCCATTGTCATATTTTGTGCTTCATAATACGCAACACATTTTCAATGGGAGACAGGTCTGGACTACAGGCAGGCCAGTCTATTACCCACACTCTTTTACTATGAAGCGATGCTGTTGTAACACGTGCAGAATGTGGCTTGGCATTGTCTTGCAGAAAAAAGCAGGGACTTCCATGAAAAAGATGTCGCTTGGATGGCAGCATATGTTGCTCCATAACCTGTATGTACCCTTCAGCATTAATGGTGCCTTCACAGATGTGCAAGTTACCCATGCCATGGGCACTAACGCATCCCCATACCATCACTGATGCTGGCTTTTGAACTTTGCGCTGATAACAATCTGGATGGTCCTTTTCCTCTTTAGCCCGGAGGACACAACGTCCATGATTTCCAATAACAATTTGAAATGTGGACACGTCAGACCACAGCACACTTTTCCACTTTGCGTCAGTTCATCTCAGATGAGCTCAGGCCCAGAGAAGCCGGCGGCGTTTCTGGGTGTTGCTGATATATGGCTTTGGCTTTGCATGGTAGAGTTTTAACTTGCCCTTGTAGATGTAGCGACAAACTGTGTTAACTGACAATGGTTTCCGAAGTGTTCCTGAGCCCACATGATAATATTCTTTACAGAATGATATCAGTTTTTAATGCAGTGCCGCCTGAGGGACCGACGGTCATGGGCATTCAATGTTGGTTTTCAGCCTTGCTACTTATGTGTGGAAATTTCTCCAGATTCTCTGAATCTTTTGATGATATTATGGACTGTAGATGATGAAATCCCTGAATTCCTTGCAATTGCACATTGAGAAACGTTGTTCTTAAACTGTTGGACTACTTGCTCATGCAGTTGTTCACAAAGTGGTGAACCTCGCCCCATCCTTGCTTGTGAACGACTGAGCCTTTCGGGGATGCTCCTTTTATACCTAATCATGACACTCACCTGTTTCTAATTAACCTGCTCACCTGTGGAATATTCCAAACAGGTGTTTTTTCAGCATTCCTCAACTTTCCCAGTCTTTTGTTGCCCCTGTCCCAGCTTTTTTGGAACATGTTGCAGGCATAAAATTCAAAATGAGTGAATGTTTCCAAAAAAAACAATAAGTTTTATCAGTTTGAACATTAAATATCTTGTCTTTGTAGTGTACTCAATTGAATATAGGTCGAAAAGGATTTGCAAATCATTGTATTCTGTTTTTATTCACATTTTACACAACGTCCCAACTTCATTGGAATTGGGGTTTGAATTTGAGCGATTGATTGGGGACACCCTCTCCCTGCTCTCCTGCAGTCTCAAAAGCAGGGACAGACCTCCGCATTGGCACAGCCATGGTGATTCTGCGGATGTACAGTTCTGTTGTCCCATCAACCAGCTTCCAGCTTCTGACCAAGAGTCCCTGACGAAGGCTTGGTATCGCCCCTTTAATTCCATGCCAATTGTCTGACTCGGACTGCCCCCCACTACGGATCACCTGTGCATTCTTCAGTTCTTCATAACTCCTGTTGTGGTTCAATTAACGCCCTTGAGGCCGATACTGTGAATCTGCTGGTGGTTTCTTCCTGTGCAGTTCGTAACAGTTTATTTATTACTCCAGTTGTGCTGAGATCTTGAATTGATCTCTTTAATCTGTTTATTTGCTTAGATCTGTTGTTGCTCAAATAATTTGCCGTACTGGCAAATGTTCAATCATCTTTTAGACTTGGGGCAGCACCAACTAGGCCTATAACTGGTCACGTCTTAGACATTAGTTTCTGGTTTTTACTGTTTTCTGGTGTGATGGAATTTAACCCTTTGAAAATTTGCTCATCGATTATTTTTTGAATATTTAGGAACACATGTTCCTAATTCAATCCATATTCCATGTGAATTCAATCCAATTTTGTCCTTGGCTTCCCCTCAGAAATAAAGCCAGGTGTTCATTTTTGAATTCCAAGCAGTTTAACTAGTTAATTTCTATGCTATGTATGTGTAAGAAGAAAGGAATAGCTGTCCTCCACGACAGACAAAAGTGCGAGAGAGGATGAGGCTTATATTTTGACAAGGCAATCCAAACGGCAAATGCGGAAATCGGCTCTAAAAAAAAAAAAAGCGCAGATTAAGTAAACATACAGGTAGTGGCCCTGATAATGAATGCTGAGAGTCGCACTGGATTACTGATGTCGCTCATGAGCTGACAGGAGTGTGGCGATGAAAGAGGGGTGGTGATTTTCAGTGACTGGGATGGTGGGGCTGAAAAATATTCAGCGCAGGCGACGGCAATGAGACCGATGGTTCGAAGGCCGGCAAAGCCACACGTTTTTAGGCGACATGACAGCAGGCGCAGGAGGACACGCATCTATTTCTAGTCTATTTTATAGCAGTTTTTAGTTTGAATTGATTGATGATTTTTTTTCAATAGTGCACACGATTCCATAAATATTACATAAGAGAAACTAAATATAAAATGCAAACTGTGAGCAAAGAGGTGTATTTTATTTTAGATTGCTAGTAAGGACAACCATGGGACTCCTCATGCTCAATTAACACTTTACTCCGCAGTGAATGGACGCTCTCTCACAGGCTTGTCAGAATGTGACATATTTACATATTTACAGTCTTGATGTATGAGTCCAGTCTGACTCTCTACCCAACTGGAAGCAATGAAACGGAAACCCTGCCCAAACTAACAAATGATTTTCCCTTTACTTTGAAACCTCGAGGAATCGGGGAAAATATTACTTAGAACTATATGCATTCATTTGGTGTTTGTGGGTTTACTTTTTTGAATTAGTAAATTTTTATCGTTATATTTATGGCATAGTTGACTGATTCTTAAAATGTCACTGCTATAAGACGTTTTTCAATCCTGTGATATTGACTGCGCAAAGTGAAATAGTTCCCCTGTGTGTAGATGTGTTGTACTCCACAAAGCTTAACCAGCTTACATTTGTTTTGGGGTCGGGATCAGCTGCATGAAAGATCAAAATTCTGCAGCTGGTATCGTATGTTTTCAAAACTGGCCAGCAAAGTGCAATATCTAGTGATAACAGTTTATAAAGTAGCCCTCACTGAGTCCATCTGGGATGGATGCATGCTTTATAAAAAGTTGATTAAATTATAATTAATTTACTGTATACTATCTGTGAATCACTGGGAGTATTTCTGCTTATTGACTTCCTCAGACCAAATCTTACAAGACCTGGACTTCCTCCATCGCATGGTACATTGTGTGCCTCCATCGAGGAGTTACTCTTCATTTAATACTCTCTGTGCTCACTGTTTACCATGAGGATTGCACTGCAGTGTGATAGGCTTTACTTTTGAATTAGTGTAATGGTAACATTGCAAATGTGAGAAAATGAACAATAAATAAATGTTCTCCAGTTCACCTATAGATTTTTTAGAAAATCGTCAGGATGCTGTACTTTGAGAGCAATTTTTGCGATCCTGTTTTGCTTTTTTTTCTTTGAATTTTTCCATTTTTAAATACATTCCAAATGTTTGATGCTTGTTTTCTTGCTAGTTCGCACTCTTAAGGTGTTACCATGCACATCACGAATAACAGCAATTATCAGCGTGTCTCCTGTATTGAATGTGTGGATACAGAGTCGAAAATAAAACGTTAGCAAGCCGAGCACTGTTTTCAAGTCTCTAGAAATGTAACAATTCAAGAACAAAGGCACAACGAAGCTGTAACTCAGATAAAGGTTTGTCTAATTCAAATTCAACGGATTCTTCTGTTTATGTTGGATTGCATTGAACTATTCAGTAGGCTCTCTATTTCTGTGTTGTTTTCCTAGATTGTGTTTTTAAATATATTCTATTTATTCAGCTGAATATATGTAAAGAATATATACTGTATAAAGAGGTGATTCAAACTTACACTGTGTAAAATAACCTCAGTTATTAGTAGTAAAATCAATATTTAAAAAAAAAAAGAAAAATTTTTTTTTCAAACCAAGCCTTTTCTTTAACGATTGTTTGGACAGTCAATCCACACCCAACCCAGTTTTGATTTGTTCTCCATCCGATATATTTAAAGTACATCCAAGTAATTTTGAAAAGAGGCTTTTATCTGGGCCTTGCTGGAAATCTTGCGCTTTGTGTTTCATGTGTGCCACCAGTGGGGTACGAGTTACTTACTTGTCCGTTCTGTGGGGTAACAAAATTTTTTGCCCGGCTGATTCCAATTTGTTCTCGCCCTTGACTACTAAAAATATCTATATATTCCGCTTACCTGCTGAAGTTTTAACCAAATACATTTGCAAATGAGATGATATCTACAGACATGTATATGGCATCAAGAACACAGTGAAGCACAGTTCATTGAACATGTGATGAGCTGAGCATAAACAAAGATACAGCGCTTTTTGCAGGAAATATCTTTTACATAAAATTAGTCTTATTCTAATATGATTGTTTCTGGACAATGGGTAGGTCAGTTGCCTTACAACAAGAAGGCTCTGGGTTCAAATTTGGCCTCCTGCCTTTCTGTGCGGCGGGCTGCACATTCTCCCTGTGTTTGCGGAGTTTCCTCCCGCAGTCCAAAGACACTCATATCAGGCTAACTGGAGACTCTAAATTGTATGAGCGTGTGAGTGAATGGCATGTGTGTGCCCTACAGTGGATTGGAGTGCTGTCCTGAGTTTGCTCCTGTCTTTCGCTCATAGATAGCAGGGAAAGGCTCGAATTCCCCCCCCTCCCCTCCCCTTTAGTGACTTCAGTGAGAAAGAAGACATTGAGATCATAGATGGATGTTCGTTGGCCCTTCTATACATTATTGTGAGAATGTGTGGAAGAATTCAGCATCAGTTCTTGGGCACATACGCTACGCAGATTGTGCAAGTGAGGGCGGCACAAGCGTGCATGCATGCGTTTGCACTTAAGTGTATTCAGACATGCCGCTGCCACTGACAGAGCTCGCTAAAACAAGGCAGACTCTCATGTGTCACCCTCCGCCTGCCTCAAGGTTGTAGCCGATCCTTGCCTCTCATTACTTACCGACCCGTTTATGCATTCTGGTCAGCTTACAGACAGCCCATTGGCATGCTTGCCTCGCGCCTCGCTCGATTGTGCATTTCTCATAAAAGAACAGGCCCCTACCCTCAGTGTGTAAAGCCGCATAGTTTCTCATTATCCCCCCTCGCTCTGTTTGTGTTGATGAATAGTGGAAATGCCTGAGCTCTCTGTAAAACATCAGTCCTCCATTATGGCTCAGTTACATGATCCACAGAGAGGCTCGCTCCATTCTAGGCGTCACTGCTGCCGGTACAGGTATTCACATATTTTTATAGCACAGTTCACCCACTGCGAGCTTTACTACAGGTATATTCGATACTGCTAAATTTTGACATTTGACGCTGATTTGGTTTCCATTCATGCATTTCTTTATTCATACTTGCGGCACAAACCATCCATTCATCCAGATATAATCAAAGTGAGGGGGCTTTTAAAATGAAAATCTGTTAATATTTCATGACTGTTCGGCAATATTCCTGTCACTCAAACAGAGGATGTAATCCCAGCAAGGCAGCTTCATGTTGAGAAATTTCTTCTTCAAAACTAAGGGCTTTAAAATACAACTGGTTTCATTCTGAGGAAGGGAAGTTTTTTTGAGCAGTACTGTTGACATCATTGGACCAAACCAGAAGCTGAGTTTCGTACAAGTCATGCCAAAGTTTCCGCCTCAGTCTGCCCTAACCACCTTTCACACTGCCTGCGCCAGGACATTTTTCATTCCCTGCGTATGATAACATGTGACATTCAATCAATATAGCTGATGAGGGAATAGCACTATTCTGAATACGGGGCACCATTTGTATATCCCTGAAACTATAGAATTCTCTTCTTAGGCAAAATTCATAGCTTGGCCCAGTGGTTGCACTAGAGGAAAGGGCATTAGGGCCAGGAAAATGAACAGGGCAACTACTCTAGCCTCCGGGGATGTTCACAGCAGAATTAATTGCATTCCCATATGAGAGTTTTAGCTTATTCCCTTTTTAGAAGTGAACTTTGGCCTAAAGGTGCTAACAGGAATAGTCGTATTGGCACCAGAACTATAGGATTGCTTATTTATGCACCAAGATGTTCAGAAAAAGGTTGATCTGATTCCTGTTGGAGCAGTGTGACTTCCTACATTTGGAGAAGTAGTTTCAACTTACGGTGGCATAACAGTAAAAATCAACAATAAGGTACCTGCTCTCTCCTCCATTAACCAAGAATGGTCACAGCAGGATTATCAGGATTATCATTAAAACTGTTTGGGTTATTGCGTTTTTAAGAATGAGAAGTTTGGCTTGGTGGCGGTGCTACAGGGAAGGTTTAAATGTCACCAGCATCACCTGTATTCAACAGAAATAATAATAGAAGGTTTGGCATGAATCCCATCAAACTGTCTTGAGTTACTACATGCTGAAATGCTAAATCTGGTTGAGTGGTGGCACTACTGGAAACATTATAGAGCCAACACAATCAATGACGTCTTCCTCTGTGCACCAGGGATGCTGATAGCTGATTTGACTTGATTCCCATTAAAGCCGTTTGAGTTATTTAAATTTTAAAAATTTTAAGTTTGGCCTAGTACTAGTGCTACAGCAGAGGTTATACGGTGACCAACATCAATTCCCCCCTTTTCTATGCACCAGAAATTATCACAAGAAGTGTGACATGATTCCCGTCAAAAATGAGTTACTGCATTTGGAAATAGATTTTGACCTGGAGATGGTGCTACAGGAAAGATCATAGGGTCACACAAAACAATATGGTTTAATGTTTCATGCCATTCTCTCAAAAACTATTCTAGTCATCTTGCTAACACAAAGGATCTGCAGCCGCGGCAGCGTCCAAGACAAATCCACTGTATCCCCGAAAACTCTTTTAATGGGACACGTGTTAATACCTAGTTTTATCTTCCAGGTCATTCCGCTCTTTGTTGTGGGAATTTTAAATTGTGATCCTGAAAGAAATCAGACTGAGACAAGATGAGAGTAAATAGGATCCTTTACTTCCATTTGCAAATAGGGTCTTCGTTACAGGCAAGAACAAAGACAAAGGAATCTCTCCTTTGCTTTGGATATATGTAAAAACACAAAGTCAGAATCTCCTCCCCTTGGAGCTAAAAATAATATCATCAGGTTGGTCCCAGCCGTTCCTCGTGCCAGGAGTAGGTATCCCACGTAAGGCTGACCCTGACAGCCATATCTGCAGTGCAGAGGAGTCTTTCTCTCCCCCAATCACCTGTCGCTTATCTCGTGGTTCTGCAGGCTTCGCAGGAACAGTCTCCTGGGAACACACAAAACTCAAAATACACTCCTTGGTCTGGCTGGACCTCAAGGTTTCAGATAGAATGAATACACAGTTAATGGCTTTTCTACTTACTTATAAAAGCTAGATTATATAAGTTTAGCAATCATGCCTGACCTAGGCTGCTCAAAGGATAAGCAATTAATAACACAATAAGCAATAATAAGGAATTTATGACTGAATTCCACCAACAATCTTGTTTTTTTTTTTATGATGCTCTTTCTACCTAGTTTTCTTTCGGTGTGCACAATACTGATGCTACACACCCACAGAATACTGACTCCGCACACCCGTGTCCCTGGATGGAAACTCGTAAACACAGGCGTGCACCATGCCGACACAAACACCCACACATCCCCACTATCAAGCCAGCACTTTCTGAGAAACCTATTCATACCAACGGTTATGACTATTCCTTCCATATCTTAATTCAGCGGGTAACCTGTCTGTGATAAACCTTATTTTCCCTCTTCACTAATGTTGAACTCCAAAATCAACATTCAGAAAATGTTTCCGTCATCATGTCAAAATGTATACGTTTGAGATTGTTCAATTCCCCAAAGATTTAACACTGGCTTTGAAGCAAAGCTCTATCCCATAGTTGAAAGGGACAGGTTAACAATAAGCAGTCAATGGTACCTTTACATACAGTGTCATTCCATATATCATATCTGAAATGGATTCTTGTTGTGTGTTTGAAATGGCTGAGTTGCCAGAACTGATTAGCGTTCAGATAACCAGCTGGCTGGTAATTAAGCGGCAGTGTATTTGGTCTGTTGAAAATGACAGCATGTGGGCCTAATATGCTGCAAACTAAGCCATGTTTACTCGGGACAGCTTCCAAAGGGATCGGAGGAGCAGAGGAAAAATAGGATTTTACCGAGAAACAGCATGCACAACAAGATTCTGAATCACCGAGTGTTACGCTTATTAACTGCATCCTCTCCTGGGTAAAATGAGAGTGCGGGGAACTAATTCCTGCGCTGTTATCAAACAGTTCCTCCATTGGGCTCAGAGTATTTGGTGGAGAAAACGAGCAGTTAAAAATCCTGGCCAGAACTTCAACAGAGAAGTTTTTGGTGTTTCTGTTTGCACGTTTCCGAGATGTTCAATTGTTTTTTTTTTTTTTCTGTTATGCTTATAGTTTATATCCTGTTTAAATTGTGTTGCTTGCAGAGCTTGTAGACGCATGAAAGTGGACTTATGATACATTTTATCATCTTGTTGGACATAAATAGCATTTTTTGCCCACTGATGCAATTGCTGCTATTGAACACAACGCCTTGGGAAAGGACGGATGGCTTTGGAGTCGTCTTGGTAGTTAGTTGTTTAGTGTGGCTTTTCCATAAAGTAATAATCACTGTTTGGTGCCACAGGGAGTACAACATGGTTACAGTAATTGGCATGGTTGTTATTATTATTATTATTATTATTATTATTATTCAACCATAATAATTAAAAGAGGGTGGTACAGTGATGCAGAAGGTGACACTGTTGACACACAGCAAGAAGGTTGTGGGCTGTCCCAGCCTGGGACCTTTCTGTGCGGAGTTTGCATGTTCTTCCTGTGTTTGTAAGGGTTTCCTCTGGGTACTCCAGTTTCCGCTTACAGTCCAAAAGCATGCATGTCAGGCTAACTGGAGCTTTCCACAGTGTGTTCCTGCCTAGTCTTATAGACGGCTGGGACAGGCTGCAGCTCCACCCTGACCCTAGTTAGGAAGAAGCAGTTTACATAATGGATAGATGAATAATGATTAAGGAAACTTAAACAAACACCCATGACTTTTCACTGGGTTATAAATACTGTATGAGATGATACATGGCCAATTTCCCTTTGCCATCTATTGCCAGGATGTAGACAAAAGATAAAAGCTATAATGTGTGACAGAAAAGTTGTTGAGCTTCAGAAAAGGTGATAAAAATAGCTAAAAAGTTGAAAATCCCCTTTCAGCTGTCAGAGCAATAATCAGAAGTTCAAGGCATATAGCTTGGTTAAAAAGTCACCTGGAAGAGGATGTGTACCTATTTGGAATTCATGTACTGTGAAGAGGATTTTTGAAGTTGTAAAGGAAACTTCAAGGCTGAGAGTTGGAGAATTACAGATATAATTTGTGTCTCCAGAACAAAAAGTCTCCTCATAATTGATCATAAGCCATTACCACTACCACAAAATGTTTCAGAGGATTGACAGAAAAATCCTTCTTCTTCTGAAAACAAACTTTTGCACCTGAAGTTAGGCATACGGTACTGGGTTATATGACCAAAGATATCCACTCCAAAACAAACCCCATCCCAATTGAAAAGTATGGTTGTGGATCTTTGATGTTGACAGGTTGGTTTCCTTGTGTACTCCTGGACTGCCTAAGCGGATAATAAAATGCCTAGACACATCTCTTTCACTGTGCAAGACTGTAGCCAGTGTATGAAGTGGTTAGCAAGTTGCAGAACTTGGAAGTGAGTTCACTGAAATTATATTTAAAATAGCTAGCTGATGGAAAAGGATTTGGTAACACAAAAGTAACATTTTATTTTGGAGATCATGAAGCGAGTGGAATTGGTTGTTTTTGACAGAAAATGCTTCTTGTTCATGCTGACGCCGTTGGTCAGTTTATTTGCCCTGTTATCGGAATGTTTGACGTATTGTCACCCCCTAAAATGTGTGTTCCTTTGTAACTTTTAGTCATATGTATCTTTATTCTTTATTATTTGTTTATTTTCCATGCTCTCTTGTCTCATTCCTACGTAGTCTTACCCTGCGTGTATGCCTGAGCCCTTAAGCCCCGATAATGTCATAGTATTTAACATCTGAATCCATTTCACTGAAAAACATGATACCGCAGAACTCATTTTACCATAATCAGAGTCACGGTACGGGATTGACCTGTCATAGTTCAGTGTGTGGGAGAACAGGATGGCTGTTTTCAGAATCGCCTGACTAATTACTTACCACAGGGAAACTGATCACACCATAAGAGTCAAGTAAAATGCACTTCCCTGTGTGGTAAGCAATTCGCTTTAAATTTACAATGCAGTGGTCTCATTTTTAGAGATAAAATGCAATCCAACTGTACCTGGCCTGATGTGAAGAAGTAATTTTGCCCTTAGTTACTAAATCAGCCAAATAAACAAATTTTATTTATTAGGCGGTTCAATTCCACCAGACACACTCAGGCTTTATTCTACCATTCATTCCAGCAGATTCTGCGTTTTGATTGGTTAACACCAGGTATCTATTCACCGGTAAACTACCTTGCACTGGGTCAAGACCTTGCACTGCGTGAAGAGCTCTTGCTTGATTATCGAGCCGCTTCAATAGAAAATGCAGGCTATTAATTTCCATGTCCAAAAAAGGCGACTGCTATGGCGTCTGACATTCCCACTTCAAACTTCGACTTCGGATTTGCTATAAAAAATATTTTCATTGGGGTGTTGACAAGAGTCATGGTAGAATGGAGATAAACCTACCATTTTTTTTCGAGCACTCGGTATTTATCGTAGGCTAGATACCTGGAAATTTACATTTGAAGGAAATGAAATTTCCAGGTATCTATCCTACAATAAATACCTCGTGTTTGAAAAAAACTGTAGATTTATCTCCTAATTGTTGCCAACCCATTTGAATCTAAACACCACCTAAATTTAACCTGTTTGGTAAAGTAGAAAAAAAGCAGCAAACAATGCCGCATTCTAAAGAAATTCAAGAATAGATGAGAAACAAAGTCATTGACATCTATCCATCTGGAAAGGCTCTGGGACTCCAGCAAACCATGAAGGAACCATTATCCACAAATTGAGAAAACTTGGAACAGTTGTAAACCTTTCCACGAGTGGCTGGCTAACCAAAATTCCTCCCAGAAGGCATCGATAACTCACCCAGGAGGTCACAAAAGAACCCAGGGTCAGTGTTAACGATTCCGCTACAAAAGCACTGGGCAAAAATGGCATACTGGTGAGCTGAAAAGCTAAAACCACAGCTGACCGAAAAGAACACTAATGCTAGACTCACATTTGCCAAAAAAAAATCTTGATGACCTTTCACACTTTTTGGATAATATCCTGTGGAGTGGTGAGTCAAACGTCTGGTGTAAAGCTAACAGTATTCCACAAAAAAATAAATAAATTCTTCTCTGTACCAGAAAATCCTGTAGGAGTATGTCCAGGCATCACTTTGTGACTTTAAACTGGAGCCCAGTTGGGTTCTGCAGCAGGATGATGATCCAAAGCAGAAACTAAATGAAAGTTTTGAAGTGACGTAGTCCAAGTCCTGACTTGAATCCCATTGAAATGCTGTGGGATGACCTTAAACAGGCAGTGCATGCTCAAAAACTGGCCAAGGTGACTGAATTAAAACAAAGAAGAGTGTGTGAAGAACATTGGGCCAAAAATTCTCTATGGTGATGTAAAAGACTCTTGGCCAGTTATTTTAAATGTTTGATCGCAGTCGATTAGCCCTCGGGCATGCCATTTAGCAGTTTTTTTTTTTTTTTTTTTTTTTTTTGGGGAATTCTCAAGGGTTAATAACATTTTGGATTACTCTTTACCTTCTATAAAGTAAATGATCATTGAAAAGCTGCATTTTGTATTTATGCACATCGTCTTTGTTTTCTATTGAAATTAGTTTGATGATCTGAAACAAGAAAATATGTCAAACTAGCAAAAATAGAAGAAATCGGCATACTTTTCTACGCCATTGTTGAAATGTTAACTGGTTTCTGTACTATATTAGCTAAATTTAACAGTACACAGCCATAGCTATCTTCATTGTGTACTGAAACAAAAAAAAAAAAACCCAAGACAGATAAAGGTATCGTCCCACCATTAACTAGGTGATCTTACAAGCCTGGTGTTCATTTGAGCCCCTCAGAACAATAGTGGTCTAACTCCACTTTTTATCATACAGCTTCCAAAGTTTCGACATTGTCAAATTCAGCATGCCAGCAAATATTGTGACCTGTCTTGAAGTGACATCCTTTGAATCTTTGCTTTCATGGTCAGGAAGTATTTTGTTGTCAACATTGACGATTTTTGTTATTTTTGCACGTTTCGCTTAAAAACTAAAAATTTTGGAGTTAGACCACTCTTGAACTACTATCTATATTATAGAGGTGGAACTAACAATTTTCTGGCCCATTATTGCATGAATAGATTTTACCTTTAGCATGAAAAATATGGGTCTAACTCGGAAAATTAGAAAATCGGAGTTAGACCACTATTGTTCCAACACCTTTAAAGTGTTGGAATAAAGAAGCCTCTGTCCTATATCTGCATGATGCGTTAATGTAGCATTTTACTTTGCTGCTTCAGGCATTTTTTCTGCACCGCTTACGTCTATATTAAGCATTACGAATATGAGTTAGCTGGCTAGCTAGGGCATTTGCGACTTATTACCATTAGCGTACTTGAATGGAATTTCAAAACGAAACTACGTCAGATCATTCAAACTTATGAAGTTGGAATGAAATACGACGGTTGCTCATTTATTTCTTCTGCCTGCATCATTGGGAAGAGAAACGATGGATAGCGTGTTCCTATTATTACACCCTGTAGCTGCTTAAAATTTTGGGATGAACATGCATGGACAACAATGCAAGATATGTTACACATTTATTTTCAATATGTGATCTTAATTCAGTACGAGATCATAGCAATCAGGCTGTATTCCTTTCCCCCACTAAAAATGATAAAACCTAAGTGACAATATTAAGCCGCTTGCACACTGGAAGCGAAACGAATTTTTCGCACGACAGATTACATTCAAAGTCAATGCAAAGAATTCGCGTCTTTGCATTGACTTTGAATGTAATTATTCAGGCGAAAAATTTGCTTTCGCGTCCGGTGTGAAAGCAGCTGAAGGACACATACCCACATAGCCTACACACGCGCTCACGTGCTCTCTCTCTCTCTCTCTCTCTCTCTCTCTCTCCCTGCTGATACGGCGCATGCAGTTCGGCCTCTCTCTGTCTCAAGTCCTGTAATGTCTCCTGCGTGAGGTCAAAGTGACATCCATGGCGTACAGCTATGTTGTGTAGCACGCAACATGCCACAGAGAATGTACTGACACTCTGAGGGCTGTCAGGTGGAGTTTCCATTACGCGTGCCAACCGCCTTTGATCTGACATCAGGACAATCGATATAGATGCTATAATGTATGTGCTGATTCAGATAGTTACCTTAAATAGTGGTTGCTGTAATTATTTATTGCATTGAAATGTGCCTGACATTCTGGAAACCTGCCTGTGAGGTTTCGGTGACGTGTGCGCACTGTGCGCCGGTCAGCCAAATTACCACTGCATAGAAAGTAAACCAGGTTAGAGCTGGCAAGCTCTCTGCGCACTTTCAGCGGAGCCTTTATCCATGAAATTGTCACTGCGTCATGATGAATATGTGACACCTCCCCCTACTACGCCGCCACACCCATCTCGACGCACGTCCGTCTACCAAATTGCAGCAATTCGTCAGTTAAAGCAACATCTTAAACTTGCTTCTGACCTGTGGTGACTGACCATTAAAGGGCACCAGGGCCCTGCCCTAACTGAACAAAAGAAAAATCATAAAAATAAAGATAGTAAATTATACATTTTTATACACCTAGATCTTGGTTTTAAATATGCAATCAGCAATATGCATAAAATATGACGGAAAATCATCTTTGCAAAATATGAATGTTTTCCGCACGTCTGCTCTGCATGTCTAAGCAGTCGACGGGCAATTCAGAAATCTCCCACAGGAGGAGGGTTCGCAGCTGCTGAAAAAACATGCAACTGGTTATTAAGTTCAATGGGCAATTACTTTTTCCACACTGATGATATGGGTGCTTGATTGCTTTTTTAAATAAATAAAATCTAATTACAAACGTGTTATGTGTTGTGTTCCTTTGTCTGATTTTACATTTTCTCTTTTGATCTGAGGCCATTCAGTATTACTGGTAGGCCATAGAAGATGAAATCTGGAAAAGGAAGTACTTTTTCATGGCACTGCATGGCATTCTATTGGTCTGTAGTAGGGTATAGTGATAACCGCGCAACATATAACAAAATTTGAATGAAGGAAAATGGCAATGTAAAAAATATTAATTTTTATTTCTAAGACAAAATTTTTTTTACGTAATCTGCATTCTGTTTTTGTTTTTTTTTTTTTTTTTTTTTTTTTGCAACAGCATATAGTTTTCTTTTTTCCACTGCAGTTGGGCTATGTTAAAGGGGATTGACATTTTAATCAGCAAAAAAAAAAAAAAAAACAACAACTTTGAATGCACCCTATGGTTTGAGAAAATTAGACGTAATATAGAGTAACGTCAGTTAGATTTGAAACGCTGGCTGGGGGGTGGGGGCGGGGTTCCTCCCCACCTAAGTCCTCATGGGCGAAGCCAGAATGATGGAGTCAAACACTGATGCCCCAAAGCTCAAACGAACACACTGATCATGTCCGGTCAGATGCTAAAAGAAATGGCCACAGCCCCAGAGGGAGTTCATGAAGATACCGTGCAAACTTTTTGAGACATTGTCATACATTTCAAATAGTGGCTGCTCTTTTTGTTGCCACGTTAAGATAAGTTGGTAAAACAAATGCTGTCAGTTAATGTAATCAATTTGGCAAACTGATGTCAACAGCTTGGCTATAAAGACAGAAGAAAGCTAACATTAGCTGGCCAACAAAGTTATCTAAGCCTGGAAGTCAGGATCATGACTTTGGCACTCCACCAGAGAACTTAACAATGACTCTCTTAACAGAAGCACAGCACCTGAAGCGCAGCGCGAATTCCACTGCGGGCTACAAAAAGGTATTTCGCTGCCAAGTGTCAAACAGTGAGCTCTGTCAAAAATGACCCCCCAACTCACTCAGAGGGGAAATAAAGACTAGGGACCCATGGGAGCACAGGGTGAAACTATATACATTATCGACCCACCACTCCCTGTCCACCTCTCATCACTCTGGCTTCCTCGAAACAAGCGTTATGCAGTCATGACCTGGGACCCCCGCTGGGTCTGGCTCTTCGGTGATTCTGCATTGATTCCCACTGCTGAGGCTGGCTTCTTGCTTCCTAATTTCATTAATAATAAATTGGTAAGAAAGACAGCACATTGAAGATCTTATTTTACTCATTTACTCTAATATTATCTACTTATTTGGCATATTTCCTCATCCTGGGGGCTTGGAGGATTGCAAGTTCATGACAACGATAGAAAGCAAAAATATAAATTAATAAGTGTGAAGCTAAATTTCCAGAAATTCAGTTTCTGGTGTTTCTATTCAAACAAAATGTGTGAATGTGAATGGTTTATTATTTGTTTTACAAATGAATTTTGGTTGTAAGAGACTGTACAAATAAAGTGATAGTACATGTGCACTATTTAACTAAGGAAGAGATGCTCTGTTGGAAGAAGACGAGCTGTGGGAGGGAGTGATGTGTGTGTAACACTGGGTCCCAGAATTCAAGTGGACGTCATTTTGACAGAACTGTTTTAGCGAAGGGGCAACCTAGACATTATTAAACAGGCCGTTTTAATGTCATGGCTGATCGGTGTATAGGGTAGAATGGGGTCCGATGAGACACGGAGACCAATGAGCCATAACGCATATTTGTAAACAACAATTGTCAGAGCTGCTTAAAATAGGCAAAATAGTGATATGGCTCATTGGTCCCCATGGCTCATCAAACCCCAGTCTCCCCTATACAAGTTATACACACTGAACACACTCAACTCACCTCATTCGCTTTCTCCTCGGCATTAAATTTAGGTGTTTGACTGCAGGGTAGCCGTATTTCCATGAAGGTGTGGTCAAGTTTACATGACATCCCAGTTCATCAATCATAAGAGAATTAACCCTTTGAGCGCAGAATACATTTTCGAGGAATTAAAAAAGTAGTTATCCTGAGCTGCTGAAAACCTATCATGTGGCACCTTGTTTAAAGGAGCTCTTTTAAACAAGTTGCCACATGATAGGTTTTCAGCATCTGACTTTGATATCTTATATCATTGATTGGGCAACTGTAGTTGTCCACGGCGCTGAAAGGATTAACACGTTGGAATAAACCCAAGAACAAGAACATGTAATATCTATGACTCAAACACATTCATTCTCAGGCCAACCATTTGGCTCATACCGCTGATCAAACTGAGAGGATGAGGGCTGCATTAAATGTCAGAACAGTAAATGACAAAACTGTCAATAATGCTTGTGGAGGGAACTGATTAATAGGCTGGCGAGGATATCTCTGCATCTTTTTAACAGAACTTTGTTTTTATTCTCTGTTCCCTTGCTCCTCAAATCGCATTCCTCGTGGTCTTAGACCTGCGCTTTTTCCACCCTTCCTTTACCAGGAAGGCAGATATGAGACCAGTCTGGCCAATCAGCATTGCTAATTGTTTAGTTTATAACCTGAGAGGGAAGTAAACCAGAGCTGGATTTGGATTTAAGGACCAGATTTGAGGATTCCTGCTCTATCCTATTCTGTCATGATCAATCTCTCACCAGAGCATGTTCAATAGAGGGGTTTTTTCATACTTTATATTTCCTGTTCTAGCAATATTTTTTTTTTCCTTTTCACCAAAATTTAGTCTTAGTGCTAACCATATTCTGGATTGTGGCTTTAATAGCGCCAAGAGTTGAACACACCACACTGTGCAGTGTGTGAGACCATTCCAGCTGGAGCTCGATAGGTGACCCTGAGTTTCCCCCGTGGGCCCGTCATTTGGTAACTGAAAAGCTTGGGTCTCCAAGTGTCTCTTTCCAGTCTATTGAGGTGGACATAGAATTCAAGTTTTCACTTTGGCCAAGGTTATCACCCATCGCAAAGCAACACAGCTGGACAGGTCTGGCATCCAACACGAGATGTATAGCATACATTTAGTCTAATACTACTACATTTAATCTAATCTGGGTAAAAGCAGCCCGCCCCTAACAGTAGCTGAGTTTCACTGCGACAATTCACTGTTTTCTTTTTATGTTTGCACTTACCATATTTTGTCATCTTTTTCAGAGATGGGCTTGTAGGAGTTAAAAACACTGAGGGACCTGACAATGCCGCTTGTGTTTTGCTATTAAAAGCAAATAGTTCTTAAGCCATTCTGGTGCATGCCCCGTGATTGCATCCTTAGCGAAATGAATGAATACTCTTACCTGGGCCTCGTTTCCCAAAGGCAACTTAAGGCTAAGATGATCGTAGAATCTCATAACGCTTTTCACGTTTGTGGAGTGTTTCTTAAAAGCACTATAACTTAAGACTTGCTGAATATCACTCATATCAGATGTTGTGTTGCTGTCATCAAATTCAAAATGAGCTGATATGTTTCATGAAATGGTAAAATGTCTCACTTTTAACATCTGATATGTCTATGTTCTATTGTGAATAAAAGGTCAGTTCATGAGATTTGTCTATCGTTGCATTCTGTTTTTATTTACATTTTACACATCATCCCAACTTTTTTTGAATTGGGGTTATAGTTCTGTTTTTCCATACATCTATTTTCTATATGGATTTTTCCTCACTCGGGTCACAGGGGAGATGAAGTCTATCCCTGCTGACTATGAGTGAAAAGCAGGGATGCAACTTGGAAAGCTCATCAATCCATTTCAGAGCAAACACAGTTCAGTCGCACAGTCCAAACCCATGTGACCACAGGGTGAACATGCGACCTCCAAACAGACAGGCTGCGTTCAAACCCACAATGTTCTTGCTTTGAGGCAGCAGTGCTACCCACTGTGCCACCATGCCACCTTAGTTGTGTTAAAAACAAAGGATGAGAAAGCCAGGGGCACAGGAAGTATGGGGGGGGCACAGGGGCATGTCTCACTCAGTTTTGAGGAGGTAGTTATCCATCCTCCCACTTTTCATAAGGAACTTAAGACTATGCTGAATAAAACTTCCGACAAGCGGCGTCACATCCCTACTAACCAGAACCATATAAAGACCTGACACAATCTCACATTTGCTCTGAAAGTAACAGTTACATACCTAAAATGTTTGATCATTTTGCTTACTTTGACAACCATCATGAACTAGACTACTCACTTCTCTAGACAGCTTCCCCTTCACCCTGTTTGTAATGTTAAGGTATAATTTGTAGGCTATCAACCAGCTCAACCAGCTTTGTAGGCTAACAACGGCAGTAGAAAACATAGGCAAATGGTGGGATGAGTTAAAATAGTTATCTGATGGTCTTTTGTAAATATCTGTCTCTTTACGACATAATATTTATGATGTTGCGATCGATATGCTAGAGCTGAAATCAGAAGGACTGCATCATGTCGCTTGTCTCAAGCAACAACCAGGCTGCTAGAATGGTATCTGTAGTTACAGGCATCTCTTTTCGCACACCATGCAATTTCTTACGGAAAGTAATGTCACATCTCAAGCGTCTCAATATCTGATTTATTCTACGCAACAGGTCGTGGCCGTGAAATTCTTAGGTAATTAATGTATTTATTTAACTGCATGGTTATTATGAGAACACTTGTGATCTCCTATTGATAAAGCTAATTATAATTAGCCTCTGCTTGCCTTGTGAAATTGGTGATGCATTAGCTATGTGACTTGCTTTGTTGCTTTTTCCGCTAATTTTTGCCATTATCGAGTGGATAGCAACAGACGTATTTTAGAAATATAATGGGTCTAAGGTCTATACAGAGATAACATACAACTTTATTTTAATGAACATGAATCAAATTCAGGGTCGTCTCAAGCAGTCATTTTACTACTGAGCTTTTCCTTTTCTTTTTTTTTTTGGACAATTTCCAGAAATGCCATTCATTCTCATTCATGCTTTGCAAAAATGCTATTTTTCATGTTAATTCTGGTAGTTTATTGTAAGAGTAAACTAAGTCACAATTCTTTGTGATTTTATATACATTTTTTGGTTCTTTGCTTATTTCTGGTAACAGTTATTATAAATCAATAACCATTTTTGTAACATTGCAGCAACCAGAATTTGTAACATTCATGTATATTCAATGAATGTTAACTTCTAACGTATTGTGGAGAATGCACACGATTGTAATTTCATTCTGGACAATGAAGTGGACCTAACCATTTGATCATGTAGTATATTAACAAGTGTTTGTCGACCAGTGTTAAGTCTTGTTCATCCATGGCTTCATAAATTGTCGCCATCAAGTTACTTTAAGAGTGTTAATCAATTTGCACAAACAATGCAAAATACCTCAAACACACACACACAAAAAAAAAACAAGACGACAGTGTCATCATTATCCTCCGCCAAGATCAAGGGCCATAACTCAAGAAAAAAAATATGCTTTGACATCCATTTTCGAAATTAATGTAGATCATGAGTAGTTTATTAAGCACACAAAATTTCACGCATCTAGGTATGATAGTCTCCGAGAAATCTTGTCCCCATTGTGGCCCGGACGGACAGACGCACGGACAGACAGACGGACTGACGGACATTCTCCAATCCAATATCCCCCCTCGCCAGAGGTGTAAAATCCAGGGGTCAGAAAGTAAAAGTCCTGCCAGGTTTTTCTCCCTCCCACAGAATGAGCTGATCACTCATATTGGCTCTATCTCCTGTCCGAAGTAAATCCAGGTGGTTGGAATAAATTTCTGGGGAGGATTTTCTTTCTGAACCCGGACTTTACACCCCTGACCTTCGCACTAAAAAATAGATTTGTATAAGCTTCAGAGTTGAGACCTCCAAAGAGCAAGAGGCCAGTGGACCCCACTGTCAGTCCACTAATGCCAGTCCACTAATGGCAGATGTAATGGTACTGTAGATCACTCCTTGTATCCTTGTGCACACGCCCGAGTGCAGCATAACGGCAGCACCATCATAGCCCTGACCAACCAGGTATTATATTCTAGCCCATGTCTGTCAAGGCATTTTACGATCAAGCTGGTTAGCCCTGCTGCATCTAGACTGTCAGCCCTAGGAAAGTCAAAAAAGCTCTCATTTATGACCCCATTTCAAAAACTTCAAATGACAAGTGATAGCTGCTCTTTCCTCTGGAGGTCTTTGGTTTCATATCTAATTACTCTGAAAACCTTACGTTGTTTGACTTCCCCGATTATTTAAGCTTGCGCTAGTGTGCTTGTCATTGCTAAGAGCTCCACGCACCTCTCTACCAAGGGATCATGCTCAGCAATTTCTCAAAAAATGGCAAAGAAGTTGCCTCTGTTATTTGAGACTCTGGGTGGCTTTTTGGGGGATGTTCTGGATGGCTGTGAATAGCACTACCTCCGCAATGGGTCTGATGTATGCCTGATTCCCTGCGTTCATCCAGCCGGTCGCCAATATATAGAGGACCCACACTCCTTCCCCTGTGTGCTGGTCATCAATATATTGCTCCTCAGTAGCTGTTTCCCTGTATGCCAGGAAGAAAAAGCATTAGCCTGGAGGCAGGACTATGGTTAAGTGTCTCTTCCTTCTCTTTGTTGATGGAATGTACTATACATTAATTTGTTTAAATAACCGATTGGTGCTGCTTCCATGCAAACATGGCATTTCTGTGGTGCTCAGGTTTAGAGAGGTCTTTAAAGCCACCTTCCTTACACAAAGCTGTCTACCAGTCGGAAAAGCCTGTTTCTGACCTAGAGAGAGAGGATGGGTCATTTTTGAGGAAAAATGCTGGCAGGCATAGCAAGAACAGAATCTGTTTTCATGGAATACTCTAACCATGTGTTATTTTTGGACCAGGATCATTAAATGCCCTCTTCCTTCTACCGTGCTGCATCTTGGGGAAGCCCTTAAGAGGAGGCTGAACAGGATCCTCTGCTCCAGACTGCAAAATGCCTGAAGAGAAACTAATGAAATACAACCCCAATTCAGAAACAGTTGGGACAAAGTGTGAATTGTGAATAAAAACAAAACGCAATGACTTTCAGATCACACCAGCCGGTATTTTATTCACGATAGAGCAGACATAACATAGCAAATGTTGAAACTGAGAAATTATACAGTTTTATCCACAAAAGGAGCTCATTTCAAATTTGATGGCTGCTACAGGTCTCTAAAAAGTTGGGACAGGGGCCTGTTTACCATGGTGTAGCATCCCCTCCTCTTTTTAACACAGAGTGGAGGCGTCTGGGCATTGAGGTGACAATTTTCTTGAGTTTAGCCATTGGAATTTGATCCCACTCTTGTTTAATACAGGTTTCCAGCTGCTGGAGAGTTTTGGGTCTCCTTTTGACAGACTTTTCGTTTAATTATGCGCCAAATGTTCTCAATTGTGAAAGATCAGGACTGCAGGCAGGCCAGTTCAGCACACGGACTCTTCTACTATGAAGCCATGCTGTTTTAATAGCTGCAGTATGTGGTTTTGCATTGTCCTGCTGGAATACACAAAGTCTTCCCTGGAATACGTGTTGTCTGGAGGGGGCATATGTTGCTCTAAAACCTTTATATACTTTTCATGGTGCTTTTTAGAACAAGCAAGTGTCCCACACCATATGCACTAATGCAGCCCAATACCATCAGAGATGCTGGCTTTTGAACTGAACGCTGATAACAGGAGGGGTGGTCTTTCTCCTCTTTAGCCCGGAGGACACGACACCCATGATTTCCAACAAGAATGACAAATTTGGACTCGTCTGACCACAGGACACTTTGCCACTTTGCTACAGTCCATTTTAAATGAGCCTTGGCCCACAGAACACAGCGGCACCTCTGGATCATGCTCAACAATGGCTTCCTTTTTGCATGATAGAGTTTTCAGTGGCATCTGTGGATGGCACGGCGCACTGTGTTTACGGACAGTGGTTTCTTGAAGTACTCCTGGGCCCATTTAGTAATGTCAATGACAGAATCATGCCGGTGAGTGATGCAGTGGCGTCTGAGGGCCCGAAGATCACAGGCATCCAGTAAAGGTCTTCGGTCTTGTCCCTTATGCACAGAGATTTTTCCAGTTTCTCTGAATCTTTTGATGATGTTATGCACTGTCGATGATGAGACCTTCAAAGCCTTTGCAATTTGACATTAAGGAACATTGTTTTTAAAGTATTCTACAATTTTTTTTACGCAAGCCTTCACAGGTTAGAGAGCCTCTGGCCATCTTTACTTCTGAGAGACTCAGCCTCTCTAAGACATCCCTTTTATAGCAAATCATGTTCTACCTGATGCCAGTTAACTTAATTACTTGCTAAATGTTCTTTCAGCTGATTCTCTTATATATGAATTGCTTTTTCTGCCCTCTTTTGCCTGTGTCCCAACTTTTTTGAGACTGTTGCAGCCAGAAAATTTGTAATAAGCTCATTTTGTGGATAAAATTGTAAAATGTCTCAGATAACATTTTAAATGTTGAAACTATGTTCTATTGTAAATCACATATTGGCTCGTGATCTGAAAGTCATTACGTTTTGATTTTATTCAACATTTACACTTTGTCCCAAATAATTCGGAATTGGGGTTGTATAAGTTTGAATATTACTTGATTGTGACCGGCAGCCCCTCCACTTTCATAACCTGATGGCCATCATGGCTTTTATTCACACAGTAAATAACTGTTAATGAATATGTAGTTTATTAAAGTTCCATTCCACAACATTTATAGGATGAAATCATATGCATACCATCAGGTCCTAGGGGAGCAGAATAATTCTTTAAAAACACATGATCCTCTGCTGTGTACTGAGAAATATCTGGAAGGAAGCAAATGAAATGAGGCTTACTTAACTCTTACTTAAATGTGAATGCCCCTCCTTTTCCATAACCCCACTGTCATTATAACATAAATAAACAGTAATTGCCTAAATGTGGATCTAGAAGTAACCAATCTAATTAATATTCTGCTTGATACAATAGCACTAATAAAACTGTAGCTTAACATCAGGTCCTACATGAGCAGAACAATTGCTTGGTGACTCTGATGGCTCTGGGGACAATAGATGAATGTCCCCCGAACCAACCTCACTCTGGCTGTCTTCATCTGTATCAGTGTAATCCAAGTTTGCTGCTAGAATACAAATGCGTGTCACACAATCTATGCTCAAGTTCAGCTAAAACCATATCATCTGGTCTTAACCTTGGCTGAATTCTGCTCAACTCTGTTTCTCTCTCTCTTTTGCTGTCCTTGCTCTCACACTGCTCTGAGTCAAATTCGCTTGGTGTCTTTTTGCCCAAAAACCACTTCATATCTGCATGTCCCTTTCATTCATACTTTTAATCTCTGCCAAACATTATAATTAACCCAAAAATACAAATTATTAAAGGAGCTGTGTCATGATTACTGAGCATGCTCACAACTTTGAATGAAGTAAACCCACTCAACTGGAAGTCAAAATCTCAGATATATTTCGTCTTCTACGTTTAATGGTGATGCATGGCAACTAGTTTACATTCTTCGTGTCTCTTGGGCAAAGCTTAAAATTGTGCTTTGAATGCTTGAATTTCCATAGAAAGCTCCTTAATATAAAAAGCATAGTGCCAGAAAAATTAAAATATATAAACACAATGTAAAACAAAGACAATTAGGCAAGGATGGAATCAGATTATGACTTGCAGTCAAGCAGATTCACTTTGTTGGGATGTTTGTTCTGAGCATGTGCAGTAATCATAACACAGCTCCTTTAAAGGGACATTATCATGGTACAGCAAGTCACACTTAATAGCTGCATAAATATACAAAGCAATCAACTGTAGGAAATTTTTCTTGTCGGGTCATCCTTTTGAATTGTTTTGATGTTTTTGATAAGTTCATGGAATTTGCCATGACACTTTTAGCAGATGGTATGTTTGAGGAAATACCGGTTGGGGTGCTGTAAATAGTGAGGCCTGGCTCACTAAGGCTGTTATTTTCATCTGTATTGTATTCACTCATTGTGCATTGTGATGATAATACTTGAACATTACGTGTCTTTTGTGTGATATCCAACTATTAAAATGAATCGCCTGCCTAGGAAGAAAGCAGGTAAGTAAGATTTTGGGTGAGTTAGACCTCGACTATGTCTGCATGACTGACATGCAAACACACATGAACAATGACACAAACTCACTGTGCGGTATGGTAGCCTACCCCGGGGATATACATGATATAGAGGATCTTACGCGAGTAAGTGGGTCACATGAAAGTTAACATTAACATGAACTAATTTAGGGAGTCGTAACTCACCATGAAGCCTCTCCGGAGGATGACAAGCAGTGCGCCACTTCTCACTTCAGCTCTTTGTGCATTTTTATGCCACATTCAAATCACATCGGAATGGCCATTTCCAGCCTCTGCTGTGTCCACATCACATCAAAATTACAAGTTTCCATTTATGAGTGCTTTTATTGACATCCGAGCTGCATCCCAGTCATAAATATGGGAATCTTTCCAATTCCTTCCCACATAATGTAAAGGCTGCATCACTGTAGCTATAAGCAGTGTTTGAGGTGCCACAGTTTATGCCATTTACTCATCTGTTAAGAGTCAGGGGACTGGTCATAGAACAAGGGTACTGAAAGGTAACCAATTCAATTTTTTTTGCATAATTTGTCAGGCTGTTCCAGTAAAAAGATTTGTGTGTAAGTTTTAAAGAACATCTAAAGTCGATTCCCATTGTTTTTGTTTATCGGCCAATCAGCGAGCCACACCTGCGCAAACGAACCGAAATAGAAGGATTATCTACGCATGTACACAAAACATTGGTTTATATGAATGAATTTGGTCATGTGACAATGCAAGATGTCAACAAAAGCAAGTGATTTGTTTGTAAACATTGGACGTTCAACGTCCCGTCTGAGAATCGACTTTAGATGCCCTTTAATGTCGTCCTCAACCTCTAAAAAGGATAAATTCCGAAGGAAAGCAAGCACTCGACCGTTACGATCAGCCATTGTGGCTGCTGCACCGCGGCCATTTCAACGTGCCTACTACTTAATATGCATGAGCGATTTGCATGAAAAGTCATGTCAGATTAGTCATCAGAATCGAATGCTAGTAAATAAATTACGTTTATGCATGAGAAATTCATTACTATAAATATGTCTAGTTACAAATATGGGACGATTTCAAGTAGATTAACGATCTGAAAGTGCTAGGAAACACGGAAATTGGACATTTTGCTCCAGGCATCAAGTTTACTTGCGCATGCAGCAAAAGTTTGGCCATATTTTCATATCTCCAAACCTGGCTTTAAAAGTTTACCAGCGATCACTTTGGCCTTTTATGTTTATCCTGTTCTTCAATCGATCTTCTTCCTGGCCTTTTCTAGCACTTTTACGGGCCGAATCAGTCAGATATTTCTTTTGCCGCGGCATTTTGCGGTTGCCCAACCTCTCTTCATTTCTGCGTCCACCGCGCACATCCGCTTTCTGTCACATCATTTTTGCATACTCGTGAATACTAATGAGCTATTTCAAATGGTGCAGGGAGTTTTTGCAGGTCACAAAAACTATATTCACATTCAATATTCGGGGGATTGCAAGCGTTCTCAGAGAAAACCATTTATTTATTCCCATTTGTTTTCGTCATATCTATTAAATTATATCAAAAAAGAAAAGATTGGTTACCTTTAAGGGGCCAGTCAAGGTGCTTTTATGATGGGGACTCGGGCATGGATCTGAGTGCACTTGACCCCAAAGTCCAGTCTATTTTGTAAGTGTGAACACAAGCTCATGCTTGCGCTCGGGCACGGTACGCGAGTCCGCTTGGAAGAGGTGGTCTCGGGCACGGTTCATCCGTACTAGTAAATGTGAAAGCAACCGTACTTGAGCATAGAAGATTACTGTTATGTGACGTCTTCACTATTTTACTCTTTACTTCTAACAAACATAGCGGTAAAGGATCTTTATGGTCAAAAGAAGAAATTAATTGCTTGCTCGAAATTTGGGCTGTCGAAAACATACAATCACCACTGGGTACTACGCGCAGAAACGTGGAAACTTATGGAATAATTTACAAGTATTTACATATGCGTGGTTATCGCAGAACAATAGAACAGTGCCTTGACAAACTAAAGAAAATGCGGCTGCAATATCCTAAAAGTGCGGAACGCGGTGCAAAAGTCTGGCAGCTCTAGTGATGAAAAAGATAAATTTCCGTGGCTTCTTCTTCTTTGTGTATATTTATCTATTTCAAAACCACCTCGGTGCATACTGCCACCTACTGTATCGGAATTTTGACAAAAGCAACCGTAAGGGGTGCGGAACGACAATGCTAGTGTGAAAGCTGACCAGCCATAGTAGAAGGGAAGGGGGCAATCGTACTGTGGCATGGTACAGAACAATCGTACCTAGCGTGAAAGCGCCCTCAGATCTCAGCTGGGGCCAGTGTTTCCCTGGACCTGCCGCAGGATCTGCCCATGTCTGGCTGCATGTTCCTTTGTCTGGATTTGGCATGCCTGCTGATACCTCTGCTTTTAGAGGCGAAGGCCATACACGCTTACACGGACTCACAGAAAATGCTACCTTCACAAAATTCTATTCTATTCCATCATAATCAGATTTTATTAGCAAGTCACTCTGCTCATCTGCTCCCCTTGGAAGCGTAAGTTTGGGGTCTGCGACCTAAGGGACTGTCTATGTCATTCTTTCTCAGATTGTTTCAGAGCAATACTCGTGCAAAGTCATCGCCAAACACAAATGCATGTCGTTCTGTGATAAATGGTGAAATCAGACATATGAGTCCTGCCTGAAATGGAGTTTTAGCATTAGTTCAGTCAGGCATGGAAGTCAGGCCTAGTCACAAGCCCCTTTCTGTCTAATCATTCTTGACTTCAGCATCTCTCACCCTGGCAATCAAAGCCTTTACGACCAAAACAGGGTCCATTCCTTTCTCCGGATGTGCACTCTACATGATTTCTTTGGCTAACAACATAATTGCATCTCATCTCCCCAAACTCCTCTGCCCTCTCTCCCGTAAACATCGTTCATTGTGAGCAACATTTTTTTTTATCACGCACATTAATTTAAACCTACTGAATCTTCGGCTCTGCTGGGGTGTTTTTGATTTAAGGTATTGTTTGTGTCTTGCTTGACGACATTGTTCCAGAGAATCACTTGAACAGAGTCACCATCAAACACAAATGCATGTCATTCTGTAAAAAAAATGGTTAAATCTAACTTACATGTCCTGACTGAATGTTTGTATTATGCATGATTTGGAAATAAAGTAATATAAAATAAACTCTATATACACCGATTGGCCGCAAGATTAAAACCACCCACCCAATATACTGAAGGTCCCCCTTGTGCTGCCAAAGCAGCTCAATAAAACTGATGTTACTTGAATTCCCAAACTCAGGGTTTCCCAGCAGAACATTTCCCAGAGTATCACACTCCCTCCACCAGCTTGTCTTCTTCCCACAGTGCATCCTGATGCCATTTCCTCCCAGGTGAATGATGCTTACATACCCAGACAAAGCACATGATATAAGAGAAAGTGGGACTCTCTGGAGCAGGCGACATTCTTCAACTGCTGCAAGGTCTGGTTCTGAAGTTCAGGTGCCCATTAGGGGCGCTTTTAGAGGTGGACCGGGGTTAGAGGTGGCACTTTGGTCCAAACTGACAGAAGGGCAACGGTGGCACAAGTAGCTGAGAATTTCAATAATATTTACATAAGAAATAGGTCACTCCACAAAGTGCATCATGCTCTACTGTGTATTGCACTTTTTAGCTTGCAGACTAGTCAGACGGTATAGCCTTCGTAGCCCACGTGCATCAATGAGTCTTGGGTGCCCAAAACCCCGTCACTAGTTCATGGGCTGTCCCTCCTTGGACCGCTGTCAGTGGGAGCACCCCAGACGTCTTGTCACTTCAGAGATGTTCAAACCCACTCGCCAGGGAATAGTGATTTGACCCTTGTCAAAGTCATCCAGTTCCCATCACATCCAATACACTGAATACAAGAACTGACTGTTCGCTTACCATCCAAGATCCGTCAGCAGACCTTGACATGTGCCATCGTTAGCAGATAATCAACATTATTCGCTGCATCTGTGAGTGGTTTTAATGTTTGGCTTTCAGAGGTTCTAACTAATATTAGTAAATATTAGTTCTCCATTTGGCTACTGCCCAGGGACACCACTGGCCGGCACACCCAACCTTACACCATCTGAACCAAAAGAGTGCCTTTCTGCTCCGAGCCCCGTCTCTCACCGTCATTATGGTACTACCATTAATAAACCCCACTATTGGACTGCAGTCTGTCTCTCCATCTGGTTCCTTGTTTGGATCATGATAATTTGCCTCAAAAAAATTGCAAGGCGCGTTTTGCATTGTACTTAAAGCCGTTGTCCACCTGCACTGTAAGGCACCAAGGAAAGAATCTTGGAGCATTTTGCTGCATCTGAGAGTATAATATAACCCTGATGAACTCAGGATTCATCTTTCTGCGTTTGTCAGCAGTCACATCATCCATAAGTACCATTAGCATTAAGGCGTTTGATCTAGAAATCACTGTGCAGGGACCATTGATGTACCTTTTGCAGTTTTAATAAAGCAGTTAATTTGTACAGTGTGTGGTACATTCATTAAAGATGGTTTCCCTGGCAAGTAATATCTGGCTTGCTCACAGAGAACACACTTGTAACCTACTTTTTAGTTCCCAAAAAACAGCATGCAGCTGTTCCTCACACAAGCCGCCCCCTTAAAAAGAGCAGAGCCCCAGTCGACGCATCACCAAACTGTGCCGAAGAGTTTTGCTCATGTGAGTGCTTCACAATATGCTGAACTTTGGTCAGATCTCCAATGTAAACACTGATTTTTTGATGTGTCATACATATGTCACCGTTGCTTGACACCATTTTCTTTTCTCCATGAATATCAATTCCATTTCATAGGCGTGTCACTGGCTGATAGGTTATGCCATAACTATGTTATAGGTACTCCTCCAAAATTATCATCTAGTTATTTATAGAAATTTAGTAAATGATTGTGTGTTGCTCTGAAACAATGTTTTGTCTTCTTTTTTTTAGCCTTACAGAATCCAAGAGATCCTGTGCTGCAATGCTGTTTATTCAGTGTGTTTCTGTCTGGCTTAGATGCTACTCTGCCTCAATAGCATGCACTGTCTGCTAATTCTTCATATTAGACAACAGTGGGCTAACATGTAATCCTTTTTTATTTTTTTGGGGAAGCTATAAAACTCCTTTGTTGTGTTATCAATACCAACGATACAATGAAGTGGCACTTTTATAAAGGACTAAAATTCCTAGATGATTCAAATACAATATTGGTATAAATCAGTGGCAGCTGAGAGAGTTGGAAAAATAAGGTAACTAGGCAAAAATAACTTTTTTTTTTTTTTTTTATTGCTTAAAAAGCAATTTAGTTAACATCCCAAAGCCTAACGTCCCCCTAGCGGTAATGCCAGCATTAGGGGATTTTTTTAGTGGCGTGCCGCGAGCCTCTGAACCTTGAAGGCATAATTGCTTTCAAGTTGTTCCTGTTCAAGATCGTTTGATTAAAAAGCAAACAATTTATTCGCAGAATAATCAAGACCAATATATAAGCTTGTAATTATTAAGAAATTATTAAGAAATGACTGAAATCACTGATGGGCTGCAAAGACAACATCACTTAATAGTGATTTTGAAGCGATGAAAAAAAATAATTAATCCAATACTTTCCCTGAATTCCATCTCCTGTTTTTGCTATTTTTTTTCAGCAGAGCAACCTAATTTAAGATTACACTTGATCAAAATGTTTTCAGCGTTCAAAAAGGCTGCTCCTGTGGGGAACTGTAGTTGCACAATCCTTGCCGCAATGCAATAATAATTAATTTAATAAATTACCTACGCTTCTTTGGTTGACGCGTTGGTAATTGAATAATTTAATAAATTGGTGAAAGTTAGTGGAAGCATCATGAAACTTAGACACAAGGCATGCATGTAAAATAATTTGAATGCATGCCAAGTGTTGAACTTTAATGGTAGCAAAATCACTGATGAGGTCTTTGTAGTCCTGCTTCTGGGAAAATTGTGGCAAGGCTAGAATTTGAAATTGTATGAATGGTAGTTATCAAATTAAACAGAAATAAAATCTTAACCTTATCTAAATACTGTCGTCAGCAGCGTTTACTGCATAACATTCTACTTCATGATAGAATTTTGAGAAACTTCAGTTTTTCGTTATTCGTGCAATCTCGTATTGTAGCCTTTCTCTTTGATGGAAAGCCATATGTCTTTATCATTGGTGTCACCACAGCTTATGTAGCCTATTTGCTCAGTAAATTAATTCAATTAATTGTCTGATTCTTAATCAGAAACAGGTTGAGAGTTAACGTAAGAAAACTTAACACACAAACCTGTGTTATTATTATTATTATTGTTGTTGTTGTTGTTTATTATTATTATTATTATTATTATTATTATTTATTATTATTATTATTCCTTATTATCACTGCTTTTGGGTATTTTCAGCTAGAAACTCCATATGACCAGTTCTTCAAAAAATGTAGCCTTTTCCAGTTTAACTGTGCAATTTCATTTCATCGATTAGCCATCCATTAATCCATCATCCTCCTAATGCAAAATGGAGACACAGTTCCTCCACACCTGGGTGAGATGTTATCTCAGTGTCTCTCCGATAAAAAAACATCATGGAACTACCAAAAATTGTGCCAATAAGGCTAAAATCACCTGAAAATTTCATTGAGCTACCCAGGAAGAACTGTTCCAATCTTTTGTTTTTTTAGGAAATATCATTAAAGAAAAGAGCCCTGTTCACTCAGCCTCACTCCACCCCAGAGTGACCACAAAATAAGGAGAAAGTGATGCTTTTAACTTTATTTGTGCAGTGCCAGCACGCATCAGTTGTCACACGTCTTTATTAGTCCTTACAGGCATCTGTCTTGGTGTAATGTTTGCCAAAGCCTGCTCTCTTCTCTTTTTAATTAGATGACAGACTAATACTGCAGCAGGCGCAGACAGTTTCCAAGAAAAAAAACAGTGAATAGCCAGCATCCATTAAATTAATTATTTGCACATGGGCAAAAACATGACCTTGAGCCAAAGGACGAGGAATTAACCTGTAGGGTGGAAATGACACTTCACTCTTTTGAATGGCTTATGTAAGCCCCATTGAGTGAGACAGATTTAGAAAATTTTGTAAATATTCTGTCCACAGGAACTTTTTCTATCGACGGACCTAAATGGTTCTATGATATTTTGTGATGTAAGTAATGTGATAAAAGGAACAATTGACTTTGCCGAAAGATTTCAATCATTGATTCTTCGATTCCTTTGTTCTAGTAGTTTGAACTCCAGTTATATTTAGGTGATTATCAGCGAGTCCCTCTCTGCTGGAGCGCAAGTCAAGCAGTTTACAATACGGGTGACCATTTTTCAACAAGAGCTGAATTCTTTACGCGGCCTTGCAAGGTGTTGAACTACACCTGTGCATCTTTTACGTCTTTAGACATTTATTTTTCTGCTTCCTCTAGTTATTTGTCAGTTGCATTTTATATCTCAGTCAAATGCATTTGGTCATATTTGAAGTCTTTTTACCAATTGTCATCAATTGAATTGTTTTATTTGCATAAGGAAAACTGTTGAGAATGTGAGGAGCTACTGTGTCCGATAACCCTCTCACTGCACCCAGTTTCCAGAAAACAGCTGATGGTTTAAAGTAAGCCAAGGTAATGAGTTTCATGAATGACTGTCTTACTGACTCACGGAAGTAAACACATGAACACTGGCAGGGAAGCTGGAGGGGTTGTCATTTTATGTTTCCCTGGATCACTTCTATAAGTTAATGCAGAGAGGAATTAATTTTAACCATTAATTATATGATTATTTTTGATTGTAATGATTAATTAACCGGGTTAATGTACCAGTGCAGGCTTTAGCATGGAGGTGCAGCTGAATTGTTAGTAATTACTGTCCATCCATCCATCCATCTTTGCATGCAGCTATTTAGTGTGAGATACTGTGCTGCCGTCTCAGTGAATTTTATTCGAAAATTACCATATTTTTCAAACTAATTATTTCAGTAGTTACTATTTGTTCTGGAGTTTGCTGGATCATTAGCGATGGAACAGCCTGTTCAGGAATTTGTGTGTGTGCATGGTTGTCTTCGCCAACTGGTGATGGACAGGCGTTATTGATTTTAGCATCCTAAGAATTTGGCTCGGTAATCATGGCAGATGATATGAACATAATTGCTTGTATTATTCATTGCTGTCGGTTATCCCCTGGGCTGTCAATGGAGCCGGGGTTTACCAGTGGAGTGCCGACATGGCGCATACTTACAGTGCATACCCGTCCCGTTCTAATCCAACATCTACTATCTCACCTCTCTCCTTCTTCCCCAGTAATACCAATCAGCAATATTCTCAATCCAGAACCTTCCATAGCAATGCTAAATCTGGCATGAATGCTAATTCCTTGTTAAAGGGTAGAGTGGACTGCTTGAGTGATCTGCATTGCAGTTCTGGACACGTCAAGTCCCTCAAAAGAGTTACCACGTTAATCACACTGTACACACTGACTGCGCAGTGCCCCCGACCCTCAACCTCACATTTTCAGTCGCAACCCTGTGATTGGCCAGGCATAGCTAATCGTGGGACCTGACAGACTGCAACAAGCACAGCCTGCAATGGGGAAAGTGCACCTGACGAAGGACACGTGGGCCGAAACACTGTGGATAATAAACTCACTTGGGGAGCTATTTAAACAGTGTGCGGACTTTTGTTCTTTTTTCTAAAAGAAAGGATAAGGCCTCTCCATTAGTATATCATTAGTGTGAGGTTATGGAAGTTAGAGTGATGGCTGGGATTAGGTACTTAGTTTTTCTGCGGTTACAGGGCGGTCTGTGTCCTTGATCAACCGAAGCTTAGTGAGAACCAAAAAGGAGGAATTGCAGCAAAAGCAATATTTATGCATCAATAGAGGCCTAAAAGCCTATCTGTCTAGGATTGTCGGTTGAGAATGATGCATCTGTGGCATACTGTTGAATGTTGAACTGGATGGACTGCCTGCCGGAGTTACAGGTTTCTCGACAAACCAATAAAAATCACTCTTTATTGTGCCTGTGTGGACAATGGGATGGTGAGGACCTTGCCTTTGGTCGGAGATAATGGGTCGCACTCGATGGTCCAAACCTGATGCTGCTGCTGCTCCTGTAAATGTGTATTTCACAAAAATCCCTTTCAACTGGGCGTTTAACGACTTGAGAGCTATGTGATTCATCCTGGTTGAGGGACTCTCCCTTGCGATTGTTGTAGAACATATCATTCGTGTTTGGATTATTTTCAATGCTTATTTGACTATGCTGCAGAAAAACAGTGAGCAGCTGAAATCTCCTGAAAGAGCCTCAGAAAGGTTGCTGTCAAGCAAACCCACTCCTTACTTGACAATCACAGGAATAACATCTAATTTACTGTAATTACAAGGAGTAAATCCAGAGCAGCCTGAATGAAGAACTGGGGGCCGACAGACAGAAATAACAGTCACTTGTCCTGTTAGAAATATGATTTCAACAACTCAATACAGATACATCAGCTAAAATACTCAAAGTGAAAATGGATCCGGATTTGATGCGGATAGCGCATTGTAGGAATTTCATTATTATTACCTGTCAGTGGATGGAGGTACTAATCCGGTTATTACACAGAACGAGTGCTTGGAATTCTTTCTGAGCATCAAGGGCTTTGCAAAACTGCTGTAATGTCACAGACATTTTACTCTTAGAAGAAGAAGGAGTAGAGGAAGTGTCAGAATTCAGTTAGTTCATAGTACAGACATCAGATGGTACTGAAGGTACTATTTGTCAGAAGTGAGAGTATTATACTATTGTCCTTATCTTGCTGTAATAGTCTAGTGCAGGGGTGTCAAAATGGTGTGTAAAACGGCCAAGAGCCTGCACTGCCCTACACAGACTAAGTGCAGTAACTACAAAATAATTTGAACAGTAAAAATATCTTCGGTGTTTGTTTGCTGTCCCGACAAATGAATAGATAGCATATCTCTGATACATTATGGTTAACTGACTTCCCATGGCATAATTTCTTTCCAAATAAACCCTAACCTCCATATACTTTCAGGCCAAAAATTGCATAACTTTCATTTTACCCAATATATAGTTACTGCACTTTGGCTTTGTAGAGTAGCGCAGGTTTTCAATCCAACTCAGTAGAAGCACACCTGACACAGCTCGTCATTTGTTCAGGCTGAAATCAGTTGATCAAATTAGTTGTATCAGGTGTGCTTCTGCTCAATGAAGCGAATCATTACTCAACATAGCAAAAACAAGGTGACTTTGTGACATGTACAATCATATATTACCGCTGGGAATCGGAAGAGTATATTTGAGTGGAAAATTTTGCTGCAGACGGGGAAAAAGACCAGAAAAAGAATCTTACTCAAGGTGAAAGACCATAGACATATGAATTATCCTGAATACTATGGTTTCTTTTTCCATACGCTTTAAGACTTCAGTGAGTGACACTCTTGCTCACTCTTGATTCAGTTTTGCTGGGCTGGATATTTTACCTCGGTTCACTTTAAGAAGGAGCTAGTGTCCAAGACAGAGTTCTTCCGTGTTTTTCTTTGTGAAACCCTGGGCAGGAGAGCATTTTACTGTTGTGGGATAAAATTGACATGTAAAATGTCCCACAAAAAACATCTACTTTTTAATAGAGGTAAAGTTTTGTGGTGAGAATCTTTACTGATTACACTGATTATGCAGACAGAGATTTAGGTGTCCCTTTATGTCTGATGCCTATGCCCAGTCAATCTGGTTAACAATAATAGATTGTCAGAGGGCACATGCTGTCTTGCTTCCATAATGTATGTTACCAAACACAATAACTGGCACTTTCCCCCCTAATATGTGACTCTACAACTAAAGCATGTCTCAAAAATTGACAAGCCATTACAAGGTCTCTGTAAAACTGAAGTTCAGGGTTTGGACAGTGCTTCATTCAGGGTATTCCTCCTTTTTTTGTTGTCAGTCAAAGGATTTTTACCCAAACTATTTATAAATTACCATTTTATTTCAATACTTTTCATCAACAGCTATGAGATATTATCATAGTAACTGACAGACCTCTTTTGAAAGGCAGTAAAACACCATAATCTGTGAACGTAAATATAGATCTTGTTAAAAGAGTGTGGTCAGCTTCTGGTTTACCAGATACCTCAAGAATGCTTAATGAATGGTCATGTGGTGTTGTCCCACTATTGAGTGTTTCTCAGACTATATTTTCATAAGCGGTTCGAAAATGGTGACTCCATGTTTGCAAGATTACATTTCCTAATAAGGATGTCAGAGTTGCCAGTTAGCCACAAGGTGTTGAATTATGACTGCTGAATTCTTGCTGACTTTATTGACAGAAATTATAGAGAAATATATCTGTTTTAACCAAGGCATAATACATTGGATGTTAAGAGCCATATTCTGAGAGAGTGGCACTTTTGAGACACTTAGTGGAGTTGACATCTCAGAATTTCAAGAAATTTGGCAGAATGGTGCCCATATACGTGTAACAGAAAATCCCGGAGTTTGAGCTCATAATTTTTATCGATATGGTTACAGCACCACCTAAAGGTGGACAAGTCAGGTACCAAATTGAGCATTTTTGAGGAAAAATACCAATTTTTGAAGGAATATTGTGGATAACTGCTTCAATGTGCCAAAGAAATTATGATTATATTTGATATAGGGATACCCAAATTTTTAAAATGTGAAAGTGCCACCTGGTGATTCCATTGGTTATATGTGCAATGACAAGATATCTGTGTACAACGGGAAAAACTATTTTTACAAATTCAGGCCTATTTTAATTTTTAAACCAGACCAGTGCCAAATTCATCTTACATGTTTCCTTTTCAGTCATCAAAGGTGAGAAAAATTTTGAGGTATTTGGTCTGGCACTTTTTTGGTTTTTCGAGATATTTGCTCCCAAAGTTAGGTGCAGGCTAATTTTTTCCTGTTTGTACAGTGGATTAACATTAATAACCAGACACCAGTCGGGATGGGTAGACCATTAATTTGAACCTTCCTTTGGGCTGAACAAAGGACACCAGGAACATCTTTGGCACTATCCTCTATCTTGGAGCAGCGGCTACAGACATTTTGACAAAATTTCCAATTCGCCTATTTGCAGTGATGTTCAGGGGCCCATAAAATGTTATCCAAGAAGATAGAGCCTTGAAATTAGCTGAATCTCCAGCCCTCTCAGGACATTTTAACATGCCAAAGGAAGTTTTATGGCACTCTTTGCCAGTGTCTGGATATAAGGGGACGAATGTTCAAAAATATATCAGTATAGGGGACACTGTTACCAATATGTCAGATCTGACAAAACCAGACGTGCCATGGAGAAGTTTCTGGAAATGGAGTATGTGCCTTATGTACATTGTGAAAACCCTGATTTTGTTTTGCCACTATGTCAGTTTAACTAGTAATGCCAATAGGTGGCGCCCCACCATACCACCTTATTCAGATCTCGCAAAACCAGACGTGCCACAGAGAAATCTCTTGAAATGAAATATGTGCAATGTACACACAGCAAAAACACTGATTTTTCTTTGGCAGTCGGCTGCTTTAACTAGTTACAGAGATAGGTGGTGCCCATGGACGTACTGGTGCAAGATAAATTTTAAGGATTCAATTATTCCTGGATGTGGAAAAAAATAGTCTTTCTGCACTAAACAGTGATGTAATACTTGTTTTTTATACTTCTATTTTTATTATTACAGAGCACTGAAATAATTTGTTGAAATATCTTCTATGGCAGATAGGACTGGCCATATTGAAACCCTTGGCTCAAATGTGATGTGAAATCTCCTTTTAATTAGCTCTTTTAATTAAGCAGTCTCCTAATCCATACCTCACTGCCTTACAGATGAGCCACCTCAAATTCCTCCTGACTATCTCTTTAACCACAGTTTGGGTATAACAGCAATGCATTGTCCCATGGTACAATTATACACTGTCTAGTATACAGCCGTTACATGCAGTCCAGCATTCTGATTGGACAGGAAGCTCTCTAGGACTGTTGATTACCAGCTGCAACAGTTCTGGCTGGTTTTGTTTTCACCATGTGAGTCTGTGTGTGTGTGTGTGTGTGTGTACCATGTTTACCTACCCTATACCCTAGTTATACTATGCATTTCCAATCCTGCTCATTAATAATTTTTTTTTTTTTTTTTTTTTTCATTTAGATGATGGCAGATTTGAGTTCCCTCAGTGCTCATAGGTTGTCGTCTTCCATAGTGCAGCGATAAATGTAAGACGACAGGCGATAGCTCTCAAAACTATGGCATATCTTGGAGAAACAGCTGCATATTCCGCTTTGTTTTCGCTGGTATGACGCCACATGGTCACGTGACCACATAGGTCCTTAACTCTCGGAACTGGCACCAGCAGACGCATTTTGCATGGCTTGTTTTAAACGTCTGTAAGATTTTATTTTTTATTTTTTTGCGGATTTAAAGAGCAAACTTTGTTTTTATGTTATCAGTGTTATATATGCGATGCTCAGTAAGCACCAAGAGCATTAACTTACAATTTATTTGTGGAATCCTTTAAAGTTAGGGTTAGGGTCAGGCATGTGGCCTGGTGGCAAACAAAACACAAAAACACAACACAATCAGAGAAAACACAACGGCAAATCAGAAAACACAAACGCAAAAGAAAACACAACACAAAAGAAACACAACGAAAAATCAGAAAACACAACACAAAAGAGAAAACACAACGGCAAATCAGAAAACGGAAAAAAAAAAAAAACACAACACAAAAAGAAAAACACAACGCAAAAAACACAACAGAAAAGAAAACACAACACAAATCAGAAAACACAACACAAAAAAGAAAAGACAAAAGAAAACCAACACAAAGAGAAAACACAACACAAAAGAAACACAAATCATAAACACAACGGTAGAAACCGAAAGACATACACAAAACATGTGGTGCGTAGAAAAACACAACACAAAACCAAATCGAAGGTGGTTGGACACAACACAAAGAGCCTTTGCCCACACTCAAAACAGAAATTGGCAAATCAGAAAAACAACGGCAAAGAAAATTTTGACAAAACATGGCAGCATCCTGCTTGCCCACTTGTCTGGCAAAAAGAGAATTGTCACCGGTTCAAAGGACGGAAAGTTCTTTCGGCAATCAGCGAAAACATGTCACCAGGGTACCTACCATTTCCGTTTAGCAAAACGCCCAAATGTGTTCCCTGTGTTGTGAGTTCTCTTTGCCGATTGGATTTTTTCTGATTTGCCGTTGTGTTTTCTTTTTGTGTTGTGTTTTCTGACATGTGTTTCCTCTTTTTTGTGTGTTTTCTCTTTGCCGTTGTGTTTTTCTCTTTTGCTGTTGTGTTTTCTGTTTTGCCGTTGTGTTTTCGTGATTTGTCGTTGTGTTTTCCTTTTTGTGTTGTGTTTTCTGATTTGCCGTTGTGTTTTCTCTTTTTGTGTTGTGTTTTCCATTGTCGTTTGTTTTCTGATTTGCCGTTGTGTTTTTCTCTTTTTTTGTTGTGTTTTTCTCTTTTGCCGTTGTGTTTTCTGATTTGCCGTTGTGTTTTGCCTTTGTGTTGTGTTTTCTGATTTGCCGTTGTGTTTTCTTTTGTGTTGTGTTTTTCTCTTTTGTTTGTGTTTTCTGATTTGCCGTTGTGTTTTCTCTTTTTGTGTTGTGTTTTCTCTTTTCGTTGTGTTTTCTGATTTGCCGTTGTGTTTTCTTTTTGTGTTGTGTTTTCTGATTTGCCGTTGTGTTTTCTTTTTTGTGTTGTGTTTTCTCTTTTTGTGTTGTGTTTTCTGATTTGCCGTTGTGTTTTCTCTTTTGTGTTGTGTTTTCTCTTTTTGCGTTGTGTTTTCTGATTTGCCGTTGTGTTTTCTCTTTTTGTGTTGTGTTTTCTGATTTGCCGTTGTGTTTTCTCTTTTGTGTTGTGTTTTCTGATTTGCCGTTGTGTTTCCTCTTTTTGTGTTGTGTTTTCTCTTTTGCCGTTGTGTTTTCTCTTTTTGCGTTGTGTTTTCTGTTTTGCCGTTGTGTTTTCTGATTTGCCGTTGTGTTTTCTCTTTTTGTGTTGTGTTTTCTCTTTTTCTGTTGTGTTTTCTTTTTGTGTTGTGTTTTCTGATTTGCCGTTGTGTTTTCTCTTTTTGTGTTGTGTTTTCTGATTTGCCGTTGTGTTTTCTCTTTTTGTGTTGTGTTTTCTGATTTGCCGTTGTGTTTCCTCTTTTTGTGTTGTGTTTTCTCTTTTGCCGTTGTGTTTTCTGATTTGCCGTTGTGTTTTCTCTTTTGCCGTTGTGTTTTCTCTTTTTGTGTTGTGTTTTCTGATTTGCCGTTGTGTTTTCTCTTTTTGTGTTGTGTTTTCTCTTTTGCCGTTGTGTTTTCTCTTTTTGTGTTGTGTTTTCTCTTTTGCCGTTGTGTTTTCTCTTTTTGTGTTGTGTTTTCTGATTTGCCGTTGTGTTTTGCACCTCAGGGCCACCGTAGGCATGTGATGTCGAGGGTTAAGGTCAGGGAAAGCAATAAGGGAATGAATGGAAGTATGTGGAATGTCCCCACAAAACATGATAACAAATGTGAGTGTGTTTGTATGTGTGTGTGTGCGTGTGTGTGTTATCACAGTGAAACAGTGAAACTGGAACATGGTCTATTGTACTTAGTATTACAACACTCCAATGTTATACACTGAAGGCTCCCATTAGTAGGCTGCAGGAAAGTCAGCAACATCACCAGCGTTGGAGTGGAATGCTAGCAGACCAGAACAAAATCATAATACCACCACAGCAATGAATCCAAATCCATGGCTATTGTAATTGACATTTGAAATTGATCACCTGACTCCTCGTGACTTTATCCCCTGCTGCTAAGAAGGGGATTTCCCATCATGTGATAAGGCGTTGAGTGGACAATCGAATGATCTTAGATTCAAGTCAGTCGGACCATCCTGATGGAAGTTATTGTGAAAAAAAACCATCTTTGAACATTAGCTTATATCTTTGTTGAACTTTGACTCATTGTTCAGAAAATCAAGCGGTTTATATTCCGGACCAAGGCTTACTTGTGTGGTCAGGTTCATGAGGATCGGTGCAGAACAGAAAGCTGTAGTGCGGATACAAGCCAGCGAGCAAGCAAACTAGCAAGAAAGCAAACAAACTAAGCTGACCAACATCCTTGTCAAACTTGGACACTTGAGCAACCAACAAGTAATAAACACCGGTCATCGGTGGTAGTTTTGCGACAATTGTTGTTTTTTCCATGATGGCACACACACAGGCTCACATGATGAAAAAAAATACCAGTTGACGCAATCACGGCTAGTAGTTAACTTCATATCTCATACAGCAGATCCACCATGCAGTTTGGTTATGCTTCTAAGTTAACGTAATGCCTTCTGTGAATTTACTGCTGAAATGAAGTTTTGCTTAAACCAATTGATTAGCTGTTAGGGAATGTGGCGTAAGTCCGCGTAAGAAAGTACCAAATTAAGGGGCTTGCGTAAACCAATAGATGAAACTGGGCTCGCAAAAAGTTTTCTAGCATGTTGGAAAAAAAATCAGCCATGCAACCTGATGCATCTTTGTATTAGAATATGCAGCAATATGTCAGAATATCTAAGAGAAACATATCAATGATTAAAAAAGATTCAACTCAAGCTAAATAATTCAACACTGTAGACCAGTTTTCTTGCATATTGGAAAATAGTCCTCCATAGTGAAATGTGTTCAACGATGTTCACGTAACCACAGATCGACTGCCACATAAGTTTGCAAATGTCCACTGTTTCTCATGGAGCGCTACAGAATTGTCTACCAAATGCAGATTTAGGTGAAATTATGCAAGCCAAACTCCTCTTGCGGAACTTCGTGGATCTGCCCTATCAGAATACCAGTGCTGCCTTTTGCACTAACAGTGAATTAACCACAATGTCCTATTTGTGAATAGACCATGTAGTACTGAAGATGAATACAGCATGCTCTATCGGAAGTCAACGGATCAGAGGCAAATAGAGATCCCTGTACTGTGATTACACCACACTGCACTGCGTGTGAGAAGAGACCACGCTACTCGTGATTTAACTATCAATCACTGTGTGAATGGATCAAACATTACAGTTGGTTAGCCAGCTACAGTGGAATAGCTCTGAAGCATGGGCACTCTGTTTTCTGAATGTACTTATGTTGAAATAGACGTGGTCAGACTCAAAATTGTGTAGTCTGAGTCAGCCAGGCCGTACAGGTCAGTACGTGCTTGTGAATGGATCAATGTTGGTGCTCTTCACTTATGCTGCTAATGTTAGCTTTGTATCAAATGTTGGATGTGCTCAATCGCAGGAACCAGAGTTCAGATACGAGTTGCCCTTCATTAGCTCTTTTATTTCAAATGAGGAATAGTCTTTTTAGGTGGAGTTCAGTGCATGTAAGAGCTTACTGGTTTTGCTGTCACAGAGGTTGCCTGTTTGCCTGTTTCAAGGTGTTCTGTTTATTTTTCTTTTAGTTTGGTTGTTTTTTTTTGATAGTGCTCACTCTTACATGGAGTCATCAGAATGAAGACCACACCCATATGCATCTTACCAATTGCTCATATACTGCTCTACATAATTACGTCATACAGCAGTATTCTACAGTATATTCTCACAAATTAATATTTTAGAATGATCTGCTGTGATGATTGATGGAAGCACAGTGCTTGCATCTGAATTGCTCTTGCAAAAACAATCAATGTTTTATTAAACCTAAAAAACACTGTTGGACTCCCTGTTAGTTATAATAAAATTAAATTTTCAAATAGGAACAACTCTTTATATTGGTTTACTGAATCTTGACCTGTAGGATCCCGATAGAATTTGGGTATATCATGTGTGAATTACCTGACTCTATTCTAAGTGGTGTTATTCGTCACAGTTGCACGAAATCATTCTAAAAAGTCTCTTTGAGGTAGCATATAAATGACTCGCTGAATTTCCATTTTTAGAGTAATACATGTGTGGGTTCACTGGACAGAACTAATAATACATTTGCTGCCACAGCATTGTGACAATAGTTCCCTGCTGACTCCAATACCCGGTGCTGGCCACAAAAAAGGGAAAAAAAATTAAGGTCATCAAGAGTAGAACACTCTTCCAAATCTTTGCAGTCCCCAAGCTAATTGGTTTTCAGTCTAGTTTATGGTGAATCGGTGGCCTGCTTGAGTGGCAGGGATGAGTGAAGTGGATCAGTGCGACTGAGCGAGCGCAGGGGCGTGCATTCTAGGCCAAACAGCCCCACTGCATGTGCTCTGGGCCCATTCATCATTGGCTTGCTGCAGTGGAGACTGCAGTGAGAAAACTCCGGAGCTGTAACCCTCAGTGTTAGAGATACACGCTTTCCAGAGCTGGCCCTCTCTGTTTGGCGGAAACTACAGCTACTGCATAAAGCACATGGCAGACAATGGGCAGTTCATTCCACAAACTATGACATTGGTCACTGTTTTATCATCTGTATATCTAAATATAGAGGTGAAAGACATTGGTCAGACATTTATTGAGAATTGTGGTTGCATAAGAATGTAATTGCTACCCAGATAGGGGACAGAGATTTCCCTCCTCCCATCCATGTTGGAGGCCAGACTGTGCTGACACTGCTGTTGTCTTCTTAGTGTTTACTCTTTATGTGATTCCATAAGCTACTTCTTCCAAGTGCTGTGAATCTGTGCTGTGCACGGAGGACAGGAAGTCGAGGACTGGACTCAGGTGCAAGGATGGATTTGGTTATGATTTAATGACCAACTGCACGGCAGAAGGCACAAACGTATACAATACAAAACAACAAGGAACTGAGGTTCCTAAATATGCTCAATATAAATAAAACAAGTTCTTGGTTACGCTTCAGTAACATTGTATTACAAATAGGGAAGCAAATAGGAAACAAGGTTCCTCAAAATTAAACATGCTGGTAAAATGAATAAACAGCACGGATTCTAGGATTTAGTATAAGTTCGCAAATTCAGAGAATTATCTATACAAGGCTACAATGTCAAACAGGCATGCGGTTACACAGACTTCACAAAGAGACTGAGGGACGCTCAGTCTAAAATACACACTGCTACCTCTCAGTGAAAATGAGAAACAGGTGTTGATAATTGGATAATGACTGAAGTGCACTCTGGGATTAGTAGACTGGTGAGCTGGACAGCTGGGGGCGTGGCCTTACAGGCTGACATCAGTTTGGAGTCCTGCTCGAACTGAGAAAGAGATACTCGCCAAACACCTGCCAACTGGTTTTTGTTCCATGTTGGGTCTTAATCTGACATTTTCTAATCTTTATTTCCCCATACAGGTTGATTATGATCAGGATCTTATTGACAAGGATGGCTAAAACCTGCAGGGTTGTATTGCTGTTGTATTTCACAAAGGAATAAAGTGATGTATGTGATCATGCATGTTTCTTTATCGTTTCTTAATACGTTTCAAACGTTTTCACTTTCAAGAGGCACAACAGCTTAAGTCAAAAAAAAGAAGCATAATGGAATATTTTGTTCAGACCATTCAATGCTGGAAATTAATATCAACATGTATAACTGACTAATTTTCCTGAGCATAGATCATTAGTTGCCAGGGTAATCAATGTTAACTGACCATATAATTCTGACTGAGTTAATTATTATGTTGCCTTGCCAATGTTAATAATATATTGATGGTAAAGTTTAAGTGATCAGACAGGTATAGTTTAAGCGTTAAAACAAGTACAGATGTAATGATGAAACTTGCCTAGTTTTTTTTTTTTTTAAGATTATTTTTTTGGGAATTTTTCCTTTATTTGACAGTTACACAGTGTAGAGAGACAGGAAAGTTGGGGAGAGGAACGGGGGAAGACATGCAGCAAATGACCTGAGCCGGAATCGAACCCAGGTCGCTGCGGGAAGGACACAGCCTTTTTATGGTACGCGCACTTAGGCCGATGAGCCACCGGTGCGCCCCGAAACTTGCCTATTTTAATAGTTTTCACAAATATGTAAAAAGTATGTAATAACAGACCAAAGTGGCTATGATTCATTAAGTGCTTGCAGTTGAAAAGAAAAAGAGGTAAAATTTTCTTTTATCTGATTAATATTTCAGAACACATGCGAAAGCTAACATCCCAAGTTTGATCTTCTGTTCAAAAGGGGGAAGTTATAATTTGTGTATTTTCTGAATGACACAAACAATAAACACCACACCTGCGCGTTTGGAAGTGGAATCATTGAGTCTTGGAACAAAAACATTGAGAAAAATTATCAGTGTAGAGGAAAAACAATACAATATTTTGTTTTTTGTTTTATGAAGAGAAAATTGTGAGAAATCAATAAGTGTAACAGGAAAAAGAAAACAGACTTGTTATTCGGTCTGTCCACTCATTTTCTTTCTGAGGGTGTGCTCACGGGAGCTGTGATCTGGTAACGCTGAGCCTGATAATGGCAGGCTGCCATATAGAGAGCAAATGAATTGTTGCCGAATAAGGGGGCGTTTTTGTGTCCAGTCTACTCATTCCTCCTGTACGATTTGCGCTGCACGTCTGACATTTTCAAATGAAACATTTGTGCACTAATGCAGACTGTAAATGTTTTGCAGTCAAAATCTGTTATATAAATTGATTTAGATCATTTCTAATGTGACCTTTAAATTAAACTAGCCATGGAAAACATTTCTTTCCTTGGTTGAAGTCACACTGCGCACAAGTTCTTTTCTTGCTCCCATTTTCTTACTAACAAAAATGTCTCTCCTCCCCTACTAATAAAACAAAATGCAGTTTACTATAAAGTCAAATTTTAATGTTATAGTCACTTAAAAATGTCATATCACCTGGTTCCACACAACTGTTTTTAGTAACTACTATTACACCCTCATGTTCACTGAATTCCCTCCTCCATCTTTCCATCAGACTGCGTGTGTTCTGTGGTTTTTGTCTCCTGTCATTGATTCATTGTCTCATTTCCCCCTTCCTCCCAGGTCTTGTCATTTGATGATTTGTCTGTTTGAACCTTCTTTCTGTCCTGTCTGGGTGCCACATTGTAGTAATGCACCATTCCCTACAAAGCCATGGGGGCAGTTTATATCCTCTAGTTTTCAGCTGTGCTCTTCTTCCTTGTGATCTTCTAGTTTTAAACTCCTATAGTTTTTGTGGGAGATCTCACAGCACTAAGCAGTACAATTTTAAGAAGCTACCGGTTTAAGATTGTCATTTCACCCATGCAGTGATGTAGTTGGAGGTGAGGAAAAACTACAAGCTATTTCAGTTTCAATTTCTAGTGTCTGCCTTTGGGTGACTAAGGTGCTTACTCCTCAAAAACATCACTGTCATGTTCACTTGCAAACTTGCTTTGTTCCCTAAAACAGAAATGGCACCCAAAATAGGAGTGCAGAGGATGTTATGGGCAAAGATGCATTTTACATAAAGCTAGCTAAATAATTTGCCTTCTATAGTGTCGCCCATTTGATTAGCTATTGAAGGTTTTTGTTAAGCTAGCAAACAGAAAATTTTGATAGCCATTTTGCGGACATGCCCATAAACTGTTTTAGCAAGGTCAGATTAATTTCTGTCAAGTTACGTTAAGGTTAGCTTACGGTTGTCATGTGAGTTGGCTGGAGCTAAGTATTAAGTGGAAAATGTTATGTTCATGAAATTTTCACTAAATCATTGGATTGTCATTAGAAAGCTGCTAGCTTGTTGGCTAGCTTGCTCACCAGCGACTCTCTCGGTTGCCCTCTCTTCTCTAGCTGGGATTTTGAGGGCGAAAATGAGTCTTGACTGACATTTATTGCTAAGGTCAGAAAATGGATGGGATGGCCGCTTTGTTCTGTAAAACCCACAAAACAATAACCAACGACGGAAATTGTAGGGCGAAGGTTCAACGTGTTCTTTTGGCTGGTATTAGCACGCGTGACCTCCTGGCTGGTGTGAATCGCAATAAAATGGATCTATTTTCTCCGTTCAAGGACGGGCACAAAAAGCACAATGGTTACAATTAATCTGACTCCATAATAAATTTATAATAATGAATTTAGTTATACCCTCGTTAAATATCTGACTCAATTAGAATTAGAATTAGAATCCATAATCTAGAGAAACCTGCGTGGGTCTCGGTGACTACACCTCGAACTCTTAGGAGACTACGCTGTCGCTAACATGTACTCCGGTTTTTGGTACTGTTCCGGATCCTAGGTTCGTTGATTAGATTAGAGGTTGGAAGTCAGCCATCACTGCAACAGCATCTTTTTGGGAATACAGCGAACCCAGATCTATGCACGCCCATGGGTTCCTTCAGGAATTTTAACAGATAACCGACTTTTTAGTCCATGGGTTTCCTTTAGGCTAAAATCCCAGAACCGGCAATACATAAACCCTTTATGTAAGTAGATCATGGTTGTCTCTCCAACTTAATAAAACCAATCTCCAGACCAGGCGCTGGCCAGTCGTATCTCGGTCGGGATTATACCCCTAGGTATCCGTCAACGCGGCTAGAAAGAATAAAAGGATTAAGAGTCACAGAGACCACGCAAGTTTAAAGGAATAACAATAATTTATTCACCAGGTAGGCAAGAGCTTAAATCAACAGACCAAATATCAGTTACCACGAATTTAGACCAATGTAAAAAGTCATACCTGGCGACAGCTACACACACAGAGTTGGGTGAGTGCGAAATCAGAGACGATCCGCCATAGCTAGAGAGTCTACTCACGACTTACGTTACGCGGGGAGAGATCGGATACGATCTTCCATGATTGAAAAGGACTACTCACGCGCTTACGTACGCGGGGACAGATCGGATACGATCTTCCCAGAATGGATTGTTTCTCTTTCCTTTAAGCCAAACCACGTCTTTGATCCAGGCGGCATGGCCATAAACACCTGGAAGGGGGGTCAAATCCGGTTTTTGGGTTTCCACCATTGGGAGGATGTAATAAAACACTTCAGCAGAGAGAGGAGAATAGGGTGATTACCAGACAGTATTCTGACCAGATTCTCAGGAGTTTCCAAAAGGGAATGAACCATAATTTCAATGGGAATGAAACATACTCCACTCAACTCCTTGGATTCCCCCGAGAATAACAAGACCAAACGTGATATGAATATGTACTAATATGATGCAGTTGTCATGTAAAAGTCTTAAGATGAATTAATATATAGTTTAATTGGGTTATAAGTGATTTCTTAACAGGATATTGAACATATAAACATATTATGAAAGTCCCAGAGATTTAGATTATCTTAAACAGATTAATATAACTGGACTTAAGATGGAGGACAGTAGTACAGGGGCATTGTCTCAGCCAGGGCTTTGTAACTACCCCCCCGTACAAAGTAACAGAAAGATCACCGACACCTTTCACATGCAGGCTGCAGGAACATCCTAGGGAGAAGGCCATAAAAGTTCTATTGCTATTTGGCCTGGCTCTGGACCGAGCTTATCAGCCATTTGTCACTTATATTTCCAGATTCTACAGTTCATACTTGTTTTTAGAAGGACAAACCAGTAACTGCGATCGGAGATCTCTCTCTTAGTCCTCAAGAAGAAAATGCTCACTGGAAATTCTTATATTTGCATACTTGCCTGCATGTCTAATTTATATTTCGTGTTTGCAATTGCCCATTGATATTATTTCACCCCCACTGTATTTGCAGGTAAAGAGTGAAAAATTACACCTTCAGCTTTGTCCTTTTCATGCCCTGATCACCTTTACACAGAACAAACTGTCAGCAGTATGATCATGATCACAGTGAAGTAAATGGGGCACCAATGAAATGCTGTCTGCGACAAATGTAGGTCACAGGTCTGCACAGTGTTGTGGGCGTGTCTGGAGCTGTGGCAGTCTGTCGACAGAAACAAAGTGCCAGCAATAACCTCACCTTTCACAGCTTAATAACCTAAATGTCTCGCAGTTTACTTTTCCGGATTAGCGACAGTTGCTCAGACTAATTGGTAGAACCGACGAGAGTCTAATTTATTTTTGAAAGCCTTGTTATGCTTTGCACCACAAAATTATGAGACGTTTTCTTCCGCACATAAATGACTACGTAAAATATCAATGTGTCTTTATCATTTCTGCGCTCTTGTAGCTTGTGAAACAGCTCAGATTTGTGTAAATTAGTTTGCGAAGCTCATTGAGCAATAAGCCACGAGAATCCATTCTATAGTCTGAATGTAGTCACGGCGAAAGGGCGTTGTTAGGTACGATGCACAGCTGAGTGATGGCGAAAATAATTGCCGCAAAGTCAGCGAAAGTTTAGGATTTTTTGCAATTATGTTTCCATCCTAACAATGTTATATCAATTATGTAAATGTTGGCAATAGACATTAATTTTTTCATTATCATTTCTTGTTATGGAAAATGGATTGGTATCGTTAAGTCGATAAATTGTTTGATTTTTAATCAGGCGAACTTGAATGAGAACAGCGAGAGGACAGTCGAGCGGTAAAGGGTGTTACCGAAGGCCCTCAGAGCATGTGACCGCACATCGCTGGTCTGGAGTAATGAGCTACTGCAAGGCATTGTAGTTTTCTTTACACTAAATGCATAAGGAAGCCATGGGGGTGATACATAGGCAAATATCTTGAGCTAGAGTGGGAAATTGTAAATGATTTGTTTACCACTTATTTATTCAAAGCCAACACTTGGAAACTGTGTATGGTTTCATTATTGGCAAATTGCCCCTTTAAATAAGATAAAAGGCCCTACTGTGGTGACAACACAAGCTCAAACACACTTCAAGTAAAAATGTTTTTTTCTCTCATATACAAGGCTTATAAAATTCATGACAGTAGTTAAACCATTTACATTGTCATCATCATGGGTTTGACTGCACAGCTGGGGGTGTGTGCGTAGAATTATTTGACACAGTAAATGGTTGGTATTGAATAATGTTTATTTACACATTAAACTACCCAGTCCAGAATTTTAAGTGAGCACTGCTGCATTGTCCTATTGTGCTGACGTCTTGAATGTATCACACATATTAATGTGTAAACACATTTTACAGATGGAGGAAATATTTGACTCCTTGAAATGCAATCTGTGCTCAGTTATAAAGTAAATAGCTGGGAGGAAGCGCATTCATTTTTGCGGCTGCAATCTACACTGCATGGACTTACTCCGTGGGCATGAATGCACATGGCAGAGATTTCTTACGTAAGGAAGCAACATCACATGTGACGATTACAGCGGATATTGGAGGCAGTGTTTGCCAGACAGAAGGAATTTGGTGGTTTCAGCTGGCTCCTTGCCGACTGAACTTCTAAATAAATTATCAAATTCACATTTGAAAAATAAAATGAATTGGACTTTTTTGGTTATTTTAAATAGTGGTATTAATTAATATCGCATGTATTGTTGGTGGTATTAATGAATAGCAAAGTAACAGAGCTGTTGTAGATTGAAGCTAAATGCACTATCATCTTTCCCATTCTCTGATTCACACGTACGTAACCTGCCAAATAGAAACAAGAGTGGCAGCAGTGCGATGAAGAGGCTGGCTGGATGACGTCTCAGGCTAGATGCCTCCTGGTCCTTGGCAGTTTCGGAATATTCCCCCTGCATTTATTATGGCGTTAATGCTATATAAATGGAAAATATGTCTTGTTTGAGGGGGGAGTAAATCTTAAAATTAAAACTATCCATACATGATATTACAAGTAATGTTTCTTGGAGATTCCTGTAGACTGGAGATGCTTGTAAGACTTGTTAATAAGTTCTTGACAAACTTTGCAGATAGCGTAATGGTTTTAAAGGGCAAGGGAGCAATCAGATTGAGATGGACACTCTCGCATCTCATCGGCCCCTGTGACATTTAGGCCATGACTGTTGCGAGTAAACTAAGTGTTGTTGTTGCCTTGCTATGAATATGTTGCCCCTTATGTTTTTCTTAGCATTTAGACCAGTACCAAGCATCCCAGTTCTTTTAGATTATTCTAAATCATTTAACCAGTGCATATTTTTGTCTGACATTATCCATAAGTAGTTAATATATGTGAGTGTGATTAGGATATTGAAGGATTCTTTTTTGTGTCCTACAAACGTATTTCTGTGCTAGTTGCGAACTTATACTGGTTGTTTTTGACAATTTGATGCATGAAATTACTCACCAGCTCATGATATTGATCACTCTCTGTTTGTTCCTGGGTTAGTGAGCATGTTTTTCATTATCAACCAGCTGACAACCAGCTTTGGCCTACTCTTTATTTCATTGTTTATTTTGATTGGTTAATTTTTTTCCTGATTTGGTGCAGTTGTTTCTAATATATCACAATATGAATTGGGAACTTTTATTCTTCTTGGCATGGTCCTTAAGAGGATAAATAACTGCTCTGAACATAAATGCACCTAATTTAGACAAGTGAACTGCTTGTTTAAGTCCTAAAATTGCACCTGTGGTTGGAACAAAAACCATACACAGGGGGCCCTTTGACCAGGTTTGGGAACCACTGGGTTAAAAAATGCTCAAAGTTCGTCACTTCAAGACGTACATTGCGACTCAGTTAACCCCTTAAACGCTACATTTTCTTAAGTTTTCCCTTAAGCAGGTTCAAAGTCAGAAAAAGCACGTCTTTTTTCACAGTCTAGTACAATGTCACATACAAATTCTGTATCTGCTGGTTGCCGCACTTCACTGAAGCTACATCACACTTATACTGAGAGAAATATTCAAACCCAAGATGCCATGGTTGAAGGCCATAGCATTACATGAAATGGAAAATATCTAGATCTTGTGCATCATTTTATACACATTTCTCTGTAATTCAGCAGGACATATTTGGGACCATTGGAAACCTTGGGATCTCCACTAGAATTTAAAATAGGCCTGACGTTTCCCAGGTTTGAATACCGCACCTGCATGTAATGGAGCCACGTATGGGTCTGTCGGTTTCATGAGGTTAATGGCTGACAGATAAGATGTTGATCCGGGAGCCCTGTGGTCAGGTGTTTGAATCCCAGCCATGCCATTACCTGCTACGGCGGGAAGTCCGCATGGGGGAGGAAACAACTGGTGCTGCCTCACTGGGGATGATAACGGTTAAATCAATCAAAATTCATTAGTCGCATTGCTCTCTAGCAGCCACTGCTGGCTGTATGCTGACTGCGTTATCATGAAATGGCATTTGCAGTGTGTAAGTGGCAGTGCAACGGCATAGTATAAAAGAAGAATATATATATATATATATATATATATATATAATTCTGGACTAATATTTTTGTAACTTGTTGAACATGACATATTAGAGAGAGCAAGGCTGGGAGAAGCTGAGCTGCATGAGGAAGGGAGTGTTTGTACTGCATACACCCTCAATTATGTGTATTTTTAATGACATATTTTAGGTGCTTGTTTAGTTTCCAGTTCATGTTTGTTAATTTGCAATGCGTTATTAGGGTATCGGCTTTTTTCCCAGTTTTTTTTTTTTTAACAGATTTGTATTTCTGTAGCTGCAAATGCTTGATCTACGGTCACGCTAATCTTTTTAGTGTCTTCCACATAACCCTTAAAGTTATTGCTCTTGCTTCTTCCGTACTTAGATGCTAGAGTTCATTGAATTTTATTTTTGCATTTTTAAAATTGCTGCATACATCTTGACCTTCATTCACTTTATAGCAACAAACTCCAGGAGAATCCCAGAGGTCATCGCTATCGATTATCTACAAGCATGTTTGGAATGCTGGGTCTTATTTACTCAACAGTTCCCAAGGACAATTGACAGTTTCCATGTCCTGACCTTTCCAGACTTATTCACTGTGGATAAAAAGGGCATTGTGGAGGTGAATATTGTAGGCATGGATTTTAAGTAAAATTGCTAGTAAAGATTTCAAGTTTGTAGATTGAAGATCTGAAAGAAGTTTGTATTGATTGGACCACACTCAAAACAAAACTGTATTTCATGTGAGCGTCGGGGTGTCTAAGCTGTACAGGCTTTGACCCACACTGCCTGGCCAAAAAAAAGGGGAAAAAAAGCGAAGCATGCTTACACGCCCTCGGCACTCTTGTCGATGACATCTTATTTGACTAAAGATTTTCCAGTCATCACGAAAGTCAATAGGGGTCCTTCTCACGTCACCATTGACCCACAAAAGTAAACTGAAAAGAATCCAACAAAAATTGTTTTCCGTAGACCAAGAACAATAAACTGTGGACAGATCAACAGACGGACCGACAGATGGACAGGGACGATCGCAATATATGCCCACCATCCGCTGGAGTGGGCGTATAAAAATGCAAGCTAATATTTCGTTGGACCGCCTTTAGCCGTGATCATGGTGTGTATTCCTCTTAGCATTGTTTAGAAAACCCTAAGCAATGCTACAAAATGTATATTTGACCACCGTTACATTAATTTTCGGCCTAGATCTTGTATTGAAGATGGGAAAGTTAAACCACCTGCTCCAGCACATTCCGAAGACTTTCAATCTGTTCAGGTCAGGACTCCGCGGTGGCCAGTTCATGTGTGAAAGTGATTTCTCTTGCTCACTGATCCACTTTCTGGCAATTTTAGCCCAATGAATCTTGGCATTATCATACAGGAATATGCCAGTGCCTTAAAAAATAGAAAAATCAATTCATGGGATAACCTCTTTCCCCAAAAGCATCTTCAGGCTGAGATATCATCTGTCATATCATCTGTCTTACTAAGCTTTTTGCATTTGTGGAGTGTTTCCAAAAAGCATCGTGAGAGAGGACGTTTTCAGAAATGATCTAATGATCCAGCTGCGTTTTATGGACCTATATATGGGTCTGCAGGTTTTACGGGGGTAGTCCTCCTATAACTTATCCTTGCTTAAGGACTGACGGGGATTTTGGCATTTCCCAGTCAGTAAAGTTAGCTTGCAACGGAAAACTAATTGCCACTTCCGAGGCTAAACATGAAAATGTACCATCTTTCCCTGGTTTTTCACTTAGTAGAATTTGTTGTTCACACAGGCGGGATACAAAAAAGACCCGATTGATAGCTTTTCTTTCTCAAGAGATTCTTTGGTTCTGTTTTGTCAGTTTTCTTAACTGCAGCTTACGGAGGGACTGCTGCAGATCCAACCAACCTCGCAACCTCAGGTTTTACTCCCAGACAATATGGCTGTGTCCTAGTTTGACGAAATTAAATTTAAGAGTTAATTTCTTTCCTTACAGCTTATTAGCTGTGTTAGTTACAGGATGATGTTTTTGTGCGGAAAACATTCTATAAATTTTTTGTAAACTTTATGAAGTGTTTTCTGCCCTCTTTGAAATTGTATCCACCGTTGTGTACTGTATGTTTTTGAAACAAATCTCCTGGTTAGAGGATGAATACGTTACTCTTCGCCTTTGTATGCAATCTCGGAGAGGGACTGAACTCTCTGGGATGCAGTTTCTCTGGAAGTACTGCAGTTTCTCTGGAAAGAATACCATTTTTCCAGTAGTGGAAATCCAATGTCAATACTTGCTCTGGCTGGGTGAGTTTTTTTTTCTGAGCGAGGAGTGATCGAAAAGGCTGCATCAGCGCTTTAGGAAGATAAAATTACATGCACATCACGCAGGCCGCATGCTCTGTTGGCAGCTGATGAAGCTGTAAAGCGTGACCGAAAGTATGTGGACACCTGCACATCCAACAGCTCACTGGAAAAAGATTGTTCCCGTAAGATGACAGCCTCTTCCCTTTGAGAAGGCTTCCCGCATGAAGTCATAGCATGTTCTACTATTTCAGCCAGAAAAGCATTGGTGAGGCTGGGCAGTGATACTGGGTGATCAAGCATGGTTTGCCATCAGGTTTCCAGATGATACCAAAGGTTTTTGAGGTCAAGGCACTGCGCTGGCCAATCAAGTTCTGCTCTGCCATTTTCAGCACATACTGTCATTACTTCGTTCACTAGCCATTGTCATGCTGAAACCATACAGGGGCTTCATGAAATTCGTGGAAGAATCATCGAGATCAGGGGTCCCCAATCTTTCCCAGAAAGGGCCGGTGTGGGTGCAGGCTTTCATTGCAACCAAGCATTTACACACCTGATGCTACTAATCAACCCCTGGCCTCTGCTAATAAGCTTGATTAGTAGTATCAGGTGTGTAGCTGCTTGGTTGTAATGAAAGCCTGCACCCACACTGGCCCTTTCTGTTAAAGATTGGGGACCCCTGATCTAGATTGCCATCATATGGCAAAGATCATGGCTACTTGAGAAGCAGTCTCCCTCCCTCTCTCGCTCGCTCTCTCAGTATGGCAGTTTATCCTTACATAAAGGTAGGGAGTCATTTCTCCGTTTTCTGCAGAGAGGAGAGCCGTAAGTACGACAATCTATATCTCATTCAAGTCTCTGTATCCATTACAGCTGCCAATTGCTTTTGCAAGCCATGAGCCTTACTTCACACTTAATAGAAATGCAAACAAACAGAATGATAGGTGGGGAACAAATAACCCCATCGGGGCATACAATATTTGAAACAGCAGTTAAATGAATATATTCAATTTTCCATTAAAACAATAAAATGCGTGACTAGATATTAAACCATATCTTTGCTCACCTCTTGATAGCGCCTGCAGTGTTATATCGACCGCATCGGTTGGTATTGTTTTCACCTTGTGACGCAGAGAGTGTGCGTGGGTGTCATCGTGGCAAAATGTAGTCCTGGTGACGCTTATTGCGGCGGGAACTGCCCTAGAGGCAGTTTTGGGTACTTTGTCAGGTGTTTCTATGTCTGCCTGTCTGTGGACTAGTTTTGTCACCGAGAGTCACAATCGCACAAGATGCAGTCACAGAATTTCACAGGTGTGTTTTTGAGATCAAAACACGGGAAAAGTTTGCAGTTGGCCATGGTCTATTCAAGAGCTCCAGAAATAGGCTGGTAAGACGAGTGGCTTGTGTGATCCCATTGCAAGATGGTTTCTACTTATTACTGACTTTGCCAAAACAATGATATAAATGGTTTTGCTTTGTGTGCTTTGAGGGCGAAAGGTAGTTTGCAATGGTGTATGGTAGAATGGCATAAACTGAAGTTTCGAGTCTCTAGCTTAATTAGAAAGAAAGTTATTGACCAAAATGTGTTTTCAAACTTTTGTGTGACCTTGGCCTTGACCTTTGACATAGAAACTTAAAAAAAGTATAGGTCTGTGGCGAGTAATTTATGCCAACATGTCTCCGAAGTTTGTTAAGATTGGTGCAGGATAAATGGCAAAAGGGTGCATAACTAACAAACTGACAGACAAACTGACGTCTAATGCAACCGACTGATATACTTGCTGCAATCGTAAATTTCGGCAAGATATGAAAGACAAGTTTATGTCCTCAGTGAACTATAGATACAGAATAATAAATGTTGGCAAAGAGACAAACTGCATCAGCGTCATTCTAATACTGACCACATCAGGCAGAGATTGTGGCAATGGTGCGAAGCAGGTTTGCCCTTGTTCTGTACTGAGCGGAGGGAAAGCCAGGATTTAATGAATCATCAATAAGCACAACGGCAGCAGCTCAGATGGTCGCCTCTATACTGTGTCCATGTGCCAATGAAGCCCTGACTGCGCAAAAACAGGAAGTGATGTGGTGGGAACACTCACTATTTTGCCTTAACGAGCATCTGTGACAGATTTTTGCGCCAAGACAGTTAAAATTCATTACCTTTCTGAATGTTTTCTCCATGGCTTGCTGAACCATTGTTGCGGTATACATCTGGTCTTAGCAGTTCTCAGGTTTACAAATATACACCGCCTGGCCAAATAAATGAATAAATAAAAATTGCCATTCAGGAGACCTACAGTATTATGCTGTTTTATTTTCCCAAGTTATAATATTCTTGGATTTCCAAAAAGAAGGTTTATAAACTTTTTAAGGGGGAAAAAAAAAACAGAAAAACCCATGATTTCTTGGCCCTTCGATTTCTGGCATTCCTAACCTTCTGAAAAACTGGCTGTTCTGAGTTGGCATCCCCTCTATGAGATGAGCTCTGCTCTAATTGGTCAGCAAATAGAGATACTGGCCCCGTGTGTCAACAGAGGGCGACCGTGTCAGGATCTTCTCGGCTACTTGCAAGTTTCTAAGCACAAATGACTGATTTAGTTGCAAGCTAGCTATTAAACTGCCCAATGACTTTGGAAAAGTGACTTCCTCCGGTTAAGCAACTAGCTAACTAATTAGGACAGTAGTTACATTCACGTAGCAGCGTGACATGCAGTCACAATAAAAGTTTAATTTCACTTAGAATTCAGTCTCTAGCATTAAGAATGTTTCATGGCAAGCATTAGTATAGAAGGAAATATTGGCGAACATTCCATTTATTGCCAATGGCTGCACTATTCTCCCAAACTGAATTCTACTTGAAACGGTCACCCCTTCTATCTCTTCCTGGCGACATGTCTTGCACATCTGGCTTTAACTTGCCACAATCTATAAATACACATTCAATTTAGTAGCTATAGCTAGTTGCACAATGACTATGGAAAGGCAATGCATACATGCTAAGTAGTTTTTAGAGTAGCACTTAGCTAGCTAGCTGGCTACATAGCCAAACAACCTGCACAAGTGTCACAAACATTGTACTTGGAATTCAGTTTAAATAAACTGCTCAAAAAATTAATGGAACACTTAAATCACGTCAGATCTTGATAAATGAACTATTCAAGTAGAAAATCTTTACTGATGTACATCATTTTTTAAGAACAAAATGATGTAACAATGGTCAATGGAACCCAAAATCATCAACCCATTGAGGGCTGGATTCAAAATCACCCCGATAATGAAAGCAAAAAATTGAAATATAAGGCTTCTCTAACTTGCATAAATTTTATCACTGCAACTCAAAATGTGACTCAGAAGTGCGCATGGCCCCCACGTGCCAGTACGCAATTACGACAACATCCGGGCATGCTCCTGATGAGTTGGTGGATGGTCCCCCTGGGGATCTCCTCTTAGACCTGGATCAGGGCATCAGTGAGCTCTTGCACAGTTTGCCGTGGTACTTGGTGGTGTCGGATGCACGTCGGATTCATAACGTCCCATAGAAAGCAGATATATATATATATATATATATATATATATGTATATATATACTGTTTACTGTGTGGGCCCAGCAGTGTATGTCGCTGTGGAAAATAAGTTCACCAAGTATGACAAGAGAAAAAAATAACGTTCAATTGAAACTAAAATATAGGCAGAAGAACAGATTAGTATCAGATTAAAGAAGGAGGACTGCTTGACATTCATGGTATGTGTTTCAGGCCGGATTGGCTTTGATAATAGAGGTCAAATCTGTATAAATCTGGCGGAATTCAGTGTGCTCTCTCAGGAGTCAAGATGCTGCTGCAATGTGCGGAAGCAAATGGCTTATGGATTAATGTTACCGAGTGCCAAATTAAATGCCACTGTGATGGTGCAGTAATAGCCCAATGAAATGTTGCCGAGTACACAGCAACATATGCGCGAGCACATGTGAGCCTGTACATGCATGCAGGCACTCACACACACGCACAAACACACGTAGAAAATAAATCCATGGCTCTTCCTGATGACTTTGGTATGAGCAATTCCTAAAACAGGGCTGATAAGTGATTTAGTTTTTATGTTATGTTGTTTTTTTGGTGGATGGTTGGGTTCGGAAATTGGGGCTACTGATAAGCTTAAAGGAGAGCGGAGACAGAAATGGAAGTATATGTGATATAAATTATGTACTATCAATGTTATTTGAGTCCAGCACTAAAAAGTACCACCGCGCTTTTGAAGGGAGAAAACTGTGAGCAAAGTTTGCCGTTTTGTAACTAGAGGGCCGCCATAGTGAAGATCCGCTAGCAGTGACGTCACCGGAATGCTAGGGTCTATTAAACTACTACAGGAGTGGGCTATAAATCAGCAGTTTCCTCAATAAATTCTCAAAGAGCCAGAAAAAATAAAGTGAATGGAGGGCAATAAAATTTTTTAAAATATAAATGAGTCTATCGACTTGTTAGATAATCAAACCAATTTTATTTAAATAAATGTATTTATGAGTTGATAAAAACTAAGACGCACTATGGGTGTGTAACTACAACTCGACAGAACACCAAGGACTGGACCGTGGAGGCGAAGCTAAATAGACCCGACTGTTCCGGAGACGTCACTGCGAGAGCACCTTTACTATGGTGGCCCCTTGTAACAAAATGGCAAACTTTGCTGGGTTTTCTCCCTTTAGAAGCGCTTTAGCACTTTTTAGCACTGGACCCGAATAAAACTTCAAGAACATCATTAATATCATATACCATATATATATTATATCATATTCCAGAAAACGCACAGCTCCTGTTGCTTTTTAGAGTCTTCCTCCTCTTTTTGAATTGGAAAATTGTGGTTCAGAAAGCAAACACCTCCACCATCCCCCCATATATTTAGTTCCAATCACCCTTATTTGTTATTTTACCTTTCTGCCAGGAGGCTGAGAAATGAAAATAAGCTCTAAAATCAGCTTGCTGATTTCATCAGCAGAGATCACAGTACTGTCGCTTTCTGATCCCTCGACTCCCCTCCGCTGCACATCGCAGGTCTGCCTGTGTTCACACATTTCTGAATGAGACTTCATTTATTTGTATACTTATTGACTTATTTATTTAATCATTTTCATTTTCAAAAAGTATAGCTCACCATATCTATTTGGCATATGCAAAAATTAGCCAAAACATTAAACTACTGAGAGATGCACCATATAATGTTGATTATCTCATAACTAAGGCACATCTCAAGGTCCGTAGATAAATCTTAGACAGTAAGCGAACAGTCACTTCTTGTATTCAGCGTGTTGGATAGGGGAGAAATGGGAACAGAACAACTTCGGCAAGGACCAAGTCACTATGGCCTGGCGAGTAGGTTAGAGCATCTCAGAAGTGGCAAGACTTCTGGGGAGCTCCCTGTCAGCAGATGTGATTACCTACTAACAGCGATCCAAGGAGGGACAAACCATGAACCGGCTACAGAGTTTTGGGCGCCCAAGGCTCATTGACGCACAAGGGCTATGAAGGCTATCCCGTCTGGTCCAAACTGACAGAAAGGTGACTGCGGCACAAGTCACTAAAAATTTCAGTAATATTCATATAAGGAATGTGTCACAACGTGCGGTGGGTGCATCATATTCTGCAGTGTATTGCATTTTTTGTCCGGCAGACCAGTCAAAGTGCCCACTCTAATCTCGATCCACATCTAAAAGCGCCCCCAATGGGCCCCTGAGCTTAAGAACTGAACTTTGGAGCAGTTGAAGATGGTCGCCTGGTCCAGTGAGTCCCATTTTCTTTTATATCATGTGCTTCTGCTGGGTATGTGTGTACCATTTACCTGGGAGGAGATGGCATCAGGATGCATCGTGGGAAGAAGACAAGCAGGTGGAGGGAGTGTGATCCTCTGGGAAATGTTCTGCTGGGAAACCCTCAGTTTAGTCATTCAAGTGCCATCAGTTGGATGGAGCTGTTTTGGCAGCACAAGGGGGACCTTCACAATATTAGACAGGTGGTTTTAATCTTGTGGCTGATCGGTGTATGTAACCAAAGCAGCAAACGAGAAGTTCATACTGAGAACCCACAGTTCCTGCTACAGGTAATAGGTCACATAAAATGCACTTTTATGATGAAGAATCTAATCCACACCCATGAGCATATATTGCGAGGCTAGTTCACACAGTTGGCAAAAGTCAGTAAAGTTGACCTTATTCGTTAAACGATTTAGCGTGCTGATTGCTCTAATAATCATGACAAAATTGCATCGATACAAATCTGAACCAGTCCCTAAGAATATTTTGTTGAAGTAGTATACCTCACAAATCATTATGGTAGAGCAGATATTCAGAAAGCATGTGCCTCCAAGGTGAATGCAAAAACAACATATCACATGTTTAACGGCCCCTAGGCCTCAAGAGCAATTGCCAGTGTTTGGGAGCAGCTGATTGGACTGTGATTGCTGTGGTGATGACTCACACATATATACATTTGGTTGGTTTGATTTTGTTTTCTTACATCTTTACAGGCCCATGCACTACTCACATTACTGATAAACCGATTACATACTTACTTCACTTTTCTTAAATAAAATTATTGTTAATTTAAAAGAGTCACGTGTGGTTTCCACATTTTGTCTTTCCTTTGAGCTGGGTCGTGACACATGGTATAAGTAACGGAAAAGTGTGGTTCCTTAGCAATGGAGAAAAGCATTATGGTCTGATGAGTCACTTCGTTGGCAACTCTTAAGTACGGTGCTGGTTCTGTAATGTTTTCGGCAGCCATTTCATGGGACTCAGTTGGTCCACTGATGGTTCTCCATGGATGTTTAGTGGACAAACAATATGAAAACATTTTTACCAGATCAAGAGAACCATATTGTGACGTTTTTACTTCATTCCTACGTGATGTCCCGCTATTCCAGCATGATAAGACAGTGCTAAAAACAATGCGGAATGGTTTCAAAAACATGAGGATAGTCAAATGCCTTCCATCATCTGTACAATCACCAAAACTAAACATGACTGAATCTTTATGGGAGGTTCTGGAGTGCAGAGTGCGAACTACACTTTCACCTCCTTCATTCCTCCAAGGACTGAGGACCATCCCTCTTGAAGAATGGGCCAATATCCCTCGACGCACTTGAAAAATTGCTCGACAAGCACTCCTAGGAGAGTTGAAACTGTCTTGATGGTGAAGGGTGTAGTTTACTTGTCATTAGTTACTGTATTTGTAGATCTTGCAGATATTTGCTCATCCCCTGTAGCTTTGAAAAGGGCACAGACTAGAGCCTGTCTGGATTACAAAAGCACAACACCCTGGCTGCATATTCTGCACCTTACAGCCAGCAGGTGGGCATCAGGCATTTACGCCCAAGAACACAAACCATGCAAAATGATTCCCAGCTACTGTAAGAGACAGGAGTTTCTTTAATGAAGAGCAGCTATTTCAGACTGTGAGTAAAATGACTTAATCTGTGATTACCCTCTCCAGATTCAGTCACCACACCGGCTTGGCGAATGCCTCACACTGTCAGAATTATTCTGTATGCCTGTAGTTATATTGTCACAAACAATAAGTTGTATTAACTGATGTGATTTCTATGCGTGTAGCCAGGACAAGCAAGAACTGGGACGAAACAGTCCTGGCTATAAAATAAACCCTGAAGGAGGGGGGTGTTCCCCTCTCTATTCTTCTGTTTTCATATAAATGAAAATATGATTCATGCAAGTTAATGAAATTTGGCATGCAGTGTAAATAGGTCGTGTCTATTTTTTTTTTTTTTTGGTAAAGATGGACCAGTCAGCCGAATCATTAGCGTTCCCTCTGAACCTAGCCTGCAGCTGTATGTCTGGAATCTGACCGGTTCATTTCTGCGGTTCTGTGAATATAGGTGTCCAATTAAGGAAATTAGTGAATAATAATGCTACAAGCCTGGATTCAATCAATTGACCAATTACATAAAGGATAATGTTGATTAAAATATAAGCGATTTTATTTGTTAATGATGATGTACGTTGCTGCGCTGGGTTTGCGCACGGGGGCACATTTTCACACAATTGACTGGTTTGCTGATTGCTGCTAATCTGCATCCATAGATGCACAAATAAACACATACAGTTACAATAGCATGACTGGGGGATGCACTCTGTGTAAGCAATGTGAGTGAACGTACAGACAGGAGACAAGTTGATCGGAAAATCAACATAGACTGGCTAAGTAAGGTGTCGGGCCTCCAAGAGCTGCCAGATGAGCTTCAGTATGCCTTGGGACAGGGTCTATAGGTGTAAAACTTTACTGGAGGGATGAAGTAACCTTTCTTCCAAGAGATCTTCCCTCCATTTGTGTTTCAACCCCTTTGCGCAGAACACAAATATTGCAAATTTTTTGTTGTTATGCATGAGCCTATTTAGGCTTTATAACTCTGTATGTGTGTCACAGAGACAGAGTGAGGCAATCGTTTGGAAACTCATTTACAGAATTATTTAGGAATTAAATTTTGGAATTTTGGGGACGCCGGCGTCTATACCTGCGCAAAGGGGTTAATGAGGGTGACAGAGAGCGCTGTCAAACACACTGTTGCAAACTCTGCTAAATGAGTTCAGTTGGCTTGAGATCTGGTGATTGAAGACAGTGGCGTATGCTTAGGATCATTTTCATACTCATAAACCCATTCAGTGACCCCTTGTGCCTTGTGGGGTTTGGGCCATTGTCGTCCTGGAAGAGAGCAGTTCCTTCATGGTAGGAATGCTTCATTATACGATGTATAGGAGATCACACTTAATGACCCCACTGCCTTTAGGGGGATGACTGGAGCCAAACCATTCAGAGAAAAAGGAACAGAAGCATCTGTTTGTCATGTTTGTCCACGCATTCATTCAGATTTTTTCTTTTGACACCCGCTGGTGCGTAGGAAAAGCCAAACTCCAGGCACTTGCATTGCATAGAAAAAGGTTTGGCACTGTGGGGCTTCTAACTGGCCATAAATGTGTATGTGGCAGGACGGACATGAGCTCTGGAAAACCCCTGCAATATCTGGGACACGACCACAGTATAGGCCTTCCGGTCAATTTCACCAAAAACCTCTTAGCTAATAATATATGGTCAAACTCTGCCGCACTCAACGTGGTTTCAAAGAATCTCTGTTTGAGTAGCTATTCTTGAAAATTATTCCACTCAATGTATGACTTTAACCTTTTCAGTATTACAAATTTAAGACTAGAAAAAAGTGCATCCTGCGTGTTGCATTGATTGCAAATTTAATTATCTTGTTTTTTTCCTTTAAAAAGAAGTTGTGAAAGAACTGGATTTTGTGGAATGCTCAGTGTTCAGGATGTTAACTGCAGTGACTGCATCAATGTCATATGTAGGTTCCCCACAATTACAAAGAGAGAGGGAGAGTTAATGCCTGGGGGCCTAAACAGTACTCAGAGCGTGATGTGGCTTTTTAATCAAAACAGGAAATAAGAGTAGCTTGTTAGTTTAAAATTGAGCAAGACAAGTCTGTTCATTTCCTACACTGCAGTGGTTTGTTGACACCACTGTGCCGAGGGCTTAGGGTACCTTCTAGTGGAAAAAACGTCAAACTGCATTTTGACACTGAATTGCTTATTAGGCATTTTGTTGGTTTGATGAATAAGCAGTTATCTGCCATTGCTCTGTATTGGAGCAGGCCCTTATTTAATGTTTTGTGTGCACTGTGTACTCGATGGCAGTGGCAGGAGTAATCATGGAGATGACCGCGAATGGTCACTGCGCTTGAAGGCAAGGCTGACGAAGACAGTGCAATGATCTATAATCTATGTGCACGGAATTCAGCCTCTCACCTTGTGAATTGCGTCTCTCCCACAGGTCGCGTACAAGCCTTGGCTGTGCTCACAGTACTTCCAGGTGACGCAGATGCATTGCAGTAACAAGATCTCGTGCGAGCAATATTGCCTGGAGGTCCAGCAGAGATGCCCGTTCATACTGCCGGACAATGATGACCTCATTCAAGGAGGGAGTCCTAGTTTTATATGTAGAGGTTTGTCTGGTCTTCTAATGTGAATTTATATGTGATGTGGGTGGAGTTGGAGTTTTAATTCTCCTGCACTGCAGACTGAAATGTATATCTTGTTCTTGTCTTTATAACTGCAGACTGTCATCTTTTCAGTGCGTTTGTATATTGCGTCTGATTTATGTTTAAGTTCCCAGAGGGAAGGGAGCGTGGGAATGAATTATAATACCAATGCTATATTTGCTTAAATCCGGCCACGTACCATAGATTGCGGCAAGATTGATTCCCCTGCTTCGACGCATGCATGCGGACATGGGAGCGATTCACCAAGCCAACCTACCAGGAGGAACCTGACACAATTGATAGCTTCTTCCGCCATCTAGTGGCCAGCTTTGGAATAACATCGCAAACACCATGAGCCATTGTTTTCCATTCACATTTCAGGATTTCGCAGATGTTCTTTCCAAAAGGGACGTACTCAGATTAAACAGAACAAATTCATGTTATGAACTGTGCTCAAAGTGACAAAAGCAGTGTCCCACCAAAATTGATTCCATCACCTTGAGCCGCAAGAACGGTCCCCAATCCACTGTACTACACTGCTCACCATCCCTGCAACTGAAGCTGATTTAATGTAGAGAAAATCAGGTGTCTCTGCTTGAATCAACCGGCCATACTGGCGTACATTACATTATATTGGCCATTATAAGCCCAACTGTGCATGAAATCAGTCCAATTAAAGAGATGCTGCACACACTGTATGTCGGATGTGCTTTCATTGTTCTTGACATAAGTTATTTGTAAAGTGCACATGTATTTAGAGAGGAAGACTATGGCTTTGACAGCTTTATTTCACTATGATTAAGGCATGCTATTTGAAAGTCAAAAAATGACAAAATTCAATCTTTTTTTTTTGGTAGGGCTTTTGCAAAAACGGTCAGCGAACACAGAGACAGAGTGCTGTGACGTCCGATGGGACTTCAAACCGGACAGCCAATCCAAAGGGACTTCTAAGAGGACTCACCCCTCCTGTCACCACCGCAGATCGGTTACGACCTCGGCCGCGGCCAGACTGTGCAACAGCAGACTCAAGCTCTGCGTTCTGGTCCTAGTTCTCATCCTGACTGCAGCACAGAACTCCACAGGGCTCGTGATTGGATCATACTCTCCAGTAGAGGAGGGCTCCACCAGTGAGGAATGAGAGGGAAGTCAACCTCGTACTGCTGTGATCGGAGGAATGTGTCAATCACCCCCTACCCCAGCACCCCCCACCGCGCGGGTTACCCCAAAGGCGGCTCCTGGCCTGGGACTTGTGGGTAAATCTACAAGATCTTCTGGGTAATGGAACGGGGACAACAGAGAGTGCAACTGGAAGGGAAAGGACTTAAAAACTGAAGAAGAGGCAAGAACAAGTAATCACTGCAGCCTTTGTGAACTACAAACGGCTACTTCAGAGATGAGTTCTCTCACAACATTTTGTACGTTGTGTTCTACTGTTTGAATTGTGTTTTGCACTAGATAACTACAGGATTTTATGTACGTGCTCACTCGTTTTGTTCGCTGATTTGTTGTCGGGAACGGAGGGAGAGGCCTGGGGAATGAGTGCGGAAGTGTGTGTGTGGGTCAGCTCGAGTGTGTGTGTGTGTGTGTGCGTGCGTGCGTGTGCGGGTCAGCTCGAGTGTGTGCGCTCGAGTGTCTGCATGTCAGTTTGTTTATGTCTTTTCCGACGATTCGTTAATTTACAAATGATGGTACATGAAAACACGTTACCAAGGCGTGGCAAACGAAGTCACCCCTCACCGAAGGCCACAGACTGCACAGCCTCACTTATAACACTATTACTTGGCTGACCAGGTGCTGCAGGGCTCCAAAGTTATTATATCATATCAGATTTTCAGCCCTAACCCACAACATCTTTCAAAATTATGAGGACTATTTAATACTATGTAATGCCTCAAGTGCACCGAATCCCAAATAATCATTTGATAGTGCAATTATAGGTGGTTTCTGAACAGTCATAATCCTACTTACCCAAAATAAAAAAAAACGTAAGATTCGTTTTGTGAGTTCGAATAAGAGTTTTTGCATTTGAAATTTTAGAAGCTGAACAGTCAACTGAATTGCTGAATTCATTAAGGGCCCAACTCCATGTTGAAACGGTGTGGAGTTGGGCCCTATTGAATTCACCAGTTCAACTGCAAACCATACAATTTTAAAACAGACATGGTTTCAGTATTCCACCCATCTTGCTGGGCTGTATTTTGACTGATATTGGCACAGGTACACACATGCACACACACGCACACACAAGTGCACACATGCACACGCACTCAGATGCACGCGCGCACGCGCGCGCACAAACACTCACACACACACGCAAATATTACACATACCTAGTTGTCATAAATAATGTAGCAATTATCTGAAACAATGTAGCTGGTTGTATTGACCTGTAATGAAATTGACTAATATTTTGCAGAGCACTTTATCCAGATCAGTCAAACAGTATATCCAAAATTTGATTATATAAAAACTACATAAATCAAGCCAAAAATCTGGTCAGCCTACATAATCATGTTTGAAGTGGGTGTCAGTCAGCTTCCTGTCTCATGAAGTTACTGAGCATGTGTGCGCATGTGAGATTTTGTTTTACCACTTCCTGTCACACCAGTCTGGCCAGATACTCAGTGATACATGCTTGTATAAAACTGAACCTCACAACATGGAGTCATTGGGGAGATTGCCATTCTGTGGCTCACAAATTGGCAGATTAGCCCATTGGTAGCAGTGCAACTCAGTCCAATTTACTGTACTTCAGTCCACCACTGTACTTGCTTGCTGTGTGTACTCCTATCACAAAGCCCAGATCTTACAGTCATTGGTTTAATGATTTAAATTCAACTGTATGAATGAAAAACAAAGAAGTCTATATTATCTGTTCCCTCAGACCCTCAGGGCGGGAAGGCAGTTTGGTGTGAAAGTGTGGAAAGAATACACTGCGAAAAAGAGAAGAATGTCTCACGCATGTCCCCATTTTTCCTGAAGTATGCTTTCTCGCATTGCGTAAAGGGCTTAAGAAATGTTTACACACACACACACACACACACACACACCTGCACACCCACACACACACGTACCCATGATTACACACTCGCTTGCAGTAAAATATTTCCTTTGCATATAAACATGCTTAAAGTCTACTTAGAGTGCATGCCTAAGGAATAAACCTCATAAAGAATGCATGCTTCCTAGTCATTTCATTCTGCGCCATTCAATAATGTCAGTAGTTGCAGAAGTCCAGAGGGGGTCTTTGTCTGGAAGATTTGGGGTCCTTGATGGCTGTGTTTTCAGTTTGAAGGAAGGAGTCATAAGGGCTTATATCAAACAAGATCTCCTTCCATTGGTACTGGATTGCAATGGCTGGATGTCTCGATGTGGAAACTGCATCAGAGCACAGTGCAGACACACACACGCACGCACAATCATAGTTGAGCACACACTTACTAAATAAGCACCATGTAGTGCGCAAAACATCCGGCTTACCATTTAGATTGTGCTGCATCAAGGTTTTTCGGACATTGCAACAGCCACTTGAAGCCAGTATTATTCATTGTAGATTTATCTCTTCTTTTCATTTATACTGGGATTATTACGACAAAAACCTTCATTCAAAACCTGCACAATTCGAAATGAGGACAACCTGTTTCAGATCGGCAAACTCAGTTCATCTTTCAATCTTAGGTCAGAAATTGTTTAAGAAAGTATGTCTCCAAAATCCCGCTCATATTTTAGCTTAACATCTGTCAGGTTTAAAAATGTAGACAGGGTAGGAAAAACTGTAACAAAAGTTCATTATGAAATGCAATTCCAGACTTTGCATCTTATTTTTGCCATCTAAAAGTCAGCTGAAACCTATTTCTGTGTGGAGACATTTTTCATGGATGTCATATACAGTAGCTCCTAGTGAATTCTAGGTAGCTGTAACCAGCAGTGCATCAATATGAAACAGTCCTTCTCTCAGCTCTTTCTGCATATTACATTTTGAACATGGACGAGACATATGAATTGTTCGTTGTCTGCATTTACAACATTAGATTTACTTGGTTATATCTACTTCTGTTTCAGGAAAAGCATTGAAGGAAAAATGAATCTCCATCTAATGGTAAACAAATATACTTTGCCTCTTCATCTAATCTCAAATATTTGGGGAAAAAAAACATAGCCAGATAGCCACACTACAAACGAGCACATAGAATACTTCAGCCAAGGTCAAAGTTACTTCTGGCTATGATAGCAGGTAAACTGCAGCTACTACAAGCTTTGTCAGGTGATTCCTGAGAATGAACCAATAAGATTTCAAAGACTTCCCCCAGAGCATTTGCCTGAACACATAAAAAAGTAAAATCTCTGAAACAATACTAAAAGTGCTCTCTCCTCTCACTATCATCGGCTTATTCATTATCAGCATTTAACTGAATGAGGTGACTTTTATATAACCTGAGGTCCGAATAGTATGCATAACTTCATAGTGCAGTTTAAGAAACTATTTTTGAACAAAAAAAAAGTATTTTGATAATGTTACACAAATTTACAAATGTTTTCTTTCAGCTGAGATTTCTGTATTTTATCTATCAGAGTACAAAAAATGATAATGCGTGACATTAAAAAAAAAAAAAAAAATTCTGTGAAACAGTATTTTTTAAAATAATACTCAGATTCATTAATGCCAAACGTATGAACATGTTATAATGCATGACCATGCCAGGAATGCTTAAGTTAAAAGCAGAGTGCTAGAGTGAATGTTAAGAATTGGCTTACTTGATAATATCATCATAACACGTTATGCGTTTGTCTCCCGCAGTTTGACTGCAGTAAGGACGTTACAATTAAAGCATGTAATATTTCAGAATGTTTCCATAGTTAAGCTGCTTTCACACCGGACGCAAAACGAATTTTTTGCACGACAGATTACATTCAAAGTCAATGCAAAGACGCGTATACATGCGTCTTTGCATTGACTTTGAATGTGATCTGTCGTGCGAAAAATTTGTTTCGCGTCTGATGTGAAAGCAGCCTTGCACACAGCTGTGGCCATTTTGCTTATGCTGTACACATGAATGAATTTGGGACTAATGCGCATGATGTCGCAAACCCTGAACTGCATGTCTGAAATGGAAGCCTCCAAGGGTATCCTGAGGCCGATTGCTAAAAATTCAATTCGCTTATTAACATTGCCATGCCACCCCAATATGAGTAAGTTCTGTGCAAGGAAGCTCAAGAAAGTGAACTCCTTTATTATGCTTGTAGCACAATTCCATTGCTAGCCTGACTGCGTGGTAGATCCGTGACTAAAATCTGCTTTAATGTATGTTAAAGTAAACAACATTTCTACTTTTTTGCAAGTACAGGAAAGTATGTGAGTGCACTGACGTCGTGCAAGAGCGACTTTAGCCACTGGGCATGTGATGGTGTAGAAAGATGCCATATTTGCTGGACAGGAGGACAGTTCTGTGACTGTTGCTCCGACTTGAGAGTAATGTGCAGGGCCATTTTATGGTTGCTTCAGAAAACCGAAGTGATGAAAAAAAATACAAACTAGCCTCTTGGGGTTACATATAACATAGGAAACGCATTCAAATACAGCACACAATTCTCAGTCTTATATAACATTCTGTGGCCACAGAAAAAAAATCAAAAGTTCCTGAAAACTTGAACTAAATTACACATGCTGTATATGGCGCTGTATAACTGCAGAGACAGATGAGATTAATTTTACCTAAAATTAGTACAGTCACTGCAAGTTTGGTCCAATGTGAAAGAGGAGATAGATGGAACAATATGGAAGGCTTGGTTTCCAATGCGCTTTTTTTAAACACATTTTAAACACAATTTACACTGACTGCACAGTACAGTGGATGAAAACTGAACTGAAAGAACTGAAACTGAAAGAAAATATCTGGAAGCTTCAACCAGTTTAAAGGGGAAGAGAAACATTTTGAGATTTATGCCTGTAGCAATAATTAGGCAGTAAAACAATTACGTTTTGGTGTTCCTATCATCCTCCTTGATTGGTAAAAGAAGAATGAGCTTTTCAAAATGGCAGTGGCTATATTTACGCCGTCGTAAACGGTGATTCGGGGCTGTATTTAGGGCAAGTCGGAGTGCGCATGCGTCTCCTGACAAATCCAAGATGACGGACTCGCGTTTGACAGTTGTAAGGAGCAATTTTGATGATTTAGCCACGGAAATTCAGTCAAGAAAATTTCAAGTTTAATTTCTTGTGCTGCTATACGTGGTAATCCATGTTACTGGTGACACACCAGGTTGCTAGGGCACGCACGGCATGCATTCGTGATATCAATATCCTAAAGTCCCTTCTCAACAATAAAATCCCCCAAAAACATATTGGTGCCTCCTTTTAAAATCGTACTGGCAAATAAAAAGCCAGAAAAAAGCAGATTGGATACGGAATTCTTTCTATGCAAGAGTTAACTACTACTTCTTTCTGTATATTTCCCCATTTAAAACTACCTAGGTGCATACTGCAATGCGCTGTATTGGAATTTAGGCATATGTGTACTGGGTATGGTACAATATTACTAGTGAGAAAGCTGACCAGCGGGGAGAGGGGACAATCGCACTGTGGCATGGTACTGGACAATCGTACCTTGTGCGAAAGCGGTCTGAGAGTTTGTATGAAAAACAAACACTCCGCTGTGGACCACAGTTCAGTGTGCTGAGCTTGGAAGCTGCCAAAACAAGCGAAGAAATGTCAGTGCGCATGCTTGCCGTAAATATAGCCCCGAATCACCGTTTACAGCGCCGTAAATATAGCCACTTCCTTTCAAAATACCTGCCACTGCAAGCTGTGATCCGCCATTGGGCAGAAGTCCACGTCTGTTAGGTTACTGATTGTAATGCCTGCCCTTGTAGTGAATGGAAACCCATGATTTCTGTGAAATGCGTCCATGTCCACTGCTATTTTTAGTTCATTGCATCACAAAATAACTTAGTGTCGTAAACTGAGTAGTTTATAAGGCCTGTCTCTAGTTAGCTCATAAGTTCATTAAGTTGTAGGCAGTGGCGGCTGGTGAACTGACGATAGAAGTACATACCATCCCTTAAAAATAATGATTGGTCGTGGCCTGTTTTCAGTCTTAATAAAATTGACTTTACTTGACTCCAAAAATCCTACGGACCATCAGGTGTGGCCAGTTTTCCTTGTTAAAATGAGCACAAGTAGCCTAATTCTTGACCTGTTTTCAGTTATTCATTTAAATCACCATCAAAGAAACTCCGAAAACTCTCAACATTATCAGGTGTGTTTTCATTAATAACACATACCTGTCATCTCTCACGCATTCGGCGTGAGTTTTAGTGGCACATTTACTTTCCCCTGCTGTATTCAGCAATTATTCAATCAACGCGTATGTAAGATTCTCGCGTGGAATTGAAGTCCTTGTGCATGGAGGTGTATCAGTTTCTCATGCGTTTTGGTGGATTTAAACACTAGTAATATGGAAACCGATTATGACTCCGGATTTGAAACGTCTTTATACAATTCCATTGTTTCATAATCAGACAACCAAAAGGTCAATTGCCGAGATAGTCTAAACTGTTTCTAATTAAAAGTTAAAATTTCCATCCTGTCAGTCTCGAATCAAAGCATAAACGTAAATGAGTCTTTTTTTTTCATTATCACCTCTTAATCATTACAGGCTATATATAGGCTCAGTCTTAATTGTTCAGTAAAAAAGTAAAAATTGATAGATTGTCAATCAGGCAAAGTATGTTCAAACAGGTTAACAAAATCCACTGATAAAAGGTGAAGTCACTCCCACCCCTGACCGCATGTCTCTGGTTATTCATGTTTTGGATTGAATAATATACTATGAAAATAAGTGGATATGACACACTATTTAATAATTTGGAAATGGTACACGCGTGTGTGGGGAAAAATAGACTCCATTCCTATTTTACAGCAAGCGTGCGCAACGACTAACACACCCATACACCTGGTGTAGCTGGTAAAATTGACAATTGTAGCTTTCCAATCACGCACTATGCAAGCAGTGAAATCGCGCGCGTACTGGCTTTTACGTGCGTGGTGTAGTTTGGGGGTCAAACCTCCATGCAGAAGGACTTCAATTCCGCACGAGAATCTCTTACATATGTGTTGTTTGAATAATTGCTGACTACAGCAGGGGAACGTAAATATGCCACTAAAACTCACACTGAATGCGTGAGAGTTGATGCTATGCATTATAAATGAAAACTGGCCACACCTGATAATGTTGAAAGTTTTCGGAGTTTCTTTGATGGTGATTTAAATGAAAGATTGAAAACAGGTCAAGAATTAGGCTACTCATGCTCATTTTAACTTCACAGGGAGAATTGGCCACACCTGATGGTCCTTAGGATTTTTGGAGTGAAGTAAAGTCAATTTTATTAAGATTGAAAACAAGTCATGACCAAACATTATTTTTTAGGGATGGTTTGTGCTTCTCCTATTGCCAGTTCACCAGCCACCAATGCCTACAACTGAGTGAACTTAGGAGCTAACTAGAGACAGGCCTGAATAAACCACCCAGTTTATGACACTGAGTTATTTTGTGATGCACTGAACTAAAAATAGCAGTGGACATGGACACATTTAACAGAAATCATGGGTTTCCATTCACTACAAGGGCAGGCTTTCCAATCAGTTAAGTAACAGACATGGACTTCCACCCAATGGCGGATCACAGCTTGCAGTGGCAGGTATTTTGAAAAGCTCATTCTTCTTTTTCCAGTCAAGAAGGATGATAGGATCACCAAAACTTAATTGTTTTATTGCTGAATTATTGCTACAGGCATAAATCTCAAAATGTTTCTCTTCCCCTTTAAGTCTTGTTTTAGCGTCTTTATCTGAAGCATCAAAATTCTACATTAACTCTTTCGATGTCCAAGTCATTGTCAGCTTGTATGTTACAGCTATTACCGTACATTAAGAGGCTGTTTATGAACATACATTTTTAAACAATCAATTAAGAATCTGTTGGCCACCAAGCCACCATTTAATCAAAATGTTTCCATGCTCTCTGTTGCTCATGGAAAATAACTGTTTTTTTCTATTGTCCTCTGAATAAAAACAAAAAGTTTTACAGGATAGATAGTAGATTAATCTAGTGTGTCCAATTTTACTTAAAAAAACTACTCTGTCAAGCAGGTTTCCTTTTGTGCTTTCACAATATTTTCACACACACACACACACACAGACACACACATGCACACACACAGAAACACACACATACATAATTCACACAAAATTCACTATTTTTGATTTTATTCGCGAGTTAGTCCCGGCTATCCCTGTGTGGTTTACTATTACACGTTGGAGTATTTTAAAGCCATCATATTAGTCAAAGGAAAATAAATGCTTGCAAAGTGTTCTTTGTTACGCAGGCGCTGGGCAGCTTCTCACTTGTGAGCACATGCGCTGTACAACAGTACATCAGTTTTTCTGAAAAGAAAAATTTGAGTATAGTTTTCACAGACAATATCTCTCAGCCCGAGTGACTGTCATTTTAGACTCCCATTCTTTCAGAAGAAATTTATGTATTGCATTGAATCTTTGCAAAAAAGGACTGGTAGGTCCCCATACTCAAAAAAGCATTTCAGGGTAGGCATCAGGCTCCCCACATCCATATTGGAACCAGAATCATTAGGGGTTAAAAGGCTTTGCTGATCCTAGATATGCTCTACTACTGAAACATGTTTTCTGATATGAGATAATGCGATGTTTTAGAGCAGTGAATGTCGCCAAGCTACTGCATACTTAATGCAGAGTACTACCAAAAATACAATCAAATGTTTTCTTTATTTGTCGTTTTTTTTTTTTTTTTTTTTACCACCCACCAAAAGGAAGAATTAAGTAGATCTCCTGTGGCATTTTCAGTGGATGAATGGATTCTGGAAACTGTTTAATTGTTATTTTATAAATCCTGTGGATCTATGCAGTTGTAAGCCTCGTCTTTTCTGTTGTAAATACGTCAGAAGAGCCCTGCAAGTTTGTCTCCTTTGTTTTTTTTTTTTTCTTTATTCTAAGAGAGTACCTATTTTTTGAAAGTTCTGAATATTAAGGGTGAGATTTCTGTGACAGCTGTGTCACATGATCAGTAAGAGTGTCTTAAATTTCCTAGTCCTGCAGAAGGGTTTGAGATATACTATGTAGGAATAATTATGATGAGGACCACACTCCACCTTAAAGGCCTGTTTATACTGTTAACTAATGTGTGACAGGAGAACAAGCACACAAAATCACAAGTTTTTGTTTATGAAACTCTTCACTTACAAATCAAGACACACCAAAGTGTCATATTAACTATAATTATATGGTAGTATATAAATTCCAAAATACATAAATAATTCTATAAAGTAGCATATAGTTATAGCAAATGTATTTGTTGGTAAACACTATACACAGTCCTTTAACTTAACAAGTGTGTCCTATAAATTGAGAATAATAACAATAATAATAACATTATTATTAATATTATTATTATTATTATACAATAACATGGTAATATGATAGATGCTTTAGTTGAGTAATTGTCATTAATTTTTTTACATACAACTTTGATGAAATTATTTATAAACCAACTCACAAATCATCTTTTCAACAGTATGAGCAGCACAGCTACAATTATTATGTTCTGATGAAAATAAACACAAAGATGTTAAATAAGGCTGTGCTTTTGTTCTTTCCCTTTTCTTCTCATACACTTTTACATTAACCCTTTAAACCCAGATTTTCCCTTAAATGGGTTCATAGGAAAAAAAGTCTTTTTTTTCCTCCATATCGTACAAATCTCAATTCCAATGAAGTTGGGAAGTTGTGTAAAACATGCATAAAAACAGAATACAATGCTTTGCAATTCCTTTTTAACCTATATTCAATTGAGTACACTACAAAGACAAGATATTTAATGTTCAAACTGATTAGCTTTGTTTTTTCGGTAATATTCGCTCATTTTGAATTTGATGCCTGCAACGCATTCCAAAAAAACTGGGACAGAGGCAACAAACGACTAGGAAAGTTGAGGAATGCTCAAAAAACACCTGTTTGGGACATTCCACAGGTGAACAGGTTAATTGGAAACAGGTGAGTGTCATGATTAGGTATAAAAGCAGTATCCCCGAAAGGCTCAGTCGTTCACAAGTAAGGATGGGGCAAAGTTCACCACTTTCACCACTGCGCGAGCAAATTGTCCAATATTTTAAGAACAGTGTTTCTCAATGTGCAGTTGCAAGGGATTTAGGGATTTCATCATCTACAGTCAATATCATGAAAAGATTCAGAGAATCCGGAGAAGTCTCTACACGTAAGCGGCAAGGTTGAAAACCAACATTGAATGCCGGTGACCGTCGGTCCCTCAGGCAGCACATTAAAAACCGACATCATTCTGTAAAGGACATTACCATGTGAGCTCAGGAACACTTTGGAAAACCACTGTCAGTTAACACAGTTCATCGCCACATCTACAAGTGCAAGTTAAAACTCTACCATGCAAAGCCAAAGCCATATATCAACAACACCCAGAAATGCTGGTGGCTTCTCTGGGCCAGAGCTAATCTGAGATGGACCGACACAAAATGTGAAAAGTGTGCTGTTGTCTGACAAGCCCACATTTCAAATTGTTTTTGGATATCATGGACATCGTGTCCTCCGGGCTAAAGAGGAAAAGGACCATCCAGATTGTTATCAGCGCAAAGTTCAAAAGCCAGCATCAGGGATGGTATGGGGATGTGTTAGTGCCCATGGCATGGGTAACTTGCACATCTGTGAAGGCAGCATTAATGCTGAAAGGTACATACAGGTTTTGGAGCAACATATGCTGCCATCCAAGCAACGTCTTTTTCAGGGACGTCCCTGCTTATTTCAGCAAGACAATGCCAAGCCACATTCTGCACATGTTACAACAGCGTGGCTTCGTAGTAAAAGAGCGCGGGCAATAGACTGGCCTGCCAGCAGTCCAGACCTGTCCCCCATTGTGTAAAACGTGAGGCAATGCCATGTTGAAGAAAAATAGTGTTGAATATTCAAGTGTCCGTAACAATTTTTTACAGTCAGAAAATGAACAATATTTGATGAAAATAAAACACATTTTCAGAGTATTCTTAAGAATTGTAATGGCATTACTAAGTACTCATATCAGTTCTCAGAATCGCCAAGTACTCAAATCTAAGTACTTAGTTTGTACTCGATCTGAAAAAATGTGGAATCTGTGCATCCCTAGATGCTACTATTATGCAAATCCATATATGACTGAAATTTATGCTTCAGGGGGAGAGGACAAGTTGCATCGCCAATTAGATCAGGGGATGATTAGGTGGCAGGTCAAAACAGCCAGGTTGGGAATTTAGCCATGACACCGGGGAACCCCCCACTCTTATCATAGGATCTTTAATGACCACTGAGAGTCAGGACCTCAGTTTAACATCTCATCTGAAAGACGGCGTCTCCTTCAGTGCAGTGTCCCCATCACTGCACTCGGGCATTGGGATTTTTTCAACCAGAGGGAGGAAATTGAATGTTTTTCTCTCTAATCTGGAGATCTGAGCCAGGAAATCTTTTTACCAAGTCAGTACCAAGTGCTCAAGTCAAAACTTATTTCTACTTCACTGACTTGGCTAGCCAGCTAGTTAGTTCGCTGACTTAGCTATCATGCTGGTTCCCTGGCTCAGCTAGCTATATTTGGTGCATATAAATGAATAGAAAACTGTTAATGGCTATTATTTCACTTCATAACTAGTGTTATTTGCACATTGACTATATAGTGGTATTCACCGTCATTCCTGGGGACCCACTGTGTATGTTGGTTTTTGTTCCAACCACAATCATAAACACAGGATTTTAACAAGCTGTTAATTTGTCTTAATTAAATGCATTCAATGTTTAGAGCTGTTATTTGCCCTCTTAACCCACACGTTAACATAAATATCTGTGTAAAACATCAAGAATAAAAAAAAAAACACCACACCCTCATTGCACAATGGGAAATAACAGCATAAAATGAAATAAAGCAATGTTACCAATCAAATTAAAGAAGTAGCTGGCTTCTAATGTCATGGATTCGCTCCCGCCAGATGAATATTGCAATCCAGCGGGAGCTAAGACCATGGGCCCAAAAGGCAGAACAGGACCCAAATGCCAGGCTGGTAAAAACTGGAAACTTTAATAAATAATTCAAAACAAAAACAAAGTTAAACCGGGGAGCAGCAACGTACTAACACAGGGGATTAAAAGCAAAATGCAGTGACGACCAGGACTGGCAACTGCCAGCCCTATATACTGTGGTAATCACCTCCACCCTAACGAACAACAGATGCAGCTCGTCAGGGTGGAGGGGAGAGCAAGCCACAGGGGAGGGACTGCAGGGCAAAAACCCTTACATCTAATTAGTGAAAACTAATTGGCACATTTTAAAATTTATTCGACAAACAAATGATAAAGTGTCAAACCAGTTTTGTGTTATGTTATCCAGTTAAGTTCACATATAGTTTTTCGAAATAACTCAAAACACTTGCGTCCAGCAACCCAATTTGGGATTTACTGATTTTCTCAGTGTCTAATTTGATCTGTTTGAAATGTTATACTACTTGATATTTCTTTCAGTATAAAAATGAACACACTGTCCTTAAGGGCATTTTATTCTTCATGGCATGTACGGATGTTTCTGCAAAAATGTGGCTAAAGAAATAATTAGCAACTCTAAACATGAAATACACCTAATTAAGACATATTAACAGCTTGTTAAAATCCTGTGATTAAAATTGTGGTTGGAACAACAACCAGCATACACAGTGGGTCCCCAGGAACGACGCTGAATACTGGCCTCGGCTGATTAGGTTCTTCACTAGCAGCCAAGTTTTTACGCTAACGTTGGCCAAAGATGCTTGGCAATTAATGCAAATTGGCACCAGTTACATACCATAGAGTGGCTAACTAATCTGCTGAGTCTCACCAGGCTCAGTCATCAAATATGGAAAGGTGTTGGCTAATTTTTAACAGATAACTGAGGCGTGTTCAAGATCACAAGTGCCCGCATTAGTGCCAGCGTGGGCCTTTTCATCTTGAGCGTGAGCGGGCACATTTGAAATGTTTCAAGATGGTGTCTCGCAACATACACAAAGTGATCAAACTAGTGCTGCTCTCCAAATTGTCTGATGGCAGTGATTGTTCCTATCTGGATGGTGACGCAAGTGTATGTTTAATGGATCAAAACAATTTACTGTTTTCTCACATAAATCATAACAAATAATTGTAAATCTATATTTACCATGCTGGCAGGATGATTGGAGTGTTTCAGGCACATACAAAGCGTACTTTATGGACAAATCCTCGCTAGTTAATGTCACGGGCACAAGAGTCATGTTGTTGGATGCCATCTTTGTTTGTGAAGAGAAACACTTCCAAATGGGTAACGCGTGAGCCTGCGGACAATGAGTGGGCATCTGTGTTCAGAGGACTCTGAACTCATTCTTTGAGGGAATCGGGAGGATCGTGGGATGTGTCGTTTTTAGATTATAAGGAGGATTAGAATGTCGACAAAAAATTTAAATGATTCAAATAATAGTTGACTGCAGTCTAGAAAATGGCATGTGTAGTTACTTGGAAATACAACACAAAGTTTTGTCTTGAAAACAGTGGGAAGTCCTTGAGAAGTGATTTTTAAAGAAGTCTATGGATAAAGTGAATGGCAACTTTTACTTCCAAGACCAGCGTGATGCTGTCTCTTCAGATATGGATTTACAAAAAAAAACACTTAAAACACAAACAAGCAAACACATTATTTTATTCACTTTCAAAAAGTGGACTAGCTAAGCAAAAATGTCACAGAGAGGCAAACCACAAGTGCAGCACATATATGGGAAATACCAGTTACCTGGATGTAACTCCAGCTCTGAGTACGTGCAGAGCCCTCTAACGGGCTTCGCTATTGGTTTACCCCTCCGAGGCCCTGCCTCGGTGCCTGAGAAAGAAAATTGAACTCACCTGCTCCGTAGGAGGGGGTAGCTGCACTCACCTCCTATAAAGCCTCAGTGATGTCACTGCTCGTCTCTCCTTTGAAACTCAGCATCACACGCTCGGGGCCAGCTGGGCAGGTTGTTAGAGGGCTACGCACGTACTCATAGAACTGGAGTTACATCCAGGTAACTAGTATTTCTATGTCGTACGTGCTCCGCCCTCTAACGAGCTTCGCTATTAGTTTACACCTAAGGCGAAGGCCGTTAGGGATGAATGTACTCCCAGGTGGCCTCAGACCATGGAGCTCCATTCAGAAATTAAAGAGAAAACCCCCACACACCAGGGCAAGCACCACCAGAGCGCATCATCTCAGGCCCTGGTAAATAACCAGAACACTATTCGGTGTTGGAAGGGGACCCATCGATAGGATCCCCCAGAATGAATGGGAGAGTATGCTAGCTGTCATCTTCTAACGAGAGGCCCCCACACCCCAAGGCGAGCACTGCCAGAGCGCATTGCCTCAGGTCGTGGTGTAATAACCAGAACACTAGTCGGTGTTGGAAGGGGACCCTGCCGACAGGGTTCCCAAAACCGAATGTGAGACCGTGTTGGCTGTCATATCCCTGAGATATGACCACACAAAGGTTGATGCAGAGGACCAAGAGGCCGCCCTGCAAATCTCTTCTACATACACCCTTAAATAGCACTGTGGAGGATGCAATGCCCCGGGTAGAATGTGCGGTCAATCCTGCTGGGGCAATGAGACCCACCGCCGAATAGGCTCTGCAGATAGCATCACAGATCCAGTGGGCGAGGCGTTGCACTGACAGAGGGGCCCCCTGAGTCCGTCCGCCATAACAAACAAACAGCTGATCCACCCTCCTGAGATTTGCAGTGCGCTCCAAGTAAAGACTGAGCGCGCGCACTAGGCACAGCTTGTGCAAACATTCTTGCTCGCTGGTGGCATGAGGAGGGGGACAGAAGGCCTGCAGTCGAATGACAGATGACTTAAAGGCTGTGGTGATGACCTTTGGCCGAACGGACGGGTTAGGACGGAGTTCCACTGAGCCCTGGTCCTCACTGAGGGTCACACACGACGAGTGCATGGAAAGTGCGCCCAACTCGCTCACCCTCCTAGCTGACGCCAAGGCCAAAAGGAGGGCAGTTTTAATAGACAAATGTGCAGGTCCGCCTGGTCCAGGGGTTCAAACAGTGGCCCTGCCAGACCATCCAACACTGTCTGCAGATCCCACTATGGGATTAAGCGTTGCATAGGGGGTCTCAACCTGGAAACTCCCCTCAAAAAGCGCTTCACCAGGGGGTGGCTTCTGGCCGTGAAGCAGTCAAAACCGTCATGTCCAGACGCGATAGCTGCAGCAAACACCCCCAGAGTGGATGCTGCGTGACCCCCCTCAAACAGTCCCTGTAGGAAATCCAGCACCCCTTGTAGGGGCACGAGCGCGGATCCAAGCTTCTTATCTGACACCATCAGCAAAAACCAGCCAACGGGCCGCATAAGCCATGGATGTGGCAGGGGCACATGGACTCTGAACTGTAGACACCACTGCATCAGGCAGGCCCAATTCGCTCAACCTCACCCTTTCAATTTCCAGGCCATGAGGGGGCAAAGAGAGTGGTGCTCGGCGCCCGAATCAAGGTCGAGGGAAGGTCTGGAATCCTCCACGGGCCTGCCACCGCCAGCTGGATGAGATCTGGAAACCACCTTGTGCCCGGATTCACTTGTGCCACAATAATCATGGACAGGTGCTGTTCCTGTACCTTGTGGAGCAACGGCATCAGTAGCAGCCGGGGCGGGAACGCATACAGTAGACCAGCCGGCCAGATTGGATAGGCCAACGCATGCACCCCCAGGGGAGGATTGTCAGTAGGCCTCAGGGAGAACCAAAGAGGGCACAAAGCGTTCTCCCTGCTCGGAAACAGACACACCACTGGTCGACCGAACAGTCTCCAAATCTGTTCGGCCATCACCAGGGAGAAGCTCCAATCCTCCTCGGGCAGGGCTCCCTTGGACAGTCCGTCCGCCTGAGTGTTGAGGAAGCCTGGAACATGCCGGGCTCTCAAGGAGCAGAGATGGCGATCCACCCAGGTTAGGATGGAAGCAGCCATCTTGTGTAGGGCCACTGACCTGACCCCCCCGTCTGTTGAGATAGGCCACCACCGTTGTGTTGTCCGACCTCACAAGGACATGCCTCCCTTCCAGCTGTAAGGCAAATTGATGCAACACATTCTGAACTGCCATGAGTTCCAGTAGGTTGATAAGACGTCGGGGCCCCTGCCACGTACCTGCGACAGAAGCAGGGCTGCAAGTCCCGCCCTATCCTGTGAGGGAGGCATCCACAAATATGTGGGTGTAGTGAGACACACACCCCATCCGAACCCCTTCGCGGAGCTAGCTGGGTGAGGCCCAAAACGCCAATGCACAACGTACTCGCATTGGCACGCGGAGCATGCGCTGTTGGTCCCATCTTGGGTCCAGATGAAGGCATAGGAACCAACGCTGAAAATCTTTCATATGCAGCAGCCCCAGGCGGACTACTGAATGGGCTGCAGCCGTCATTCCCAGTCGTGACATGACTGCCATCGCCTGCACCGAGACTGCGTCCAGTATTCTTAGGGCCAGAGACAGGATCACCTCTGCTCTGTTCACTGACAGATGTGCGATCATGGATTGAGAGTCCAATAGCAGCCCTAGATACAACACTGTATGGCTGGGCTGCATGGTACTCTTGTCGCTGTTGATAGCAAAGCCTAGTTGAAGAATGTGTTGCATCACCAGCATAGTATGGGCGGCTGCCATCGGCCTGGAAGGGGTAAGGATCAGCCAATTGTCCAGATAGGTCAGGATCTGTATCCCTATCCGCCGAAGCGGCGCTGGCGCTGTCTCCACACATTTGGAGAAGGTCTGAGGCACCAGGGAATATCCAAATGGGAGGCAGCAAAACTGAAAACTCTGATATTCCAGCGCAAAAACAAGGAAATTTCCAATGGTGCGGAAGTATTGGGACATGGAAATAGGCATCCGTCAGATTTGTTGACGTCATCCAGTTGCTCGACCTGATGCGTTTGTAAGATGGGAAAATAGGGGTTGGAGCACCGCTGGCGCTGATGAGTGCATCTGTGACACTGCAGCAAGACTGGCGGGCCTTCTGAGCATCAAAAGACTTCAACGCCATGCAATACAACAAATTGTCGAGTTCCTGATGACAAGCAGCTTGTTGTTTGCTGGGGTTTGCGTGAAGGGAAGTGGGGGTGGTTTATGCCCGTAAGAGACTGGAGACCAGAACTGGGGGATGCAAAGTGTGAGCAAACTGTGTCTGTGAATGGCCGGACAGGAGGAGGCAATAAACCCGGCCTCTGAGCTGGGAGTGGGGGTTTGTATGGTTTCTGCGCCTCTGAGCTGGGAGTGGGGGTTTGCATGGTTTCTGCGCCTTTGATGTCACCCTGCATGGGAGGCCTTCGGTTTACCCAGTGCTTTATATTGCCCTCAATCATCTGTGTAAGACTGGACCCTAACTTATCTGTTTTAAATAATCTAAACCTCTGGGAACGTCATAATATGCTCATATGTTTAATATACTGATAAGAAATCGCTTCTGTACTTATAACACAATTTTCCTGTATAATAATTCAGCTTAAGACTTTTTCATGACAACCACATCATATTCATACATTTTCCTGGCTTGTTTGATATGTATGTTTTTGTTACAATTCGAGGAGTTGAATGGCATATGTTTCATATCAAATGAAATTATAGTTCATTCACTTTTAGAAACTCCCTAAATTTGGGTAAGGTAAAATCTCCTCTCGGGTAATAAAGTGTAGTTCCTTTTGTCTGAATGACCCGTCCTTTACAGCGAAATGGCCTGACTCTGTCTCAGTCCTGAGACCTGTAACCCGATATCTCACCTGGTTAACTTATGAGGCTCTCTGGTTGGAGGAGGGGGGTAGCTGGTTTGGTTTATAGGAAAGAGAAATGAGCTGTTCGGGGAAGATCGTATCCGATCTGTCCCCGCGTACGTAAGTGCGTGAGTAGTCCTTTTCAATTATGGAAGATCGTATCCGATCTCTCCCCACGCGCGTGAGTAGACTCTATAGCTATGGCGGATCGTCTCTCTGATTTTGCACTCACCCAACTCTGTGTGTGTAGCTGTCGCCAGGCATGACTTTTATATTGGTCTAAATTCGTGGTAACTGATATTTGGTCTGTTGATTTAAGCTCTTGCCTACCTGGTGAATAAATTATTGTTATTCCTTTAAACTTGCGTGGTCTCAGTGACTCTTAATCATTTTATTATTTCTAGCCGCGTTGCGACGGATACCTAGGGGTATGATCCCGACCGAGGTACAACTGGCCAGCGGCCTGGTCTGGAAATTGGTTTTATTAAGTTGGAGAGACAATCATGATCTACTTACATAAAGGGTTTATGTATTGCCGGTTCTGGGATTTTAGCCTTAAGGAAACCCATGGACGAAAAGTCGGTTATCTGTTAAAATTCCCTGAAGGAACCCATGGGCGTGCATAAATCTGGGTTCGCTGTATTCACGCCAAAAGATGCTGTTGCAGTGATGGCTGACTTCCAACCTCTAATCTAACCAACGAACCTAGGATCCGGTAACAGTACTAAGAACCCGGGAGTGCATGTTTAGCAACATCGATGGTCTCCTAAGAGTTCGAGGTGTAGTCACTTCGAGACCCACACAGATTTCTCTAGATTATGGATTCCAATTCTAATTCTAATTTGGAGTCAGATATTTAACGAGGGTATAACTAAATTCATTATTATAAATTTATTATGGAGTCAGATTAATTGTAACCGTTGTGCTTTTGTGCCCTTCCTAACGGAGAAAATAGATCCATTTTATTGCGATTCACACCAGCCAGGAGATCACGCGTGCCAATACCAGCCAAAAGAACACGTTGAATCTTCGCCCTACAATTTCCGTCGTTGGTTATTGTTTTGTGGGTTTTACACATTTCAGCAGAGACCTCACTGTCAGCGTCTGGAACGGTCTGCGCGCAATATGCGTATTCAACTCGCGGAGATCCAGAATGGGTCTCAGCCCTCCTGATTTTTTTTTTTTTTGGTAATCAGAAAATAAGGGGAATAGAACCCCGCTCGAGCTTCCGATTGGGGAACCAGCGCTATGGCCCCCTTTCGAAGAAGCGTGTCCACTTCTTCCCTCAAAACCATCCGAACAATGCCCCTGATGGAAACGAAGCTGCAATGCGTATCCCTTCCGCAGTGTTCTGTCCAGCCAGACTGGGAGGAGGGCACGCAGACTCACCCAAAACTGATAATGGTTCGTGAGCGGCGAGGCAGTTGGTTCTATGGTTTCCGGTAACCTGGGCCTTCCCGCGACGCACTTCCCCCTGAGGCAGGAGTCAACCGGGGGGTCTCACCCAAAAGGGCTGAGAAGACAATAGCAGCAATGTTTCCGCTGCATCCCCAAGCACGTCATCTGGTGACTCACTCATCGTGGACGGTGGGGGCACAGTTATTTCTGAGTTAACCGAGACTCCTTCCAGCCGCTCAACTTCAGAAACATTAATGTCCGGAAACACAGTGGCCTGTGGAGCAGAACGAGTAAAGACCTTCTCCACAGGTTCATAAGTACAAGCACTAGTATTACACATGCAAACACCCTGCCCCTTGCCTCCGGGGTGTACAAAGAACGTTGTGTGACACCTCAAGAGCCATGGAGCCAAAATGGCAGACAGCCCCACTTCCGTGCAACCCGGAAGAAGATGAAGCATGCTGACGTGTACTAACCACGCCGAGCTAATCCAGCTAGCAGTGTTAGGAAGTTGCTGGCAATCTGCCTCAGTTCGTGAACGTTTCCTCACTGGCCACATGGAGGCAGTGGGGAGGAGACACAATCTAACTGCATCTTCTATTGCTGGCACCCCCGTATCCCATTCCTAGCCCTCCACGGTGGCGTAGGGCGCATAGGAGATCGCCGGGGATTTGGCTGCCATCGGGTTCATCCAATCCCGCTCGGCGTACCCAAAGATGGGCGACATCTTCGGACACATTACCTGGGGCCGCGGTCTTCACTTCGGCTGGGCCAGCAGGCCGATGGTGAAGTCGTCCACTTGAGCACGGGAGGGAGGCTGCGGAGGCAGGGGCCTATCCATCCGCTTTGCCGCTGACTGGAATAACCTGGGTAGGTCGTTAAGAGGGTAGCGGTGTTCCGGGGGAGGTGAAAGCTCGTCGCTTTGAACTTTTGGCAATTAAAGTATCCCTCCCGAATGGCGCAAATATTATTGTGGTCGGATGCTATCGTCCATGTTCAGCTTCAAGTGAAGCAGCCACTTCACTGACACATCTTCTCCAAAATTGGACTAACGCAGACCTGGTTTTATGTGGAGATTAAAACTGGGACTGGCCCTCGTCTGCCTCTGATCAATTGAAGGACTTCTGTGAGTCAAATTTATTGATACAGTTGGTAAACTCGCCAACCTGGCTAAACCAAAAAGATCCGCGCAAATTGTCAGTACTTGATATTATTTTAACAAACGCACCTCACAAACTCACAGCGCTGGGAACTTTTTGTAACGATGTTAGCGATCATTGTGCGGTTGTCTGAGTTAGAAACTGAAAGATCGCTAAAACTGAACCGCGATTTATTTATAACCGACTGTTTAAACATTTTAATGGAGAAGCTTTCTTGTACGATCTTGAAAACAGTGACATTGGTATTGTCTCGCAAATGCCTGATGTTTATCTAGCTTGGGAGTATTTTAAATCCAATTCCTTGGCCATCTGTGAGAAATACGCCCCTTTTAGAACATTTAGGATTAGTGGTAAAAATAACACTTGGTTAATAGAATCTATCTCTACTTTTATTAGACAAAGAAATGCCACCTGAGCAAAAGCAAAGAAGACCAATAATCCTTCTGATTGGACTATACACAGAACGCTAAGAAATAAATGCACAAAATTAATCAAAAATTCTAAATGTGATAACTATCTTTTTATGATTAATAAAAATCTGAATAACCCCAATTCTGGAAGTTAGTTAAAAACTCCTCAGGTTTAATTGCACAAAGCAGTCTCCCTAATGTTTTGAAAGTCAAGCAAAGTGTAATCCAGGGTATAACCAATACAGACTCTTTCAACAGTCATTTTATCTCTCCTTGTTCAACCTTCGACCCCAGTAATATGGAGGTTCCTAATGCTAAAGAAACCTTTGAGTCTGCCCCTTGTCGCCCTGCTCAGCAGTTCACTTTGGCTCCCATCTTGGTCTCACAAGTTCATAAAGCTCTAATGAGTCTAGATTGTGAGAAATCCTCTGGTCCTGATAAGATAGAGCCTTATTTTCTAAAAATTGCTGCAGATCTTATTGCAGAGCCAATTTGCTTATGTTTTTAATCTGAGTTTATCCTCCAATATCATACCTAGTACCTGGAAGTCAGCTAAGGTTTTGCCCTTTACTAAAAGATTGAGACCCTTCTGATTTGAATAATTACTGTCCCATTTCCTGGCTGTCTGTTATAGCCTAGGTCTTTGAATCTTTTGTGAATGACCAATTGAAACAATTTTTATCTGATCATAATATTAGTGAATTTCAGTCAGGTTTTACAACCCCAATTCCGAAACAGTTGGGACAAAGTGTAAATTGTGAATAAAATCAAAACGCAATGACTTTCAAATCACACCAGCCAGTATTCCATTCACAATAGAACAGAGATAACATAGCAAATGTTGAAACTGAGAAATTTTACAATTTTACCCACAAAACGAGCTCATTTCAAATTTGATGGCTGCTACAGGTCTCAAAAAAGTTGGGACAGGGGCCTGTTTACCATGGTGTAGCATCCCCTCTTCTTCTTAACACAAAGTGGAGGCGTCTGGGCTTTGAGGAGTCAAGTTTCTTGAGTTTAGCCATTGAAATTTGATTCCACTCTTGTTTAATACAGGCTTCCAGCTGCTGGAGTGTTTTGGGTCTCCTTTGACGGACTTTTCATTTAATTATGTGCCAAATGTTCTCAATCAGTGAAAGATCAGGACTCAGGCAGGCCAGTTCAGTACACTGACTCTCCTACTACGAAGTCATGCTGTTGTAATAGCTGCAGTATGTGGTTTTGGATTGTCCTGCTGAAATACACAAGGCCTTCCCTGGAATAGATGTCGTCTGGAGGTATGTTGCTCTAAAACCTTTATATACCTGTAGCACTGGTGTCTGGGGTTTTTTTTTCTGATTTGTGCTAACTAAACTCTGGGTTCTGAGGAGTAAGAGATTTTAGTTGTAAACATCTGACAGTTTTATTGCAGAATAACACAAAAATATCACAGTTACACTGACTAGAATGACTTCAAATAAAATAAAATAAAAATAAAATAGAGCTCTTTCTTTTGGAATAAAAAAAATAAAATAAAAGATCAGAGAATGAAGTGTCTGATTCTCAGTTTTTCTTCTTCAGTTCTTGTTGTACTGCTTAGTGCCCGTGTGGTTCTTGTGTTGTTCTTCTTGTGTTTTAGAGTTACAGTACCCAGGTAGGTATTAGTGTGCGTTTGTCTCCTTATCCGGGAAATCCTGCATGTTCCACGACGATCTGACTGAGGATCTTGTAGTTGCTGGCCAGGCTACTGACAGGAATCTTCAGAGTTCTTCTGGTGCGTCTGGCTCGCCATCGATCTCAAATGTCTCTCAGATGATCCGGGGTCACCAAAAACCAGTCTGCACATATTGTGCGAAACAACAAATCAAATTACTTTATCATCATAAATTCAATAATGTCAGGTTCAATCTTTGCATTAAGTTTTACACTTAATTTTTTAACATGTAAATAATCTCTCCATGAATTTACTATTTCTTTTTACAATGTTCTTATCTAAATAATTATTTATCAGATTTTGAACGGTATTTAAACATGAACTTCTTCACATCCACACTCTCAATGAATTTAAGAATTTTTTAAATAACACAGTAACATGTTTTTAACCTTTACACATTTTTAGCAGTGCTTTCACATGAAATGATGAACTTGTAAACACAATATAACCAAGTAAATAATGAATTCAGCATATTTCATCTCTAAAATACTCTCAAAAAGCTCTGACTGGTTTTTAACTTGTTTCTACTGCATTATATCATGCTAATGTTACAGCTCAGTAGCCGACAGCCTTGTTAGCTGACTGCCGTGTTAGCGGGGAGCTAAACATTATCAATATCAATATCATCACTCACAGGAGTTTCTACGGTAACAAACAATCGTCGGGCTTCGTCAAGGTAGGTAGAAACACATATAAACATCACACTGTTCTGCACCATTTCACATTTTCTCTTTAGCAGCTTTTTCTGCACTCTCACACTGACCACACGCGGTTGCTCTCTCTTCCTGTTTTTTTTTTCTCCTTCGTGCCTTTCCGCTCTACTCCCGAGCGGAGGATCGGACCTCTCTACCGGTGCCGACAGGTTCAAAACAAACAACTCGCGGGGAGTTAACCCTATAGTTACCAAACACTATTTAGTGTGTGGGTTACATATCTTTCAGCATTCATTGTGCTTTTTAAAACATGCAAGTATCCCACACCATATGCTCTAATTTATCCCCATACCATCAGAGATTCTGGCTTTTGAACTGAACGCTGAAATCAGGAGGGTGGTCTTTCTCCTCTTTAGCCCGGAGGACAGGACGCCCATGATTTCCAACAAGAATGTCAAATTTGGACTCGTCTGACCACAGGACACTTTGCCACTTTGCTACAGTCCATTTTAAATGAGCCTTGGCCCACAGAACACAGCGGCACATCTGGATCATGCTCAACAATGGCTTCCTTTTTGCATGATAGAGTTTTAGGTGGCATCTGTGGATGGCATGGTGGACTGTGTTCACAAACAGTGGTTTCTTGAAGTATTCCTGGGCCCATTTAGTAATGTCAATGACAGAATCATGCCAGTGAGTGATGCAGTGGCGTCTGAGGGCCACGGGCATCCAGTAAAGGTCTTCGGCCTCGTCCCTTACGCACAGAGATTTTTCCAGTTTCTCTGAATCTTCTGATGATGTTATGCACTGTTGATGATGAGACCTTCAAAGCCTTTGCAATTTGACATTGAGGAACATTGTTTTTAAAGTATTCCACAATTTTTTACGCAAAGCCTTCACAGGTTGGAGAGCCTCTGGCCATCTTTACTTCTGAGAGACTCAGCCTCTCTAAGACATCCCTTTTATAGCCAATCATGTTACACACCTGATGCCAGTTAACTTAATTACTTGCTAAATGTTCTTTCAGCTGATTCTCTTATATATGAATTGCTTTTTCAGCCCTTTTTTGCCTGTGTCCCAACTTTTTTGAGCCCTGTTGCAGCCAGAAAATTTGAAATAAGCTCATTTTGTGGATAAAAATGTAAAATGTCTCAGTTTCAACATTTGAAATGTTATCTATGTTCTATTGTAAACAACATATTGGCTCATGTGATCTGAAAGTGATTGCATTTTGATTTTATTCACAATTTATACTTCGTCTCAACTATTTCAGAATTGGGGTTGTACATCAGGCCATAGTACTATAACAGTGACTATGCTAGTCATTAATGATATTATAAAAGCCTTGGATAATTAACAGCACTGTGCAGCCCTATTTGTTGATTTGTCGAAAGTGTTTGACTCTGTAGATCACCAACTGCTATTACAGAGACTTGCCTGTATAGGCCTTAGTGACATGGCTTTGAATTGGTTCAAGAACTGTCTAACCGGAAGAACGCAGTGCGTCTCAGTCTCAAACTATTCCTCAGCCTCGCTTACAGTAAACAAAGGAGTACCTCAGGGATCTACTTTAGCCCCTATTTTATTTTCAATTTTTATAAATGATTTAGGTCATGGAATAAATCCTGCTAAGTTACACTTGTATGCTGATGACACAATTATTTACACAGTAGCACCTCCCACACGGAAAGAACCTATATAAACATAAAGCGCCCTCCATAATTATTGGCACCCCTGGTTAAGAGGTGTTAAAAGCCTTATAATAAATTCAATTTTTATTGCAGAAGCATACTCTCACACTGAAAATTGTAGAAAAATGTAACCTTCAACTCAAGTGAATTTTAAGGGGAAAAAAAATCCCTGACTAAGAAATAATTATTTTTCATAAAATCACCTGTTCCACAATTATTGGCATCCCTAACAATTCCTCGGAAATAAATGTAATTGAAGTATTTCTATCATTTCTACAGGAGTTTACAAAGTTGATCAGAGTATCTAGGAACATTTAATTAGTAATTCTTCACTTCCTGTTTCCCTGGGGTATAAATATGACGTGACACGGAGGCCATTTCTCTTATCCACTCTTCAACATGGGAAAGACAAAGGAACACACCATTCAAGTAAGGCAGATGTGTGTCGACCTTCACAAGTCAGGCAATGGCTACAAGAAAATAGCCACTCGCCTGCACCTGCCCATATCTACTGTCAGAAGAATCATTAAGAAGTTTAAAACAACTGGAACAGTGTTAAACATGCCTGGACGAGGACGCAAGGTTATTTTGCCACCACGCACAGTGAGGAGGATGGTAAGAGAAATAAAAAGTTCTCCAAAGCTCACTGTTAAAGAATTGCAACAAATGGTAGCATCTTGGGGTCACAAAGTCTCCAAAACAACCATCAGGCGCGATCTACATGCCAACAAGCTGTTTGGGAGGCATGCACGGAAAAAACCTTTTCTCACTCACAATCATAAACGCAAACGTCTGGAGTTCGCTAAGCGGTCCTGGGACTTCAACTGGGACCATGTGCTTTGGTCAGATGAGACCAGATGTCTTCAAATTCATTAACCACAGTGAAATGCTCAGACAGATGTGGGGATGAAAATGACTTTTGAAAGGCATGTTTACTTGAATTTATGTTCTTCAGTGTACTTTTATTTTGTTATTTTTGTTTTATTTTGCTACATTTAGACTAAGGACCTCTGAGCCATATTCATCTAGAAACTGCATTACAGACAAGATAGAAAACATTGCATTTGGTGGATGTAACAGTGTAGTGTATAACCTTTCAGTGGATGTGTATGAGCTGTAATGATGTGAATCCAATTTTATCTAATGTGGTGAATCTGGCAGTGATTTAAACTTGAAAAAATGCTTAATTGATGAAATAAACATTATCAAACCATTTTGTTTTTATACATTTCCTTCTCCTCCACAATACACAACTCAGTCTTCATAGAATGGAAATAAGTATGGTCAAGAAAGAATTGATGACCTCGTTATTGTTAATTTTTCAGGAAAAAAAATGTAACAAATAGTATTAGATATTTGTGTTGATATTATAGCTTTTTGTCTCCTCTCACTTGCCATAGTTAATAATGACTGGTTTACACATAACATGCCGTTGTCACATGTCAACATGTATTTAGGATCAAATGTGATGCCAATTTCACATGTTCACATGCAATTAATAAGTTATTGTGTGAAATTCTTGTTATTTCTGTAAGGGACTTTGGACTAATATGCAGATATTACCTTGAGAATAAAAATATGAGCTAGGCATCATGCACGACAGTTGCAAAAGTGAGATATGAGCTATACAATAGGTATGACAAACAGAACCTGCCACTGGGTATATGAGCTATATAGGAGACCTGTGCCCTCTATAAACACATATATGTACCTGAATTTGGCCCATGTGCGGCATATATGCGCATATATGTTCATATAGATTCTTTCCATGTGGGCTTCTCTGAATCAAGCCATAGAGCTCTTGCAGGATGGTTTTCAATCTCTGCAGCATTCATTGTTTAAATTGAAGTTGGTCCTCAATCCAAAAAAGACCAAATTCATGACCTTCACTCGTTTTCGCTCTGTGACTTTTGATTCTACATTATCGACCTTGGAAGGTACATGTATAGAAAGAGTAACTTGTTATAAATATTTAGGCATATGGCCTGATTATAAGATGACATTTAATATGCGTATTAATAATCTACTGAAAAAAACTTTGGCCAAAACTAGGATTTCTTTTCCGCCTTAAATGCTTCTCATTTGAGGCCAGAAAGAAAATTCTGCAAAACTCATTTTTATCGGTATTAGATTATGGTGATGTGATTTATATGCACGCAGCTTCATCTCTTCTGACAAAACTAGATTCTGCATATCATGCGGCATTACACTTTGTTCCAAATTCAGGTTCTCGCACTCACCATTGCATTATATATGAATCGCTTGGTTGGTCCTCTCTCAACCATAGGAGAAAAACACATCTGTTGCTATTTATCGTAAAAACATTGTTAGGTAATGTGCCAACTTATATCTCCAGCCTTTTATCCTACCATACTGGCAACTATTATACCAGATCAACAAATCAGATCCTTTTACATGTCCCCCGGGTGCACTCAGAGCTTGGTAAAACTCCTTTCGCCTTTTATGCACCCTGGGCGTAGAATGAGTTGCAAAATACCATTACCTTAGGAGCACTCCCCTCTTTAAATTCTTTTAAGACTTTTACGAACTGCCCTGAAGGAAACATGTTGCTGTTTTACATAATCTGTGATATTGAGATGGAATGTGCTAGAGATATCTTGATTATGGCCTGTATGTTTCTCCTTTAATTATTACCTCTGTGCTGCTTTTATGCATTGTATACACTGAAATGAGATTTTTCCTTCTTTTTTATGTTTATATGCTGCTATCTTGTCCAGGGGCCTGAACTATGAAGCAGGATTTGGGCTTATCGCGGTAACTTCAGGCTTAACCCTGGGATTTCAGTACCACGAAGGCGGCTCACTTCTTACCAGGGTATATCACCGCAGCGACATACGCTAACCTGCCCTGGAGCAGGCTAAGTTCTAGATTCAGATCACAACGTGTAAAAGCACTGCCTACTGACCAATCGGTGGGTGGGTCTCCCGATAACATTGGATCCATTTAGAACACTAGATTGCTGATGACATCATATTTACATTACACAAAGTGAAGCACCTGGCCGCCATATTGATACACCCAACCTCTTCATTAAAATGAATGGTTTCCTATGAGGCCGATTTAAATGTTATTACAATTCTTAAAATGCCGAGATGTGCGGCTATGTTTTGTCGAAATATTCACGCAAAGGGCAGTAGTAGAACGTTTCATGCAAAAGTTATCGTAGAAACGCAAATTTATTTCTTTAATGGAGAAAGTCGCGTTTGCATGCTAGCTAGCTAATTAACCAGTCCATTGACTTGAATACACCGCCAACTAAAAGAAAATGATAACAATTGTTAACGGTCACCAGCTAACGAGCTACATTGACTTGGCAGTTAATAAAATTAAAGAGGTGGCTAACAAGCCAGATACTTGTAATTGACATTCAACGGGAATACTTCTTACCAGCGAAATATTTAAAAGGGAGAATAAGTTGCTTTGTCTTTTTTTTATTTATTTCTTATTTAAGCAGGGGACCTGACTGAGACCATGTCTCCTTTTCAGCAGGGCCCTGCATTACAAACAATTTAAATAACACAGTTTACAAGGACATTTGTAGTACCAAAAAAAAAAAAAAAAATTCACCTTTTGCTGTTCATTAAAGTGCATTTAACATTTTTATCACACCGTTTGACTTTAAACAGCATTTCTGGACCACGTGAGTGCGGATAACACAAATATTCACGTGATTGTTCAAACAATTGAATGTTCTTCACATTCAATTCACAAAAAATTTTTTTTCAATTGAACAGTAGCCTACATTTTGCTCATTGTTGCACAATACAGTCCTCCATCTCACTTTCAAATGCCCTAACGAACTTCTCTCTGTGTTTGAAAGGAATTATCCGTCTTTGTGGCATTTTCTGGACGGTATGAACACTTTGATGAACCGAATGAACTAGACAAATTTTTCTGATGCTTTTATAGGCTGTTCTCAATGATAAAGTTGACTCAACTAATTATCTAATTGAGAGGGCATATCTAATCTTACATCACACTGTCAATGCAATAATGAGCAAAATGTAGACTATATATATATATATATATATATATATATATATATATATATATATATATACATTAGACACACACACACACACACACACACACACACACACACGCTAGATTGCTGATAGGGTACACTCAAGTGAAGCATCTGTTCCAGCAGTGTATACACCCGGAGGTAAAATTCGCTCATAGACTCCCATTCATTTCCGCCTAAATGTAGGCTATATATACAACCCCAATTCCGAAATAGTAGGGACAAAGTGTTAATTGTGAATAAAATCAAAACGCAATGACTTTCAAATCACACCAGCCAGTATTTTATTCACAATAGAACAGAGATAACATAGCAAATGTTGAAACTGAGAAATTTTACAATTTTATCGACAAAATGAGCTCATTTCAAATTTGATGGCTGCTACAGGTCTCAAAAAAGTTGGGACAGGGGCCTGTTTACCATGGTGTAGCATCCCCTCTTCTTTTTAACACAGAGTGGAGGTGTCTGTGCATTGAGGAGACAATTTTCTTGAGTTTAGCCATTGGAATTTGATCCCACTCTTGTTTAATACAGGCTTCCAGCTGCTGGAGAGTTTTGGGTCACCTTTGATGGACTTTTTGTTTAATTATGCACCAAATGTTCTCAATCGGTGAAAGATCAGGACTGCAGGCAGGCCAGTTCAGCACACGGACTCTTCTACTACGGCCACATGCTGTTGTAATAGCTGCAGTATGTGGTTTTGCATTGTTCTGCTGAAATACACAAGGCCTTCCCTGGAATAGATGTCATCTTGGGGGGAGCATATGTTGCTCTAAAACCTTTATGTACCTTTCAGCATTCATGGTGCTTTTTAAAACGTGCAAGTGTCCCACACCATATGCACGAATGCATCCCCATACCATCAGAGATGCTGGCTTTTGAACTGATTGCTGATAACAGGATAGGTGGTCTTTCTCCTCTTTAGCCCGGAGGACATGTCGCCCATGATTTCCAACAAGAATGTCAAATTTGGACTCGTCTGACCACAGGACACTTTGCCACTTTGCTACTGTCCATTTTAAATGAGCCTTGGCCCACAGAACACGGCGGCGCTTCTGGATCATGCTCAACAATGGCTTCCTTTTTGCATGATAGAGTTTTAGGTGGCATCTGTGGATGGCACGGCGGACTGTGTTCACAAACAGTGGTTTCAAGAAGTATTCCTGGGCCCATTTAGTAATGTCAATGACAGAATCATGCCAGTGAGTGATGCAGTGGCGTCTGAGGGCCACGGGCATCCAGTCAGGGTCTTTAGCCTTGTCCCTTATGCACAGAGATTTTTCCAGTTTCTCTGAATCTTCTGATGATGTTATGCACTGTCGATAATGAGACCTTCAAAGCCTTTGCAATTTGACGTTGAAGAACATTGTTTTTTAAGTATTCCACAATTTTTTTACGCAAGCCTTCACAGGTTGGAGAGCCTCTGGCCATCTTTACTTCTGAGTGACTCAGCCTCTCTTAGACATCCCTTTTATGGCCAATGATGTTACACACCTAATGCTGGTTAACTTAACTACTTGCTAAATGTTCTTTCAGCTGATTCTGTTATATATCAATTGCTTTTTCAGCCCTTTTTTGCCTGTGTCCCAACTTTTTTGAGACCTGCTACAGCCAAAGAGTCATTTAAAGAGGTTCTTAGTGTTAAGAGGCTTTTGGGAAACCAAAAGTTCTCTTGGAAAATGGCATCACCATCCATAGAGGTTTCAGCGGAGTTCAGTGCGCGAATGAATACCAATATGAATATGTACGATACAGGTTCTCATCTGAGGGCGAACGCAGTGGAGCTGTGTGTATATAGTTCCACAACTTGAGTGTATCCTGTTAAGGTGAAGTCTTTGCAAATTAGGCTGCGTCCGAATAGTCCTCTTTGCCTAGGAAAGTTCCTAACTCCTAAAAAATGATCCGGAAATAATTATTTGGCAGCCATGGTAAGTGTATTTGAATTCTTTAGATGTTAAGGTTAGGTGTCTCAGTGCTTCCTAATTTACCTCCCTTAGCATAGGGTACACAGAACCATCCTTTTTGAAAGCAAAGGAGGTAACGCTATCCCACAATTCTGCGCAGCAGCAGTATGTCAAGTGGTGACCATTCATCCGGCCAATTGCGTAAAGAAACGTATTCGATGGGCAGGGGACTCATGATCACGTTGCCTAGTGTAAGAGCATTCAGATTCTAATTAGCGCGGTTGTCTTCCTAAGGCGTTAGGAATTCCCTTTTACACCTTTCCTTTACCTAATGACATTTTCCACAAAGGTTAAAGAAAAGTGGTTAGGAATTAGTGGATAGGCCGTAATTTTTTAACTATTCGGATGCAGCCCTGGTGCAGCAGGTATGGTCACGTGACTACTCGCTACAGTTCGCAGTGACCAACATCGACGCGGAGGAAAATCAGGAGCAGGCCCCCTCTTGGAGCAGGAGCGTGAGCAAGCCCAGGCTGAGACTGAGTTGGTGGCAAAAAAAAAACGCAACATCTATCATATGGCGATACTTCGATTTCAGGTACGGCGATGTTGAACAGAAAGACGTGTCCTGTAAAACTTGCAAAGTTAAAATCGCCACATCCCGTGGCAACACTACCAATCTGTATTAACACTTGAGACAGCACAGAGAAAAGCATGAAGAATGCATTCGAGTGTCAGCCCAGCAAAGTAAAAACAAAGAGACAACTGAAAGCTGCTGACGCCCAATGGTGCTACTGCTTTTGTACTTTGCAGAAATACCTTTATTTTTTCACAGTACTGTACAAACTTTAAGGTTTTTATTTTAATGGTGGAGTCCGGAGAGTTTTGTCTGTTGCTGTTTGTAAACACAGTAGTCAAACTAAGCCCCTCCTCTCGGGCTCAGCGATGAACGCCCCCTGCCGCTGCCAGCCTTGCTGATACACACCCACCCAGCCCAGCACCGGGCTTGCTGTATCGTATTGAATCAGGATCTGTGCACCATGCTACCTGCAGGAATGAGTGAAGAGGTATCTTGCAAATATAGTATCAAATGTTTTATCGTGTCCACATGATATTGTTTGTGCATTTGAATAAACAGCTATGCTAATAATAATGCTAATTATTGACTGTAGTAGTTTAGATGTTGTCTAGCTTGCTAACAGTTAGTTTGCAAATGTATAAAAGTATTTGTGTTCTGATAATAACGTAATTACAATGTCTAGTTATACCGAGTTACGTCCTTCATCGAGAAAACAGATTATTATCATATGACCGTAATATGCCCAAATAGAATTTAGCGAAGCTTCCAGAGCTTCTGACACAGACTCTGATGTCGGCTACAGACCAGCGCAGCCCCGAGGGAGAGGACGAGCAACCGGAGGTCGAGGCTGAGGGAGAGGTAGAGCGAGGGGGCGAGTTAGCAGCGCGAATGGAAAAGGTGTTTGCAATGTTTGATACTCGGACCTAGTGTGTAAGTTACATAAACTGCTTATACCTCCACTACAAGCTACGTAGCACGTCGCTGAATAAGCAGGCTAACATCCCGTGTTTGGCACGTACCTGTACAACAGTAAGCAGGCCAACTCCGCGTCACTATTCAGCCCCAGCCTCTCCTTCAGGGCTCAGAAGCGGGTGAAATCCAAGCCGGTATTCACTCTGGTTTTTCGAGCGTGCATTGTCCTGCTGCATGCCTCCGTCTCCGTGTATTTTCTTTTTTTGGCAGAGACTGCTCCAGCCGCTATGCTCTATGCAGGCCCACAGAGCGACACGCCCTGAGCTCTCTCATTGGCTGGAGAGAACACACCGACTCTCCGCCCAGAAACGCCCCACGCCCACAACAAAACAAAGTAAAAAACCAAAATACAGGCAGGGGAGGGTGCGCTGCAGACGCAGTCACCACCACACAGGACTAGAAGCCCATAGGTGATGATTAAGCCGGATTTCATTTGTATAAGTCTAGTGTTTATTTTTGAACAAAAAACTCCAGACCCTACCTTTAAGTAGCACTTAATAGGTTTACAAAAATGCCCGCAGAACGGCATCTAAGTTCACAATAGTGCCCCTGCATTTGCACTTTGCAGAAATATCCTTATTTTCAGAAAAGGAAAAAACCTCTTTTTTGGAAAATTTTATTTTGAAAACAGTGCTATAAACTTAATGTTTTCATGTTTTGAGTTGAGAAATATACACTTCAAAACCATCATTATTCTCTGCATTTTCCTTGATAACAAAGCAAGTAGCTTCAAGATACCATTTTTTTTTTCGTAATTGCAATCTCAAATTGCAATATGGTCCACTATAATCGCAGTCGCACATTTTTACCAAATCGTGCAGCACTATACCAGAGGGCAGTTTGCTAAAAAAAAAAAAAAAAACAGAGATATCCATTATTTGGGCCAAAATGAACAAATAACAAAGTCAAAGTAAAATCCAAGACCATGATGACCCTGGGGCCTATTGCACAAAAGTTGGATCCTGAGATCCTAGATCAACGTCAAAGCGAGGATTGCCATATCCCAAACAGCACGTCGCTGGCTTAATTGATTGCACAAAGCCAAAAGCAGGGGCCTATTGCACAAAGGCAGGATAAGGGGATTAGCTCAGGATCGCACGGGATTAGCCTGATCTCAAGCCCCATTTAGGTTGCACAGAGCGTGTGAGCTAAGCCATGGCACTAGTTACTATGGGAACAAAGTCTGTGGAGCTAGCCAGCTCGAACAGCTTACTGAGCTAGCTAAGCTCCTGTCTTCAGCCAATTTCACCTCACCTCATTCAGGAAATCGCCCAAATTGAAAATCAATGTCCTAAAAGTCATTCTGAATTGTCCACTACACATTGCTATCTCAATTATAATAGGCCCAGAGTAATTATTTTAGAAACTGGTGACCATTGATGTTAGTAAAATAGCCAATATTCGATCATTATATTCAAGTGTCCATGTGACAGTGACCATCACAGTTCAATCAGTCCCCTTTCCATGTCACATTTTAACCATATTTAGAATCCGTCATTATCAGATTTGTCCTTATTCCCCAAGTTGAGACTTCCATCAGAGTACAAAATGAGCAGTGCTGCATTGAAGTAGGTCACCGTGTTTCAACGCGGTCTTAAATCGCTGCGGTAACCCCCTACCTACAGCACTGCTGCTACTTTTCTCCGTCTTAATTCAGACTGCGACGGGTAAGGTAGAGTCGTTGCCTTAGAGCTGGACACGAGTGCAATGGAGCTGGAATTAAACATTGACGTAATTTTCTGACGCTAACATTCTACTTTTTAATTTGAGTATACCTCCATCAGAGATGATTAAAAGCAGAAAGTAAACTCAACTAATCTGCAACCGTCTCCTAGAGTGGACTATCAATTCAGTTTGTACAGGACAAAATAAAGTTCGTAACAAAATTGTCAAGCTTATATAAGACATGTGTGTACCTCCGTAAATTAGTCTATCGTATCTGTATTATCACAGGTGTCATGACCTTCTCACACACAAACTTATTTTACACGGGGTCGCGAGACTTTAAATCTGTCTGACAGCAACAGCTTATCTCGTTCACGGTACCGCCGAAGTGCATCAGCTACTCCTTTTTGACGGCGTTGAAACACCTCCCGAGTTTACTCTCACTTGAGTTTAGCTCACTTTAATACTTCTCTCAAAGCGTCTACTTCCATTCAGACAGAAACTAAAGGAATAGCAAGCAGAGGCATTTCAGCGATCCCATCGTCCTTCTGTTTGAACGTAGTCTTTGAGTGTTGCTGGCGCATGCGTTTGCTGCAGTTACTTAGTGTCCATGGTGATGATCAGCAATTCTGTGATCGATCTCGGGGTCTATTTGAGGTAGCCGACTGCGCGCACTCAGCAGGATCAGCAGCAATGGGCTTCACTTAGCCAGTTTTCCTCCACCCTCTGTTGGCATTGTGCAATCAATTAAGCCAGCGACGCGCTGTTTGGGATATGGCAATCCTCGCTTTGGCGTTGATCCAGGATCTCAGGATCCGACTTTTGTGCAATAGGCCCCAGGTGGAGGAGGATCGGCTAAGAGAAGCCCACTGCTGCTGATCGTGCTGAGTGCGCGCACACGGCGATCTCAAATAGACCCCGAGATCGATCACAGAATGGCTGGTCATCACCATGGACACTCAGTAGCTGCGGTAGACGCATGCGCCAGCAACACTCAAAGACCGCGATCAGACAGACGGACGATGTGAAACGCCTCTGCTTGTTACTCCTTCAGTTCCTGTCTGAATGGTGGAAGGCATTTGAGAGGAGTATTAAAGTGAGCTAAATTGAAAGTGAACTCGTGAAGTGTTTCAGCGCCGTCGAAAAGGAGTGGCTGATGCACTTCGGCATCTGAGTGATTGGGATAAGCCGTCGTTGCCTGACAAATTTAAGATATAACATCAAGACAAGAAAATAGGCAGATGTGATCATGCGTAAAATGCACACGTGAACTGCCAGGCAAACCCAAGTGCTTACAAATTCTTACAAGCATATTTTTTTTCCTATATACGTACCACAGTTTTGCTACAAGCCGTTTTTTGTCCAGCACAAACTGAAATGATAGTCCGATCTAGAAGGCGTTTTCAGACTAGTTGACTTTATTTTCTGCTTTTAATCACTTCTGATGGGGGAATATTCACACTTAAAAAGTAGAATGTTAGCGTCAGAAAATATTAACTTCAGAAAATAACGTCAAGGAGCCTCCTGAAAATGTTTGATTCCAGTATTGCGAAGCAAGCGACATTGCACAAGTATCGGGCGATAAGGCAACGACTACCTTCCCCGTCGCAGTCTGAATAAGGCGGAGAATACTAGCAGCAGAGCTGTATGAAGGGGGTTACCGCAGCGATTTAAGACCGCGCTGAAACATGGTAACCCCTTCATACAGCGCTGCTCATCCTCTACCTAGATGGAAGTCTCATCTTGGGAAATAAGGACGAACCTGATGATGACAGATTATAAATATGGTTAAAATGTGCCATGGAAGGGGGACTGATTGAACTGTGATGGTCACTGTCACATGGATACTTGAATATAATGATCGAATATTGGCTATTTTACTGACATCAATGGTCACAAGTTTTTAAGATAATTACACTGGGCCTACTATAATTGAGATAGCAATATGTAGTGGACAATTTAGAATGACTGTTGAGGACAGTGATTTTCAATTTGGGTGACTGCTGACTGAGGTGAGGTGAAATTGGCTGGAGGCAGGAGCTTAGCTTCTTGGTAAGTCTGCTTTGGAGCTGGCTAGCTCCACAGACTTTGTTTCCATAGTAACTAGTGCCATGGCTTAGCCTACTCGCTCTGTGCAACTGAAATGGGGCTTGAGGTCAGGCTAATCCCATGCTGATCTTGGGCTAATCCCTTATCCCGCCTTTGTGCAATAGGCCCCAGGTGTGTTTCCACGGTATGGAATGATCCTAATAAGGTCACTACAATCGCAAAGAATATCAATATCAGGATTTCAGCTCAAATAAAGTAATCTACATGATGTTCAAGAGGCTTTCTTTATTTCCAGCACATAATAGTACATTGTGCTGTACATTTCAATCCAAAGAAAAACAATGATTTTTACAATTTTAAGGCCAGCTTTTTGGTGGGAAACAGGCCTATATACTGGATTTTTGGGCCATAGCAGTGTAATTCAGGTCATTAGACACTGGTCAGGTGCAAAGTGGTGTCAGGGCAACTTTACCCTGGGGGCGAGCCAGGCCCTTAAACTTGGGCTCTTTTCAGCTACGTCCAACTTTGAAAGTGAGGAGACTGCACCTCGGCAAAGTATATTTCAGCGGAAATTAGAATTCTTGCAGTGTCTAAAACGCACAGTTTTAGAAATTTTAATTTGGTAATAATCCAGTGCGATGCATTTTAAAACCGGCGAGTCTTCAAATCGGCGTCAATATCAGGGGGCAGACATTCTTACTTGGGGAATCTAAGGCTGCATTCGGAATGCACACTTGTTCACTCGCTCACTCACTCACATTATCCAATCAAACGCCAGTGCCGCGGTGCTTGTGGCATCACGTATTCTCTTTCGTGACATCAGTTGTTCTCTTTCTTTCATCTGGGCCATGGAGTTGTTCAGCCCTTTAGCCATGACAGCATTCAGAATAAAGAAAGGATTCTCGCAGCCTTGCAAACTAATTTATGCAAATCTGTGCTCCTTAATGAACAATGCAAGCGTTGAAATTATAAAGACATATTGATATTTTATGTCGTCATTTATGCGCAGAAGAAGACGCCTCATAATTCTGTGGTGCAATGCATAATAATGCTATCAAAAGTAAATTAGACTCTCGTCGCTTTTTGCCAATTAGTCTGAGCAACTGTAGCTAATTGGGAGATGTAAACTGCAAGAGGTTTTGGTTATTAAGCATTTTAAAGGTGAGGTTTCTAAAGATCAAATTCAAAATCAGAAGATTCCCCAAGTAAAAATGTCTGCCCCCTGATATTGAAGTCAATTTGCTGGTTTAAAAATGTGTCGCACTGTATTATTAACAAATTAAAATATGCGTTTTAGACACTTCAATAATTCTACTTTCCGCTGAAATATACTTTGCCGAAGTGCGGTCTCTTCCTTTAATCTGAACAACTACTAAGTTTTCTTTCGATTTTTTGATAGAAATGGCAATAATCTACCTGAAATAAAAGGTTCCTGGCATCAGTTGATCAATCCCTCCAACTAAAAGCAAGTAATTAGGATTGAAAAAAGTGGAAAATATTTTAATTAACCCCAATTTTGACCTTAAAGCTGTAGTATACGATTTGAAAGTTTGATCATTATTAATAACCTCATTTAGATGGTGGTTATGGTCCTATAGTACAATGTACACAATGAAGAGCAAAAAAAACGAAAAAAATCCATTCACTCTAGTGGCTGCAGGGCTGCAGAGACGTTGATCAATGTAAGCCATCCGCCGGATGGCTTACATTGGTCAACGCCTCTCCTACTCTCATCCAATCCCTCGCTCTAGTTGACACTCCCCGAGAGCTTGCTCTGACTCCCGTGCTCCAGCGTTCCGCCTCGTCCCGCCCCCCTTCCACGTTTACGTTTCCGTCTGTTTACTGCCGGCCGGCTTGTTGCTCTGGTAGAGGGGTGTGTCTGGGAGTCTCCACGGACGACCACACGTGCTCGGTGGGAAGGATCAGGGAGCACAGAGGGGAGGGGGTGTGTGTGTGGGCAGGATGCTTTTTTCAAATTTTTCTCAACGTCTCAATCTTTCTCAACTGATTCTCAGATCGTATACTACAGCTTTAATTTCCATGGCATTCACTATTGATACAAGCAACCTTTGATATTGTCAGCCTAGAGCAAGGTTCATGTCAAGGATCAAGCCACTTTCCAGATCTGTATCTGTCATAGAATCAAAGATATTAGACTTTTTCTACAGCATGTTTTGAAAAGCGCCCCCTACAGGCCATTTTTGAGAGGCTCATAAAATCCATACCGGTGGGCCTTTCGTGAAAAAATTGGAGATACCCATAATTAGATTCCAAATGAACAAATATACAAAGTTAGAGAAAAATATGAGACCATGATGGCCCAAAAGGTACCTTAAGCGTTTCCACTTGGCATGGAATGACCCAAACAGCTTTTTCACTATCATTTGAATGTAGTCATAGATTTCCCCATATGAGTATGTGAAAATGAAAGTGATAATTGGATTAATGCATTTTCAATTTAATTTTGTCGCAAGTAACTCATTCGTAAGTGGAAAATGATAATGCAATAGTGGAATTACATTTTCATTTTAATATTGTCCCCTATGGGCTTCCTTACTTTGCAGCATGTCGGTGTCTATGTTTGAGTGTATTGCTGATAAAATGTATCTCTGATTATATAACTTGTTTCGAAGCTTCTTCTTGCTCAGGGTCTGACTATGGTTCAAATATACACTACAAAGCTGCACTACTATGGCTGTGTCTCAAACCGCACACTTGCGTGCTCTGCACTACGGTGCTTCCGAGTGCGCACTCCAGTCGTAGCGGGGAAGTGCAGACTCGGGAGTGTGGAAGTGCGGTATCGCGGAACTTTGTGAGCATTGTGGACCGCACTCGCACTTCTTAGTGACATTTGACCTGTTCCCATTAACATTTTTTTTTTTTTTTTTTTTGACGCTCCAGTTAAACTGAAGGGCATGTGGTTTAGTCTTCGTGAAATTATCTGGTAAATGTAGCTGTATATAATAAGTCCAAAGCTACATCAGCTAACTAAAGTTGAATTCTCATTTTTCATTCCGTTCATCAGTTGGAAGATAATACATGAATATTCAGTGCTTCTCCGAGTATTCAATAAACAAGCAACATGATAAAGCGACATCCTCGCTTTGTAAACACCAGCGTTAGTGCACGTTATTTTCCAGCAGTTAACTAGCAAATGATCATCAAATGTGGAACTGGTATTTTTCTGCCGCTGTGCTCGTTTTCTTGCTCTTATTAATTCTTTTGAAATGGAGGGGGGGTTTGGCGGCAGCGATAAATTACTCTAAATAGACACGACGGAGGCCAGCCAGTTGGGAGAGCTGATGCAAGGGCAGTGCTCCGCTCGACAGCATTGATGTCGGTTGCGAGGTCAGTACTGCCAGCTAGCTTGTTTACAGTACTTGACATCGGCCCACGTTTTCAAATATGTTGAAACTGATACGAAAAAACTGGAATTAGAAACTACGCCGTTCACGCGACTAATTATTCATATATTCATCAGTGCCACTGGCAGTTTTATAATTCAGTCATTTTCCCCACCACGTAAATGTTTGAAATTGACAATTAGTTTCCGATTCGAACCACTAGGTGTCAGGAACAAACAAAGACAGACAGAACTTTAGGAAAGTCTTTATTCACTTGAAATATAAATCTTTAGAGAGAAACACTGTAATATAAAAGACGAATAAGAGGGTAGTCCACATGATCAATGGGATGCTACCTAGTATGATGCATCATGGCTGGGGCCACACAGTTTCAATGCTAGTGCACAAGGTCATCGGTAGAGCATCAAAGAGTTGTGTCAGAAATGTTTGCTGTCCCCTGCAGCACAGTACACAGGTTGGTTCATGACATGCGCAACATGATGGCCTTCTTTCCAAGAATAATCAAATTCCCCTATTTAGGGAATCTGAAAGCCAATGGCGTAGGGATCTGCTAGCTGGCAGGACGCTGCATTCTAGAAGGCTGTGGGAGCCAAAATTGAGAGCCATACATGAATAAAGCCACCTGAAAGGACCACAAGACAGTGCAACAGCAGGAGAAAGATTTATCTGCCAAATAAAATGCAGAAAGTCTATAGCCCCTCTTGGAAACTTCTTGGATGCATTTGTGGGTTACCCTGTGTTTCTCCATAATTCTACGGTCCTGTGGAATAGTCCCATCTATGTTCAGCACCTGTTATATCCTCACGGCAATGTACTACCACAGTACAGAGGGTACCAATGTCCAGAGAATCTGACCCAGATCACCACCCCCTACAGGGAGCCTGTCAAGGGGCCAGCTGAGACCCACTTTGGCTGCCGAATTTCAAAGTCAAATCCACAATCAAGTGAGCCTTTAGTCAGATGAAAATCAGGTGAAGAAGCTTCAAAGGTTTTCAGCAAAGCTGGCCACAGCCTGTACTGTCTTCCATAATCTATGCCTGGGTCCTGAAGGCAAAGAGCTCCTCAAAACACCCCAAACTCCGACGCCATCCTCATGCAGAGACATCTAGACAGCACCTGAGGTACAGAATGGCAGAGCAGGTGTCATCCCTCAACAAGCTACCTGCAGACTGCAAGACCCCTTATTATAAATGTAGCACATTGAAAAGTCATTTTCTGCCTGTGTCAGAACATGCTAATGTTTTTGCTTTATATAATTGCTTTATCTAGTGCTGGGTATAAAATTATCCGTTACAGATTTAAAAAAAAAAAAAAATCCCATTAAACAAAAGAGAACTCAGGTGAAATAAAACCTGAAGAGATAATGTCATACTACACAATCTCAGGGATATATGACCAGTAAATAATTAGCTAAAGAACGGCAGTTTCGTACACGATGAGAAATAGCCAGTATTCAACAGACCAATGCATAACCCAGAATTGTAAAATAACGGATACGGTTTCCTGTACTAACGACCGGTGTCTGTGGTGTCTCACTCCTATTGTGTATAACAAGCAAGCAAGCCAGCTGCCTGGGTAAAATTGGGTTGTCAAACGAGTAAGATTAGCTAGCTAACTACCCAGAACATTACAGCAGCATCGCGAAGACTTGGCTGTAAACATTTACCATACGACTCAGCTAACCTGTCAAAATCAATCACTTACTTCCATATTTTTCGGACTATCTAGCTTGGTAACAACAGTCAACAACTACGAATAGCTAAGATGGCAAGCCCTGTTTTCACTAGCTGACTAGAGTGTTAGCTACGGCTGTAAAACCGCAAATTAATGAATTAAACTAACGAACCATCCACATCTAACACCAATTTTTAACTGTAATTTACGTTTGAACATGTAAAAATAACAAATAAATGCTAGCAATGTGAACAAGTTACATTCATAGAATATCCCAGATGAGGCTCCACTCGAACATTTATCGGCAGCCATTGAACGACTGACTCACTTCAAAACTTGTTTCCCAAAAGGAATGATGGGATTGTTTCCAGCCGAAGTCTGCATCGATGCATGCTCCAAATTTTGGCCAAACGGAGTGCACATCCGGGTACTTTATCCGTGCTCTGCACTACCGCACTACGGTTTGGACTCACACTCCAAGATGGACGCGCACTCGCTATGCGCACTCGGAGCATGCAAGTATGCGGTTTGAGACACAGCCTATGTTTTCTCTGTGATGGTTCTGCCCTGCAGTCCCTCCCCCCTCCTGCTGTCTTTGCCTCCACTTCAACGAGCCACACCTGTTGCTCGTTGAAGTGGAGGTGCAGTGAAGAGTATTTAAGAGCTGCACTGCCAGTTTGGCAGTGCAGCTGCGTTCTGATGCCTGAGCCCTGTTTTGTTGTGCCGCTGCTCCCCTGAGTTTTATATTGTGTTTTTACTGGTTTTATTAAACATTTCTATTTTTTACTCAGCCTGTGCGTGTGGGTCCCTTAACCACTTTTTGGGTACATGGTCCCAGTGCCCGCCGGCTTGTCGTCTTCAGCCGGTGGGGGCAAAACCATGACATGTTTCTCCTTGGGTTCATAGTCAACAGTAGCCTACTTTGGCACTCCCCATGGAAGAGTGGGGTGGTGTGAGGATTGTCATTTTCAGGAATCGGCACTCAAACCTGCCGTTCTAAACAAGGCTGCCCAACAGGGTTAGAAGGGTGCTGTAGCGCTTGGTATGTGTGGTATTCTGACCAATGTGTGTCTCGGACATTTCATTCAGATCCCAGGGAACTGTGTTAACTTAGGGGAAAGGAGAATAGCAAACAGTCACATGCAAAAAAAAAAAAAAAACGTAATAATGAAAATTAAAAGGTTTTTTTTTAAAAATCTTTATTGCAGCTATTACAAAAACCAGCATACACAGGGGGTTCCAGGACATGACATCGTGAACCACAAGCTCCTATAGCGCGTCTGCTCAATACCGAGCCACCCTGTCCTGAAGCTCTCTTTCTTATGTTTTACTTTCTGACCACTTGCTTAAATGCAGTCTGGAAATCAATACTCCATTTGAATAAATCCCATAAATGATTGCTGACTAAGATATAACCCTTTTAAACCGGTGGAAAGACTGAGGTGTGTTTTAAGCTACTGTAACAATTTCAGCTTGACCTAATGTTAAAGGCTGATTAACAGTAGGTTCCAAATGCAATAAACATTTCTCTATAATATCATTTTTTTAGGTGTGTATATGTGAGCAGATGCATATGTTTAGCTGTATATCTATTTATGTTTGTACAAGTAAATGCATCCGTGTCCCTCCCCATACCTTGGCCACACCCAAAGACTGCATTGGTAGACTCCTGCCGTTCCCTTTCATTATCTTCAGATGATAATTATGTTTTGCGAATTGCAAAGTTTGCCAAGTGAAATTGTGTGTTCAGAGGCTGCAACTGCTGAAGCTTATGCAGACAAATCTTTGACCTGTTTTGTGGGGTGAGGACAGGCTCAGCAGGTGGTATTATCTGTGGTCACACTGGCTGGCAGGTGGATTCAGTGGCTGGAGCTTGCCAGGCTTTTCTCTTGCTAATTCAAGGTCACTATGATCATTACCTGAGGCTAAGCATCACCTCTGTGATAACATTTTTTTTTTCTTTTTTCTGAGCAGCTTAGTTCAAAACCCTGTTCAGCTGCCACACCAGGACCTCTGTCATTTTTATGTCTGCCAGTCATGCCCACCCCTGCCCATACAGTGCCTGACAAAAGTCTTGTCGCATAAGGACATAGTAACTAAAAATAGCATATAACTTTATTTCTAACCAATCAATTGTTACAATAAATGGTCCATTTTAATGTCAAGGGCTTTCACATTAATAATTTGGTGCAAAATGAAACCGTCAAAAAGTGTTCTGATGTTCACAGCTTGGCTAAGCCCATAACATCTGTTTTTGCTAGGACAAAAGTCTTGTCGTCTCTTCAGACGATGCAACAAATCGCAGATTAGAGTTTAACCTATGACAAATACTGTAATTAACACATTCCCAGATGTGTATAGAAATAACCCCAGCACACCAGACTTTCATATTAGGTGCGACTAGACCTCTGACAACATACCAAAGATTCAACCACAGACCAAAGTGCTGCTGAGGTGGCAGACATCTTTAATGTATCCAAATGTCAAGTGGAGGGGATGAGAAAAAGATTTGAAGAAACTGGTGACGTTCATGGCAAGCGCAGGTCAGACAGACCCCGGTATGACAACTGTTTGAAAGGACCGTTTGTTGCTTCAACTGTACAAGGCTAGCCCTTCTTCAACTACAGCAAAGCTACATGAGGAAATGTCACCAAAAATCCCGGTATCTACAAGAAGACTTTGTCAAATTTTCTCTCAAAGTGGTTTTCATAGCCAAATTAGTACACAGAAGTCTGCATTAAACAGAAAACAAAAAACCTGCATTGCATTTGCCAAGGCCCACAGCTTGCAGAAAGGATTGATACTGGAAAAGTGGCTGAAAGTTTATTTTCTGGTGAATCATCCATTGAACTGCATGCCAGTCGCCCGTACAAGACCTGTTGGAACCCTCATGGACACAAGATTCTCCCAGAAAACAATCATGTTTGGTGGAGGAAAAATCATGGTTTGTTGTTACATCCAGCATGGGGGTGTGAGAAAGATCTGCAGAGTGGATGGCAACATCAACAGCCTGAAATATCAAGAAGTTCTTGCTGCCCTACTTATACTGCTGCTCCTTCTCATTCTTCTGCCTCCATGTCACAGTTCCTGAAAGCGAAGAAGGTGAAGGTACTCCAGGATTGGCCAACCCAGTCACCTGACATGAACATTACTGAGCATTTCAGGGGTAAGATGAAGGAGGAGGCTTGGAAGATGAAACCACAGAATCTTGATGAACTCTGGGAGTCCTGCAAGACTGCTTTCTATGCCATTCCAGATGATTTCATCATCAAGTTATCTCAGTCATTGCCAAGACGTATGGATGCAGTCCTCCAAGCTCATGGGAGTCATACACAATATGAATTCTTTTTTCTAAGGCACCATGGCTTTATGTTCTGATATTATAGTGGCATATTTGTGTATTCAAATTAAAGTATGTATAATTTCCAAATTTTTTTTCAATGCGACAAGACTTTTGTCCAAGCAAATTCTGATCTTTCTGTACAAACTAAATTATAAAACTCCATGAATGACACAAAACTCTATTTTGGTATATTTCGCATAATCTAGAGGGCTTTGCCTTTCATATAAGCCATTTTTGATTCCAATTGATCAACTACAAGTCAGGTTGTTATTTGTTGTTCCTACAACTTGGATAAGTGACAAGACTTTTGTCAGGCACTGTAGATCCCGGCCACTAAGGGGCGCAGCAATTAACTCTAGCCTGTTTTCCTCCAACATATTCTCACACCATGGGATCCTGAAATCCTGAATGCATAAATTACAGCTAAGGAAATTTCAACATGGTGTTTCTTTATTGCAGATTCCTGATAGAAATCTTCCCTCACTTATAATAATGTTGGGGTATTTCTACAAAGAACCTTGTACTAATGTAATGTAAATAATCTAATACCAGTTAATCACTACAAAACAAGGGATTTGCGTAGAGATGAAAGGTCTGGATGCCTGAAAAATCCTTCATGTCAAAAGCATTTTCCAAATGTCTCAAAAGACAGGAAATAAAACTGACCAGTCCAAATGCTGACATCAGCCCATCATCCATGGTTTGTTGCTTAATGATGTAAAACTGTAGAATGGAGTAATGGGTTGAAAATTGGATTTGTGTCTTGCATCTGCTTAAGAATGCAAGTCAATGCAATCTCTATATTGCATATTTCTATCCAATGAAGCAATAAGGCAATTCCTGAGATGGGGTCTCAGGTTCTGGCCGTAATTGCTATCTCCCCTGTGCTTTCTCTAGCTATTGCTACAGGCATGGAGAGGAAAGCTAATCGATCCATTATGTTTTCATCCTCTCAACAACATTCCTTAGCTAATGTGACCAAAGCAAATGTGAGCACTAGGCATCTACCTTATCATGATACTCCCCACCCACCAGCCTCTCTCCATGCCATTATTTTAAGCCCTGGCAACACCACCCAACGCAACCGAACATATTCTTAGGATGAGACGACGATTTTTGATCGATTCTTCTGTCAGATGAAACTCATACCATTGTCTCTGATACCACCCATAGGACCATTTCCATTTTTTAAAATTCCTGTGAAGAACAGCAGCATCGCACCTCAAAAAGAACAAACGGTAAGAAAAACCTGCTTTCAGTTAAAGTTACAATATCCTGTTGCTAAGGGTCGGGTTAGGGTAAGATTGGGTTAGGGTTCGTGGTTCGGAAAAGGCGATAGTGGTATTTAAAAGACAGTTTTGCCTTTTGAAAACAGTTGAGACTCACAGTTTAAAATAAAACACTTGCAGAGGTGATCGAACCTCGGTCTCCTGTCAGAAAGTCTGCAGTTTTCACACCCATTTAACCTCCCCGACAACCAACCCTCTGGATTTTTATGCGATTTAACGACCTCAGCTCATTTGAAATGCTCATGAACATCGTTTTACAATGTTTGTATTAACATCATATCTGGTTGTTTTTTTTGTGGGCAGGCTCACCCACCCAGAAAAGTTGACAAAACTTCTGGACATTATTAACATAAGGCTTCCCTTTCACACAGTAAAGTTTTAACTGGCATTTGTGGCTGTAACGACACATTTTAGTACTTGACAAAGGTCCTCCGAAGTTGTTCCAAGCTCACGTGGTAATTCTGCATCATGTGACTGCTCTTGATGCAGTGCCATCTGAGTAATCGGAGCTCACGAGTATTCAGCTTAAGCTGGGCTCACATCAATGGATAAAATCAGATGAATTATGTCCGATTCCCCCCTTCCAACAATCTTAAACAATGCCCAATTTTTTTAAAGTTCAATAAACTATTTAGCCCTATTCTCCTACCATGTTGAGTGCGTTACAAGTGTACCCAACGTCACTAGATGTGTTGAAAACCTGTCAGGGCCACATCGATTACAAATCTGAAATATTGAACATGTTTGATATTAATGATCCAATATCATGGTTTTATGTCATTCTATGACGTGTCTCTTAATCTAAACATTGTTTAAGATTTCAAAAATCATTTTGTGAGGGCCAGGCTTTTGGCCTTACCCTTTATGCACAAAAATTATGTTATACTCTACAGAGAGTGGAATATCCAAATTCCTTCCTATTTCTCTTTGCGGAACATTGTTTTAATCTCTTTCACCCTGGACTTGCCATCAGAGGGATTATAGCCCCGCTCTCACCTCGACTAAAAGCGCATTACTTCTTCAGACCTGATCCCATTTACGTTTCCTAATTGGAAACGAAATGTTAATTTGTTCAGTTGCAAGGATCATTTAGTAGAATTACTGTTCATTCCGTCTTAGCTTGCATTATTGGTCATTGAAATGGTTATCAAGCATTTTCCTATTTTTTTTTTTCTTCTGCATCAGTGTACGATCAGCTTAATATGCTTAAGAAAACGCTTTTTAAAAAAAATGCAGTTTTGGCGACTCAGGTCCGTGAGTTGTTTACTTATTTAAAAAAACAAAACTGTCTACAACCAGTGACATTACCATAACACAGGTTAATTCTCAACCTGTTCCTGATAAAGAAACAGACAATTAATTGAATTAATTTACTGAGCAAAAAGGTTACTAATAAGCTGCGTTGCCAATAATGATTAAGCCGTATAGCTCTGCATCAAAGAGAAAAGCTGCAGGTGAGATTGCACAGACAGCAATTAACTGAAATTTCTCTGAATTCCCTCTTGAAGTAGAATGTTATGTTGTAAATGCTACTGAAGATGATATTTAGATAATGGTTCAGATTACATTTAAAAAAATTAATTACAAACCCCAGTTTCAATGAAGTTGGGACGTTGTGTAAAATGTGAATATAAACAGAATACAATGATTTGTAATAACCTGAAATGTTTTTATTTAAATGCAAGAAGCATTAAAAATAAACTTCCAGAGCTTGAGGCCGTTATGGTTAGTGAGGGCTATGACATAGTTGGGATTACAGAGACATGGCTTAGTGAAGAGGATGGAGATGAATATAATATAGAAGGTTATAAGCTCTTTAGGAAGGATAGATGTAATAGGCGAGGAGGGGGCGTAGCAATCTATGTGAACGAAAACATAAATATACAGGAAATTCCCGAAATTGAACATTCCTTGCCCTGTGAAGATATCTGGGTCAGGCTCATTGGCAAACACGAGACAGGTTTAAACATAGGAGTATGCTATCGACCGCCAGCTTTGGACAGTACAGTCAATGAAATGCTTTTTAAGAGGATTACGCAAGCTTGTAGAGGTGGAGGGACTATTATTATGGGAGACTTAAATTATCCTGGTATCGATTGGGAAATGGTGAAAGGACAGGGTAGGGGGGAGGAAGAATTTCTAGATGTTATAAATGATAATTTTTTGGTGCAGTATGTTAATAAACCTACGCGAGAGAAGGCAATTTAAGACTTAGTGCTCTGTAATGACCCAGATAGAATTAGCAATGTTGAGGTACTGGAGCCACTTGGGACAAGTGATCACTCTGCTATTAATTTTGATGTTTCATGGGAAGTTAAAAAGGTGTATTCAAAAACAAAAATTTACAATTTTAGGCGAGCAAACTTTGACAGGATGCGCTCATATCTAAGTGAAATAAAATGGGAGACACTCCTGGACTTTGAGTCTGTAAATGAGATGTGGGAAAGATTTAAGGGGGTTTTACTTGATTCACAATGCAAATTCATTCCAAAGGTGTCCAAAAGTAAGCTGAAAAAGTAGAATCCTCAGTGGATGACCAAAAGTATTCGTGGGATTTTGAGGGAAAAGAGGAATCTTTATGAGATGTACATAAAGGATAACAATGAGAACACTAAGGCTGAATACTGTAAAATGCGGGCTGTGGTCAAAAAAGAGCTGAGGAATGCTAGAAGACTGTATGAAAGACAAATCGCAGAGGGGGCAAAAACTAACCCTAAGCGCTTCTTTCAGTACTGTAGCAGAAAAAGGAAAGTCAAAGAGCAGGTTAAGTGCATAACGAATAAAAATGGATCGCTGCTATATGATAACAAGGATATTGCGGATGCCTTAAACAGTTACTTTGTTGAGAATTTTACCTCAGAGTGGGTCTTTATTCGGCCAGAGGGCATGTTAAATGCTCAAGATTATTTAGCGGAAATTGAGGTTAGGGATGACGAAGTATTAGACAAGTTGCATAAACTAAAGGCAGATAAAGGCGGCAGGTCCTGATGGCTTATATCCTAGAGTGCTCAGGAAGTTGGTGAGATCATCTTTAAGCCGCTATCCGCCATCTTCAGACGGTCTTTAGAAACTGGAGAAATACCAAATGATTGGAAACAGGGCAATATAATACCAATATATAAGAAAGGGGACCGTACTGAGCCAGGAAATTACAGGCCAGTCAGTTTAACTTGCATTGCGTGCAAAATATTGGAATCTATCAAAGATGAGCTAGACTTATTTCTTGAACGTAACAGTATCTTGAGGATAGCCAACATGGTTTCCGTAAGGGAAGGTCATGCCTGACAAACCTTCTGGAATTTTTGAAGAGGCCACCAAGACTTATGACCAGAACAGGGCTTATGACATCATATACTTGGATTTTCAGAAAGCATTTGATACAGTCCGCATAAGAGACTTATTTTTAAAATGAGCTCCATTGGAGTTACAGGAGGTATTCTGGAGTGGATTCAAAACTGGTTACAGGACAGAACACAAAGAGTGGTGGTCAATGGTATCTCATCTGAGCTAGGTATGGTGGGGAGTGGCGTCCCCCAGGGATCGGTGTTGGGACCCCTGCTGTTCCTCATCTACATTAATGACCATGATAGGAATATTGAGAGCAGATTGGTTAAATTTGCAGATGATACTAAATTGGGGGGTTTGGCAAATAGTTTAGAGTCCACTAAAGTGATTCAGGATGATTTAGATAGAATCCAGAATTGGGCAGAAATGTGGCAAATGAAATTTAATGTAGCGACATGTAAAGTTGTACATGTAGGTAATAAAAACATTAGACGGGATTACTTCATGGGAGGTTTAAAACTGGAATCTGCTCCACACGAGAAAGATCTGGGAGTGATTGTTGACCAAACCCTCACAGGCTCTAGCCATTGTGCCGTAGCAGTTAAAAAAAGCCAATCGGATGCTGGGATACATTGCCAAAAATATTGAGCACAAATCTAAGGAGGTGATGCTTCTTTTGTACAACACATTCGTCAGACCACATCTGGAGTATTGTGTACAGTTCTGGGGACCATACTTTAAGAAAGATACAGAAGCTCTAGAGAAAGTTCAGAGAAGAGCCACAAAGCTAATTCCTGGTATAAAAGATGAAAGCTATGAGAAGAGGCTGAAGATCCTTAATCTCTTTAGTCTTAGGAAAAGGAGACTAAGGGGTGATTTGATTGAGGTCTTTAAATATGTTAAAGGGATTAACAAAGTGAATTATGTAGGATTCCTTTGACCAAGTGTTGTTAGTAGAACTCAGGGGTCACAAATGGAAGTTGACCAAAAGGTAAATTTAGCACTGATATTCGGAAATATTTCTTCACCCAAAAGAGTAATTTCGATGTGGAATAGCTTGCCTGACCATATTGTTGAGGCAGAGACCTTGGGGGTTTTCAAGAGCAGGCTTGACTTAAAGCTGGATGCCATTGAGTCATTGAGTAGCTGAAGCAATATATTCAAAATAGTATAAAGAAACTGGCGAGCCTAGTTGGGCTGAACAGCCTGTTCTCGCCATTCATGTTATGTTATGTTATGTTATATGATTTGCAAATCCTTTTTGACCTATATTCAATGGAGCACACTACAAAGACAAGATATTTAATGTTCAAACTGATAAACTTTATTGTTTTTTTTTTTGGAATTATTCACTCATTTAGAATTTGATTCTTGCAACATGTTCCAAAAAAGCTGGGCATGTTTACCACTGTGTTACATCACCTTTCCTTTTAACAACACTCAATAAGCGTTTGGGAACTGAGGACACCAATTGTAGAAGCTTTGTAGGTGGAATTCTTTCCCATTCTTGCTTGATGTGTGACGTCAGCTGCTCAACAGTCCGGGGTCTTCGTTGTCATATTTTGCGCTTCATAATGCGCCACACATTTTCAATGGGAAACAGGTCTGGACTGCAGGCAGGCCATTCTATTACCCGCAGTCTTTTACTACAAAGCCACACTGTTGTAACACGTGCAAAATGTGGCTTGGCACTGTCTTGCTGAAATAAGCCGGGACGTCCCTAAAAAAGACGTTGCTTGGATGGCAGCATATGTTGCTCCAAAACCTGTATGTACCTTTCAGTGTTAATTGTGCCTTCACAGATGTGCAAGTTACCCATGCCATGGGCACTAACACATCCCCATACCATCACTGATGCTGGCTTTTGAACTGGATGGTCCTTTTCCTTTAAGCTCGGAGGACACAACGTCCATAATTTCCAAAAACAATTTGAAATGTGGACTCGTCAGACCACGGCACACTTTTCCACTTTGCATCAGTCCATCTCAGATGAACTTGGGCCCAGAGAAGACGGCGGCATTTCTGGGTGTTGTTGATATATGGCTTATGCTTTGCATGGGAGAGTTTTTACTTGCACTTGTAGATGTAGCAATGAACTGTGTAAATTGACAATGGTTTTTCGGAGTGTACCTGAGCCCACATGGTAATATCCTTTACAGAATGATGTTGGTTTTTAATGCAGTGCCGCCTGATGGACTGACGGTCATGGGCATTCAATGTTGGTTTTCACCCTTGCTGCTTACGTGAAGGGATTTCTCCGGATTTTCTGAATCTTTTGATGATATTATGGACTGAAGATGATGAAATCCCTAAATTCCTTGCAATTGCACATTGAGAAACATTGTTCTTAAACTGTTGGACTACTTGCTCATGCAGTTGTACACAAAGTGGTGAACCTCGCCCCATCCTTGCTTGTGAATGACTGAGCCTTTCGTGGATGCTCCTTTTATGCCTATTCATGACATTCACCTGTTTCCAATTAACCTGTTCACCTATGGAATATTACAAACAGGCGTTTCTTGAGCATTCCTCAACTTTCTCAGTCTTTTGTTGCTCCTGTCCTGGCTTTTTTTGCACGTGTTGCAGGCATCAAATTCAAAATGAGTGAATATTTCTAAAAGAAAAACTAAGTTTATCAGATTTAACATTAAATACCTTGTCTTTGTAGTGTACTAAATTGAATATAGGTCAAAAAGGATTTGCAAATCATTGTATTGTGTTTTTATTCATGTTTTACACAACATCAACGTCCAAACTTCATTGGAATTGGGGGTTGTAATTAGATGATTGCTGTTTATATAATCTCATATTGTACCCTTCCAACAACTTTCCCAGTGGCTGGACTATAAAGACCTCGTCAATGACTTTGCGACCATGAAAGTTTGATGCATGGCATGTATTTAACATGATTTTAAATATGTTCCATGCGTGAAACTTTCATGATGCATTAATCACCAATTTCCTAAATGATTGAATAAGCAACGTTTTGACGCAAGAGGTATTGGTAATTGAACAAATTAACCCTCTCATGCATGAATTATGATAAACTCAGTCAGGATTTTTTTACTAATATGCAGCAGTGCCCAAAATTGCAGGCATATATAGAGAAAAAACACTTTTAAACAGCTGTACACTGTAGTGACCTCCATGCATGAAAGGGTTAATTCTTATCACATGGCAGCAAGGAGTAAGCATCTGCATTTCCCCGCAAATTTTACCTATTCTTGTGAACGCTGAAAGCATTTTGATTAAATGTAATCTTAAAATAAATTAGATTGCACTGCAGAAAAAAAATTGCTAAAACAGGAGATGGAATTCAGAGAAATTATTGGATTAATTATTTGTTTGTTTGTTTTCCCATTCCTACAATACCACTGTTAAGTACGTCCTCAATGTAGCCCATCGGTGATCTGTGTCATTTCTTAATTTTTTTTAAATTACAGGTTTATATAGTGGTTTAGATTATTCAGTAAATAAATTACGTGATTATTAATGAAGCAATCTTAAACAGGAATAGATGGAGAGCAATTACGTATTTAAGGGTCAGAGGCTCATGGCACGGCACGGAAAATCCTGTAACGGGATGTTGGAGTTTAGGATGTTTAAGATTCCAAAAAATGCAAACACATCATATACTATTCAAAAAAAGTAGGGGATATTTTATTTTGAGATCAAAATTTTCACATATACAAAGGGATACAAAACCATGTTGTATAGTTCCTTACTGAGGAAGCATTTCCAAAGAAATTCATCACCCAAACACATCAATGACACTCTCACGATCTGCACGGGATGCTATTGATGATCAAGGGGTTGTGCCACAAATTTGCATGACTCTGAATTGGAAGGTTAGAGCCACTGTAAAGGAAGATTTTGAAGAAAAGCATCAGATTATCAGTGGTTGAAGTCGTTAATTAAACAGAGACCATGCGCCGTCTAACACAGGAGGAGAGGTTACGTGCCCTTGGCATGCTACAGGTTGGCACAAGACAGGTCGTTGTGGCAAGGGCAATGAATGTTTCCCAGTCTGTCATCAGCAGATTATGGTCCAGACATCGTGCTACAGGGTCTGTTCAGGATAGACCACGATCCGGTCGACCAAGGGCAACAACTCAGGCTCAGGACAGATTCATCCACACTATTGTCTTGAGAAATCGTATGGTAACAGCAAATCAGATAAGGTCTCAACTTCAAAGGGATACTGGCTTGGTAGTGAGTGGCCAGACCATCAGGAATCGTCTGCACAGATTTCACTTACACGCCCGACGTCCTCGTGTCATTCCCTGTTTGAGGATCGTCACATTAGGGCCAGACTCCAATGGTGTCGTCATCATCAACGCTGGGATAATCGCCGATGGAACAACGTAATGCTCTCAGATGAGTCGAGGTTCACTGTGGACTTCCTTGACAGATGCAGGAGGGTTTGGCGCCGACGTAACGAACGTTTCCATGACGTTAACGTCATTAGACATGATCCGTATGGGGGTGGATCTGTAATGGTGTGGGGAGGCATCACTGCTGCCGCAGAACAGACTTGCATGTTGTTGCTGGACGTGTCACAGGGCAGTACTACCGGGACAACATCTTGGCACCCCATGTTGTGCCGTTTGCACGTCGTTATGGCCGCCGTTTCATTTTCCAAGATGACAATGCCAGATGTCATAGGGCCAGGATCGTTACAGATTACCACAGAATATCACCACATTACCATGGCCAGCACTCAGTCCGGACCTTTCCCCCATCGAGCATGTCTGGGACATGCTTGGACAGCGGCTACGCCAACGTCAACAACCTCCTGCCAATGTCCAAGAACTTGCTGCAGCATTGCAACAGGAATGGAATAACGTTCCCCAAAATGACCTGGGACGTCTCGTTAGGAGTATGCCACGCCGCCCGGTCGAGCTTGTCTAGCCAACCGAGGGTTTTACCCGCTACTGACTCTGTTTCACAATGGTGGTAAATTTGCTGTGTGACCCTGTGTTTGTGTCGACCCTTATTCTGGAGAATCTGTCCTTTACTGACTGTACACAGGGTTTCGAATAAATTGACAAATGTTTCCTTAATGTTTTTTATGTCATTTGTTTCCTTCCTGACCTCATGATCTGCATTTCATGGTACTTGTAAATCCAATATCCCCTACTTTTTTTGAATAGTATAGGTAAGAGACTTCAGTTAATAATAATTTCAAACATCAGAATGCAGAGCAAATGCAATTCAGTCACCTTGACTGGTGTTTTTGTTAGTGTCAGGCAGGCTGGTTTGAGTATTTCTGAAATGGTTCATCTGGATTTTCACTCGCAAGAGACTGTTGTGTTTACACGGATTGGTGTGGATAAAAAACAGAAAACATCAGTTTCAGGGGCAGAATCATGTCAAGTCCATGCACAAATTCTTGCTCTAATCTGAAATTGTTCAATTTGTTAGAATTTGGCATGGAAGATGCCAGGCGCGAGATGAAATGTAACAAAGAATGTTTATTATAAAACAGGGAAAACAACAAGGCACGAGGCTAACATAAAATTACACCCAAAGGGCTGTAACAAAAACTTCCAGAAAACTAAAGAAATAACAAAACTAGGAAGTCAAGACTAGGAAAGTACGAACAATACTATGATACAAGAACTAAGGTAAGTAAATGCTCTAGGAAACTCTGTGGCATTCAAAGCTCATGAGAAACAAGGACTCATGAAGACAAGCAAAACAAAGACTCAAGAAGACAAGGAAAACAAAGACGAGGTAGACAATGCCCATAGAGACAAAAGGTTCTGTCTGCCTCTCGCAGAAATAGGCAAGGGGGCGGGACAAAGGGAACGAGGAACACCTGGGCAGCACATGAGGAGAAAAGCACATGATAACAAGACATGGGGAAATACAATGGAAACGTGGACTCTGACAATGACCAAGCAATTAGACAATGACAAGCTCATTAAGAGTAATGAGCGTTTTCAGCATAGGAGTACCAATACAAGATTAAGGGAAAGCGGAGAAATGAAACTTTAAACAGAGTAGCACAGGGACCTAGAAAAAAGCGAATGTAGGAATTCAACCAGTCAATGCCCTAACTAAGTTTGTAGTTATTAGTAAGTGCCTATCTAATAAAACACCTTCCCGTGAATTGTTATTAAAAGGGTTAGTAATTGGCACTAATAAAAACCAATCAATAACTCAAGTTTAGAGTAGGCTCGAATATAGAACAGCTGTGAAGGAAGAGAGGAAGTACCAAATGCCACTCCTGAATGCAGTGATGAAACAAGAGACTAGGAGATGCAGTGCATGCCACGAGACGGGCGCTATTGCACCGGCACCCATAAATGCCCGTCAAGTTGTCCTCATGGCTGCGATTTAACACGCCCATCAGTCATTCAGGGGCGCACCACTATTTAATGCTAGCGTTAGCCCATTTGGCCTACCCCAGTAACGACCATGACGATGATGACAATGTCATAATCAAAACTAGTAATCGCAACATTCTCTCAGATCGAGGCAACCAGTGCCAGCAGTGAGGAAGCATGCTCATATTCACTTTAGCATAGCCGACCCATCATCATAGCCGTAACTAGCTATGAGGTCGCCGAGGTCTGGAGCTCGGCATAAATTTCAGAAAGAAAAAAAAATTATACGTCTTTATCATTTAGGTTTTGTTCTAGGCATCGTAAGTGTAACCCGTGTGTACATGCAATGTTACATTTCACCAAAGATCAATTTCCATTTGCACATTATTATTCTTGTCCTCTTTTATCTTTGCATATATTGTTTTGGGGAGTTTTCTTTTTTTCATTAGAATTTTTATATTAATACTGTTTGACCTTTGACATTTTGGCAACATAACTTTCTCCAAATTCGCGGTATTCTCCTCAGTATTAAGCTCTGCTGTGGAGAGGTAAGATGAAACAAGTGCTCTTTTCAATGTAGTAATACACATTAAATGCTAAACGAGGGCGAAGATGCTTCTTTGTAGAGGTCAAACATATTGTTCATCATTGCTTCGATGGTTACTTTGGTCTTTCTACATTTTTATTTTATTGTGTACAGCGCTTTTGTGTAGCATGCTAATTTACCCCACACGGAAAGAACCTATATAAACATATGGGTTTTAATATAGGACCAGATATAGGTTTCGCATATATGTGACATACATTAAATTGGCCATTTTCATGTATTATAGGTACATATAGGTACCTATAATATATAAAAACGGCCTATTTTATGTATGTCACATATATGCCAAACCTATATGTCCACCTATATTAGAACCTAATTGTCTGTTTTCTTTTTGGCATCTCCAATCCCACCCAAATCTGGGATTTCCCCTTAGGGAACTATGCAGGAGTACTTACGTGTTTTTTGCATGTGCAGTCACAAGTCATTAATTCATGTGAGTGTACACAGCTCACAGCCCTCCTATAAGGCAAGCACCCGTTAGTTGCTATTCTTCATACTACCATTAGGTGTGACATCACAAGATCAGAACAATGACAGAGAGTACTCAAGCTAAGATGTGGTCAGAATCTTATTTATGAGGGCCCGTCTGGCCAACAGGAGACGCCTAGGGGAACTCTATTCTACATAACCCTTCCCAGCAGGCCCTTTCTAATTTGCATCCCTGTAGCGCATTGGCCAATTGCGCGCTACTTCTGAAAAGAGCTGCCAACCACTGCTGGTTGATACGAGGCTTGGATTAAAACCTATATGTTTATATAGGTTCTTTCCGCGTGGGAATTTAAGAATCCTTGTTATTTCATCTCTGTAGGAAAAAGTCTGGGACATTTAGTTGCTATACAAGCATCTCAGATAAAAGTCAAGTGTCTGTTCATTAAAACTGTGAACAGAAATGTAGACTTTGTCTTCAAATTCATTAACCACAGTGAAATGCTCAAATAAATGTGGGGATGAAAATGACTTTTGAAAGGCATGTTTACTTGAATGTATGTTCTTCTGTGTACTTTTATTTTGTTATTTTTATTTTATTTTGCTACATTTAGACTAAGGACCTCTGAGCCATATTCATCTAGAAACTGCATTACAGACACGATAGAACACATTGCATTTGATGGATGTAACAGTGTAGTGTATAACCTTTCAGTGGATGTGTATGAGCTGTAATGATGTGAATCCAATTTTATCTAATGTGGTGAATCTGGCAGTGACTTAAACTAGAAAAAATGCTTAATTGATGAAATAAACATAATCAAACCATTTTGTTTTTATACAAAACATTTCCTTCTCTTCCACAATACACAACTCAATCTTCATAGAATGGAAATAAGTATGGTCAAGAAAGAATTGATGACCTTGTTATTGTTAATGTTTCAGGAAAAAAATGTAACAAATGGTGTTAGATATTTGTGTTGATATCATAGCTTTTTGTCTCCTCTCACTTGCCATAGTTAATAATGACTGATTTACACATAACATGTTATTGTCACATGTCAACATGTATGTAGGATCAAATGTGATGCCAATTTCACGTGTTCACATGCGATTAATAAGTTATTGCGTGAAATTCTTGTTATCTCTGTAAGGGACTTTGGACTAATATGCAGATATTACCTTGAGAATAAAAATATGAGCTAGGCACCATGTATGACAGTTGCAAAAGTGAGATATGAGCTATACAATAGGTATAACAAACAGAACCTGCCACTGGGTATATGAGCTATATAGGAGACATATATGCCCTGTATATGCACATATATGTACCTGAATTTGGCCTATATGCGGCCTAAATGCGGCATATATGCGCATATATGCAGCATATAGGTTGCATATATGTGCGTATATGTTCATATAGATTCTTTCCATGCGGGACCTATCGCAAGTCCAGGCTAATGGAGCATTAGGTGGTTTCTCATGCGATTTTCCATTTCTTACATTTCTATTTTAAAGGTGTGCATGTAGAAACGTGACATGCAAAGTTGCTGTACTGACATTAATGCGTTACATGCAGGTACGTGTGCTCCCCATTTCTTAATGACCTCCGCCATCAAAGGTAAAAGGAGGTTATGTTTTCAGTCCCTTTAACTGGAAAATGTTATGAAATGCTGTATACTCAGCTAGTATTAAGCTCTGCTGTGGAGAGGTGTGGATGTAGAAACATGACATGCGAAGTTGCTGTACTAATATTAATGCGTTGCAGAGGAAAGATCTTTTGGCAGGCAAGAGAGGAGTGGTCTTCACCTTATTATTCATTACACGTAACACAACGTAGAACTATAAGACCGGCTACATAAGGATATCAAATCGTGTATCTCTTATAAAGAGACACATTACTTTTTAAATTCACCATGTTATTAATGTGTTTTTCAGTATGTACAAAGTTTTATTACCATAAAAAAACCTCAGGGGTCTCTTTACCTCTCATCTCAATATATCTGAACGAAAATGGTTTTCCAGAGCTCTGACGATGGAAAATCTCTCTCCCTCTTCTCTCTTAAAAGAAAATTATGGTTATTTTAAACTTACTACATTATGGGACTGGGTGAGGATGGATGGATGGATGTCGGCTTGGAAGCTGTAGTTAAAGCAAATCCGCCTTTTTCAGCTAGGTACTTGTACTAGTAACCATGGTTACTGATACAGTTGTGAGGTTAACAAAATAAAATACATGTATGGACAATAGGCTATACTCTTTGCAACATACTAAAGGCAGTCTACAAGCCAAGCACAGGACAGGACACCAGTGCAATGTACCATTACATGCACAATATGAGTATACTTACGAAGCAAAGAAGAAATAAAATGGGGTGCATATACATGTTCAGTTAAAGCTGTACAATGGGAGCCGGTAGGTGAAAAACATGCCTGCCAAACATGTGGCAGGAGTGGAAAAAAAAGTGCCCGTCAGAGAATTGGTGGGAGTGACAGATAGTGCCCGTGCAGTTTTTTCCTGGCATGCACTGGAGATGACAAAAACATGAAATGGAACGTGGACTTGGCTAGGTGGAGTCAGGCTGGCAGACCGGCCAGGGAACACTGGAAATAAACAAACACACATGACTAGGCCAAGGCAAAACATGAACATGACATAGCAGAACACAACACATCTTATGTTTTCAAGCAATGTGAACAGTTTTGAGGGTCTTTGAGTGTTGAGTATTATTGTTGCAATCCTTGCGCTCTTGAATTTTTCAGCTGTTTTGTCATTTAGATCGATTATTGTTTCATATTTCTGAGCTGTTATTTTTGTTTCTTAGTCCTAATGAATTCACAATCCCAGATTCTTTTTTTGAAAATCCCGTAAGAGTTCTAAAATGCAATATATCCATTTTACTCATTTTGAGCCAATCAGCTTTTTCTATGTTGGCGCCTATAGCATTTTATAGAAAAACACAAACATTGACCAGAAAAAAATACACCTTATAGTATGAATTTCTATCAATGGATTTTTTGCACCATGTGCAAGAAGCACAGGGCTATACCTCCATGGTATTTTGTCAATTTTTGTAATTTTGGCACTGATTGCATTTTGGAAACAAACACTTCATTTATTGGATGGAGAGCTATTTCAAACGAGACTCAGATAGTTAGAATTTTTATTTTTCACAGTTTTGACGTTGTGCCAAAACGGTAAAGAGAGCAACGCACACATTTTTTTCCTATACATGGGCATCTCCGATTGCTTGTTCTGGTCTTCTTTGCTCTCACACTTGCTAAAGATATGAGCACCCTAAGGTGACAATATCTTTGTTAGTTTTTGTTTTTCAAGGAAGTGAGCTAATATAGCAAATTTTTACGGCAATTAAAAGAACTTTACCTGAGTTGTCTCCTCTGGAATCATCTCCTAGTTCATCGCCACTGATTTGAAATAAATCTGAATGGTTGTCTTGTTACGATTATAGTAAGGGAAAGCTGGACAGCAAAGCACTTTGAAAATCTTTTCAAACACTAAGTTCAAAATTGTGAACTTGAAAAATCATTGCATATTATTAAACTTTACACATGCAGGTGTTGTAACTGTGGTCCTATAAGCGGCAGGTCTGCAAATGAAAATGCCTTGTAGATGAGAGCAGGTTAGTGGAGAATAGCCAGACTGGTTCCAGCTAACAGAAATGCTACCATTAAGTTAAATATACATTGTTTAAAACTAATTTGAGCAGAAAAAATTTCTGATTGCACAATTTTGAACCTTGACTCGAATGGCTAGCAATAACGGAAGACCATATCATGTTCCTCGCCTGTCAACAGAGAAAATAGATCTGAAGAACCTGAAGATGGAGGCTTAACAAAGCAGTTTAAACTGGGGAAAATGTAGCTGGGTTTAATCATTTCTGCTTTGACTGGCAACTGGCAGGATCAGAATTAGCCTTCAACGAAATGAATCTATGGACCCAACCTGCTTTCTGTCAACAGCTGAGATTGGTGGTGATGGTGCAATGGTGTGTGGAGTGTTTTACTGGCTCACTAAGTGCCCCTTAATACCTTTCAGTTATCATTAGACTACCACAGCCACTGAGAATTTTTGCTGACTACGCATCCATTTATCATCACAATTTGCTAATCTACAAATGGCTCCTTCCAGGATCATGGCAATAAGTTTTATCAAATTGAATTCATGATTATTTCAATGAGTTCTGGTGCACTTCAATAGCCCTCCCAGTCACCTGATATAATTTCTGATTATGTCAGAAAGTACCCATGGAATGTGGTAGAATAAGAGATTTACAGAATGAATGTGCATCTGACAAACCTGCTGCAATTAATGTTTGCAATCATGTCAACATGGACCAGAATCTTAGAGGAATGTTTCCAACATCTTGTGGAATCCAAGCCACAAATAATTGAGATTGTTCTGAGGGCAAAGGGTAGGGCTTATCCAGTTTTATATAATGGTGCTCATAACATGCTCAGTCACAGTGTGCATAAATGGAAATTGACAAAGAGAACTTGTTGACAGCTCTCAAAATACAATATTAAAATCAGCTTTTTTTTTTTTCAGCAGTGCAACCTAGTGTTGCGAGGGACGGGTGGACACCAGGCGCAAGATGCAAGATAGACTTCAGGGGTTTTTATTAAACAGAAAACAAAACAGGCACCATGGCCAAACGAAAAACTTGGCCCAAAAGGTTGCAAAAATTCAACTAAGGAATGCCTCACAGAGCAATAAACCAAAATGCAAAACGAGAAAACAAAAGCCGCTAGAAACTCTAGGGAAGATAACCAATAAACAAAAAGAAACGATGACTGATATGACGTAAGACACATACAAAAAAACAAAACGAGAGCTATGGCAAAGAATATGAATACAATCAAGGAGCACACTAGAAACACAATATGAATGAAAGCAATGGGCATGAACCGCTATGGCTAACCACGAACATGAACCGCTATGGCTAGCCACGACCATGAACCGCTATGGCTTGAAACGAGACTCTGCCAGCCAACTCCAGCCTCTCCCCAGATATAGCAGCCGGAATCACGAGACAAACGAGGATCACCTGTAGACCGACAGGGAGAGACGAGATTGCTTAAGTACACGGCACGATGACAATGGAGGAAACAAGCTCAGTCGAGACGAAACAATAAGAGCAAGGATTTGCTTATCAAGAAGATGAGCGTGTTGCAGCATATAAGAGCCCAAAAAGATACTATGAACAGTAAAAGTATTAAACTAGTTAATAGTAAAGCACAGCGAAAGCAGGAAGCATGCGAGTTAAATCCCTATCTAAATTACTAATGATTAGTACGTGCCTGTCTAATGGAAACACCCCCGTGACTGATTAGTAAGATGTTAGTAATAAACTAAAAATAATTAACAAGCATGAAGACTAGGAAGCCCAGAAGAAAGGAACGTAAGAAAGAAGTTTGAAACCGTAAGCCACTCCCGAATGTAGTGCGAGAAGTAAACCACAAATATGGCCACGCAGACACTGGAGAGGCGGATTGGCTGGGCGGACCGGGAACGAGACCTGGCGAGAAACAAAGCATGGCAAGAAAAAAAAACACATGATAATAAACAATGAATAATGAAACCTGATACAAAAGACTGTTAAAACCCCCCGCAGTGTCCTGGCAGACGGCACAGGACATTGGAAACACAGCACCTAGTTTATTTTAAGATCGCACTTAGTCATAATGTGTTCATCCTTCAAAGGAATAGGTTACATTTCTGGGGAAATGCAGTGGCACAATGGTTGCTACAATATGATAATAATTCATTCATTTAGTTACCGACACTTATTAGGTCGAAGCGTGGGTAATTGAATCATTTAGGTAAATTGGTCATTAGTGCATTGTGAAATGCACTTAAAATCATTTAAAATGCATGCCATGCATCAAACTTTCATGGTAGCCAAATCATTGATGAGGTATCTATTGTCCAGCTTCTTTGAAAGGTGTAGGAAGGCTACAATATGAAATTGTATGAATAGCTGTTATCTAATTTAGCAACAAAATCAAAACCTTATCTGAAAACCATCTTCAGCAGCATTAACTAAATAACATTCTACTTTTAGATAGAATTTTGAGAAAGTTCAGTTAATTTCCTTCCATCCAATCTCATATTGTTGCCTTCCACTTGGACGCAGAGCTACATGTCTTAATCATTTATGGCAACACAGCTAATTGGTAGCTTATTTGCTCAGTAAATTAATTCAACTGATTGTCCGATTCTTGTTCGGAAAGTGTTAATTAATTCAGTTGAGTGTTAATTTGCATTATGGTAATGTCACTGGTTTTATTCTTACAAAAGCAAACTTAACAATCGGACAAAAGTCAGCAAAACCGCTTTTTGAAAAGTTTTTCTCGGGCATATCAAGCAGATCGGATACTGACGCAGAAAAAATATATTTTGTTTTTTGAGCTACAGGAATTCAGAAGCTTCGAAAGATATTGACATCGTAGATCACCATTTATGTGGATAGGAAAATGCTTGATAACTACTGCAGTGAACAATAATGCAAGTTGAGGGGAAATGGACAGTAATACTACAAATTGATCCTCGCAACTGAACGAATTAGCACTTAGTTGCTAATTAGGACACATAAATGGGATCAGGTTTGGAGCAGTAATGTACCTTAAAGCGAGGTGAGAGCAGGGCTTTAATGCCTCTGATGACAAGTCCTGGATAGAGGAAGGTAGCGAGTGACAATGCAGCAACTCGCAACTGAAAGCAGGGGGATTAAATACACATCACAGTGCCATTAGGAAGTAGCAATAAAATGAGACACTGCCAAGGAGGGTAATACATGTGGTATGTAAACCAATCGAATGAGACATACTTCTAATGGACATGCAAGTTGTTGTATAGGAAGAGAAACACAAGGCATTCACATGAGGGTTGTGAAAAGACCAGGCAGCTTCAAGAAAGCTAGTCTCATCCTGACGTGTCATATAGTACACTACCTAACCAATCATCGGTATATGATGAAAATGATGCTTTGGGTGTCCTTATTTGATGCCATTTTAAAACGAATCCTACTCCTTAACCCTTAACCCGAACCCTAACCCTAAGCGTCAAATAAGGACGCCAAAGCCTCCTTTTTGATTGAACATCAACGCTTGGTCGGGCAGCTTTACTATATGATAAGTCGGGATGAGAATGTGTTGTTTCAAGTTGGGGGTCCCTCTGTGATAAGGAGCCTTGGGTTGATTACAGAGCTACCAGTCCCTTACACCGTGCATCAACAGATAGTGACAAATTCTTCAAAATCCCTGGGCAAAACTTGCCAGTCTGAAGATATACGTTGTGTATGAACTCATGTAGTAATAAACCACTCACTGAATATGGAAAGGTAATGTGTGCTGGCTAAACAACTTTGAGGATGACAATTACATACACAACCGAGTTGACAAGCAGCCGCAAAACATGCTTAACAGCACTTGGAGTTTATGATCAGAATCTGGAAACACTTTGCTGCAGATTCCAGTCTTGCAGTTTCTTCATGGACTCTGTGATTGGAGCCATCCTTCAGTAATAACTTTTCAACAAATCCTGTGTTGCGCTGGCCCTCAGTCAAAATACAGTGTGCTATAAATCGACCGACAAACACAAGAAGACGTGGATTTACTTCAGCTATCATGATGCTGTTTTGAAAAATTGAAAAAACCTTAGAGCTATGAGGAAGAGAGAGTGTGCTAAGGTTGAGCAAAGCTTATTTAAAGTTTTGGGCACACAGAACTGGTTGGAGTGAACTATACAGAGTAGTGATGGGAAGACACTCGTTTTACAGAATCAATTCTTTCAGACTGTCTGACTGGAGAGAATTGATTTTGAATCAATTTGATTCACTTAAAAAATAAATAAATTAGAGCTAAGCCGGATACCCCCAGCTCACCGATTATATCAAACACAAAAAGCAAAAACACCTCAAATCACAGCTGAACCATACAACAATAACCATATGCCAATAGAGATTACAAAACCTTTTCAAATCAATTGCAATAACTGGAATTGAACTTTTATTGCAATGGATGCCAATGAATGCTGTATTGAACAGCTCAAATAATCAACTAACAGGCTACCATGTTTAAAAATATTTGTTACACGGCAAATTGTATCAGAATCAGAATCACTTTTTTGTGTACGTCTCACATAAAAGGAATTTGTCTTGGTGAGTGAGCTTATGAACAACTTGTAATATACGAAACAGACCAGGTGCAGATCATTGGCATACATTCAAAAAGACATCAAATTAAGGAAAGGACAAAAATAAGAATACAGCAGAGCACTGGTTCCCAAATTCAGTCCTGCCCCCCCTCCTGTGTATGCAAGTTTTTGTTCCAACCACAATTGCAGTTGTGGATTTAAACAATCTGTTAATTTATCTTAACTAGGTGCATGTATTTAGAACAGTATTTTATTCTGTTAAGACATATTCTGAAAGAAATGCATTCATGCAGTGAAGAATAAACTCAAAACCCACATTGCGATATATAAGTAACAACTGCATAGAAAGAGGAAAAAATTACCCAAAGTCAACAATCAATGGCTTCCTAACTGATGAAACTCTGGACACATGGTTGCAAAAACTAACAATTTATGAAACAAGCAAATGCAAACCTGTTTTGTGTTGTTCTTGGAATTAAGTGCTATCAAATTATTTTGAAAGAACTCTAAACACCTGTGCTCAGAAACCTAATTTAGTGCTTTTTGATTTTCTCAGTGTCTGATTTGTTTAAAATTGATATTTGAGATTTCTGTGTTACATATGTTCAGCAGTACTTTATTCTTCATGGCAAACAAAGATATTTTCATTAACATTTGGCTTAAGACAGCAAATAACTGCTTAAAACACAAAATACACCTAATTGGAACAACTGAACACCTAATTAATATCCTACCTGACAATTATGGTTGGAACAAAAACCAGCATGCACAGGGAGGCCCAAGGACCGAGTTTGAACCCCTGCAATAGAATAAAGCTGTAAAGTGTTATGATCCAGTCAAGGAGCCAGATGCAGATTAAGGGTACAATCTACCAGGGAGTATTTATAGATTGGAATATGGTAATAGTGATGGAATGAGTAGAAACCCAAAACTGGGAAGGAGGAAGCCCATTTAATTTGGTAATGACTGGAGAGGGTAAGGGCTTGTCTGCTCCCAGGCCAGCGGTCGTCCCGGGACAGCAGCCAGGTGGTGAATTCTCTTCACCAAAGCAGGGTTGTTTTACTGTCGAACTGAAGTTTAGCAGAAACACAGTTCCAATCCTGATGACCTAGAAAGGCTTGGGAGGTGTTCCTAATAAACTGGCTCAGAAGGACAGGCAGGAACAGAGAGTTAACAAGAGTGCAGTCCCAATCCTGGAGGCCGATATTAAGACTTGAGAGGTTCCTATCAATAAGAATCCAAAGCGTAATTACATTTTTCTCAATCATCCTTGAACTTTCTATATTGCCTTGCTGGCTGCTTCAATGTTAAATTAAAGACTGGGGCTGATATATTCTGTATTGTCTTGTTAGAAAATGCAACCCAAACGTTGGGCCTATTGAAAGCAACGTTCTAGCACGTCTAATCGCTCGTTTTAAGGTTAGCTTCTTCAGATTCTTTCCAAGTTTAGATGTATGAGGCTAAATACATTTGCTGCTTTTCTCGTCCTTAGCAGTACCTACATTGCGCAGCTATCATGCTGATGTCTGATGCTCCTGTGAGCCTCTACAAACTCGTGATGACTGCTGGCTATTGACACTCTGGGTGGTTAATACATTGACTATGGTTAAGTTACCTCAAGCAACCCTTCAAAATCAGGTAAATAGAGTCTGCAGGTAATTAGACTCCCCACTATCATCCATTTTTACGTTAGTTCTAACTACCTAGGTGATTTGTTACTGAATCTCCATTTACTAGGTAGCTAACTTATTAGCTGTGTTTGGCTGGCCAGCAATATTCCATAATAGGACACTTAAATTAGCAATGAAAATTGATAATTAAAATGTTCTTTGCGCTGAACAATGCATCGCCTCTAACAGTACCTTATGCTGTGTTCCGAGTAAAGACATTTTTACCTTCGATTTCCATTGCCACCAAACTTACGGTCAACTTTTACAGAATCTTGCTGAACTAGCTAGCAAATTAACCTGCAAACTGGCTTTATTTATCAGTGGTAGCATCATCGCAAACAGTACATGACGCTATGTTCAAAGCAAATACAAGTGTCAATTTTTGTTGGACTTTCTGAATCATTATGGGTTAAATTCAGTTGTACTGGGACTTAGCAACTTATGCATGTGTAATGCTAGTGTTATATCTCTTCTTGACAATGGTATGCTACCACCAAAAAATCCCGGAATTAAACTGGCAGGCTACGTCTCATAAGAGTTGCTGTCGATCACATCTGCCAATGATGATTTTACACCCCTTTTAATAGTATCAAACAACTAAATAAAACCATCTTATAAGACAAAATTAACACTTGACCAATCATCAGCATGGTAAGAACCACTTAAAATGACAGAAACCATCTTTGGATAAAAATTATTTGATATGTATTTTAATTTATTGGTGTGGCCCATTTCCCATCCACTAACATGGAGGGGCGGACTTCAGGGTAACCAGTGACAACTGACCCCCCCAACCACCACTACCACCACCATTTTTTTGGTCCTGAAAGCCCCAATAGACCTGCTTGTGTTATAATGTGAACCCTTTATTCAGTGGGACAGGCTAACAATGCAGTGATTGAGGATTTTAACCACGGCCTTCATTTCACCCATTATAAAACATTCAGGTGAGGTTTGGACAATATGAATTCAGGTCCTCCTGTTACTACCAGAATCCTCTGCTGTCAGCAGTGAAGATTTAAAAAACATCTCGCTGTTTGAGTCACCGTTTTGGGCATAGGCCTGTAATAATGCACTTGGGCTTTTGCAATTTCAAAACTGCAAAAGCTGCACAACTGACCCATTCATTTCTTTGTTCATTTCCTGCAAAAATTTGATAATGCTTTGTGTTGCTTATCATCTGCTGCTATATTATGTTAATATGTATTGATACATGGACAAAGAAAAAAGTGGATGATGTCAGTTGTAATATTGCGGACACAAGCCCCCTTGCTGTCCTTGCCTGTCAGCGTGCTCAGAATGATGGCCTAGTTTCTGCGGAGGCAGATAAGGGAATACAAGTGCGAAGAATGATTGTAGCTTCATTTAATAATATCATAATCCTACGGAGTGACTGGGACTGGCTGTGACTGATCAGATGTCTAGCCAGTCTTTTATTTGCCAGCCTGAGATTTGAGAGAATGGATTGCATCCCAATATCCAGATCTCCAGATTACTCCTAAGGTTCACTCCCACTGAGGAGCTTTCACCTGACATCTCAGTAAGTGGGACAGAGTGGTGTTGATTGTGATGAGTGTGGATTTTAAACAAAATCAACAGCATCTCACCTTGAACTGGAACAATTATTTAAGAGCAAAAATTCTTACTTTGCAACCGAAAACTCGATTCACTCGAACAAAAAGCACCAGCAAAAAGGAAACATGACATAAAGCAAGTTTATTTTTAGTCTGTGTTTAATCTTAAAACCATTTCATCTATGCAAAATGAATTTAATTCAATAAGCTGTATCTCTGACAGTCATGTCCTTTACTGTAATTACTGCATCATATATCCAGTGTCCACAAATAATTTCACAGAAGATTCACCATTGTTTCGGCAAACCCATGAAATACCCAGCTCCATATTTCTAATACTGTTGATACCGTCTCCCTACCTTTGAAGCTAGAGCATTCAGACCACATGTGGATGTTAGTCACATCCATTTAGGAACAAGATCAAGGACAATACTACAGCATGAGTGCCAGAGGAAGATGAAAGGAACCCCATCAGCTGGTAATCTGGCCTCTGCTGAAACCTGCTTATTGTGTGCCTGTTGGTCATTGTTTGGATATTTATCCCATATTTTTACTCATGTGTGCTTTTAGTGCTGCATGGCAGACAAGCTGTGTAGGGACTTATAACTGGTGGGGATTTAGCTGCTGTCTCAATGTGCAGATCATTCCCGTTTTTATAAAATGCAAGTGCATCTGCATTTGCTCATGGAATTTAGCATCGAATTACAAAACATGGCTTATACAAGGATGAGAAAATGGCAACAAAGGCTTGCCATATCTTTAAAATAGTCCGAAACAGACAGTAAAGGCTTGGTGTCCTTGGTGTCAATAGCTGAGTTGCCAAGAGACATGAACATTTTGTAGGGCTGCCTCGACAAAAATTAAAAGCTGGGAATTAAATAAAAGGCAATGCAACAATTGCATAAATAAATTGAACTGAAGTTTCATTCGTCATGAGATAAAACCTTCTTCTCATGAATTACAATGAATTACTACATCTTATTATGTGCACAGGGAGTATTTATAATTGTTGGCTGCTGGCATTTTAAAATCACCACGAAGGAATCCCACTGCCCATTGGCATAATGGGAAAAACGTTGTTCATTTGTCAGGTTCTGTAATACTCAAAAATACATCTTTCAGCATTTGTTTATCCATCACACTATAAACAAGTGGTGCCAGGCACAACAAACCCCCCTCGCACATACTTTGACCTACTTTCCCTAAATTCAATAGGCATCTATTCTGGGTCAGTGGCAATCCCTAAACCCAATTTGGGGTGAATCTGGCCATCAGTTTTGCTGCTAAAGTGTTAACAAACAAAGAAACAAACGCACAAACACACAAACAAACCAACCAAAAACAATACCCCTTGCCCTCCCCTTCGGGCGGGGGGGTAATAATTTTTCCTAAGGGATAAGGGAGGATTTTCTTCCTTTTTAGTACTTTCTCCTCTTCATGTGGAGACAAATTTCTAAAATTCAAGTTAACAGCACAGAAAAGACTCGAGTGAATTTTGCAGAGAAATTAACCAGTGGCTCACTTCATAAGCTGAGCAGTAGAGGGCAGCATAGGCCTTGCGAATTCCAGAATTCGTGGGAGTGTTCACATCATGAAGCAGCAATACCTCAAGCCTTCTCTGATCTCTGAAATGAGACAGAAAAGTATTGGTATTAATTTTGGCTCGACTGAGTTTTTTTTTAACTTCCTGTCATGACTGCCTGGAAAGAGTTTTGAGTTTTCATCTCGCAGTGAGAAACGGTTATATGGAACAGATGCTTCCCCTCCAAAAGTCTTGTTAAAAAGTACATGCACACACTCACACACACAAACTATGTGGATTTAAAAGCATAAGCACTGTGAATCACACTTGATAAGTGTGTACAAATAATGCCACATTTCCCTTGTGTAAAAATTTTATTGTCCGTGTGGATGTTCACTCTAAAAATACAGACTGATGAACCTGAGTGAATAATGCCAGTTCCTCATGTACTAGCCTGAGGTGGGAAAAAAGCACCACAGCTCTGGTTTAAGCATGAAGTTCACCCCAAAAAACTAGCTGTTTCTCTTCAAAATACACTGCATTCTTTCATTAATATTGAACAAAGAAAGCAAAATTTGTTTTTTTTTTCATGCTTCAAGCAATCAAACATCTGTAACATGAACAATTTCCTCCCCTTTTCAAAGTCACTGAGTATCTTCCTATCCATTCTGATAATGTTCATCACTGGTGTGATATCCACTGAAAACTGCTTCAGCATGAAGCTGTCACTGGCAGCCCAGAAGGATGGGCTGAGCCGTCACGATAATTTTATCTGAATTCTATGTGACAAAATCAGGTTCCATCGAATCAATGTATCAAGGTGCTTTGAGGGCCCGTGGCAGGCAATGCACTTGATGGATTCGATGAGTCAATCCAATGACATTGCCCCAGTGCTTTTGTAATCAAAATCTCATTGCTCTTCTCCTTTAAAGAAAGTAATTGTACAAATGAAGGAATTATTCAATGAGTGGAAAATCTGGCACCAGGACAAATGTGGATTTGAATTGAACAGCCCAGCTCAGCTAAGTTAACTGATTTATTTGTAAGGCTGCACTGCTGCATTGGTAAAGGAGTAGTTTAAAAGCATTAGAGCATAGCTTCTTTATCCCAAGCATAAATAGCACATAATCGTTCTTTGGCTTCTGAGAGCGTCCTGCAGTTCTGCCTCTCAGCTTCTGTCAGACAGAGTGGCTTTTGCTGTAACATCATTTCTATTTATAGAGCCCTTTATCGGAGTCAGGCTCGTGATAGCTCTGACACGGTTTCAGTCTCGAGTCTATCGGTATTATGACTCCTCCATCTACATTACACTTACAGTATCTCCCGCTCATTTGCCAAGAATGTATACGGTCAGCGGAAGAGGTTAGGCAGCAGCACTGAACTGCACTATCACGGTCACAAACAATCGTTATCAATCGCATTGGTAAAAAAAAAAAAAAATGGATCAAACTTAAAAAAGTAAGGAAACAAGCCACAAATCAATTTTGAGTTTGCTCAACTTCAAGTCCCAGTAGTTACACAAACTCATTTTTGAAAGAACTTGGAATTTGAAAATGTTTTGCTGCTGGTTTGCTAGGCAATGTTTTGTTTTTTGTTTTTTTTTTTTTTTTTCTGTGCACTCACAAAAAAGTATTATCAGGCCCTTTTAAAAAAAAAAAAAAGTCAGAACTGAATTAATTCTACTGTGCTGCAAACTGCATTTTAAAAGACAAAGTTCAAATACTCAAAAATGCATCTTTGTTATTTCCTTTGCAGACCCCTCATATCTTCCGAACTTGGGGAAGGCTTAGTAAGTCCTCAAAAGGAAATGCAAACTTATTTATTTATTTATTCTTTCTTTTAACATGAATCTTGTGCAATCATGAGTTTTCTCTGTCAGCCTGCTGAACTTGAGCAGAGTACATAGGTCACATGCATTTGGGAGGCGGTTATCCAGTTCAACTCGGGTAGAGTGCATTCGACAAATGCGTATGGATGGAGAAATTCAGTGTATTTTCATTGTTGTGCTCCCTCTGTCTGAGTTTGCAACATTTTCTATTTCTATTATTGTGTTGCTTGTTTCAGTGCATTGTTTATGAAGAAACATCTTTTTTCATGAAAATAATACCAGGATGTGTTATGCTGACAAACCATAAGGCAAATAAGTAGTATATAAATACAGTTCAAGAACTACATTATCCCTTTATGTCATATGATAGGCACTGGGTTCCCCAGAGGTTTGTGACCCCTCAGGGTATTAAATTGAGACAGGTTCCTGACTTTATTTTCTTTAATGAAACAGTGGTACAAATCCGGTCTATATCGCCTGCCGCTGCAAGATTAGTTTGGAGGTAAGTAATTTTTTCATTTTGTGTGTACTGGATTTGGGCTGCAGCTTTCACATTACTGAGCCTAATTTGGCACCATTAGTAAAAAAAAAAAAAAAAAAAAAAAGGATTTCCTCAGGTGCCTCGCACTTATTTAGTGGTTGAACCATTTTGCAGATTAACTGTAATTATATTGGTTTGAGGTTGCTTTACCTTACTCCTGAATTTATTGCAGTTTATCAGAGCTGTGCACGTTTCCTATTAGCTCAATTTCACGCCACTGGCCCATTGTTGAGGTACGCTTAGTACTCTAACCCGGGATTTACACCAGGCGTGCCTGTGCGGCGCCACGGTTTTGTTCCGTCATGCTCGCGACTTCAATTTACACCAGCAGCGTCTCAAAACGCGGTCCGTCAGCGCAGCGTCCTGCCAGCTGATACAATCGACTTGCTCAGATTTCGCAGATTTAGTCATTTTTACTGGCATATTTGTGCAACGACCTTAAATTCTTTGTTATTTTTTCTGCTTTAATTGCATTTAATGTCATTTCCGTCTTTGTTGTGCTGTAGAACCTTTAATGTGAACACCATAGATTAAAAAATGTGCCCGTGTTTTAGTTATAACAAAATCCAACTTTGAAAAATAAGTTATAAACGAATTTTATATTTTGTGGCTGGTTTCTTTTAGTTAAAAGCGTATTCCCCTTGATAGTTACTTCGATCCTGCCTGGCACGATCTGGTGTGCGATTCCCATTAGCACAAATACTAACGTAGTTGGATCCACTAAATGTATATGGTCGAACTATGGGAAACGATCCCTGCTATATTCAGATCAGCGCGACTGCGGCTCGCCTGCGGCAGAAATAGACTTGCTGCGTATTTCTCCGAGTGCCGCGGCGCAGCCACGCCTGGTGTAAAGTGGGGATTACACCAGGCGCGGCTGCGCCGCGGCACTTGAAGAAACACCCATCCATTCTAGTCAATGCTCGTGTTTACACCAGATGCGCAGCAGCGCGTGTCAGCAGCGTCCCAGAAGCGGCTCGGCGCTCCGCTCACGCTCAGAATACGCAGCAAGTCTATTTCTGCCGCTAGCGAGCCGCAGTCGCGCTGATCTGAATATAGCAGAGATACATTTCCCATAGTTCGACCACATACATTTAGTGGATCCAACTACGTTAGTATTTGTGCTAATGGGAATCGCACACCAGATCGTGCCAGGCAGGAAGTAACTATCAAGGGGAATACGCTTTTAACTAAAAAGAAACCAGCCACAAATCTTTGATATAAAATTCGTTTATAACTTATTTTTCAAAGTTGTGATTTTGTTATAACTAAAACACGGGCAGAGTTTTTTATTTTTTTTTAATTTGGTGTTCACGGCTGGACTGTAGTAGGTTCTACAGCACAACAAAGACGGAAATGACATTAAATGCAATTAAAGCTGAAAAATAACAAAGCATTGAAGGTCGTTGGACAAATATGTCTGTAAAAATGACGAAATATGTGAAATCTGAGCAAGTCGATTGTATCAGCTGGCAGGACCATGCGCTGACGGGCAGACGCTGCTGGTGTAAATTGAAGTTACCATTATGACGAACAAAAACTGCAGGTTTGGTGTAAATCCCGGGTAAATTGGGGGTAACACCCACCCTCATCCCCTCCAGGGACTAATTCGCCATGGGCACCTGCCTTGTTTGTACTTTAAAGGTCCCCTATGATGTCAGAATGTGCACAGCCAACTAGCCATTACAAGCCATTTGGAAATCTGTCATTTGTGACATCACACAGGGGCGGGGGGCAGGGGGAGAGAGACCATGCAGCATAATGAAGGAACTGATTAACTGGTTCACAAAAGTTGATAAACCCCTCTTGTGTCTGAAATGGTTTTGTGTGTCAGAAACTTAGAGGGTCCTTTCTTTCCATCCACATATTAACAGGACTGAATATTCTGGGGGTCTTCAAAGATCAGCGAATATCATCAAAAATGCTGGAGGTGGCTGGCAACTAAAAAACAACACTCTTACGTGGAAAATGTCAAGTGGTGAGTCTGCCATCTTGATTACAGGCCTCATACGGTACTATATCATGAGCCTCATCTTTGTTACTCTGAGGTTAGATGCTCATTTGTGCTTTAGGCAACATAACTGGAATTAAAAAGGTCTGAATTTTTACATTTTTCTTACATCTCAATTCCCCAACTTTTTTGTATAAAGCTTTAATATATAACAATGTAATAATTTCAGTTTAGTCTTCATTCAGTGCCTGAGTGCAGTCAATCAGCGGCTTCCCTCCACTTTTCACAGGTGCTTGTGACACACACATGCGGGCATTGTTATTCTGTGTGCTGCGCTTCATTCAACAAACAGCATGAGGAGCTGGGCAGAAAAAAATCAACATCTAGGGCTCTAAATTCGTAAACCAGGCGCAGGCGCGGCGAATGGGGGGAGTGCCGTGCCAACGGGGTGTATCCAGCCATATTTTGCAATTTCGTGCTCGGTGCAGCCCGGCGCAAGTACTCCTCTGTCCCACCTCTGTCCCTCCTGCCGGCGCAAGTGGCAAAGAGGGAGGAGAGAAGGCTTGAGTGGGTTTAACACAGCCGAGTCAAATCTTCACCAATCAAATGAGCTCCTCTCCTCACCTTTAAAATTTGATTGAAGAAGCCTCTGTCCTATATCTGCATGATGCGTAAATGTTGCATTTTACTTTGCTGCTTCAGCATGTTTTCTGCTCCGCTTAGGTCTATATTAAGCATTATGAATATGAGTTAGCTGGCTAGCTGGGGCATTTGCGAATTATTACCATTAGCGAACTTGAATGGAATTTCAAAACGAAACTACGTCAGATCATTCAAACTTATGAAGTTGGAATGAAATACGACGGTTGATCATTTATTTCTTCTGCCTGCATCATTGGGAAAAGAAACGATGGATAGCGTGTTCCTATTATTACACCCTGTTGCTGCTTAAAATTTTGGGATTAACATGCATGGACAACAACAAGATACGTTACATATTTATTTTCAATATATGATCTTAACTCAGTAGGAGATCATAGCAATCAGGCTACATTCCTTTCCCCCACTAAAAACGATAAAACCTAGTGACAATAATGGTTTTAAGCCGCTTGCACACTGGACGCGAAACAAATTTTTCGGACGACAGATTACATTCAAAGTCAATGCAAAGACGTCTTTGCATTGATTTTGAATGTATTCAGTCGTGCGAAAAATTCATTTCGCGCCCGGTGTGAAAGCAGCTGAAGGACACATACCCACATAGCCTACACACGCCCGTGCACATCTCTCTCACTCTCTCATCTCTCTCTCTCTCTCTCTCTTTTGATCTGACATCAGGACAATCGATAAAGATACTATAATTTATGTCCTGATTCAGATAGTTACATTAAATAGTGGTTGCTGTAATTATTTATTGCATTGAAATGTGCCTGACATTCTGGAAACCTGCCTGTGAGGTTTCGGTGATGTGTCTTGCGCACTGTGCGCCGGTCAGCCAAATTACCACTGCACAGGAAGTAAACCAGGTTGGAGCTGGCGAGCTCTCTCCGCACCTTTCAGCGGGGCCTTTTTCCACTTAAATTGTCACTGCGGCATGATGAATATGTGACACCTCCCCTACTACGCCGCCACACCCATCTCGGCGCACGTCCGTCTACCAAATTGCCAAAGTGGCTGCGCACGGTGTTGCACCGCGGGCTACGCCACGCTGCGCCACCCTGCGCTGCTTCAAGAAATTAGAGCCCCTTAATGTCCGACATTGCTGTGATTGTCAAAACGGCAAGGCCATTTGCATGGACACAATAGTCATCACTTCACCCCTTGCCATAGTATGTTTGTTTCACCCTTTCAGATGAGGACAAAGTATTATAGCAGTCCTTTCAGGGCAGTTCAGAAGCATGAAGTTACCTTGCGCAAAAAAATGTATTGAAAAATAGAACATGCACATGGCACATACACGTGTCCTTTTCCTTTTTTTTCTAAAGTACATCTTTTGTAATTGAGTTGAGTATGGGGCTCACTAAGTATTTATACTCACTAACACATGCTCACGCATACACAAACACACACACGCACATACACACACACACACACACACAACACAAACTATTGACACAGTGGGTTGTTGTTTTATTTTCTTGTTTCAAATGTGAGTTTTCCCTTGACCTTGTCAGTGGCTGAAGTGGGAGCATATAAATTTGAACAGGCCTGAATGTTCCATAAAAAGCACAGTTTTTTATGGGTTTATTATTCTTGGTATAAACAAAATGCTGCAGCCTCATAATTCAAAATAATACATTCAGTAAAAGGCTCCCTCTCTTAAATTTCCCTTCCTACCACCCTCAGCCCACCCAAAAGCACACATAGGTGCACACAGTCCGCGCATTTGTGTGCAAACAGATACATGTTAATGTATGAATTAAAACACTTGCTCACACATTCAGAAACTGTACACACAAGCAAACACACTAATATGTGAAGGCATCAAGTAAGAATTTACATTTCATGACTTTGGACTTTTTTTTACTTTTTGCTATAGTTTGTTGTACGTTCCTATGAAGTATTTGATGTCAGAAAATTTGCGTGATTCATCTATTAGTTTCAATGGAATCATGTACGAAGTAAACGGCTATTGCAGATCAAGTAAAAAAGTGCCCAACTTTAATAGACTATTTCAAAATCACAGTGTCATAAAATGTCAATTTTTATTTGATGCTTTCACATATATGCAAACACAAGCACACCCAAACACACGCACTCATATTCACAAAGACACATTCACACAAAAAACAAGCACATCCATCTTGCAACCAGCCCATTTAAGTAACTACTGCAGAGCAGCATTTTCCTGGCATTGTAATCAATGGAATGTTAACAGGAAGGTACGAGTATGCTCCATTTGCTATTCTGTCAGCCATCTCAACCCCTCATGATCAAATTTTTGCTTTCAACACAGATTTTAAACCAACCACTGCTTCATTTGCCAATTGACACTCTTATAAATCGATGTTGACACCAAACAATTCTCTCTTAATCAAATATTGCTAAACTGCTATCCCAATAACAGCCTTTTTATAATGCTTTTGAATGGGTAGCCCGATAATTACTGAAGGCCCCTCATGGGAATTGAGCCTGCAACCTTACTGAAAGGAGAAGACAGCAGATGTTGAAACCATGACTTATCGGTTAAGCATGGCCTGGTGTTTTCAAACTGACCAACTATTAATTTCAGGCATGCCTTAGAAGGATCAGAAATGTCACAGCAAGCTAGATCATGTCTGTTACCAATTTTGCAGATTGTAGCTGCTATTAGGAAGTAGAACAGACTCCATGGCTCTCCTCCCGTGAAGGAGGCTGATTTGTCTCCGAGGCTGGTCAAAGTGCAAATGACAGCCATCTGATCATCTGAGCATTTCACAATCATACAGGATTTAAAAAAATGTAATAATTAATTTGAAAAAAAAAGGGGGAAATATATATATATATACAAAAGTATATATATATAAGAAAAATAGGAACCCAGAACAACATCTAAAGACCTGCAAGCCTCACTTGCCTCAGTTAAAGTCAGTGTTCATGATTCAACAATAAGAAAGAGACTGAGCGGGGCGCCCCGATGGCTCATTGGTCTAAGTGCGCGCACCATAAAAAGGCTGTGCCCTTCTCGTGGCGACCCGGGTTTGATTCCGGCTCGGGTCATTTGCTGCATGTCTTCCCCATTCTTCTCCCCAACTTTCCTGTCTATCTCCACTATATAACTGTCAAATAAAGGGAAAAATCCCCAAAAAATAATCTTTAAAAAAAAAAAAAAAAAAGAGACTGAGCAAAAATGGCATCCATGAGAGAGTTCCAAAACATCTTGATGATCCCCAAGACTTTTGGGAAAATATTCTGTGGACTGACGAGAGAAAAGTTGAACTTTTTGGAAGATGTGCGTCTTGTGACCACTGGCTTAAAACTAACACAGCATTTCATAAAAAGAACGTCATATCAAAAGTCAAACATGGTGGTGGTAGTGTGATGGTCTGGGGCTGCTTTGCTGCTTCAGGACCTGGATGACTTGCCGTAATTGATGGAACCATGAATTCTGCTCTCTACCGGAAAATCCTGAAGGAGAATGTCCAACCATCAGTCCGTGAGCTCAAGCACAAGCACACTAGAGTTATGCAGGAGGACAATGATCCAAAACACACCAGCAAGTCCACCTCTGAATGGAAAAAAAAACCAAAATGACAGTTTTGGAGTGGCCTAGTCAAAGTTTGGATTTAAGTCCGATTGAGATGCTGTGGCATGACCTTAAACAGGCCGCTCATGCTCAAAAACTCTCCAGTGTGGCTGAATAAAAACATTCTGCAAAGAACAGTGGGCCAAAATTCCTCTACAACAATGTGAAAGACTCATTGGCAGTTATAGCAAATGCTTGATTGCAGTTGTTGTCGCCGAGGGTGACACAACCAGTTATTAGGTTTAGGGGGCAATTACTTTTTCACATAGGGCCAGGTAGGTCTGGATAGCTTTTTCCCTCAATAAATGAAATCACCATTTAAAAACTACATTTTATATTAACTCGGCTTATCTTTGTGTAATATTCTAATTTGTTTGATAATCTGAAACAATTAAGCGTGACAAATATGCAAAAAAATAAAAAATCAAGAAGGGGGCAAATATTTATAACAGCACTGTGTGTGTATATATATGATTCGTTTTATTGATGTATTTCTTAACTCGTTTACCCTTTGAACCCCCCCAAAAAAAAAAAAAAAAGAAAAAATCCTGCTATGCTTCTTCATAGCATAACAGTTTGGGTAAGCCAAAACACTGGAAGATTGTTGCAATGTCTAAATCTGGGGGACCTACCGTTTTCATTGATGTCCAATCTGTCACTTATTAGCGCCTGTAAATCCTTTAAGACATTAAGAAATGACAGAAAAAAATTTACCTTTTATTTGCACTCAAACTGCAAATGTAATCCAGATAATTTTAATGTGCATTTCAATGCTTGCAGTCAAAAGATAACGTTCTCGATGAATGCACCCTTATTCGGCTGAGGTGGATTCACCAAAATATATACATGAGCACTAAAGATAACCAAATGGGGTTGTTTTTTTATCCCTAAATCACGGTGACGTGAGAGAACATATCAAACTAACTGAATTGCTCAAAGCTGAAAGCTTGTGTATGGCCAGAATGATATTTCAGATCACGAACATGTAAGTGGTGAAGTGCAGCATAACCAAAAAAAATACGGTGATAGTTTGGCATCTGTCCCTGACACTCTACGGCTGGCTCACAATGGCAGGGAGACACTCATCCTCTGCTGCAGAAGGCAAAAAACCCAAAATGTCCTGTTAGTATAGCTGTTAACTGACCGATCCCTTTGCCTGACATCTGAAATAACAAGAGTGAAAGATGCTGTGATTGCTAGTTGATGGAGACAAATGCAACTGCAAGACACATGATTAAGACAAATGCACCAGCTATGTGCTGTCTATTTTCTTTAATTGAGTGTTCTTAGTTGTGGTCATGGGGAAGGAGAGGCAAGGTGTGTGTGTGTGTGTGTGTGTGTGTGTGTGTGTGTGTGTAGGGTGGGGTGGGTGGGATGATACTTAAATATGCCCTGTATAGAATACAATTTTATCACAGCATTTGCATACCAATCACTTTTACATTCATACTTGCTTTGATTAGTTGGACTGTGAAAAGAAAACCAAACTGATGCAGGCGGAATATTCAAACGATGCAAAGAAAGGCCTTAATCAGGATTCAAGCTCTGAGACTTCTAGCTTTGAAGCAACATTGCTATGCATTACACAACCAGATTTAACTAAACACCACAACTTTATCATATAAACACTATGCAGCTGCTCAAACAACATCAATAATATATTTTACAGCTAATATAAAATATTCAACAGAGTCAACACTATCTTGAGGAAAATCAGTCTTTAGAAAGCAATATATTCTCCTGCCTGTTTGTGCACACCTCTGTCTTTACCTGTACTGACAAACAAACATAATCGGCACATTATTTATTCTCTATATCTGAACCACAGGTTATTAAAATGAAGAAAAAAAAGCACATTAAATTGATGTTGAGCTATATATCAGTGTCCAGGTATGTAGATTATTTTCTGCATTGCCACATGAATGTAATTCATTGACACCTGAAATGGTTGAAGGAAGTATAAGCATTTTCTTTATGAGCCAGAATTCTTCATATGTAATAGAGGGAGGCTGAATAATGTGTAATCCTGAAATAGAGGCACTCCATTCGCAGGAGGAAATGAAGGAAAAAACAGAGGTTATTACATTGATAAACACAGCGTGTCAAAACAGTATGTCAATAATTTCCATCACCATGGGAAAAAGCTGTCCCTCTTGAAGCGGTATTTCTCTTTTATGGTGCTGCCCTCCATTATATCACACCTGAATTTGTATGAATGATAGGAAAGTTACTGATAACTCTTGCTTCTGCAGAGTATAAAGTCCCAATGCTTATGTGTAGCAAAATGATATTCATCACTTAGCAGTGGCAATTTAATTCATCCTGTTATTTGTTGAAGCACTTATTCCTTTTACACCAATTCCAAATCAAATCAATCCTTGCTTATAACATAAAATAACATAACATAACATGAATGGCGAGAAAAGGCCATTCAGCCCAACTAGGCTCGCCAGTTTCTTCGTTATGAGTGAATGACCCCCATTTTAGGCTTTAGAACTGAAGATTTCAGCATCACAAAGACTAGAAAAAAATGGCTTCAATGAAGAAAAGCACCAAAATCCATGCTTTCCTCAATTTGTCAATAATTTTGGAACAAATAAAGTGCCACATATACAGAAACGTAATTAAAAAAAAAATCAACATTGAAGTTTTTTTCTCCTTTAATAAAAAAAAGAAATACTGAAAATCAAAAAATGGATCAAAAGTAAAGCAATGCATTTCCTGGCGTACAAACTCAGTGTGCAACATCTGATGATATTCACAACTTCTGACTTCCTGTGAAGCCACATGTCTCCAAATGTTCCCCTCCATGTCTCCAAACCGCTTACAAAGGAGATATTTGGGCAGTTATGAGAATTCTTAAATAATACCGTATGACTGCCAAGCATCTGTTTTGACTCTTGGCACTCACTTTTGAATAATTTGAAAGCTTATTATGAATATTATTATTAGGGATACACAATACCATTTTTTTCAGACCCAGTGTAAGTACTTTCATTTGAGTACTTGCCAATACCAAGTACTGAGTACTTAATAATGCCATTACAATTCTTATAATTACTTTGAAAATGTGTTTTATTTTCATCAAATATTGTTCGTTTTCTGACTGTAACAAATTATTACTGACATTTTCACATTCAGTACTTTTCTTAAACATGGCACTGCCACACATTTCACTAAAATATAACTAAATGGGCATCCCACGCCAAGATCAGATGATCAAGGTGTAAAAACTGTAGGCCTACTTCAATTCTTGAAGGAATGTTTAATTTCACTTGTTCATTTATGTTCAACAGTTTATTTGCAGTACAAAAAGAATAAGCCCCTTCGTAATTACATTCTGCGCATGCGCAATTTCCCTGTGTTGACCTTTCACAAAAGGTCATTTGTACTTAAACCCGAATCGAACAGCTTTTTCAGCTCTCGATTGTAACGGTGAGCCCACGTTGAATAACAATATCGAGGTTGAAAATTATGCTGCTCATGAGCTTAGCTCCTTCCTAGATCATCATTAGCGAGAATTTGTTTGGAATTTCATACTGGTAAAGTATAATGTACGGTTTTCAAGAATTAAGTGGATTAGATGTATAAATTTTGATGCTTGCATCTTAACTGGTGCAGTGGCTTCAACTGTCTTGAATTGATGTGAGTAACTCAATTAATGAGGGCCATCTAATATTTTTTATTACACCTTTTGCTGTTCATTACTAGAAGCGTGAAGGTATAGTAATTTAAGCGAGGAGACAATTAAGTTGGAAGCATTTTCATTAAAGGAGCAGTATGTAAGAAATGTATGTTGATTAATCATGAAATGGCCCTGATATATCACCAGACATTAAGGAATGATGTTAATTTCAAATACTTATATCCTGACAACAGTAGTCTAGCCAGAATATTCTCATTACAAAAGAGAAGTTGCAGCCCACAACTAATGTTTATGTTGTCATTTTGTGTTTTGCCCTGTTGCGCCGCCCTCCAACTATCTCCCAATCACGAAGTCAGTAGCATTTCGGCATCCAGGTTGCCAGTTACCACTGAGCTGCAGGTACCAGTGTTTCAGAGCACAAATGTCTGACATTACTAAACCTAAAAGGCCTCGTTATGATTCCGAAATACGTCGTGACAAAGTCAGAAACAAAACCAGGATCTGTATAGGACATGCCTTTGAAAGATGGAGACGGCTGAAAGCGGAGAAAAATTTGAAGAGCGACGCCGAAGTTGCTAATTTTCTCCTGGACAGGTAAGATTCAGCTAAGTTTGGCAAACTTAATTCTATTTAATGTAGGCATGGACATTTCAAATATTCGAATAACGTTATGTATGTTCGTTCATGGTACGTTAGTGCGTATGCAGGTGGATCATCGAATTGACTAGGTAACAAATTGTTTGAGAAATAAAAACCGTGACTCGTCATTGCTAACATTAGCAATGCATTATTTGAGTCAGTTTCTCTGGCATTATGCTGAGACGCTGTGGAAACCATTCCAACATTAGCACAGCCATTATGGCAATATGAAATGTAATTGAGACAGTACAGTCAAATGAGTCCTCATTCATTCTTTACGCATATTATAATATGGACTTTAGTGGGCTATCCACACAGAAGAGTGACGAGCAAGTTGACGAATATGACCATTGCTAAAGTTAGTTAGTCATTAGTCTCGATCTTTTCTGAACTGAACTGAACACAACCCTGTGAGAGCAAATCATTGGTGACATTGAAACGGAGCCATGGTAGCTCCGTATTGTAGACGTTCTTGCTGGATCCCGCAACCTAGCTGGCAACCTCTCCTCTGGGGGAGAGGGGGAGGGGATACTGCGCTCTGCAGTACTTTGAATGTGATTGCAGTACCAGTTTTGGCCACAAACTTACATACGGCTCCTTTAAGTCAGCTTGCATTACGACGTATTCCTTAACACCAACAGGCATTGATTTGTAAGCGGACATTAAGATCAAGTTGTATTTGTCCGCTACTGGTAAAGCAAACTGAGTTATTTAAGCTGGTTAATATGAAACCGTATAAACAAATGCATTTCTATTACATCGCAGGCAGTCCTACTGCAGATTGCAGGTTTAACGCAAACTTTGCCCACCGGTGTCTCCCAAACAAGCGAGAACCATAGCTGATGCTCTTGCTACCGAAGCCAGCCTGACTAGCCTGATCCATAAGAAAAAATTTATACACAGCCAACAAACCCAATAAAATGTTTTGCTCATCTCGTTTATTAGCGGAATGGGATTACACCATAGGCTATTAAACTTCACATTGCGGATCATTCACTGGGCATGTTTGGCATTTTGAGCGCAATTTAATTGTTTAAGTGCTGGCGCATTAAAACCGAATGCTGAATGGCTAAGTTGAGTGAATGCTGTTTATGTTCACGCAGCTTTGAAATTTGTAAATTGCGATTTGAGACATCATATGTGAATTTGCTTTATCCAATTTATTTCTTCAGTTACCGTTGTTCTCCGAAGCCACTGGCTAAAGACTTTTTCAACCTTATGGAGGCCTTTAATCTTGTGCAAAATGTCACTAAACCCACACAAGAACACGGTCACACTTTAGATCTAGTGTTATCATGCGGTTTGATGTAAACAAACCACGCGCTACTGCACGCCGGTGCCGTATGGTCAAACCATCCACTGCTGCTCAGTTTTCCACTGCTTTTAACGCAACTTTGTCCGACAGTGTACTCTCCACTGCCTTGAACGCTGACGACTTAATGTCCTCTTTTTCTAACCACTTGCAGTTATATTATTGATAATGTCGCCCCTCTTAAAGTCAAGTGTTCAAAACAAAAATGAAAACCTTGGTTAAATGAAGTCACTCGCGACGTCAGTCGCGAGTGCAGAAAAGCATCATTTAAAAAGAACGCGCGATCTTTTAAAATCAACCATTTCCAACAATTTTAATAGACCGTACGTGCTTTTTAAATGATGAAAAATGATGCAAAATCATCCTTACAGCCTCTCTGTTATAGCTACCAACAATTTGAAGCCATTCACTTTTGAACTGTACGCTCTACCCCAAAGTGTATTATTATGAATTGGAATGAAATGCAACGACATTTTATAAATGTCACTATATCCAATGAATTTACTAGAAAATTAATGTTCATTCTAAAATGTCTTTTTTGAGGAAAAAACCGTCAGAATATACGATAGATCCATATATATATATATATATATATATATATATCTTTTATTTGTGCTCATAGCACACAATCACGCATTTACAATAGTCAATAAAACATAAATAGATTACATATAGGACACACCAAGAAAATACACAGTAAACAAGACACTGCGAGATATACGAAATAAATAATACACAGTCAGATGGTGCGCAGCAATCAAAAGACGGCAAAAAATTAGAATAAAATCTGCTAATTGAATGCACCAGTTCTAAAAGTACTAAAGGCACCATATTGAGGAAATTGACTTGGGTAACTATAAAAGATGTTTTCCCATCGTGACCTCACAGTGTGTGAAAATGTGACTTAAGTTTTTTTTTTTTTTTTAGCTGTAAGCTCTTCAGTCTTGGAAGTGATATCTCTATGAGTAATCAAAGGTAATATTGCAAATAGATTTTTATAGTTGGAGGAGAACACAAATATTTATCTTGTATACTTTGTTATTCCCTGAGCTGGTTTCATTACTGCACTGGCATACTTTTGAGCAACAGCTATGAAAAAGTATATTTGCCCCTTCTCGATTTCTTCCATTTTCGCTGATTTGTCATATTTAAATGTTTCAGATCATCCAACTAATTTTAAAGTAAGACAGACAACATGAGTAAACACAAAGTACAGCTTTTAAATGATCGTGTAATTTATCAAAGGTGAGAGTTTAAAACCTATATTACCTATATAATGTGAAAAATAATTTACCCCCCAAACCAAATAATTGCTTCTGCCATCCTTGGTGGTAATAAATGCAGTCACACATTTGTGATAACTTGCAATGAGTCTTTACCATTGCTATGGGGGAATTTTTCCCCCTTTTCTTCACAAAATTGTTAAAATTTCACCACATTGGAGGGGTTTTGTGTTATGATTCTGCTCTTTCTGTTCTGATTCTGCCATGCTTATTATGTTTCTGCCATTCCCTGTTATGTTTATGATCAGTTCTGTTAGGTTTTGCCATGTTCTGTTTAGTTTTTGCATTTTGCCATGTTTTCGTTTTGCCATCCCTTCCACTTTTCTGTTAGAGTCCGGTCCATGTTTTATTCATGCCCAGCATTGCACTTTGTCTCCCCTGTCTGGTCTCTTGTTAAGTTACAGCTTCTCCCCAGTCCTGCATGTCACATGCTTAGGTGATTTCATGGTTTCTGGGTTTCAAACATTCCTTCCAATCTCGTTTGCTTCCTTCGCCTCTCTTTTCTATTTTACTAACCAATACTAACAGTTTGTTGTTTTTGTTAAAGTTACTAACCCAAACTAACATTGTATATAATACTTTACTAACGAGCACTAGGGATTGTATAGCTGCACTTACTAATTGATTAACTAGCTCTCAACTGCCTGTTCTAGTCTCCGCCTCTTGCCTTCACTTTGTCTCTCCTGCAATTCAAGCGGATCCTCCGCACCTGCTCCAATCCTACCTCTCATTATCTGTGCACATTAGAACTCCCAACCGGAGCTGTATGTTTTGTCATAGGTTGTCTCGTCCCTGTCCGTTTTGGCTTTTGCCAATTTCATGTGATTAGGTTCTCCCTCATGTTCCCTCCTTTGTAATTAGTCTGATCCCCTTCACCCGATCCTAATCATAGCATGTGACTTCCCTTGAATGTATTTTAGCTGTCTTCTCACTGCAGTTCCCTCGTCAGAACGTTTTCCCAAGTTTACCTGTGCTGCTTTCATTTCGCCTTTTGTACTCTCTGTGTTTATCTTCTGACTGGACCGCCCGACCTTTTTTGGATCTGCTCTTTTGTACTTTTGCCTGTATCTGTTTTTGAACCCTTTTTTTGCCCGACTTTGAGTTTTGTGATTGGTGCCCGGTTACGATTTGGATTCGCCCTCCCTGGATTTTGATTTTTTTGGATTGTGGACTTTGTACCGTTGCCTCCTGCTCTCGGGGTTCGCCCCCTTTCCAAATAAAATCCCATTTTTCTGCACTGCTCTGTTCTCGCGTCTGGTTCCTGAACGATACCTAACATTTTGAGCATGAACTGCTTGTTTGAGGTCATGCAACAGCATCTCATTCAATTTTACCTGATAACTTTGACCAGTCCACTCCAAAATCTTAAAATTTTTCCTTTTCAGCAATTTAGAAGTGGGCTTGTCTGTGTACTTTGGATCACTGTCCTGCTGTTAATCAGACTGTGCTTGAGTGTTGGGCTACAAACTGATTGCTGGGAATTCTCTCTGAGGATTTTCTGGTAGAGAGCAGAATTCATTGTGCCATCAATTACTGCAAGTCATCCAGTCCGTAGCAGCAAAGCTGCCCCAGACCCCTACAGTACCACCACCGTGTCTGACTGTTGGTTTGATGTACTTATTATGGAATGTTGTGTTAGGTTTATGCCAGGTGTAACGGGACCTATGTCTTCCAAAAATATTGCGGTGATTGCAGTCAATACCTGAGGTATCTGAGCATGTAGTCTTGCAGCTCTTATCAATTTGAATTCCCCAGAATCCTGTTCAGATCATTTTCCCACAGGCACACACTGTGCACACAACTTTGTATGGATCCCATCTTTAGATCTGCTATAATTATTAAATAAATGCATTTTAAAAATCACCAACACTGTCTCTGTGAGAATAATACCCAGGAGAAAGACTTCAGTTCACCACAGTGTGAATTCAGAATCACTGTATTAACTGTGCTCAGGGTTACTCGTATTCCCTTTACTGCATCTGGCTGAATACCCTGAAGTCAAGTGCAAATACTTCTTGACTCAAGTTTAGAAATAAATGTTTCAAACTATTTATCTACCTTTTTTTCTGGTGAAAGGCGCCAATGCACATTTCTGAAGCTGTCTCTGAAAAAAGAGGCCACCTGTCTGCAGTATGTTAGCTGGAATAAATCTGATGCAGGATAGTGTAGAGGCTAGACATCTGTTGCACAGACTGTGGGTAATCAGCAGCATCACTCAGGACAATTTCCATGCATGCAGGGTGTAACGGGGCCTACATCTTTCAAAAATTTCCACCTATGACTCATCAGTCCACAGAATATTATCCCAGAAGTCTCGGGGGTCATCCAGATGTTTTTGGCAATTGTGAGAAAAGCCTTTGTTTTCCTTTTGGCCAACAGTGGTTTTCGCCTTGCCCCTCTCCCATGGATGCCATTTTTGCCCTGCCTCTTTCTTCATGTGGAATCCTGAACTCCGACCTTAACTGGAAGCAAGTAAGGCCTGCAGAGCTTTTGATATCAGACTCAGTTCTTTTCTTAGCGCCTAGTTGAGTTTTTGATGCTTTCTTAGGGCCAGCCATTCCAGCAAAGGTCCACCTCTGTTCTAACATTTCTACATTTGCAGATAGTGGCTCTCACTGTGGTTTGCTAGGGTCTCAGAGCCTTGGAAATGGCTTTTAAACCCTCTCCAGGCTAATCGATGTCAACGACCGTGTTTCACATCTGCTCTCAAATTTCTTTAGATAGCAGCATCATCTGCTGCTTTTTGCCGAATTCACGTTGCCAGACAGGTTCTATTTTAGTGAGGAGTAGTTTCTACCTGGATGGCAGTAATCATGCCAGGGTCCGTTCAGTGATATTGAACCCAACGATCAATTAAATTTGTTTAATATGTTGATTTAGTAATGAAGAGGGCAACTGCTTTTTCACCTAGGGCTAGATAGGGTTGAATAGTTTTTCTCGTTCAATAAATTAAATCATCATTTAAAAACTGCATTTTGTGTTTACCCGGGTTATCCTTGCCCAATGTTAAAATTAGTTTGATGATTTGAAATATTTAAGGGTGGCAAATATGCAAAAATCTGGACGGGACAAATACTTTTTGCTTAGAACTGTTTGAATGCCTTTATGTTGTTGCTATGAGATTAACTGCATATTTCAAGAGCAGTAAATAATAATAAGTTCACTAAGGTAGATACAGAAGGTGATTATGCCTGACTAGCTGTAGATAACCCTTAGATGGAGCTGTATTATTCATGCTAGCCTTACACAACCATGTCAGGTTAAAGAATTCCAGAATGTCACTGCACTCCCAATCAGTGAAGTGAAATTTTGTAAATAAATACTTTTGAGCAAACACTTTGCCGTTTCAATTGGATCTTCCTTCAGCCAATGCAAGCAATTGGGGTTTGAGATGACAAGCTGGCAAGAAAGGTTAAAGTTAGTATACTCAAAATCTGGTAGTGGCTGACAGTGTGACTTCCTTCAGGCTAATTTGCACCTTGAGTCTTTAATTTCCTTCAGACTGACAGAATGTGTCTGTTTCAATCTGTGATGATACGTGCTGTGTCACAGATGTGAGAGCTAGATATTACTCTCTGCTTTCAGGTTTTTCAAGTTTGGCATGAGCAAATAAGCCTAGCTGTGGAATTTTTCCTTCATGTTTCTATTGCTAAGAGCTGCAATAATGATATTTACAGTGTATTCAGCAGATAAAACAATGTTATGACTTCTTTGGACAGGACGGGGTTTTGGTGAACATCTTCTAGGAAATATGTACTGTATCTTGTGATTGCATGTAGTCTTGTGGCTCTCATCACCTATTTGGATTCCCCAGAATCCTGTTAAGATCAACTTTCCACTGGCACACACGATGCGCACAACTGTGTATGGATCCCATCCTTAGATCTGCCGTAATTATTAAATTACTTACCCCAATTCCAATGAAGTTGGGACATTGTGTAAAACGTGAATAAAAACAGAAATATAGCCACAAGCGGCAATTCCGGGGTTCAAGCCACGAAAGACCATTAGTAGCTGAAAGCTTTAACAGCTTAATTAACAAGTGTTGCCACTAAACGTGGCCATGTCCCCCGCCAGGTGACGGAAATCGACTGGGGTCGGTGTATCACAAAATTACACATTGAAGCCAAAGATGAATAAAATCAGTCAAAGCGTTCTCGAGATTTCGCGTTCACAACAAACCGGACGTGACGGACAGACAGCCGGACAGATGGACTGATGGAGCTGAATACTATGTCCCCCGGCCCTAATACACCTTGACCCCAAAGATGAATGGAATAAGTCAAACCGTTCTTGAGATATTGCGTTCACAACAAACGGGATGGGACGACGGACGGCCGGACGGATGGAGCTAAATTCTATATCCCCCGCCCCTAATACACCTTGACACCAATGATGAATGGAATCGGTCAAACCGTTTTTGAGATATCATGTTGACAAGGTATTTGTAAGTGGTCAAATGGTCGTAATGACCTTGAGAATAATGGCAAGGTCATGTAAATCGAGTGGGCTGTGAGCACTCCCCTAATACACCTTGACACCAAAGACGAATGGAGTCGGTCAAACCGTTCTTGAGATATCGCGTTCACAACAAACGGGACATGACGGACGGATGGACGGACAGACGGAGCTGAATACTATGTCCCCCGCCCCTAACACACCTTGACACCAAAGATGAATGGAATCAGTCGAACCGTTCTTGAGATATCATGTTGACAAGGAATTTGTTGGTGGTCAAATGGTCGTAAGGACCTTGAGAATAATGGCAAGATCACGTAAATCGAGTGGGCTGTGAGCACTCCCCTAATACACCTTGACACCAAAGATGAATGGAATCGGTCAAACCGTTCTTGAGATATCGCGTTCACAACAAATGGGACATGACGGACAGACGGACGGTGCTGAATACTATGTCCCCCGCTCCGCTCGCTATCATGGCGGCGGGGGACAAAAACCACTTTAAGAACGTGTTGCAGGTATTTATGTGGACCTATTTTGCCAGTGTAATGATTGGACCAACAACTTATGATGTATAGTCTGATTTGTGTTATGTTAGGCTATTTTGTGCATTTATGGCGCCCCCTACTGGTCGATTTGATTGAAACTTTCAGGCTATGTTTCAGGTTCTTATGTGGACATATCCTGTGAGTTTTGTAATGATTGGAAAAAATAATTATGATTTATAGTCTGATTTGGTTTATACTAAGTTGTTTTGTTTTGCATTTATAGCGCCCCCTATCGGACCATTTGAATGAAATTTTCAGAGTATGTTTCAAGTACTTATATGAATATATCCTGTGAGTTTTATGGCTATAGGACAAACAATTGCTAATTTATAGTCTGATTTGTGTTATACCATGCTGCTTTGTTTTGCATTTATCGCGCCCCCTATCAGTCAGTTTGAATGAAATTTTCTGGGTATGTTTCAGGTACTTATATGACTATATCCTGTGAGTTTTATGGCTATAGGACAAACAATTGCTGATTTATAGTCTGATTTGTCTGATTTTGCCCTATGGGCCGATTTGCATGAAACTGTCAAGGTGTGTTCCTGGTACTTATATGGACATATTCTGCAAGTTCTGTGATGATTGGCCCAATGGTTGTTGAATTTTGTCCATTTATGTGTTAAGCCACGCCCCTGCTGAAGTTCATTCGTCAATATCTTGGAAACGAAATGAGATTTCAACAAGCTTTATGCAACCTTTGATAAGCTTGGTCCACTGATGATCCACAGCAAATTTCGAAGGAATCGGATGGCCTAGGAGGAGATGTCAAAAATGTGTTTTTCAAAAAATTCAAAATTCCGGCAAATCAAATATGGCGCACCTCAGAGGTCCATATGGGAAAGTTGTAGAGATTGGACCAAGGAATGTCTCTACCAAGTTTCGTGTGAATCGGACTTACAGCGTAGGAGTTATGACCTTATTATCATTATAGCGCCACCATCAGGCCGATTGAGTTAAAATGCCTTGGTGAGCATTTACACATAACTTCCAACCAATGTGCAAAATTTCAGGTCTCTACCATTTACCATCTCACGGGAATTTGCGAAAACATTTCTGAAGGATAAAATAAATAATAATAATAATAATAATAATAATAATAAAAAAATAAACCAGCACAAAAACAATAGGGTTTCAGCCCTACGGGCTTGAACCCCTAGTAAAATGATTTCCAAATCCTTTTCGACCTATCATAAATTGAGTACACTACAAAGACAAGATATTTAATGTTCAAGCTGTTAAACTTTATTGTTTTTTTTTTTGAAATATTCACTCATCTCAAATTTGATGCCTGCAACACGTTCCAAAAAAGCTGGGACAGGGGCATGTTTACCACTGTGTTACATCACCTTTCCTTTTAACAACACCCAATAAGTGTTTGGGAACTGAGGACATGAATTGTTGAAGCTTTGTAGATGAAATTCTTTCCCATTCTTGCTTGATGTACAACTTCAGTTGCTCAACAGTCCGGGGTCTTCGTTGTCATATTTTGCGCTTCATAATGCGTCACGCATTTTCAATGGGAAACAGGTCTGGACTGCAGGCAGGCCAGTCTATTACCTGCACTCTTTTACTTCGAAGCCACACTGTTGTAACACGTGCAGAATGTGGCTTGGCATTGTTTTGCTGAAATAAGCAGGGACTTCCCTGAAAAAGACATCGCTTGGATGGCAGCATATGTTGCTCCAAAACCTGTATGTACCTTTCAGCATTAATGATGTCGTCACAGATGTGAAGGTTACCCATGCCATGGGCACTAACACATCCCCATACCATCACTGATGCTGGCTTTTGAACTTTGCGCTAATAACAATCTGGATGGTCCTTTTCCTTTTTAGCCCAGAGGACACGACATCCATGATTTCCCAAAACAATTTGAAATGTGGACTCGTCAGACCACAGCACACTTTTCCACTTTGTGTCAGTCCATCTCAGATGAGCTTTGGCCCTGAGAAGCTGGCAGCGTTTCTGGGTGTTCTTGATGTATGGCTTTCGCTTTGCGTGGTAGGGTTTTAACTTGCACTTGCAGATGTGGCGACGAACTGTGTTAACTGACAATGGTTTTCCGAACTGTTCCTGAGCCCACATGGTAATATCTTTTACAGAATGAGGTCACTTTATAATGCAGTGCCACCTGAGGGACTGACGGTCACAGGCATTTAATGTTGGTTTTCGGCCTTGCCGCTTATGTGTAGAAATTCCTCTGGATTCTTTGAATCTTTTGATGATATTATGGACTGTAGATGATGAAATCCCTTAATTCCTTGCAATTACACATTGAGAAACGTTGTTCTAACTGTTGGACTATTTGCTCATGCTGTTGTTCACAAAGTGGTGAACCTCGCCCCATCCTTGCTTGTGAACGACTGAGCCTTTCGGGGATGCTCCTTTTATACCTAATCATGACACTCACCTGTTTCCAATTAACCTGTTCACTTGTGGAATGTTACAAACCGGTGTTTTTTCAGCATTCCTCGACTTTCCCAGTCTTTTGTTGCCCCTGTCTCAGCTTTTTTGGAATGTGTTACCGGCATCAAATTCGAAATGAGCAAATATCTCCAAAATAACAATAAAGTTTATCAGTTTGAACATCAAATATCTTGTCTTTGTAGTGTGCTCAATTGAATATAGGTCAAAAAGGATTTGCAAATCATTGTATTTTGTTTTTATTCACGTTTTACACAACTTCCCAACTTCATTGGAATTGGGGTTTGTAAGACATTTTAAAAATCACTTATGCTGTCTCTGTGACAACAATGCCCAGGAGAAAGAAATCACTATATTAACTGTGCTAAGGGTTACTTGTATTCCCTCTACTTTATCTGATTTGACACCTTGAGGTCAAATGCAAACTTATTGACTAAAATTTAGAAATAAATGTTCCAAACAATGTATCTGCCTTTTTTCTGGTGAATGGTGCCAGTGCACATTTCTGAAGCTGTCTTTGAAAAAGGGGCCACCTGCCTGCAGTATGTAGCCGGAATAAATTGGATACAGGATAGTGTAGAGGCTAGACAGCTGTTGCACAGCAGCGTCTCTCCGGACAATTTCCATGCATGATCAAATGAAGACAATAATCCTTTCTGGTGGAGGGACTCATGGGGTGAAAGAAAGATAGAGGCTCATCTGTCGGTGTTCCTTCACATTTATTTGTCGTCGATGAAAGTGGGGCAATCATTTTCCTCGTAGCTGTGGGGATTTTGTGGCACACTGAAGGGAGATCGGTTCTTTCGGTAAATCTTTCACTCAGTCTTTGTGAGCCGACAGACCCACGCCTTTTCATCAAACACATACGACAGACACGTTCGGTGCGCCCAAGCATACACATATGTCCAAAACTACGCATATACAAACACATATACATACAATGCACACACACGCACGCACACACACTCGCGTGCGCATGCATGCACAACTACACCTTTTCTTGTCTTGATGGCTTCAATAGAAGAGTTCATTTCTTTGAAATTAAGTTGTCAACAGAGCACTAAATGTGAAATATCTCTGTATTAAAGAGTACATGCTTCAAATTGCGTAGCTGGGATTTTTATCACCGTCAATGTTTATTTCAATTTATGTTAAACTCACGAAGAATACTTGGAAAATTAAAACCACCGGAATTTGCTTGGGATGGGGGAAATATGAGATTTCATACGGCTAACGTGCAGTGGGGAAGTGTGATATCTCAAAAGGCCAGAACAACTACGTATGGCACTTCTAGTTTAAGTCTCTGGATTCATATTTTTTGCTTCCAAAATAGAGCGCAGAACCACTGACAACTTTTTTCATTTATTACACCCATGTCTCTCAAACTCAGTCCTGCACCCGCCTGGTTTTTTGTTCCGAATGCAATTGCATTCGGAGGCTTTTAGTAAGCTGTTAATTTATCCCAAGAAGGTACATTTCATGTTAGAAGTAGTTATTTACCATCTTAAGCCACATTTTCACAAAAATATCTTTGTGTTCGATGAAGACTGAAGGAACTTTGAGCATAAAACACACAATTAAAAAAAAATAAACAAATCTGTCATCTCCATATTGTGTAGCTGAACGCAGGTGTTTAGAGATCCTTCAAAATAATTTGCTTGAAATTACTGACATAAATATGACCCAGAACAGGTCTGACTCTATAATTTGCTTGTTTGATAAATTGTTTGTTTAAGTGACTGTGCGTTACTGGTGTATGGCACATTAACCTCAAACAGCAGACAATCAATTGGGAAGGCTCCAAAACGGTGAAACCATGGACACACTGGCACTTGAACAATTTATTAGGCAAGCAATTTATCCCAGTACGACTTCTTTCTGAAGGATGGGGTAAGTGAGGTTTGGTTTTGCCGAGAAAGCCCTTGTTAACAATACCAGTTTTTAACAACGTATTAAGCAGTATTTTGTGCATACAAACACTGCAGCACCATGTTAACTGATGGAAGTTGGACAGCACCGTCTGTGTGTGGCTGACTTAAAGGCAAAGAAAACACTGTTTTCAGCTCTTACCCAATTAAAGTGCTCTGCCCCTACTATTCAAATATATTCTTGGGTAATTTTTGAAAATTTTTTAACGAAGGAATAAGCTTGAGAAGATGCCGCATCACCTGGATACCTGAACTCTTGAGCGTGCTGAGATTATAAATAAAAAAAAACAGTGGCAAAGTGAGAACTGAAAATTTGGTGGGGCACAGGACATCCCTTTAAAATAATCATTTGTCCTGACTTGCTCTCAATCATTTTCATAATTAGCAAGAAACACACTCCAAGAACTCTCCACACTATCAGGTGTTGGTAGTTCTCACAGTTTAGGTGGGATGACAATAATTCATTTGGATGTGTAATTTGGTGCATTTAAATCAGCGTAATTCAAAATCGCATACCTGAAAACTGTCATGCATATGGCGTGAGTCTCGCACTTTTAAGTGGCATATCATGTTCTCACGCCATAGTCACCAATCTTACACTTAATACAAAACTTAAGATTGAAAATTTTCATTCCGAAAACAAAATTATATTTAATTGCTGAGTCCAACTTTTTAATCAACCCATGCTGTACTGAGTCAAAGGGGATATTTCATTGGAACGCGGATCAGTCATAATTAAATCAATGCGTATTTAAGAGATTCTCACGCGGAATTGAAGTCTTTGTGCATGGAAGTGCATCACAGTAGATTTCACCAGTAGTAACATGGAAACCGATTATGACTCCAGACTTCTCACGCTTTTCTGGAAAACAACGCGCAGACTAGGTAGGATGATGGGTCAAAACCCTGCCCACAGGGCAGTAATTTTATTTTTAACTTCGCCAGTTAGTTAGCTAGCTAGCATTTACATGCATCAAATATGACTAGCTAAGTAGGCAAAAAGGCTTTCCAGCTAGCTAATGTTAGTTCGCTTGCTTAGCTAGCTAGTTTGCCAGCCTAGCTAGCTAACAGTTATATTTGGTATAATATAAATGCTCACGGTACAACTCTAGCTAAGTGAGATAGCAAAATAATGGATAATTTTATTCACTTATTTTCTATTGACTTCCATGCATCAAATATGACTGTTAGCTAGCTAGGCTAACGAACTAGCTTGCTGAGCAAGTGAACTACCGTTAGCTAGCTAGCTAGCTAGCTGGAAAGACTTTTTGCCGACTTAGCTAGTTAGTCTCGCTCAGGTCAAAAGTAAAAGCTGTGCTAGTTGGCGCTCCCCATAGCTACTGGGAGCACTTCCATTGTATTGATATTGATATGCAGCGTTTTTCTCTTGCATTTGCTTTTGTGGTTTGCGTGTTTTTGACTTTGTAATAATTCTGTTTTTCAGCATGTTTCTGCAGCTAGAGATTTTTTGGGCCGTTGCAGCGCATTTTCCCCCATCAGCCACCGTGGATTATGGATTTAATAATTAAAAAAAAAAATCAAAGAGAAATTTGGGTGAGAAATATGTTTTTAGAGGCACTATGTTTCTGCGCCAGTATTGTCAGAAATATGAAAAGCACGATCGTATATGTGAACACATGACATCATTCTGAGACTCGGTTGCACTGTGTGCGCTAGCTTTACAGTTTACAAGTTAGCCTTCATCTGCCAACAGGCTACATATAGTCACAGAACTGTTGGCTTAAATCGAGCCGTCATCAGATTGTTCACGTCTTCGTCTTGTCTTCAAAAAAAAAATTAATAGTAACAAAAGCTCGAAAATAAATCCATTTTTACGCAAAATAAGGTTTGTGTTGCTGCTGTACCTGCTCTAGTCAGTGTCAGAGGTAGGGGCTGCATTCGAATTGCGGGATGGTGCTATCTAATTACACAAGCACAAAGACATACAGAAAGGTAGAGAGAACACAATTATAACAAATGTCAGTCAGTGAAGAACTAAATAATTAAAGTTGTTCAATATAGCATCAGTCATGAAATGATGACATACCACTGAGGGGAAGAAATGGAAATGTGTCACTCCATACTAAACTGTACAATTCACTGTGTTGTATAAGAATGTCAATAAAATTTTTTCTAAGAGAATTAAATTATTTGCATTGTTCATATTTATTCACTCCCGGATTGAAGATATACATAAGAAGAAAACAGAGTCATCGGTCCAACAACACAGCAGAAAAAGTGGTGTCCTGATGTCAGCCAAGGCATTGTGAAAGCCATATTTTGTTACAAAATTTGGCAGCCAACTTCATGAAATGCTCATGACATGTCTGTTGATACTTTGAAACAAAGTGAAATTAAATATTGCAGAGAAATACCCATAATAACGGTTTCAATTGTCTGCACTAAATTACTGGGACTCGTCTGATCAGAAATGCAATTTGAAATGACCGTCGTGGGCGTAACCAGTCGCGTCCTCACGTGTTACGTCCAGACATGTGGGTTACTTTGCATAATGTATGCAAATGGCGTAAAGATGACCGCGTCAAACTAAGGTACTCACTTCCTTCATCAAAATTTCACAAGGCGTCAGACAATCATATATACCATGCTTCAAAAAATAATGATTGAAAAAAGAAAATTTTTCCATGTTCTAATATCGTGTTACGACCATAACAACATCAAGAAATATGCGTAGATCATGTCCTGTGCATAGACTGTATAAAAAGATGGACGCAGCACCCGGATCTAAAAAGTGAGGCCGATGCGGAAATCTCAAAAAATTTGCATTATATTTAATGGCCAGCAGATAGCGATGTCAGTGGTTGCAGATAGAAGTTCAATGCTACTGAAGTCTATGAGAAAATGACCCTACTTTGCCACCTGATTTATTATTTCATTCTTATTCTTTGAAATGCCTTCTTGTGAATAAAAGAATATATTCCTTTGGTGATTTAGAGCAACAGGTAACCAGTTACAAAATTTTAACAATGCTTTGCACCGAAGCCAGGTGAACGGAATACAAACATTGAGGACAATAGACATGAAACACATTGACTGGCCGTTATTGTCCATAAATGTTACTGATGGACTGAGGCCATTTATCATACAAAAGAATTGACTTTGAAATGTATCTGATTTTCAGGAATTCAATATCTGTTTTGTGTCCTCGTTACACCCAAAACGCCTGCCACCTTAGTACATTATGGGGTCACTGAAATGAAGTGATCACTCGGTTTATCTTCTTGCTTGCTTATTTGTGATGCCCATGGATGGGGTTTCACCACTGCAATGAAAAACTTTGGAAAAAGTGTATTTGAATTTTCATCACCATTGTGACACATTTGTACAGTTTAGTATTGAATGACCCAAATCACAGCAATCAAACTCAAATTAGGGTGGCACGGTGGCGCAGTGGTTAGCTCTGTTGCCTCAATCCAAATTACCCTCGGGAGGTGAGAACTGCGCTTGTCGGGAGTTTCGAGGGTGACCTCTGACTTTCATTCTTGATTAATAAAAACATTCTTGGCAAATGCTTTCGCTTTCGTCCATCTTACGCCGATCCAAGCATTTCACCACTAGCGGCATAACACAGAGGCCCCCAGCCATCCGTCTTAATCATGGCTCCAGTTTGAGAAACCAATAAATTAGAACCAAAGTCCTATTCAATTCTTCCTAGCTGTGGTATTCTGGCGACCAGGGCTGCTTTGAGTGCTCTAATTTTTTCATCATAAATGTTGAGGAGCCTGCGGGACATTCAACTAAGAGCATCAAGGGAGTGCCGAGAGGCAGTGGCCAGGAAAGGCATTAGATCGCCTTGCAGCGGGCCACCAGCTTGTTACCAAGATCCAACTACGAGCTTTGAAACTGCAGCTAATTTAATACACGCTATTTGAGCTAGAATTACTGCAGCTGTTGGCACCAGACTTACACTGCAACGAATCCTCATTAAAGGATTTAAAGTGCACTCATTCCAATTACAGCGCCTCGAAAGAGTCCGGTCTTGTTATTTCTCGCTACTACCTTCCTGAGTTGAGAGTGAGTGATTCGCCCGCTGCTTCTTTGGATGTGGTGGCACTTTCACAGGCTCCCTCTCTGGAATCAAACCCTGATTCCCTGTTACCTGTGGTCACCATGGTAGGCACAGAAAGCACCATTGAAAGTTGATGGCAGACATTTGAATGAGACGTCGCCGCCACACAGGGCTTGCAATTGGTTATCTAGAGTCATAAAAGCAGTTGCGGTTCGTGCAGGCACCCCGGATTTGGTAAATGCATGCATCCCCGTGGGGGGGTCAGTGCTCATTTGCATGTATTAGCTCTAGAATTTCCACACTTATCCAAGTATCGTTGGCGCGATCAAAGGAACCATAACTGAATTAATGAGCCATTTGCAGTTTCACTGTACCGGCCGTGTGTACTTAGACATGCATGGCTTAATCTCTGAGACAAGCATATGCTACTGGCCAGATCAACCAGGTTGCCAGACCCATGTGAACATGGAAACGGTCAAGCACACTTGACCACTGCGCCAAATATGCCCAGTTACTTTGGCGGCCCACTGGTTGTGTAAATGCGCAACACCCTTAGATTGCTAGAAGGTTCACACACCCCTGCCACAGTTTTGGTGGCTACGCCAGAGAAAGAGAGTCTCTCTAAATGCCTTTGTTTTTTCTCAGGCCTTTGCTTGTGTCCATGCGATTAGCCGCTGGTGAAAGAAAAGACTGGCTGGCGACGCTTTTAATTGCTTTATTTTTAATGCCAACATCCCGTTACTAGGAAGGCCTGTTTCAAATCTGAATGCGTCCAGCTGGTCAGAGAGTCAGACACTATGAGAGTAAGCTCACATAATTTAGCAATTAGGTCTTAAAGGGCAATAAACCAAATAAAAGACATTTCAGCAGACATTCTTAAAACTTCAAATATCACACGGTAAAAAATATGTCCTGTCTCTTAAATGAGGGCCACTGCCTTGTGGACTACTTTTCGGATTCCACAAAGCAAGCATTGTTTTCTGGTGGGTGAATGCTGATGCATGTGATTCTATGGAGCACCCCCGTCCCCTAAATCTGCCCTTAGCCATTCACATTCCTCATTCTATGTGAGTTTCTCCCCCCCCATTTTTTTAAGATAATAATGTTGCAGTGCTGATATCAATGGCTGAACCAGCACTTATTCAGAGCTTAAAGGATAAAAAAACTCTCAGAAATATACAACTTGCCAAAGTGTCTTATTTTTGTCAGTTCAGCTGAAACTTGTAGGACCTCCTCAAAAACCAAATCTGATATCTCAAACATGTTAATATATGCCTTAATCTAAAATATATAAGATTAATGTCATTTCACGGGACTGTCCCCTCTATAGGATGTGGATGGTTGCAATTCAAGAATACTATTTATAAATCCCTGTTTTGTGTGTTATGTACACTTTTTGCACCGCATTTGACCAATGTGGTAGCCTGTTTTGTTCAAGGGACGGTGGGTGATTTATGAGTGCTCAGGCTTTTTGAGATATCTGTCAACAAACCTCTCTCAGGTCTGGATGCAGGGAGAGGCAATACTGCGACAGTATCGTAACTTCATACCATCACTCATGCTCATTTTCAGTGTTTTGGACTAAAGATCTGCGTGCAAGAAGTACTTAAGTCATATTTTTTGCAAATGTGACTTAAGTACTTCTTGCACGCAGGTCTTCAGTTAGGCTGGTGGGGGAAAAGTTCACACATTTAAGATTAACTTTGAACAACTGTTGGTCAGTCATTTGAGCATCCACTGCATGAGCTGAGTGTTTCCCCACAAGTGACCAGAACAACCACTGCTCCTCTCCAATGTCTACCCTTTTTTTTACACAGTGCGCAAAACCACCACCTTTATTTGCTATTTCAACAGCTAATTGAAAAAAAAATCTTATTCTGGCTCTTTAGCCTACAATGGATTGGTCCATGAATTTGACAGGTTTTGTCCGAATCATCTCTATGATGATCACCATTTGCATAAGCTGAAGATAATTACCCATGTGACACCAGGAGGAAATGGTCTTATGTTTAAAATAAGACATTCTTGCAGTTAACAAATTCAGCAGAAATAAAAGAAAAAAGAATAAAACAGCTATATCTCCATAATCTCATTTTGTAAATAAGTGATATGAAATTAGCATGACAGACTTTGCTCAGATGAATAAAAATTAATGCAATCTAGTTCATTGTACACAACTCCACAAACATAAATAAAGTTCTCCCAGTGTAGAAGCATGTTATTCACAATAAGTGATTTTAGGGTCACAGAATGATAATTTTGCACATACTGGTCAATTTTTTTGCATCCTTCAGATGTACCCAGTGCTTTGTCATGAACTAATACCATCCACACTTCGCTCTTCAGCTAAGCTCAGTAGTCGCATGTCCTGAGTCAGTATTACACATAATGATTTGAATACCAAGCACAGCAAGACAGCTTGATTGTGAGAGAGTACAAACTTGAATATTGTATTTTTGCCATGATGACTGGCCAATATCCTTCTCACAGGTCCAGGACGGTGATGTAGTCGGCCTTCCCAATCCGCTCAATCACTTCATCGATGTGAGTCATGGGGCAGGCATCAAACCGAGAGATGGATTGCAGCTTTGTCAAAAGTCCATGCAGAGACCCTCCGAAATCCATCCTTCTGCGCCATGAATAAAGTCGGGCTACTCCATTTGCTGGTGGACGGCACAATCACATTATGGTCTTTCATTACATTGATTTCTTCCTTCAAGGTCTCCACCAGTCTCTCCGTTACAGGATAAGGCCATTGGCAAACTGGGGTTGGAACTTTTAGGTGGATTGTACGCACGGCTGTCACTCCAGGCTTCTTCCAAAAAAGAGCTGGGTACTCACTGCAGCCCTGCTTTTTGTTCCCCTCACAGATGGTCTGTGTTCAGCTCAAGTGCTTATCACCATTCTGTCAGGTCACGGCCAATGTTCCCTCTTATTTTTCACAGCACTGAGCAAATGGAACTCTGTATGAGGACAAACCTCAGCGCTGTGAGTAATGTGGGAACTGTGCTCCTCGCAATCGACTAGCAGGCTATATCGAACGGACTTGGCCATAAAGTAGGGGATGGAGGTATGGACAAAATTAATATCACATTAAAAATCATTGTGAAATCTTTAAAATGATATGGTAAGAGTTTGAAGTATTGGATGATTGACTCCATTGTTTTCATGGTATTTACGTGTTTTACAACAGGTAAAGCACTTTTTTAAGTGATGATTGACCTTGATAAGGTTGAAACAGAGCGCTGGCTCTGTGGCTCATCTTGTTATCTGCAGGAGAGGCCTCTTTCAGAAAAGCAACTGCAAAACACACTATTTATTATTGCACAAAAAAGTGAAACCTATAAACATTTTGAGCTCATATAAAAAGTTTTAAAAATGATTTATTAAATTATAAGCCTATAATGATGCATTGTTTAAAGTAAATGGTATTACAGTCAGCACTAAGATGAATTCCCACCAAGTTTAAAGCATTAATACAACATATTGTAGGATATGTCCAACCCCGAATCTTCCCTCGTCTGTCTTTGTCCCCTTTCCAGTGGCCATAGACCTTGTGAAGTTTTATAGAGCCTTATGTTAATGTTGAATTGATTCTCATCAGTTGATCCAGGTTGTCGACATCAAGTCAGTTCTGTGACTTTGTCTGGGTGTGATTCATGAGACTGAAACCGCACTGACAGTCTGCATTAGATGCTTGGAATGTAGCACAAATATCAGTCTTCTACAGCATCAGCATCTGATGCGCTGTGATAATTGTGAAAGTACAGACAAGATGTGAATATGGGCATTTTATGTACTGTTCATCATTTCACATTGTGCTTCTGAATTAAATGATTCAAGAAATTTGAATGCATAAGTTTTGCTATGCTAGCTTTCTGGTAGACTGATATATTTTGTGATATGATCTTAGATGTCTTGAACTGATAGCATTGACACGTTTGTTTTAATTGCATGAAGCGTATTGTCAATTAGTATTCTAATTTGTTCAAAGTTGGTCCTGTTTATTCTTTCAGGTTTCTCATGTGATTCCTTCATCTAACTAAGAAGCTGGTTAATAGAAGTTCCATGCTTACAAATGCGCAAAATCATTGCAGCATCAGAATTAACTTTTTGTGTAAGGTGACGTTTCAAGTAATCGAGTATCCCGTGGTAAACTCACCTTTTGTTTTTGACACCAAGCCGAATTTGCACAGGACTGCTCCAGCTTCTTTGTAGCTGAATATCTGAGAGATTCACCATCTTTCCTGGACATGGATTTGAAAATTTTCCTCAAGCCGTGTGAGTTAATATGTAAAACTACCCTTTTTTATTGGGTGCATGTAGAGGTTACATTCTTTTCGTCATTTGGCCATTGCTGCTCAACAGTTGTGAATGTTATAGACATTGACGTTATAGAACGCTCAAATATAATTGGATCTACGGCCTTGCATGTCAATTGTTGAAAAGTATGTAAGAAGCCGACATGTAATATGCACTTCACCGCATTTTGTGGATCAACTAAACATTATTTTAGTTTTTCTAAAGTATATAAATAAAATAAGAGCACTCAGAAAGCGCAGCACCTCTGCCACATCAAGGCAATTCTGTGCATTAATTATTTTCGTTGGCTGATGTAGGGTGTTGTTGCATTTCACTGCCAGGTGGCAGCAAAACCCAAAAGCACGCCGATTGGAAATCTGGCCCATTGGAAAGACTCTGCCAGCATAGCTGGATTTGAACTTTGGCCTATATCGCAGCTGTACTTTGGCCTAGATATGCCAAAATTTAAACATTCGTTCCTCTTGTGCTACTCTAACTTCCTGCAAAGTTTGGTTAAAATCTGTGTGGCGGTTTTTGAGATATCCTGCTAGCAGACAGACAAACAAGCCAACCTACGCCAGCAAAAACATACACCTCCCTTGGCGGAGGTGAAAAATTACTCGGAACATCGAGTGAAAGAAATTCACCATGTTGGGGAAAAAACCATTTGCACCACTGGTATCCAGCATTAGTTTCAGTTTCGCAAAGCTTTCTTCATTAGAAACTGAAAGACTTGAGTGTAGCTAGACAAAGGAAGAGAAGATAATCACCCCAGTTAAGTCTTATCTAAAAAAAAAATTTTGGAATCTTCCCTTTTGTGGTGCATCCTGTCACACAATAACATTTAGGTATTTTTGATATTTCAGCTAGCAGACCAACAAAAGCCTATATGGCACCATCAAGGCTCGTTTTCCTCTTTGGCTCTTGCCAGAACCTTTTTCCCCTGGATTGAGCTTCCTGTTTGACTTACTCTGGGGTGTGTTTCCCAAAATCACAGATGCTAACTTATGTAGTTGGTCCCACTGACTGTGAATGGACGAACTATGTAAGTTGCTACCTTTGTTAGCAACTACGCTTTTGGGAAACGCACCCCTGATTGGATTGGTATGCTTGCAAGCACTGTTCCCTGCTCATAGTTCATGCTACCCTCCTGGACATTACATTTCTTTCTCAAAGTTATCGAGCTGCTGGTGTCCAACAATGCCTGCGCTGTTTTAGCATTCATGTGAACCGCAGAACAATTCCCTCCATTGGTAACTCCAAGGCTTCCCCCTCCTAGGGCACATAACAGAACCCTGGCCTTTTAGATTTCCAAGCTGGATATACAGGTGCTTTATGGCCTGGCTGTTAGCAATAAAAACAGGGCTCGAATTTGACGACGGATGCCCGACCTGTTTGCCGTGCTGCCCACCTATAAAAGCCCCAGTTCATGGCAGTAGAATGCCGTGCCCTTTACCTGCATTGCCGTAAGTGCCCCTCGGACAAAACACCTACCAAAAATAAATAAATCACACAGCATTTCCCGTTTTTACAACTGTCTTTTCCGCCCTTTCCTTGCGATCATGGGCGCAGAATTATTCTTGAATAATTTATGTATCTCCTCTATTTTTAATTCTGATCACGATGCCGACAGGTGAAAGGAACAAAAAAAGAAAAAATGTCGAATTACAGTCGGCAGCCTCAAAGTGTGGCAAATTGACAAAGTTATGGAGGTACTGAAATTCTCTTATGTGTTGCATGTTGCGTGGTGATAAAGCTTGGGAAATGGTCTTAATAGCCAGTATCTAGTGCTGTTGTCAGTGTGAGTGTTGGAATGACAGGGAAAAAGTCAGAATTTCGCGGGTGGCAGAAGATGGACAAAATGGCTAAATATGATTATTTTTTCAATGACCCGGTGTTTGACTGGAATGTCCTTTGCTTGTACTTGCATTATAGCAATGCCCAAACGATGTCCAAGTGCAATACTGAGCCAATTTCCAAGACAGCAAGCGGGGAAAAATACGGGAAATGATTTCTTTCAAGAATGGTTTTAATTTGCATAGCGCACGCTGATTGGTCACTTTATGTGAGGAACATCTGAGTCTACGGACCTTTACTTTTTATTAGCTAAAGTGATGACCTAAAGCTCCATGGTGGATTGCTGCTGTGCCCCCAAGGTATCGGCAGACTTTGCTGTGGTGCCCCTTATATGGAGGCACATATGCCGTAGTGCTCTTATATTTTCAGCATGGACCACAGCAACTTTTGCCATGCCCCTTATCACCTGTAGTTCGAGGCCTGTAAAAACAAACAGAACTTTTATTGCCACTATTTCCCTTGTATTTCCCTTAGTACTTTCTTGGACTACTGCCTGATGCTCTGAAGCACCCCTGCACAGGGTGTTGAGGGGCTGCAAGACTAGTTTCGCAGCAGGAATTCCATTGTCAGTTTTATATTCTTTGACCCAGGTCTTTGGATTTTTGTACTTGTTGTATCCAGTGGGAGTACAATCCTTTTGAATGGTGGAAGGTTTCAGCTGGCGTTTCCCCAGATGGCATTGTCAGTGCCCGAAGTACTGTCTTTAGTTTTCTAGGGCAATGTCGAACTTCTTCAGCAATGCCTCATGCAGGCTATTATAATTGTTGATGCACCCCTCCGTCAGGTCCCTCCTCACCATGAGTTCAAAGCAGTGCAGGTAATTCTCAATGTCCTCCACCTGCAGGTATGAAGGTACCTGTGGCTCCCTTCAGTGCCCTTGGTCATTAGGAACTGGGTAGTGGTTGGGTGATAGTTGATGGCTGGATGATTTCCGGGCAGTGGGTTGCTGGATCCGGCGAGGTGCTGGCACTGGGCGATTGGTGGAGCCTGAGGTCAAATATGCAAATGTAGACCAGACAGATAGAGCTGGATTTGAGAGTATAAGCCTGGGACTGGTGACAGACATAATGCTGGTTGTAGCCACCTGCTGCTTTGGCACCTGTAGCACTTGTTGCCGTAAGGTCTGCAGAAAAGACTCTCTCAATCAAGAAGTAAGTCCTCCTCTCTCCTTTGCTGCCCATCAAGGAAGGCCTTCATGAGCCCAGCTACCTCTGACACAGCCTTCAAAGCCTCTGAACTGGCTACCACTGCGCTTCCCTCCACTCATACTGCTCCACCTGATCCTTTTCCTCCACTGCATCCCATGCAGGGCTCTCTCATTCTTGCTTTGCCTGGGAATGAGGACTTCCCCTGATCTTAGCACCTGCCACTTTCTTATTGCTTTTGTGGCTGGCCATCCCACTTCTGGCACTGAATGTAAAGAGAAGCTCTGAATCTTAGACGAAAAAAAAATGGTTTTGCCACTACTGATTATAAGTTGAAAGGTGAATTTATTTTCAGAAACAGTTCCGCTGGGAAAAGATCCAAAAAAAGATGAAGGAAAAATACAAATACAGGCAAAATAGGCTTGAATAATTATTCACCAAAAATAATAAATATTAATGAGAAGTGCAGTCTAACCCACCCTCAAGGGGTTTTTTTCCCCCTCATCACTCCCAATATCGTACCTGAAGCCCTAATTGACGACCAGAGTCCCACCCACATCAACTGCACCATCTTTGTATTATAAGATAATTTCCATTCACACACAGAAGCACCCTAATTAAAGCAAAATGAACATGAAGCATTCTACATCAGTCCATTCTGATTATAGCCCAAATTAGCAGGAATTACACGATGAAATAGATATTTTAGGAAAACTACATCAGTGTCATGGATTCCTCCATTGATCACTGAGCTGGGTGAAAATTATCAATGAACTGACATTTTAAAAGCCAGCCAAAGATCGTGCATCCCATTTTGCCCTAATCAGACCCAGAAGGCCATCATGGGCGAGGCAACAATTGGTGAAGCCTTGTAGGGGGTTATAGGCAGGGGTGCACATAACTGGTGCGCATGCGCGGCAAAAATAAAAAATGTGCAGCAGAAAGCTTGAAGGGAAGCTCAATTGCGTACCAACATGTTTGACATTTTTGACTGGTTTACTTCGGCTACTGGAATAGGATTTTTCTCCATACATCTCTGGTAAGACAGAAAACATTATGACAAGTGTGCTCATTAATTATTAGCTTTTAAAGTTTACTCAGCTTTCACCCAAATTAGCAAGACATCAGATCCATCAAAGCAGGGGAAAATCGGCATGGTCCCCATCAGTTATTTTCTGCCGAATCCTGTTTCCGCACAGAGCTGCCTGAACTTTGACTTGTCGCAGAAAATTTGCATCTTGTCGGCTTTTGTTGGGGTATTCCCCAGAACTAGCCGGAAACTGCCTCTATATCCTCATCTTTGAATTTTGAAGATCTGCACACATTATTCGTTTCGATGGAAGCATATGTTCATTTTCAAGGTGAATAATTACTGATATACTGATCAGAAACCATTCAAAACTAAATAAATGTGATCTTTAATATTTCAATTTAAATTCAGTGAAATTTCATCGTATTTTATCGATCAGAAATCTCTTTTGACCGACCTGGTTCCGGAGGCTACCAGACCGTGACCTGGCCCAAATCCAGAGACCTCCATTGTGTTCATGGGCAACTTAACGCGACAAAAATTGCAGGAGCTAGCAAGATAATGCTTTGAAAATGCCTTGTAGGAGTGACGATGTCATATAAGACATCAAAGCACACTGTATATAAAATATTAAAAATCTCTGCGATGCTACAAGCGAATTAGGCTACATACTTTTTTGCTGGGAAGCTAAGCGTTGCCCCAATTTCAACGAGAGCACCGATGCATGCATATCCCTTTCAGAAGCTTTGTAATCCTACATTAAACTCCGGTGTCTTATTGGAAAATTTCTATAATAAATCCGTAATGTTATATCTAACGTTGTACCTATTACAGTATATTATCTAATTTCCTGTGCTGAAAAAAAAAACTATTCTCATCCATTAACAATCCACTGTTCCAGACCAAAGGCTGTTTGTTCTTGACCTGAGAGCAATCAGAGGCTGTTTTTGACTGACAACCATGCTTGTTTTAAGCACTGCAGTGGGATTCCCGATAATGTTGGATCTCAGGATTTACGAGTATGTCAAAGAGATTCTCAAGCAACGAACATTCTCTCATGTTTGTAACATTCTCGTTACGTGGGTTTCCCAAACACAATTGTTAGACGGGGACTCAAGAGGAACTTCGCGAAGGGTTTCTTAGCTAAGCGCGTCCTCGGTAAAGCATTAGTAGTTGATAAATCGATGCTGTGAGATTAAAGGTCCCTCGTTTTAACCAGTCAACACTGAAATTCAACATTTTAAAAACTAATTGTCATCATCACTATAACTAAATTGAGTTGGTGTCTTTTTAAAATTCAATTAGCCTACAGAAATATTACTACGAGTGATTACAAGAACAGAAACAATTAAGAGAAGGCTAAAATGGGTGGACAGGAGAAAATATGGGTGGTCAGGAGAAAGTGACATTGCAAAGGCTTGCAAAAGCCCTAGCGGAGGTCTTAGTAGATAGTGGGGATATCTTTATGATTCTTCGATTGCTTGTGGCTGGAAGGAGAGGTACAACCGGGCAAGAATCAGATCGCATACTGTGAGCAGGAAGGACTTCATTCAACAATGAATAATGAAAAATGGCAGCTCTGCCAGAGGAGTTGAACAAAAAATAAAGGGGGAGAGGAAAATACAGAGGCCCTGGAAAGCACTTCTCCCCCTGGACATCATCAGATCTTTGGACTGGATAGACAGCAATAAGGTGGTTGACTGCTCCACAATACAAGCAAAGACTAAAATTGATGCAACGTTGTTGCTCCACTAGGCAGAGGTGACGAACCTCGTACTGTCCACAAGCATGGGCTCTGAGGGAGGTGGTTGGTGAAATAATCGAGCGCATGAACCAGCTGATCGGGATGGTGGGGGGCGGGGGGCATGCAGACAGGCTCACTTGTTAAGGCAGGAGTCGAGTCATGAGGGCAAGGTCGATTATCCCATCAAAGTCATATGGAAGGAGGCAAGTTGTAAGTTCATCCTGAATCCTGTCAGCCGAACAAAATTTGAAAGATTTCATAGAGGGCCCAGGTATCACAGTGAGAGGAAGAAACCAGTGAGCAGAATTGGATGAAAAATTTGAAGAATAACTGATTGCCTTAGTGAATCTGGAGATGAGCAGTCGAAGACCTTCTTTATCTTGCCAGCAAAGGCTGAGAAGGTGTGCTCTGCAGGATCCCTGGCCTCCCAGCATGCAGCAGCACAATTTCGGGTGCACCCAGTTAGGCAGGTGATGTCAAATGCGGCCCTGGACCTGGACTCAGTGGAACACATCCCTCACCACGGAACTCGGCAACAACAACCTGCGGCAGGCAGATGTGTCGCCGTCACACTGCTCGAAGTGGGAAAGACCGAGTTCCTGTGGGCAGAGTCCCCGGAGATCTTAGAGATTGCAGCTAACTGACTAGAGGTGACCCTGATGAGCTGGTGAAGTTGACAAAATTGCACCTCCTGTTGTCCCAGGCAAGTTCCCTGAAAAGTGATGGCATCTGAAGGAAAAGGGAGATCTGCTGGCTCCATTATTGGCAGGATTGTTCTATGATGAACAGTCAGTATAAGAGACAGACACTGGTCACAGAGAAAGCCACATTGGCTGTTTTAATTTCCGAAAAGATTGAAACGTAAGACACTCTTCAAAGCAGGGTTAGGAAACGGTCCAAAGTCAGGATGGGGCAGACTGATGACAAGAGGCGATGGCATGGTGTGGTCGCACAGGCTGGCCTGAGGTCAGTAACTGGGATGGCTAGCCAAATAACAAGGACCTGTGAGAAGGCAAACTACTTAGAACTGGGGTGCAGTGGTGTCCAGAGACCTCAGTCCAGGACCGTGAACAGGGGAGAGATTCCCTATTAATTCGTTACTTGAGACAAAGAGAGAAGTTTACTCTGGAGTGCTCAGTTCAGCAAAGGAAAGAGACCAGGAACTTAAATGCATGCGATAACAATTAACAAAATGAAACAGGCAAAAGCCGGTGCACAAAGGGTGAGTCATGAGACAGTAATTAAATGATGAAAATCAATTAAAGGTCTGCTATTATGCTGATCCTTCTTTTAATACATACAAGTAATGTTATAATGTTGAATGTCCATACTCAACCTCTGCAAAGTTTCTTAACATAAGATACAGGGCTTTTGCCGTAATCCGAGAACATGATTTCCTGAATGTGATTTCCTCTCTGAACAGCTCGTCCCTAGATCTTCACGAGATTTGGACAAAACCTTACGTCAGGTTGTTGCGTCCAATCAGGACAGACCTGGCCAGAACCAATCATGGCACTGGTCCTGCCCACCCCGGAATTTATTCTATCAGATACAAATAAGCACAAATCATTTAACATGTAGATTTATCAGTATATCTCCCAAAGTTGTTTGTACGTGTTTTTTTGGTTGTGAAAAAAGCACAACTATTTTCTCTTCCAAAAGACGATGCCACCAGAAATCAGTGGGTAGCTTTTTTGTTTGCCGGCGGCAAAGAGCCACACTCAAAAGGAATGTTAACTGTTCGTGTGCAGCATTTCACCTAAGACAGCTTTGTTAATTAAGGCTTATTTGACGCTGGATAGGCATCTCAGCTGCTTGTCAAACCTGGAGCAGTAGCATCGATCAAGCGCTCAGAGCCACAAGCTGTAAGTAACGATATAACAGCAAATAATGGAAGTGAAGCTAACGTGTTACAGGTGGCTAGCAGGACAGCTAAAAATAGTTAGCACTAACATCTGGCTTCCAATGCAGGCTTTGTAAAATATCTGAAGATAAAGCCTGGACCGGTACCAACTGTCCGTGACTCAACGAGAGACGTGGAAGATGTAAGTTTTACCATTTTGAGTTTCTTTACTGCATAAGCCTACCTAACGTGATAGCCTGTTGAATTTGGCTCTAGCACTGCGGCTGACGTAGCTAAGTTACTGTTGCTAATGTTTGTGTCCTAAATATGCAAGAGTAAATAATATCAAAGAGATATTCAATTGAAGGTGAGTGAACATAAACCTCATTTGAAGCTAACTTTTTATACTTGTTTGTAATTTGGATGCTCAGTACAACTGTTCACGGTAACGGAACTTTCTGTCTGTAAAACCTGTATTGCAGGGTAACATTTGTCTCTGTCGTTGTTATGAACGCTCGGTTACTAGTGCATGTTAGTTTGCGTGCTGTGCTACTTAAAAAAAATGTTCCTGGTTAACTTATATGCAGTAATTCAGATTGGCATGCTTGTGTTACTTTGGTTAGCATCAAGGTGGTAGTTTCATCATAACGTTACCTGACCGTAGCCGCTACAGTTGAAGCTAACCGGAGGGGTGTGTGTGTCTGCAAAGTTAGGCTGATAAGGCTGCAGTTAGACCAGACGTTGGCCTCGCGGAGCTTAGGTACGTGTTTGTTTACTGCTGCTGTGAAATGATCATTTTACTTATCCATGACCGGGGTCAGCCGAGTACTTTGCCGTGGTGTGGGCAAGCTCTCTGATCCTACCGCGGTGAAAGCAATCGCGAAACGCGCAATAACGTGTCAGGTATGACAAACGGTTTCTCTGCATTGCCGTGGCGGAATTTCATCCACCTTTGAAAATTGTTGTGGCTAATAAAAAGCTGAAAAGTGGAGGTACAGATACAGATTTTTTTTCCGGTAGAAGTTAATGATTCGCTAGCTCCACAAAAGCAATGCTTATGCCGTTTTTGCGTCTTTGCTACGAACTCATTTAGTAGCTTGGTGTTGGAATTGTGTTTTGTTTTGGTAGAAAAGGTTAACAGGAGCTTTTAGCAAAGTTTCTTCCGGATAGCTAAGTGGGTGTATAACAGTACTGCTACAACCACATGCATGCAAGGCGAGACAGTGCTAGCAAAACACTAAAATTTCAACTTGCCACTCATTGACATCCTGCTGTAAACGTTGCTGCAATACTTCAATTGCTTTCTCCTACCATTCGGGGTCGGATTCCGGATCAACCAAGTACGGCCTCACAGCAAAAGACGCTGCAAAGAGCTGTCCTGAAATACCTGCCATCCTGGTTTCCTGGTTTTTTGCGTCTGCACCCTCCCCCGGAATCAAAGCGGCCAGGCTGCCAATCAGAGCAACGCCTCATTAGCATAGCCTGCCCGCCCACTCAAAACAACTCATGTTTCAGGTCGGCACAGACGGGGTGAGAGAAGAGGTCTCACAAGGCCTGGATGTGTGTAGTTTTTTTTTTTTTTGTAACTGAATTCTTAACATTATTTTAAAGACCCATTGGACATATTTTAAAGGACTAAATACAGCATAATATGGGACCTTTAAGGGAAAGTGAGGAGAAAAACTGACAAGGACAGCTGGATTGCGGGAATAAACAAATAAGAACTAAGGTTGTAACATCGTGTTTCTATCAAAAATATCACATCCTTGTTAAATTCAGGAAGATGTGCACGAATACTGTATTATGGAGAAATAAACTTCTTCTTCCCAGCACTGAAACCATTATCTTGCTCTGCTAATCCGCGATAATGGTGCAATTATTTTTGAGCAGTACGTTTCATTTTTATGTCTCAGTTTTTTTGGATTTATGTGTGCCAGATCGCAAAAGTACTCAGCTGCAAAGACTTATTTCCTGCCTGGCCAATGTGAATCAACTGTTTCAAACAGAAGTGTCTCATCTACAATGTAGAGATACAAACCCCAATTCCTATGAAGTTGGGATGTTGTGTAAAACATGAATAAAAACAGAATACAATGATTTTCAAATCCTTTTCGACCTATATTCAATTGTGTACACTACAAAGACAAGATATTTAAGGTTCAAACTAATAAACTTTATAGTTTTTTTGGAAATATTCACTCATTGTGAATTTGATGCCTGCAACATGTTCCAAAAAAAGCTGGGACAGAGGCAACAAAAGACTGGGAAAGTTGAGGAATGCTGAAAAAACACCTGTTTGGAACATTTCACAGGTGAACAGGTTAATTGGAAACAGGTGAGTGTCATGATTAGGAATAACAGGAGTATCCCCGAAAGGCTCAGTCGTTCACAAGCGAGGATAGGGCGAGGTTCACCACTCTGTGAACAACTGCTTGCATTGTCCAACATCAGTTGTGATTTAATACAATTACAAATCACATTAACATTGAATAGGAAAGGCGATAGAACTCCTCTTTGTCTTACACTGTATACAGGTGAGAAAGCCATCACTGATAACCTGACCCCATTTGACATGGTACGTTTGATTGCAATACCGGTAAGCAATAAGTCAACAATGTATATACATAGGTACACCAATATCTTTGAGTTTAGTTTAGAGTGTAGTATGGTTCAAATGCTCAAAAGCACAAGAGGCATCTAAAAGGAGACAAACATCAGCATGCCGTGCTGAATATAGTATGTTATTAGTTCTTTGAAACAAAGACACACATTTCAGTACCATGTTTTGATTTAAAGCCGAATTGGTTATCTGTTGTGACCAAATACACCTCCATTTGGTTCAACAATACTGAATAAATTATTTTCGTGCAGACATTGAATAGATGAATAGGTCTATAATTATTTTTATCCAAATTCTTTTTTTAATTCTTAATAATCGGGACAATAACTGATTGAATCAGCATTTTAGGAAGATAATCATGAACAAGAATTGACAACATCAAAAGAGCTAAATTCACAGGTAGCTGAATACAAGCATGTTTTAGGATCTCAGCTATGAGCCCATCAGGGCCTGAAGCTTTACCAGTCGCCATATTTTTGATGATAGCACAAATTCATTTGCCGTAACAGAGGGAATGTTCCTAAGAAGTAGTTCTGAATTGCATAAATCACATAGAAAAGCATTACAATTACGGTAGGAACACAATTAAAGATGGACTCATAGTGTTGCTTCCACATGGCAGGTATTTCATCACTAGAGCTTTTGTCAATAGAATTTGTTAGTTTGATTTTACAATTTAACTCAGACTTTATCAACCTTCAAAACTCTTTGTGACTTCTGAGCTCACTGCAAAAAATGAAAGATAAAAATACTAGGTGAGATGAATTTACTTATTTTAAGACTTAAAACACTTATTTCTATCACAATTTTTCTTAGTTGGACAAAAAATTTTGAGGTAATTTTGACTAGTTGCCAATGGAATAAGAATATTTCACTTGTCAAGCAAATTGTAACTTATTTTAAGTTACTATTTGCTTGACAAGTGAAAATTTTAACTTACTATTTGCTTTTCAAGTGTAGGTTTGACTCAGATTCATAAGGAAGATAAACATTAAGCAAGTATACTTCTTGGGATGTAGATGATTTTTTAACACCACATATCCAATCAAAGTCAAATTTTAATTCTTTGAGAGAAATATCAATGTTTTTCCTCCATAATATACCAACGCCACCATAGGGGCGTCCAGTTAGTATACCTTATGTTGAATCAACTGGGGAAACTCTGAATCCAAAAAATTTGTCATGGACACTATTTAAGCCTGATTCATGCTTCTTGCGGTCGGCGCGGTCAGCACGGCCTACACGGTGAAATGACGCAATTGCGGCCAAGGCGACAGAGCGCGGAGGGTCCGCGGAGGCTCTGAACGCCGAGCCGCGCACCTGGAGGATTTTGTAACAACGCGGCCGGGGTCGCACAGACCGCGTTGCAATGATTGGCTAGCTTCAGGACCCAGAAGTACGCATACCTATTAAAATTAAAAATGGAAAGCTTTAAAGAAAAGCCAGCTGAACATACAAACAGCTGAAAATACAAACATCTTTACTACAGTTCCTGTCAGATCTACAAAGATGCTCATTGCCAGACATCGGTGCAGAAACTGCCGAAATGCAAACCATGTCAACTTAGTTTTCGAAAGTTTCAAGTGACCCAATTATCGTAATAGTGGAGAAAGAGCGGCCAGTAATATTTGTTTTGACAGCGACGCACTGTCTATTCTAATTCAAAATAATCGAGCCGTATGTTTAGTAGTAATAATAATAATAATAGTTACAATGTGATAGTAAAAATGAACGTATTGATCACAGAAATAAGATTCAGTAGCGCAAGATTAGAACAGGTCCGTTCTTGGAGCCGCTTTGACCACATCAAGCATGAAACGACTCGACGTTCGTGGGGACCGTGCGTGCCGTCCGCGCTGCTGAAACCACGCAGACCGCAAGAAGCATGAATCAGGCTTTAGAATGATACATTCAGGTTTAGTTATCATAAGTTCCTGGAGACATAATATATCACAAACACACGTCATATCTGGGAACAAAGACCATTTGCTTTTTAAGCCATTACAACTGAATGATCTTGAAACCCATCATGAAGTGGATGCTACGGATAAATCATTTTTGTTTCACAAGGTATTTTTTCACATGGCCAAGATTCAGGTTTGTACAAAATTGACAGATCATCATAGGGTACATCAATTTTGAAAGATGAGTAACTGTCGAGCTTTGATTTTAGCTTCTCACATTTAACCAATAAGCTGAGTGAGTCTTTAGCATATTTGATAATGTCATCGCAGGAAGTGTCAGGCTTAAGGCGAGAGAGGAAACCTGAAGAAAAACCTCCACTCCAAGCCTTCAGTTCTGAGCTTACCGTTCCAGGCCCAATGATCGATTTAGTCTTAGGTTTCTTTCTGGTTACAAGTTGAGAACACTCACACACTCACACACACACATACACACACACACACACACACACATACACATATGGATGCATGAGCACAGAGAAAGAAGCCAGTGTGTCTACATCACATAAATTATTCAGCAGGCTATGCGAGTGCAGCCAATCAAGTGGAATGTTGTTAGATAATATTAATAAAGCGCACTGGTGTAAACTAGGGCTTTTGAGAACTGAAAGGGGTTCATTGTGTTGTCCCATTATGTGACTGATAGATTAAAATGTCATGGAATAGCCTTTGACCTGAATAAATTTATCATTTCATATTCATAAAAGTTTGAAAGGAAGGATTCACGGAAGCATGTAATTGACTGATCTCTGTGATACAGACTGAACACACTTTTCTTCCACTTGAATGTTCAGGAACGAGACAATAAACTGAGTTAAAGATCACAGAATGGAGCCAAATGCAAATCGCTGATAATGCCACAATTGACCTTTATCAACAAAATGGAGGGGAAAATAAATGTGACAGATTGCGTCATATTTTTCTGTACATGAGCATCACTCTTATGTCCCAAAAAGAGTTTGATCTTGGTCTTCAACTCACTGAAATGAGTTTGGAGAAGAGTCATTGGAAAAAAATCTGGCACAATTGGTTTATCAACCCTTCTACTTCATTTGATTAGAGTCAGTCAGATATTTCTACCCAAGGTGCCAGTGAATATATCTCTTTACTGAGGTGTTAAGCTGTTTGCAGAGATAGAACATGAGATGCAGCCATGACACCGTAATTAAAACTGTTCTTAAATCAAGACCAGATGGCAGAAATGCCCTTTGTTTGAACTCGTAAGATCACACCTGTTATGTCAAAATGCTTCATTTGGGCTTGAAAAAGCCATGGTTTTTTGGCATTCTAAACCACTGAACTATTTGCCTTGATTTTTGAGGTTCAAAATTGGCAATTTGTTTCAACCTGTCCTCTGAAATGAATTCAAGAAAAGTAATGGACTTGAGTCAGAATAAAACAAGAAGCCCAATAAGGGCCTGTGTTGTATTGTGTGAGCCCAGAGGAACTGCTATTAGAGCAGTAGAGGTGCTATCAAAGCATTAATACACAAACTGGGTCCAGCAGCCCATTGGTTACCATGTTATTGTACTGGGCATTTCTGTCCACACAGCAGTCCAGTTCATACAGCAATCAGAGGTCACTTTGGTTGTACACAGTCAAAATTATGACAAAGTAATGAGGAGATGAAAGCTTTAAATACATAAAATTGAAAATGTTATTGAGCATACATACAGCACAGTCTTTTAATATTTGGACAAATTATAATGTCCAAATATCCCCTGCATAAAAATGGGTGATAATTCTTGCATGGTTCGCATAATATGGATGCAAATTAACTCAAACTGTAGCTTACATACTTTGTCCTCACAAGAATTATTTTTACATTGAATGCAAACCAGAAATTTAAAAATTGCATATGTGTCCTAATGTTTCTGGACAATAATGTAGTCATGTCTGCTTTTTTCAGATTTTCAACAGTCCAATATTTCTACGGCCCCTGCAAATATTTCATGTTTGAAGGACATATCAGTCAGAACCCTAATTCTGTGTTGTATGCTCGCGCAGGTCAGTGAAGCCTCAATAAGAAATTAAGAATGTTTTCCCTTAATAAGCAAGCCAAGCCCCCTCCCACCCAATTTGGTCAAACATAAGACAGCAAACAGGATGTACCAAACTGAGCTGTAGCCCTGAGCTGTGCTTTTTTTAAAATGAAAATTTGCATTTTTCATTTCCTCTGAGATGACAGGAGGTTCCTAATTGGAGAAATTAAGATTAGAGGGACCGGATCAAAAGACTTTTCACATGAAGGGCTGCTTTGACCCAGGGGTTAAAACACAGAGAGGAAGAGAGACGATGAGCCATGGGATCAGAAGACTGAATATCAAATTCCATGAAATGAGCAGCACGCTTGAAATGTGAAAAACAATTCTAGTCTGGAAACCTGCACATGGGTAACCGTGGGTTGAGGTGAAGATAGCGATGGTTGGCTTCAGCTGTAATGCACAGGCACATTTGCTCAATCAAACAATTGCCCTCACAGATGAATTTCACGTGCACGTGTCACCTGCATAAAATAAGATTCCAAACTTCCTAGGCTTTCATTGCGTCATTGTGCTGCCTACCATATCTTGATTGCTGACACACTGTGTTCCCCCCAATGCCCCAGCTAACACCTGTTTTTTGGGTCTACTTCTGGTTACAGAGCTACACAAGAGCATTTACCCACTCCCTAATTTCTTTTTTTGTATAGTGTGCTTTCTTAGGAAGGTGCAAACAAAATAGTTTATCAGTAAGCCCTTATGTCTAAGACAGTTACTCTTGCAGGTTGGGTTTTAATTCTGAACATGCAATGCCATTCTGTAATAGCATAACAATTCTATCCTGTGTCATCGCTTAAATAAATTAATATAATTTAATGACGATGAACTCGATTAGTAGTCAATTCAAATGCTTTATATCCTAGTGCCTGCGTTACAGAAACAAAATATTAGGCATTCACTGCCACAGGTGACTGCAGACCTTGACATTTCAGTAATCTGTGTGGAAAAAAATATCTCAGAACACGTGCGCAATTTTGAGCGGGGTACATACATTTAGAAAATACAGCATGTGAAAAATCACTCAGGGTGTAAGAGTTTTCACAACTGCCACGGGTTTTAAAACATTTGCGAATTCTGTACTAAATCAATACGTCATGATGAGTTTCAGGACAGCACAATTCTTGCATTACCCCGGGCGGTTTCCATCTGTGGCTCAAAATGGACAGTAATATCAGAGTATATTTTATGCTGAGCGTTCCACATATTAGTTTCCACCAAGTTGATACATGTATTGCCTATGTTTTGAGCTGTTCTCTTTTCTAATGCGGTATCACAATCAGCAGACCTTTGTTTATTGTCAGCTGTTGCAGGATCTCAGAAACAAGTATTTTTCACCGCAAGAGTTTTTTTTTCCCCCACAATGAATAGCCTTGTCTGGACTGCATAGTAAATTATGCATTCCGTAATTACCGCCATTTGAGAAACAGTTCCACTATAAATAGAGAAAATGCATCAATTGGATTTTATTTTGGAGACAAAGAATGAGAAATAATCTCGTTCAGAGCCTGTTAATTTCACCACAAGCTTGTAAGTAGCTACAGATGAAAAAAAGGCAATTTGGGCTCCCGCTTGTTGTGGTCCGACAAGGAACTAGATGCAGATTAAGGGTACAATCTAATGAAGGTATTTATTTGAAGGAATACGGTAATAAATGGAGAAGGGCTGAAGCCCAGAGAAAGGAGACAGTCCAGCTTAGGTGGTATGGATTGGGAAGGGTAATGGGCGCTTCTGTGCCCGGCAAGTGGTGTCCCAGGGTAGAAGCCTAGTGGCATAAGCCCTCGCTGAGGCAGGCGGGTGAAACAGCAGCTCGGCCAGATTTAGCAGGAGCGCAGTCCCAATCCTAGGGAACGATGAAGGCTTGGGGGTTGTTCCTAATAAACTGGTCAGAGAAGCAGAATTGAAAGACAGGCCAACAAGAACACAGTCCCAGTCCTGCAGACCAATAATAAGGCCTGGGAATTTGTTGCAACTAATAGAGCTCTAAAGAGTAATTATATATCTCACTACTTTAAAGGTCACAATATTTTCCGAAGACAGCAATAAACTTAGTAACTAGAGAACATAAAGCAATTGGTTGCTTAAGTGCGCATAGCGTGACAATCCAGCATCTGTGCAGTTCAGAACTAAGGCTTATATACACACCACAGGACGGAACGGTGCACGCAATGGATTACACCTGGATAAGGAGAGGCGCGCAAGACACCAAACCAATTAAGGAGAGAATACCTTTAAAAGACACACCGGTTTCAGGAAAAGGGGAGGAGACAATTTGGGACACATAAGGGTTGCGACATCCCTCCTCAAAAAAGTTTACAAATGGACGTGCCTTTGATGAAAATAGACTGCTCAAAAATATTGAGAACACTTAAATCATTTTTCAGATCTTGATGAATAAAAATATTCAAGTTGAAAATCTTTACTGATGTACATGATTTGTTCAAAACAAAATGACGTAACAATGGTCTAGGGAAACCAAAATCATCATCCCAATGAGGGCTGGATTCAAAATCACCCCAAAAATGAAAATACAAGGCACGGCTACCCACCAAGGCGAGTCTACATATATGCAAACTCAAGTTCCTAACCCAAGCGGTTACAGAGAAATGGTCCGCACAAAGTTTTGAAGGTCAAGGTCACTGAGCAAAGGTCAAAGGTTATCCGGGTAGAAAACCTCAACGAGGCGCGGCGACCCACCAAGGAGAGTCCACATACGCAAAATGAAGTTCCTAACCCAAGCGGTTACAGAGAAATGGTCCGCACAAAGTTTTGAAGGTCAAGGTCACTGAGCAAAGGTCAAAGGTTATCCGGGTACAAAACCTCAACGAGGCGCGGCGACCCACCAAGGAGAGTCCACATACGCAAAATGAAGTTCCTAACCCAAGCGGTTACAGAGAAATGGTCTGGACAATGGCTAGATGCCCGGACGCCTGTCTGCCCACCTGCTCGCCCGCCCGTCCGTGAGGGGGACGACAATACCCCTCTGCCCCTTAGTCGGGGCTGAGGAGTAAACAAACTGAAATCACAGGCTTATCCCACTTGCGTGAAGTTTATCACAGCAACTCATAATGTGACTCAGTAGTGTGTAAGGCCTCCGCGCACCTGTATGCACTCCTGACAGCGTCTGAGCATGCTCCTGATGAGTCGGCTGATGCTGTCTTGAGGGATCTCCTCCCAGACGTGGATCGGGGCATCAGCGAGCTCCTGCACAGTTTGTGGCAGTACTTGGCGGTGTTGGATACAACGATACATAGTGTCCCATACGTCCTAAATTGAATTTAGGCCAGGGGAACGAAAGGGCTGATCAGTAGCGTCAGCGCCTTCTTCATACAGGAACTGCCTACACACTCTCGCCATATGCTGGTGCAGGAACCCAGAGCCTATTGCACCAGCTTAGGGTCTCGCAGTCGCTCTAAGGATTTCATCCTGGTACCTAATAGCGACCACTGTACTGTTGGCTATGACATGGAGGTCTGTGCGACCCTCCAAGGATATGCCTACCCAGACCACCACTGACACACCGCCAAATCAGTCATGCTGGATGACATTACAGGCAACGTCATGGTGTCTGGACACTTTTCACAGCTGCCATATGTGCTCAGCGTGAACCTGCTCTCATCTGTGAAGAGACGGGTGCACCAATGGCAGACCTGCCGATTCTGGTGTTCTCTGGCGAATGCCAATCAAGCTGCATGGAGCTGGGCTGTGAGCAGAGGGCCCAACTGAGGACGTCGGGCCCTCATGCCACCCTCATGGAGTCTGTGTCTGACAGTTTGGTCAGAAACATGCACACCAGTAACCTGCTGGAGGTCATTTTGTTGGGCTCTGGCAGTGCACCTCCTGTTCCTTCCCACACAAAGGAGCAGATACAGTCCTGCTGCTGGGTCGATGCCCTTCTACGGCCCTGTCCAGCTCTCGTTGTGCAACAGCCGGTCTCCTGGTATCTCCTCCATGCTCTTGAGACTGTGCTGGAAGACAGCAAGCCCTCTTGCAACTGCACATATGGATGTGCCATCCTGGAGTAGCTGGGCTCCTGTACATGCTGATTGGGCTGCAGGTACCATCTCATGCTACCAGCTGTGACAAGGGCACAAGCAGAAAACACAAGTAGAGAATAATCTGTCAGGACGGATGAAGACAGAGAAATCGTCTGTGGCCACCACATGCACAACCATTTCCTATCAGGGGTCTTGCTTTTTCCTCTCCATTGCACCTGTTGCCGATTTCATTTGCTCAAAAGACGGTGAAATTGATTCACAATCACTTGTGCTTCCTAAAGCCTGCCCCAGACGGTGCAACTTTGCCTGAGGCAAGTGACACGCGTTTATACCGCATCAGGCAATGTTGCACCGTGTGGGGATGGTTTTTGCTGCATGACAGTGCAGCAGCGTATCTAGCATGCTAGATATTTTCGTGTCACGCAAGGAAGTTACTGACTGTATGGGGGCTACCTGCTGCAATGTTACACGTGTTCAACCAATCACAATGTGCAGACCCGTCATATGATGTGCGGACGAGTCACATGATACAGAAAATGGCGGCGCCCTCTGAAACTGTGACAGACATCCTGGCCAAGCATAAATTAGTTGAATTGTGGCCATTTTTCTGTATCATGTGACTCTTCTGCACATCATATGATAGGTCTGCACGTTGTGATTGGTCGAGCACGTGTAACATTGCAGCAGGTAGCCCCCACACGGTGAGTAACTTATCGCGTGACGCAATTCCTTAATGGGTCGAGCAAGCAGTATGCAAGCAGGGACTTGAAGGTAACAGGAGTCCGAGCAGTTCTATTTTGAATGGGAAGGCTATTCCACAAATTTGGAGCCGCTACTGAGAAGGCTCGGTCACCACGATTTTTAAACCTAGACTGAGGAACATCTAAGATCATTTGATTTGATGACCTCAGAGCTTTGACTGGGGTGTGCACATGTAAAAGCTCAGATAAATAAAGGGGCGCCAATCCATTTAAAACCTTAAAAACAAGCAATAAAATCTTAAAATCAATCCTAAAGTGGACAGGGAGCCAATGGAGAGAGGCTAAAACTGGTGTAAAGTGCTCACACTTTTTGTCCCAGTAAGAAGCCGAGCTGCTGCATTCTGGACTTACTGCAACCGATGAAGAGAAGATTGGTCTAGTCCCACATATAGAGAGTTGCAGTAGTCCAGATGAGTTGTGATGAAAGCATGAATGACTCTTTCAAAGTCTTTGGGTGGCAGATAAGGTTTGACTTTAGCCAGCAGTCTTAGCTGGAAAAAGCTAGCTTTAACAACTGAGCTGATTTGTCAGTCGAATTTAAAAGCACTATCGAAAATCACACCCAAATTCTTGGTGAACGGCCGCATAAAAGACCCTAGAGTGGCAAGAGAGTCGACACAGTCATTAAGCAACTCTGGACGACTAAACACAACAACTTCTGTCTTATTTTCATTAAGACAAAGAAAATTAAGGTCCAACCAAGTTTTAACACCCTTTAAACAGTTTAGCAAAGGTTGAAAGGAGTCTTTACTCACAGTTTTAAGGGGCAGATAGATTTGCACATCATCGGCAAAACAATGGAAGGAGACGTTGTGTTTCTTAAAAATGGACCCCAAGGGCAGCAAGTACAGTGAAAATAAAAAGGGGCCCTAAATGGACCCTTGGGGGGACTCCACATGACAGAGAGGCCACAGATGAGGAGCAGCCATTGAGCTGAACAGAAAAACTCCTATCTGTCAAGTATAATTTGAACCAGTTTAGAGCTGTACCCTTAATGCCTACGCAGTGTTCAAGTCGGGATAAAAGAGTTGAGTGGTTCACTGTGTCAAAGGCAGCAGTCAAATCTAAAAGCACTAAGACAGCGGAGAGCCCTGAGTCAACGGTTAAAAGAAGATCATTAAGAACTCTTAAAAGTGCAGTTTCAGTGCTGTGACGGGGCTTAAACCCCGACTGAAACCTTTAATGAATACAAACTCGTCTAAAAATGTTTGTAGTTGGTTAAAGACCACTCGCTCCAGAACTTTGAATAAAAATGGAAGTTTAGAAATAGGTCTAAAATTAGAAAGAACTGAAGGGTCCAGTTTTTTTTTTTTTTTTTTTAGTGGTTGCACCATAGCATGTTTAAAGGCAGCAGGAGCACACCCTGAGCTGAGAGATGTATTTACCGAAGTTAAAATGCTGGGCCCAACAGTGTTAAAAACATCTTTCAATAAGCGAGCTGGAATGCTGTCAAGGGGGCTGTTTGTAGGACGTAGCTGTTTGACTATGTCAGTGAGAAAGTGGAATGTAATTGGCTCAAACTGCTGGAGGACAGCTGACAAAGGGAGGGACTGAGGGATCGTTAACAGAGGGAGTGGGTGAGAAACTTAAAGTAGAAATTTTATCAATAAAAAATTTCAGGAAATTTTCACACCGCATTATTGATGGAATGACAGGTGCTGAGTCACGAGGATTAAGAAGAGAGTTCAAAAGATATGTCCACAGTCCAGAGATATGTTATGAAAGACAGGGTGGTGGGAGAGAGATTAAGGGGTTTCTCTGAGATTAATGCTAAGTGATTGGCTCCTGCTGCACTGTGTTTTTGCTGCTGTAGCTGGAAAGGGATGCGGCCAAAAACTAGTCGTTCAAACATATGATAGTGCATTGATTATGCCTCGTTAAAAAAATAAAAAAAAAAACCATGTGGTCCAAGGTTAGGGCACAATTCCTCTGAGCCAGTTTTGTTCAATGCTGTGCACATTTTCTTAAACTAGGGCCCTTGGACATGGATGACGTCCCACCGTTTCTCCCATGCTTGTTCCTAGCGCCAGGTCCTAGTTCCCATGTTTGTGTTCTTGTCTGTTCTTGTGTTCCTGCCTCATTTACCCTGCTCCTGTCTCACACTCACCCTTCCCCTCCCCTGCCCTCCACGGACTGACTTATTAGTTCTGACAATCTCCTACCTCCTGACCCCGCCCTTGTCTACCCTTCTTATTTCTAACTACCGTGCTCTTGATTCCTACCTGCTGCTTGACCACGACTAGCCTCGTCTCCATTGCTCTGATTGCCATGAATTCCGATTGCTGAATCTCAATCAAAATGCTTATTACTGCTATTCCTGGGTCTGCTAGTGGATCCTGGTTTCAAAAGTGTCGTAGAACAATCCTTTTTCTGATGTTTCTAATCATGCAGCTATTTGTCATGTCCTACAAAGAGCTTGGACATTAGGTATTATGTGAAGGAAATTCAGAACAGCGGAGATAAGTTTGATCATAATCTTACTTTTGTAAAGGAACATGACAACCCCGCACAGAGGAGCAGAAGTGGTACCGACAAAAAGGATCGTCATCAAGGACTTTATCTCAAGGTTTACGGCACCTTGAGCTTCAGATGGAGAAGTGGCTATTATCTCTGGTGAAGGTAGTGTTCCTATGCCTGTTGGACTTTTATAAATCTGATTATTTTGAACATAATGTTCCAAAAAGTGCTCTCAACTCTTCGAAAAACAATTCCTCACTTTTTCGATGTCTTTTTGTACAACAAGCTGAAAGTATAGCATAGATTCCCTGACCTACCAAAAAGAAATCTCCGAGCCGATGTTGTTGAAGGCCTCAAATGGTCTTTGTGATACCATGGCCCAACTATGCAAGCGATGTGCTTGTTTCTAACAGTGCCATTTAACACCGCATCAGTGCTAAGTACATTGAATATAATTAAGATGCACAAGCACAATCTTATTGGACAATGGCGCTTGAATGGCTTGGCTATAGAAAAAAGGATGCTACGCAGACTAAAGGCATTGGACACCTATAAAAAGGTAATTATATAATTCACCCAGAAAGATCAGAGAATGAACATAGAGTACAAATAGGGACAGATATGTGGATATTTATTAAAGACTGTTCTGAATAACTTTTGTTCTGGCTTGCCATGGCCACCAGCTATGGCAGGATACTGCCTGAACATCCTCATCATTCTGCTAGTTTATTCACATCCATCAAAGCCACCGCTGGTAATGTGGCAGGCTACTGCTCTATAATTTTGTTGTTATTTTCGTAGTTAGCAGTGGTTTGTGTGTGTCTGAGAGGAACAGTGTGATCGGGCTTCATTACTAGATTTGTAGTAATGGTCGGGGTATATATTAGGTGGGTGTGCATGCTTCCAACATCACATGTATGCCTTTGTGTATGTGTGTGTGTGTGTGTGTGTGTGTGTCTGATGCTTGCTTCTGTGGCATAAAGTAAATATCAACTGAAACCATGTCTATTGTTCAGACAGTCAAGTATACTTTATGCATTCATTTTTGAACACTGAGGTTATTGCCAAAAAGTAGGTAAGTAAGTAAAACTTTATTTATAAAGCGCTCCACCCAGCACTAGTGCACGGAGCGCTGTACAATGATTAAAATAAAATAAGCCAAAAAAGAAAGAAAAGACAATAAGAACATGGTAGAAAGCGAAAACAGACGAATACAAGGTACAACAGCACGAGGACACAACAGACTAAAATGGAGTAATATACAGAGCGTACCTATCAAAAGAGATTACACCTGGCCAAAGGCCTGCCTGAAAAGATGTGTTTTTAATAGTTTTTTGAAGCGCAGGTCTGAGGGCGCGGATCTCAGGTCCAAGGGAAGGGTGTTCCAAAGCCTTGGAGCTACAGCAACAAAGGCTCTATCACCTTTTGTTTTTAACCGGGTCTGAGGTACAGACAAAAGCAGCTGATTTGAGAACCTCAGACGCCGGTTTGACCTGTGGAGTTGAATGAGTTCACAGATGTATGATGGGGAGTGGCCATGGAGGGCTCTGAAGGTGAAAACCAGGACCTTGAATTGAAAATTGAAGTAGAAACTGAGAACTCCCAAGTTTTCTTTGACTCACCCATGTTCTCCTCTTAGATTGTTAACTCACTCCGGATTTCATTGCCGTACAGCCATTTTCATTTGCCAGGAAGTTTGGAGTGCTACTGGACAGCAAACTGTCCCACTATTACCATTTCTTATCTTTATGTCGGTAAAATCAGTCCCTTCCTCGCCAACTGCTCTCGTCATTTTACATTCAAGCCTCGGTGAATCTCATGGCTCTGTTGTGTCACATCCCTTCTTACCCCTGCCCCCATGGCCTCTCCCAGTGCCGACATGTATCAAACACATCAAATGAATTCAGCCTACTGGGCAGCTAAAGGAATTGCTCTGTTCTATCTTCAAAAGCTCATCAGACCCCGTTGAGATGTGTCGAGACGTCTGTGGTGCAGCTGAATCTCGAGCTGTAAATGATTCCAGCTTCATGGCAAGGGTGGAATAAAGCCGCTTTCACACCGGACGTGATACGAATTTTTCGCACGACAGATTACATTGAAAGTCATATTCGCGTGTTTGCATTGACTTTGAATGTAATCTGTCGTGCGAAAATTTCGTTTCGCGTCCGGTGTGAAAGCAGCTTAAAGCAAATGACATGAAAGGGGAGCAGGCTGCACTGCTGTCTTTTTTGGAATAAAAAAATACCTTGGCCCTGCACATAAGCCGAGTCGGTGGCGATAATGCGTTCATTTACATAGATTAATTCCAGAGAACATCACAATGCAACAGTGAACTTGCCCAAAATGAGCTGTGACATCATCGTTTTCCAAACGCTCCGTTTTACATGTCCACATGGATACATAGAATCCGGCATTTGAAAAAAAAAAATCACTTCAGCAGGAATTTTTTTAAAAATCTCAATTTTCATGTCCTAAAATGCCGTCTGCCTGTGGAGGAGAGTCCAAACGCAAAGAAAAATATATGTTTTCAAAAATATGTACTGTATGTTTGTGCGGACAGGGCCTTAATTTGGGCCCTAGCATATCACTCCTGCCAAAGTTTACTTCATGAGCTTGTGCGGTGAGTTCACATCAGCAGCCCACGGGTTTGACGAAAAGCTTTGTTTTCCAGGTGGCTGTGGCAAAGAACACCTGAAACCGGAGCATAAGCCGGTCCTTCATAACGCAGGCCACACAGAAGTGAGGGGGTGGTCTCGCATCCACACACGAGACACAGCTGCTGATTTCCCCCAGCATAGGTCAGTACAGCCAAACCCCTTTGATTAATGCCTCAGTCATCCTCCACAGCTGTCTCTTTTATTAGCGGAAGGTAGCCAACGCATACAGGAAACTGGGGAACACAGGGAGAGGAGAGACAACTGAACCTGGGTAAATCAACTGATGTGCAGGGGGCGGCTGGTGGAAGCTGGTGGAGGAACTGAGGTAATTTTTATGTACAGGATTCATTTGCACTCTATTGCCTCGTCCGTATATCAGGGCGGACATGAACACAGTGAGCATGCAGAGATGGTAGAAACAAGATAGTGACAGTGAAACAGCTTAATTAAGAATCGCACAGGTGAGCTAGACAGTACACCTCTTCAATAAACCAAAAAAAAAAAATACTTATGGAGAGTGAGATTATGAGATTGCACCTCTTGTATTTTCCCTGTTTGTCAGAAATGTTCTAATTTTTCCCTTTTTATTCAGCCTTTAATGGAAAGAAGGATGAGAAGAGATATTGGGACTTCCATTCAGAGGGGATGTAAACCTCTCACCCTGGGCTGTTTTTTGTTCCCAAGGGTAAAGGGATTATTGGCAACTCTAAATTCATTCAGGTTACCAAGTGCTTTAGACACTAGGCATTTCACCCACCATATGGCAATAACTCTTTTTTTGTTAGTTCAAATCTCAGGGGTGCCAATGTTGCACCCTTGAGTGAGAATTCTGAACAACATCCAGCCGTATAAATGGATAATACATAGAGGACATGGAACCGCTGTGAATCTCAGTATCATCTGAATGGCTAGGTGCTATATATTGTGATCCAGACAAGCAACTGGACGCAGAAACAGGATACAATCCAAAGATGGATATCTATTCATAGGAATACAGTAATGGTAGTTGTGAGGCCGAAGCCCATAATAGTAAGAGGGGCAGTCCAGCTTGGGTATTAACTAGAGTGTGCACCCGGCCAGTGTCCATCCTGGGGCAGAAGCCATGTGCTGTATTCCCCTCACTAGAGGAGGACCATATGACAGCAAGACCAATGAACTTAACTGGAAAACAGTCCCAATCCAGGAGACCAATGAAGGCTTGGGGAGGAGGGGGTGTTCCTAATCAACTGGCCATGTGGAATAACAGGAATGCAGTCCCCATCCTGGAGAGTGATACTAAGGCTTGGGAGCATGTCCCTATTAACCCCCCTGCGCAGAAGTAGACGCCAGCGGACGTGGATCTGCTCTATTTATGCAGGCAGTTACAATATTCTATCACTAGATGGCACCCCCGGTTCAGTTATTGAAAATTCACAAGCAAGCCGAGCTCGAACGCGGTTTAAAATATGGACGAGTTCAGTCCCATCCTTGTTTTTCAGGAGTTGCTGGAATTTAACTCCTCAGCTTAGCCTGCTGTGCAAACTGCTCAGTATACTTGCCCATAGTATCTATCCAGCAGTTCAAAAAAATTATTTCTTGTGACAGAAAAAGTTGTCCTCTGTAGCAACCACTTCAGCTATAGTGAGCCAATGGTATCCCAATTTTTAGTTTAGAAAAATCAGTTTTATGAAGCAAAAAAATTCGACATGGAATTGATACTATGTCATTCTACTATCAATTATAGTCATCACATATCAAAAACGCGTAGTTCCCTACCATGGATTTATGCATAGACTCCTCCATCAACAAATTCGGGGCTCCCTAATATCCACCTAAGTACTAGCCAGGCACTCCATTGCTTACTTCGGCTCATCTGCGTAACGCACAGTCGTAGTTGAAACGTCGGTGACAAGTACGTGGTGTCGTCCATTTACGTTTTCCAATTGGACCGCTGTCTATTTTTTGATATAGCAAGTTGTAGTGACCGTGCTGCAAAAACGGGTGTACGTACACTGTTATAAAGTGACTGAATTTCACAATTAAATTAACGCATTGTCTCCTTGTTATTTCAACTGTAAGTAGAATCCTGCCCGCATTTAACTGTGGTTTACAGTTAACATACACGGAACCTATGTTGCAAACTGATTGTAAAATTACAGTTGAAATAACTTGCAAAAAAGGTGCCAGTTAGATTAACTGGCAAATAAGGTGCCAGTTCGTAACAGAGTACTTGTCACCAAAATTACCCTGTTCCCTCGAGTGCCCGAGGGAGAACCTGGCTGTATTACGAACAATCCCAGCTTCCAACATGTTTGCTAGGACATTGAGGTGCTGGACGTGGCATTGCTTAAGATGAAGGATGTCAGAGCGGAGACACTGAATCGACCAGTTGACCTACTATGAATACTTGTACAATTTGAATTAATAAAGTGCATAAATTGTTGAAATGGGCTGTATTCATGAACCAGTCACTGAAGACACAATCGGTACCGTGCCACAGTACGATTGTACCCTCTCCCCTCGCTGGTCAGCTTTCAGACTAATAATATTGTTACATCATAGCACTTTGCAGGATGCACCTCGGTGGTTTTAAATGGGGAACGATTTTAAAAGGAGGCGCCAATATATTTCGAGGGGCTTTAGTATTGAGAAGGGGGTTTAGAATATTAATATCAAATATTAATATCGCGAATGCGTATGCTGCGACTGCGTGTGCCCAAGCAACCGGGTGTCATTAGTAACATGGATTATCACGTGTAGCAGTACGGTACCAAATTTCATCCCAATTTCTTCGCGAATCTTCTATGATGATATTCCTCTTTCATGAAGCAAAAATTTCCATTCCTTGGGCTGCTTATCTCTTGAGCCACAGAACATTGGCATTAGCCTTGGTGCATTCTGCAATATTTGGGGCTTGACTCAAAACCGTGTCTTGTTGCGCCAGAGGAATAGCATGGCATGATGATTTGATGATAAAAACCCAAGAAATACAATAGCATTTTACCCTGGGCATATTTTAGTTTCTCATATGGCGCTTTTCCACTACATGGTACCGGCTCTACTCTACTCGACACCGGGTACTTTTTTGGGGTTGCTTTTCCATTAGAGGATAGTACCGCCTCCGTGGTACCTGCTCGTCGTTGCGACGCAGCATGTTAGTGCCGCGACGGCATCCTCAGTTATGTCAAGTTTACTTTTATTCCATCGATTTTGTTAAATATTTATGTGTTTAAATCAGGGGACGCGCACTACCATCACCACGTTATGGCACTTAAGTCCGCGAGTGTTTAATTGTAATTTCTGTTTGACATTCTCCTGATGCAGAGGATAGCAGCTGGTGTTGTGTCCGATTCGGTTGCACATTAAATAACGAACCACCTAAAAACGCAAAGCAGTGATATACATAAAAGGCACAGAGTATTCATATTCAGGCTTCGTGAAACATTTCACTTTGAAATTGAAGGCAAAACACGTAGCAAATGCGCAAATCGCAGGAGATGGCAGAGTATTAGAATTTATCGCTTTACAATGCGTCGTCTCATCTGATACCTTTCCTTAGAAAAAAATGCTTCATCAGCATCCGTAAAGTGATTTTCTGCGCAATTTTCATAAAATAGGGTCAGCACAATAACTTTCTCAAGAGGAATTAGGGGAACAGAATTGGACACAAGTTCGCTACGAACAGGGTCAAAGACAAAGAAACGCATTTCATAAATGCAACAGCGTCGGTGAACAAACGCAACCTTGTTTGAAAGGTAAAGCAACGCACAGTATATTTATCAAGCTGCCTAAACCAACACACGTTTCAAAAACACAATTTGAGGACCTGTTTCAATAATGGCAAGTGAAGCCAGTTTCCTAGCGATAACGCGGAAGCGAGTTGTCTTTTGCAGAGACGATTTTCTCTGACCAATCAGTGGGCCGCAGCGTTTCACGTCACATTTTAGAACCCACTAGCACCTGGTCGGCCGTTTTTTGGAACCCCAGGGGAGCAGGTACCAGAAAAAGTACCTACTGGTACCTGGTACCAGGTACCTTTTTCCTAATGGAAAAGTAAAAAGGCAAGTAGAGTAGAGCCAGTACCGTGTAGTGGAAAAGCGCCAATAGTGTGTGCAGTGCGGGCATTACTTCTGATGTTGTCCATGTTCATCGAGCCATTTAAGGGGGCTATCCCTCAGCCCCGTTACATCTATGGGGCGACGTTTGTAAAATAGGGTGTGTTTTTTTATACCATACAGTTTTTGCACATTTAGCGTCAAAAACAGAGAAAAAAGATTGTTGCCATTTTAAACCGTCTCTTTTTTACACATTTACGCACAAATATGTGTAAACTGGTGTAGAAAAGGTGATATCGTTTTTTGTAGTATAACTTTTTGTAGAAGGAAAAAGAGGACATTAAATACTAAATCTAAATGTTAAATATAAATCAAATGGCTGAATATAAATCTAAATTCTATAAAATTAAATATTTAATTATATATATAATTTAGGATTTAGATTTAAGATTTAGATTTAACCTGTTCGCCAGAAGATGGCACTGTCAGCTTAGCATTGCTGTTCTGTGGGTCGTACATGACTTAAGCGTGAAGACAGCTCGAGCGAGTAGTCAACAGCGCGCTAGCGAGAAATGGCTACGGGTATAAGCCAAGATTTGGCAACAGCCATACAGATGGCTGTTTCCTTAGGTGTACGGGCAGCGATATCTTTTTCTGTACCGTTAATGCGTCACTACTCTGAAATTCTGGTCCCCCCACTTCATTTTCGTCCCATAATCGCGTCAATTTGCGTCTTGATTACGCCGACAAAATAAGGCAACAGTTTGCATACTGTCTTACTCGCTTGCGAGCTGGTTGGCTATCTAGCTAGCAAACTAAAGTGATGTCGAACTGTATAATGTTATAGCTAGCATGCCAATGTATTTGGCTACATAGCCAACTGGCTTGCGAGCTAAAAAAGGCTACAGTTCACTTTCAATGACCGAAGTATTCTCAGAAATAATTACGCCGACAAAATAAGGCTACAGTTTGCCTGTACTGTCATACTCGCTAACGAGCTAGTTGGCTACCTAGCTTAAGTGATATCGAACATGGGTCGTATAATGATAATAACCGGTTACAGCCTTTTTGTGTTTGACAAGTGCTTATGGTGTCCTTTTCGCAGGCTGCAATTTTTTCTCTGAACCGTTAACACATCACAATTTCTAGGACCAAGAGGGAAAAAAACATCCCCCAAAAAGAAAATACTTCCATAGTTCACATTGCTCCTGATATCCAATGTATTTAAAGCTGAGCACTACAGATTTTTATCATTGAAGAGATGATAATGATTCCCAGTGAAAGTTACTGTGAATGCCCTCCTGAAATGAGGAAAGTTTGGATGTTAAATACATTGGCATGCAAGCAATAACATTATAGATTTCAATGTCACTTCATCTTGATAACTAGACAGACAAATAGCTCGCTCGCGAGAATTCCATTGTAAGCGAACTGAAGCCTTTTTAGCTCGCTAGCCACTTGGCTATGTAGCCAAATACATTGGCACGCTAGCTGTAATATTATACCGTTCGACATCACTTTAGTTTGCTAGCTAGATAGCCAACCAGCTTGCTAGCGAGTAAGACAGTATGCAAACTGTAGCCTTATTTTGTCGGCGTAATCAAGACGCAAATTGACGCGATTATGGGACGAAAGTGAAGTGGGGGACCAGAATTCCAGAGTAGCGACGCATTAACGGTATGGAAAAAGATATCGCTGCCCATACAGCTAAGGAAACAGCCATCTGTATGGCTGTTGCCAAATCTTGGCTTATACCAGTAGCCATTTCTCGCTAGCGCACTGTTGACTACTCGCTCGAGCTGTCTTCACGCTTAAAGGAGGATTATCACGCTTACCTGTTTCGACTTATATTAACTGCACTGAAGTTCAACAGCACCCGCTTCAAGTATTTCAGCGAGATAATTAGTCCTTTCCACGTAATTGGCGATAATTGCCCGTAATTTCCATGATAAAATCCAAAACGGAGGCCGCCATTGTTTTGAACTCAAGCTTCGCGAGACAGAGTTTCAGCCCGTGAAAGCCATAATCGTGACGTGAATGCGGCGGCTGAGCGTGTAAACAAAGCATCACTGAACAGTGATATGCATTGTTCCATTGTGCAAGTTTATAACCCAATGGCAAATTAAATCCCTGTCCTTTGGGAACGTGTGCATTGTCACACTGGCCATCATCTGTTTAGTGTCGTTGACACAATCGTATGCCTGACAATGCAGCATTTTCAAAGCGATTTCGGATCTCTTCACTGACGAGAAAATCTCATTAAATCAAATGCATGGCCATGATGCCTGGAAGCGCCAGACCTCCGCGCTGACGTCATGATCTCGCGCCCCAGAATCAGATGCTACAGGTGCTACGGAAAATAATGGCGCTGCCCAATGGGCTCAATTAAATTCGATTTTTTCGTCAATTAGCCAACTGAGCCATATGAATGCAGTTTAACTAGCAGGAGATTAACAAATTGAAATAACAGGAGGGCAGAAATGTTTTGATGATAGTCCTCCTTTAAGTCATGTACGACCCACAGAACAACAATGCTTAGCTGACAGTGCCATCTACTGGCGAACAGGTTAAATCTAAATCTAAATACTAAATTATATATATATATATATATATAAAAATTATATATATAATTAAAAATTTAATTATATGTATATAATTCAACTTTCTATTTACCCATTTGATTTATATTTAACGTTTAGATTTAGTATTTAATGTCCTCTTTTTCCTTCTACAAAAAGTTATACTACAAAAAACGATATCACCTCTTCTACACCAATTTACACATATTTGTGCGTAAATGTGTGAAAAAGAGACGGTTTAAAATGGCAACAATCTTTTTTCTCGGTTTTTGACGCTAAATGTGCAAAAACTGTATGGTATAAAACAACACACCCTATTTTACAAACGGCGCCCCATATACATCCACTGACGTAACCAGAAGTCGTGGGCCTGATAAAATGTCCAATGGCGCAGTCCATGGCTTTAAAGCGGGATTTTAAAAATGTATTTATGCTGTATCTATGTATTGCTGTAAGGGTCAACGCAGATTTTTAAAGCCAGGAAGGTATTACCAGCTAAAATAATATAACTTATAAAAACGTTTCCATTCCCCTTTAAACTCCCAGTTTCTGGTCAGTGGTCACAGGGCGTTGTATAGAGTATTCCTGTTTTCCTATCTCCTATGGTCCCTAGGCCTAATTCTGAGATCATTCTTTGCAGTTGTAAGAAAGAAAACTCAAAATTCTGCGATAATAAATCACAATTGTGATTAGAAAAACATGAATTTAAGATAATTTGCCATTTTATGTGGTAACTCAGAATTCCTAGATAATAAGACCCAATTGCAAGCTAATAACTCAGAAATAAGAGAAAATAAATCACAATCACAAGAAAAGAACTCAAAATTTTGCCTTTTTTGAAAATTATTTGGTAGAAATGGACTTCAATAGTTGCAGTACTTGATCTAGCATCAAAAAAATCTCTCCCTCTTCTTCCTTTCTATTGTTTGTAGAATCAAAAGTGGCAATGAGAAACAATCAATTATAGTCAGAAGATATTAGAAACACATGATTCCCTACAATTCAATTACGCGTAAATTCACCCTGCCACAAATTCAGTAATTCCTCACAACCTCATTCTATGGCATCGATGTCCAATCTCTCTGGCTGCTCAGGCTTATCTTCGTATAGCACAGTGATAGGTCAGCCCACGTGAAACTTTCCGGGTAATTACCTATTCATTGATTTTTTTTTTTTTTAGTCCAATTCCAGACAGTACAGACTTTCCTCAGAAATTAAAACAGATTGACCCTCAGAAAAGTTCTTAAACACTTGCTCAACAGCAAATTAGGCTGTATTCTATCAACTTAGCTCAGCTGAAAAGGATGTGATTGCGTAGAAAAAATGACTTCCAGAACCAGCTCTGGAGTGCTAAGGTTATATTTAAATGTGATACGGAGATGGATAATGGCAGTTATTCTGAATGGAATAGATGGGAGGGCTGACAGTATTGATTTTTTGAAGGAGGAATTCAATAATGGAGAGTTTTTCCTCACACAGCGTGTGTAGAACTGACTATGCATGGAGTAGCTCTATATTACTTCTAGCCAGCTAGCTAATTTACAAGCTATTTCTTATTTTCGGTTTACCACCGTGATCACAGAGCTAGTTTGCCACATTGGCTAACAAGAGTAGCGGTTAACCTTCACTAATAATACTGCATGTGCTGGCATTTTGCTTAATGTGGCAATCTGTTTTCAAATTTATACAGCATTTAACAAAATAGAATGGCTTGAATTTTCGCTCGTTTAAAATGCGAACAGCTAAGTAAATCCTCTGCTTCATTCATTGTAGCGACAAATGTTCAAACTAGGGTAGCATATTGCCTGCTTTTTCCTGATGGTGGAAAGTCTATTATGTTAAAATATTTCAGATATTACTGTGTTAGTGAGTTATACTTACTCCTTATAAGGTGTGAAAAGCATTTATACAAGCATGCGTTTTGCTTGGATGGTCGGAATTGGAAACAGCAAGCTCTCCATCTCAGAGTGAACATTCTGTCTGTAAAATAAGCAGTTCCTTTAATGTATACGCGTGCTTGCTGATGCGGCTTTGCAGAAAAATGTGCTTCGCGGGGGCAGCAGGCAATACCCCTCAGCCCTGACACACTGAATCAAAGGTGAAGGTGTTTGAGCCAGAGTGAAAGGTCATTGTGGAACAAAACCTGGACCAGGTACGCCTACCCACCAAGGCAAGTCCGCATATGCAAAATCAAGTTCCTAACCCAAGCGGTTTAAGAGAAATGGCCCAGACTAAGTTTTAAAGGTGAAGGTCAGTGAGGCAAGGTCAAAAGGCATTCCGGTATGAAACCTCAACAAGGCGTGCCTACCCACCAAGGCAAGTCCACATATGCAAAATGAAGTTCCTAACCCAAGTGGTTTGAGAGACATGGCCCGTCCGGCCGTCCGTCTGCGAAGGGGACGACAACGAAGGGGGTAAAAATGGACAAAACTCTGAACTTTATCATACAGAAAAGGCATATTTTTGGTTTAGAGAGGTAGCTGGTGACTATTGATGCCCATCCATGCCTATATTGATAAAAATGAGTGGACAGTTGATTTGTGTTTGACATAGGATTATTTTATGATTTGACTGTGCGCTATTTTGAGGGCTCTGACAGCATGGGGAGCCACTTGGAGAGCTGTCTTATTTGGCTCAAGAGAGCAGATAATTTTGAAAAGCACTGTCAGATGAAGTACTCTTGTGGTCAAGGAGTTTATGATCCCAGAAACATGTTGTTTTTACTCCCAGCCATTTTTCAGTTCTCAGTATTTATTTTTGTAACTTCATAATTTTCAACGCTGAATTCTCATGAAGACTTTTTGTGTTTGTGGCCCTTACTTTGAAGCAAAATTGTGAAAAGAAACTGAAATACGACGGAATTCTAAATGCTACAAGTATCCTGTTTCTTTTCAGCCATTTCCCTCCTCTCTGCAAAGCTCAGATCTTGAATTATATAGCCTTAAATTGGGTGAGGCATAAATAGTCATATTTGGCTTCTGTGCAAAGGGGTTCAATTCAATTCAATCTATTTGTATAGCGCTTTTCACAGAGACTGTCACAAAGACGCTTTACAGTGAGAGATTAAATAAATGAAAGGGCAGTGCCCAGCCTATTCCCCACTATAGCAAATGAGGCAAAAAACTCCCAGAAGGGAGAAAAATCCTCAAACAATGGTGAGAAAAAACTCCCCAGTGGGAAGAAATCTCAGGAGGAACCCGGCTATAGTGGGGAAGCCCATCCTCCGCAGGTTAGCTAATTAATAACAAGATAAAGCAAAATAGGATAAAATGGCAATAGAGTTCCATTAAAGTCCATCTAAACAGTGGCGTCTGTAGCTCCAGGAAGTGGCAAGTCGAGGACGGTGCAGAACTGGATCAGAACCGGATCAGGACAGCAGGACAGCAGCAGCCAGCGCTCATGGTGAGGGACAGGGCTCAGACGGTCCAGGACTCAGGGTTGTGGACGGAAAAGATCCCCGGAAAGAGACACAGAAAAAAGTGGGGTGAGGCACTGGATAAAACTACTGCATATTAATAAAAATACAGTCCTGTGTCATGTGCCAAGTAAGAATTTAGGAGCTGACTGGTCAGGAAACAGTCAACACCCCTCCATCTACTTCCTGCAGCACAGAGGCCCGGCACTTACACCAGGCTGCAAGATCACCTTTGATTTTCTAAACACTAGTACCATATGGACCTTCCCGGTGACTAAGGCTGTAGCAAGCCCTACTGGCACTGTTAATGCATGCTCAGTGCCACCGGTTCCACATGGATTTACTTAACACTGGCTTCGAATATCTTGTGAACCTATCATAAAACAAGGTTAAGAAGGAAGCTGTCTTTAATTGCCAATGGATAATTCCTGTAATTGGAAAACGTGTCAATAAAGGAAAATGGCTGAGAGCAAGTTAGCACTAATGATTATTGTAAAGATGATTTTCTTGGCGACTGGAAGTAAACTTAATGGAAAAATTACATCATGCTGCTGAGCTGCAACTGGGTCAACAGTTGTGTAGTCAGCTAACACGGAACCAGACTGACTGTTGTACAACCCCAATTCCAAAAAAGTTGGGATGCTGTGTAAATTGTAAATAAAAACAGAATGCAATGATTTGCAAATCTCATAAACCCGCATATGATTCACAATAGAACATAAACAACATATCGAATGTTGAAAGTGAGACATTTTACCATTTCATGAAACATATTAGCTCATTTTGAATTTGATGGCAGCAACACATCTCAAAAAAGTTGGGATGGGGCAATAAAAGACTGGAAAAGTAAGTGGTACTAATAAAAAAAAAACAGCTGGAGGATTATTTTACTACTTATTACATTAATTAGCCACAGGTCAGGAACATAACTGGATATAAAAAGAGCATTTTAGAGACGCAGAGTCTCTCAGAAGTGAAGATGGACGGACATTCACCGATCTGCAAAAAACTGCATCTTAAAATTGTGGAACAATTTCAGAAAAATGTTCCTCAGTGTAAAATTGCAAAGACTTTGAATCTACAGTACATAATATCATCAAAAGATTCAGAGAATCTGAAGAAATCTCTTTGTGCAAGGGACAAGTCTGAAGGTCAATACTGGATGCTCGTGATCTTCGGGCCCTCAGGCGGCACTGCATGGGCTCAGGAACACTTCCAGAAATCATTGTCTGTGAACACAGTTCGCCGTGCAATCTACAAATGCAAGCTAAAGCTGTATCATGCGAATAAGAAGCCATATGCGAACGTGATAATGAAATGCCGCCATCTTCTCTGGGCCAAAGTTCATTTAAATTGGACTGAGCCAGAATGGAAAACTGTTCTGTGGTCAGATGAATCAAAACTTGAAATTCTTTTTGGAAACCACGGACGCCATTTCATGTGGTCTAAAGTTGAGAGGGACCATCCAGCTTGTTATCAGCGCACAGTTGAAAAGCCTACATCTCTGATGGTATTGGGTTGCATTTGTGCCTATGGCGTGGGGAACTTACACATCTGGAAAGGCATTATCAATGCTGAAATGTTTCAGAGGTTTTACAACAACATATGCACCCATCGAGATAGCGTCTCTTTCAGGGAAGGCCTTGCATATTTCAGCAAAACAATGCCAAGCCACATACTGCATCCATCACAACAGCAGAAGATTCTGAGTGCTGAACTGGCCTACCTGCAGTCCAGACCATTCACCAAGAGAAAACATTTGGCGTATCATAAAAAGAAAAATAGGAAGAAAAAAATGAAAAGGACTGTTGAGCAGCTGGAATCCTACATCTGATGAGTGGGACAAAATTCCTCTCCCAAAACTTCAGCAATTGGTCTCCTCACTTCCCAGATGTTTACAGACTGTTGTTAAAAGAAGAGGGGATATTAAACAATGGTTAACATGGCCCTATTCCAACTTTTTTGAGATATGTAAGTGCCATCAAATTCAAAATGAGCGAATTTTTTTCGTGAAATAATAAAATGTCTCACTTTCAACATCTGATATATTTTCTATGTTCTATTGTAAATAAAATGTCAGTTTATGAGATTTGAAAATCATTGCATTCTGTTTTTATTTACATTTTACACAGCATCCCAACTTTTTTGGAATTGGGGTTGTAGATGCGCTCACAACAGATAGGAACAATCATGTATGATTTAAGGGTATAACTAAACCAGTTTAACTAAAATTAGCGGACTTAGTAAAGTTGGTAGTGCTAATTTGCTAAAAGAAAAAGTTATCTTCGCTAGTTAGCGGTCAGCGGATTGGTATTAGTGCTGTAGTATTGGGGCACTTTTATGAGTCTGAGTATGAGTACACGCACATGGTATCAGACCGATACCAGATGCTGGTATCGATAGCGGTGCATCCCTAAAATTTTACATTGCTTAGTAGCTAATTGTTGGTTCATTTAAAAAGGGGGGACGGCATATAAACAGTACTGTACTTGTTATACCTTTCACCCAGTTTGTATACAAGTTCCCTCAGATTAAAGCTTAAGGCTCATATTTAAATTTCATTCATTTTTCTCAACTTCATTATGTTGTGGTCCGCAACTAAAATGGCAGTAACTTTGCCAATGTCCAAGTATTTATGCGGCTACATGTACACTACCGGTCAAAAGTTTTAGAACACCCCAATTTTTCCATTTTTTTTTTGAAAATTTTGCAGTTCCAGTCCAATGATTAGCTTGAGATTGTACAAAGGTAAGTGGTAAACTGCCAGAAGTTTTCAAAAAAGGTAATGTTACCCAGGTTATTTATACGCCGTCAAGTAGGTGAAAGGATGGTTTCGCAGTGTGTGACATCAACTGGAGGAAGCGTGATGGTCTGGGTCTGTTTTGCTAGATCCAGGGTCAGTGACTTGTGCAGAGTGAAAGGCACCCTGAACCAAAAAGGCTACCACAGCATTCTGCAGCGCCATGCAGTACCCTCAGGTATGCACCTAGTTGGTCAGGGGTTCATCCTACAGCAAGGTAATGGCCCAAAAAAAATAAGTCCAAGCTCTGCCAGTACTACCTTAGGAAAAAAGAACAAGATGGTAAGCTTGAAAACATGGAGTGGCCAGCACAGTCTCCAGACTTAAACCCCATCGAGATGGTTTGGGATGAACTGGACAGAAGAGTGAAAGCAAAGCAACCTACAAGTGCCACACATGTATGGGAACTTCTGCAACAGAGTTGGGAAGAACTTTCTGAAGAATATTTGATTTCCATTGTAGAAAGAATGCCAGCAGTGTGTTCAGCCGTTATATCTGCCAAAGGTGGCTACTTTGAGTCAAAAGTTTAGAGTACATATTGGTTTATAAATTGATTCCATGATTTCTTTTTTAACTTCAATTGTTTATTTGTTCTATCATGTCTATGCTTTTATTCCAGAGTACAATGAGACATTAAAACTGCATAATTTTCAATAAAAAACTGGAAAAATTGGAGTGTTCTAAAACTTTTGACCAGTAGTGTATACATTATGTGTATCTTTGCAGTGTAATTACATGATTTTCCAAGAATATTGGCCAGCATGTAAAAAAAGAATTGAAAATAAGCAATGGTTTGGGAAAAAAAAAAAAAAACGCACTCAACCCAGCGTCTTAAGTGTATGGAAACAAGATGTACTGGGTGACTCCTGTGGGCGAAATATCAGTTCTAACATTCAAGGACAGAAGTTTCCATTAAAATGTCAAGGCAATTCAGGCTAAAAAGCAGGCTAGTGCCTCATAGGCCTTTTGCCAGCATCCCCTTCCCATCGCCTTCTCTTCAACCCCCGGTAAAAATGATGGAATCACCACACAGAGAGGATGTTTCTCCGGCTGTTTTTCTTCATAGCAAATAAACAAATTGCAGTCATGACGCAAAAGAATTTTTGTTTATTAGTATTACATTCAGGCTTCATGACACACACCTTAAACAAATTAGATTAAATTAGTTTAATTAATGGCATATTTTTTGTCATAATCAAGCTGAGGAACCGTGTAATCTGACCCTGGTCCGATAGCAAGTCCCAGAAAAGTTTGGGAAATTATAGATGATTTACTGTTAATTGAAAGCAGAGGCTTTTTTTTCTGATAGTCATCCCATCATCCATCCATTGGTGATGTAAATGGCATAAGATGGTAGTTTTGGCGACTTTCTGACCCCAAGACACAAATAACCTCTTCAGCTGTGATCCTTGTAGATCTCTTTGCCTGTTGAACCATCCTTCTCATGGAGCCTGTCCTCTTCCTGGCTCAGTGTTAACATCTCTTATCACTTTAAACTTCTTCATTATTGCCCTGATTGTAAAAATGGGTATTTTCATTTGTTTAGAGATTTTCTGATTAATTTACTGATTTGAGCAGCTCAACAACTTTCTGCTGCACATCATCACTGGGCTCTTGGGTCCTACCTTACCTACATGACTAAGGGAATTAGGCCCGTGTCACCTCATATTTATACCCCAGTGAAACAGGAAGTCATGGTTGACTACTTCAATGTTCTTCATCAAACAGTTGAACTTAAAAATGTGAAATACAACTGGAAATATACTTCATGAAGATTTAGAGGTGCCAATAATTATGAAACACTTGTTTTGAGAAAAAAAGTATTTTTTTTTTCAATGAGTTTACTTAAATGAAGAGTTACGATTTTTGTGAATATTTTGAGTAAAAGACCAAGAGGATAAAAAGGAAAAAGATTTTTTCAGCCTATTTCGCTCATATTCACTTTGGGTGCCGATACTGCATTTGAATGTTGCTAACATTTTTTGAGCAATGGTGCCAAACAGTTTCCTCTTGCTTTGTACTGTATGCAACTGCAATATACTGTCTTGGCTGTTCTTGACAATAATAAATGGACATCACAAACCGGATACTGGAGTTGTTTCAAAGATGTATAGAAACTGGTGATCATGCACTGACTTCAGTGTATATGGCTGGCACAGAAGCTGGCTTTTGTAAACGTCTGCCTCTCTCTACGGCGAGAGTTGGAAAATACACAGAAGTGTTTGGGTATCGCATTGTGATAACAAGGCTACACACGAGGTAGCCCAAGTGTATACGTACTCGGCATCTAGTCTTTCTTTACATTATATATACAGAGATAAGAATCTTTATATACTAACCCTCTCACCTCATAATAATAATTGGAAGGTAGGTTTTACGAGGGTTTTAGGTTTTACTTGGTAGCTTTTCGGTTTCCCTGAGGAGCGTAAGAATGATTTTGAATATGGAGGGGACACTGAAATGCAAAGGCAGTTCAGAGGCATACTCCCCTAAGGAGATTTAAAAAAAAAAACTGAGCACTGAAATGCTCATTTCTGTTGGCTTTTGAGAACAGAGAGTACAAATCAGTGTAAGATGGTCAGAGCAAGGTTCTCACCATAGTCAGTTAATGGTACATATTTTGAAGATTACCTGAGAAATTATCTTTTTTTTTTTAGATATGTCTCCTTTATACTGCACATTTCATATGTTTGCTTTCAGTTGAAAGGAATATTCATAATACTCCTTCATCACAGAGGGAGTGCAGAAAGGTAAGTACGTCCAGGCAGACAGCAGCGAGATGCAGGAACAAGCCTTCCCATAGGTGGAATAGCCAATCACAATCATTTTTTAGTTCTGCTGCCAAAATCAAGGAAACAAAGAAAACAAACCGTTTTCTCCAGTTTTCTCATTTCTGCCAGAGTCAGTTTTGGTTTTATGCATATAAACATGTCGAGAAGAATTTGTTTCTGCATCTCGTTAAATAAAGAGAAAATGGAAATACAAAATACCAACCATTTTCTATTTCTGCCACTTTGTAGTTAATCTAATGACAAACTATCAAGGCGTACATGGACCGTTACAATATCCGACCTAAGGACTATGGTAAAAAAAAAAAAAAAAAAAAAAAAAAAATCTTGCTTTCCAGATTGAGGAGTCTGTCTATAGCCATCCTAGATGGATCTGGGACAAGTTTCATGCCACTTCTGCAAATTAATCCATTCTGTTCGACTTGTGTGAGAATAGCAACCTCTCTGAAAATCCGCTCCAGGATTTGCTGTTACTTAGAATAGAAAATACCTAGTAATAGAAACTTAGCTCTTGGCAAAGCAATAGGCAAACAGTTCCGGCCAGCTCCATTTAAGTTTGACCCAACTGTGCTACAATAGCTAAACATAAATTCATTTGTATTGATTGATGTTTTTAAATTGCTGGGGAATGGATTCATTTGGAGGCTGCCAAACTCCAAAATTGGTGGCCGGCAATGTGAAATATAATTTGAGATCTGAAAAAGTGCGTGTGTGGGGGGAGTTTTGTGGATTTTGAAATGTGGGACAGGGGTATGTCACCCCCCCATTATCTGGATGGAACAAGATGAAAGCCATGTGCCAGACACAAGAAAATTGTCTAATTAGACTGCATGGCTGCCTCCGTCTGATGGTCCATGTCAAAAACAAAGAACTTAACTTGTTTTATCTTGTCTTTTAGGGTCTTTTCTCTTCTCTGCTCTGTAAGGTGGTCACTAGGAACAAAGGAGTACTTAATGGAAACTGATGATAAATGAAATAATACACAACATATCTTGGTGCTGCGTTAGCAATCAGCCTGAAAACTGCTGCAGCCAAAACAACCTCTCAGTAGTTAAAGATAGTGCTCTTCATGTCTTAGTGTGATTGTTCCCGTCAGGGCTGCTTTTAACCAAAGCATAACTAGTTTCTCAATGATGTCATGGTTCCTGTGTACATTTCAAATAATGGATTTTTGTTCATAAAAGTGTTTGTGTTTATGATAGTGGCGCATAATTGGAAGGACTTGTTTGTTTTCTTTATCTGGGTATTGTCCATTAGTATGTTCTGTGATTCTGCTATTGAAAAAAACATTGTATTTTATAAAATGATAAATTCAATTCCTTTTGCTCCTTGCATGAAATACATCTTGTCCAAATACATATGCCATTCTGTGGATCTGTTGCTGGAAGGATGTTGAGGGAGTTCTTTATCAGTAGAGATGCAAAACTCTGAACTAGCCATGGACTTACATAAATGATTAGACAAACTAAAGGCAGTTATCTTTGTTTAAGAAAGAATTTGAAACAGAAATAAACTAAATAGCAGATTGATTAACCCTTCCATACAAATGGCAAACCAAGCAATTCCTTGCCTGGTCTGCATGACCATTTTTAAGGTTTAGAACTCAGAATTTGCATCACAGAGACTGGAAGAATTGTGTTAATGAAGCAAGTTTGTGGACACTGGCGTCTATTCTGCATGGAGGTGGAGCACACATTACCTTTATCCTGCACGGTGGCGCAGTGGTTAGCACTGCTTCCTTGCTGCAAGAAAGTCTGGGATAGAATCTGGTCTGGGGCCTTTCTGTGTGGCGTTTGCATGTTCTCTCTGTGTTCGCGTGGGTTTCCTCCAGGTATTTCAATTTTCTCCCACAGTCAAACACAAGCTTGTCAGGCTGTTTGTAGATGCGAATTTGCCCATAGGTGTGAATGTGAAAGTGAACAGTGTGAGTGCCCTGCAATGGATTGGCGAGTTGTCCATGGTGGGTCCCTGCCTTTTGCCAAGAGTCAGCTGGGATTGGCTCCAGCTCCCCCGCGACCCTAGTGAGGAAGAAGCAGTATAGAGAATGGATGCGGTTTTTTTTTTTTTTTAATTTCAGCCAGTCCTGAATACATTTTCCCATTCAAGAAAATCCATACGAGGGAAATGACGTTTGACTCCACCAGAGCAGATTTATTTTCAATAAACCAAGCAAATAAACAAAATTATAAATACAAAGGTAAAAAGGTAAAAAGATAAGGTAGAAAACAAAGTAAAAGACCAATCACCCCAGCAACTGTTTATACAAGAACTATGCTTTCATCGCTCAAAAAGAACACACACTTAATCAAGGTTTGGCCCCAGGTGGTCCTCTTCAGAGCATACCACCTTAGCCACTACGCTATTTGAGTGTACTTATTTACTCATGTCTCATTGCATACATGAAGAGGGAGTTATCAAAAAACATCACGCACCTCGATTTAGCGCTTGTATTGCTGCGCTCTTTCAGTACTCACACGTCATGGCGCAAGGATTCTTAGTCGTTGGACTGTTAAATATTTAGTGGATAATTCTAGCGAAAATATATATTCAATATAACACAGATACATTGGGCTAACAATAGCAGATTTACCCTTGAACAGTTTTTTTATTTCAAAATATCAAAGATAAGTAAAATAATTTGCTCATTGCTGTAGAATGTTAAAGGGATAGTTCACTTTTTTTGAAGTGGGGTTGTATGAGCTACAAATTGCCACTACTTACATTAGATGCAGTGGAAAGCTCTCTGATCTCCTCCAGGTAGCCGCACCGGGGCATAGTGCTGGGTGGAAATTTAGGCGATACACTGTTGTGAACGGACACACAGAAACAGCGTATTTTCGCGGCCTAAAAGAGGTCCTACCTGAAAATAATACACCATTTCAATTGTACGCTATATTTAAAAAAATTACAGCACTTTAGCTGCTCGGAAAAAAACACAGTCACTCTTGAACTAACCAAGTGACGTATTCCTGAGCGAGGCGCATCGTAGTTCACTGCGCGCTGTAGGGGCATCTCAGACGGAAACTACAGGCAAGGAGGAGCTACAGGCAATTATATGTAATAGCCCAGCACGAAGAACACAAAGAATGCATGGCAGCCATTTTTTTTTGTGCGCGATGAATGGGTGGAGCTGACGTCATACTCGTACCAATTCACCCATGATGAAGGTGATACCAAGACCTAATGACGCACTGCATGAATGAGGCCTAATTGAAATTAAGGGCCCTATTATAACGATCTAAGCGAACAGCTTGAAGCGTTTGGCACAAGTGCATTTAGGGCGTGTCCAAATCCATTTTCGCTAGTTTAACGGCGGGTTATCTGGGCGCAATGCAAGGCACAAGGTTCAAAGCGGCCGTACTTAATCTCTTGATTAATCATAGATGTGTTTTGGGCATAACACGAAATAAGCCAATCAGAGTGTCATCTCCTATGTTCTTTAAAAGCCGAATCCCCTCGCACCTTGGTGAACTGAGATTATAAGGGCGCACTTGCGTGGCAGCAGGAAGAAAAAAAAAGCGTACACTGCAGATGAAAGGGTCTGTGAAGCGACCGAGTAAACCATTACTTAAAGTTAGGAAACCGGACCACAGTAATCTCCAAAAATGTAATAAAAACATTTTTTAAATATTGTTCAAAATTTTTTTATTCATACCCTGATGTTAAAAATCATCATACTGAATGGGGACCCGCCCGATATCTAAAAATATCCTGTACGTAAGGTGAACGTCATTCTCCGAACCCGGAAGTCTGGCAAGCGAACAACAGGAGGCAATGCGCCGAGTTAGAAAAAGTAGGTTTTCAGGCGTTTTGATCGACTTTTATTTTAGACCTAACTTGTGTTGACAATGGGGACCTGGGGTGCGTTCCCCAAAAGCATAGTTTTTTAACTACGCTAGCAACTTACGTAGTTCGTCCATTCACTGTCAATGGCTCCAACTATGTAAGTTCGCACCTGTTCTTTTGAGAAACGCATTCCTGGCTTGACAGTGCAGACCGAGCGATAGCAACAATGGCTCTGAAGAAATTCACTTCACCATCGACAGCAAACGGGGAAACACAGATAAGGGGCAGTCCAGATAACACAAATCGCGACAATTACAACCCTTTTTTCGTTTGTGCTTAGCCAGCTATAGAAATGCAAAAGCAACGTGTTCAATGCTCGAATCATGGCAGGAAAACAGGGGAGACTTTGTATTCATACTTTAATTTGTGAGCCCTGTGACAGGTTTGTAACGGCAAGCTAGCTTGGTAACAGTTTGTTAACCTACTTGATAATACACTAGTTGTATGATTCTATGCTAGAATTTGCAGTTATTCCACCTATGTTATTAGGATTTTCTTTCGCAGCGGCTGCGATTCATTTGGCCAGTATTGTTCATTTTGGTTCGAAAGTAGGCATTTTTAGATCGCAAATATGATGCGATACCGCTTATTTCAAACCTCGCAGTGTATGTAAAATATGTTGATGTTCAAGAATAATACTAGGTAACGGAACAAAGCTTGTGAAGACTACTAAAGGAGTTTTGTACACCTATCGCTGCTGGTGGGTCTACATAAGTATCAGAAGGCAGCAGGTTAACCAGGTTACCTGGGCGTAAGTCGCAGCCCGGGATGGGGGAGAAAGGGAGGAGTGTGACTAAATTTACCGCTCGTCATTCGCCCATTCATTTAGTGTAATCACTTAATATTCATCGATATATGCCTCCGGAGGAGAAATTCTATTTTTAAACTACCTTTAAGCACACATTTCTGCTTCATTCCATGGAGAAAAAACGAATAACAAGCAGTTTAGTGCATCTCGTTTTCAATGATTCTCTATGGCAGATGCCCGATGCTTGCCCGACATCCGCATCACGTGACGATTATTCACATTTTTCATGACGTCATTTGGGCTGGTCCCCATTTCCGGGGTTGTATTTGAACTTTACATTACATTACAACTTGTGGATAAAACAAGCAAACAAAAAAAAACTATTTTAATTTAGGGTCCAGGGTAAAACAATAATTACGCGCTAGTGGGGAACGACCGACAGAAATTAAAACGAGTAAGAGAAACAGCATGCGAGAAAGAGACGAAAATAATGTTATTTTGATTACTCTACCGTAACCCCTTGAATAATATCCGATAAGAGTGAAAAAAACTTGTTTCCGATTGGCTGACGATTGAAAGTCAAATCAGATGCATGGGAGAAATTTGGATTAATTATAGACGGGGACAATGTCTTTGTTGCTTTTGCTGCTACTACGAGGGTTGTGTTTTTTTTTTTTTTTGAGGCCACTTAGTTTTTCTGCCAAATTGTAAACAATAATGAAAACAGTTCAAATGAAATGTGGGGTTTTGTATTTGATTATAGAAGCGTGACAGATGGGTTGCAGGCAAAGTATTAATGAATCAGGTCAGATTCAAAATGGATTTTTCAGATAACTGCGGAGAATGGGTCGTCCAATGCATGATTTATCCAAAGATCTGAAGCTCATTTTCAGCACTTGAAACATTTGTTCTGTTACAGTTTGTGTTTTGTGTGATGGAAGGAAAATCCACACACTGTTTTAGACAATATGTCATATAATGATTGTCCCCAAACGGCCACCCCTTCAGGAGGGATCATCTGGAGAACAGCAGGAATGACGGAGCTCGCCAATATCAGGAAGTCGTGGCTTTATCCAGGAGAATTTACGAACACCTGCATGCATAACCGCACATGTTGAATTGCATATTACCTGATAGAACAGGTTCACTAACCAATTAAATGGCCTGTATCACAGCATGACCTGATGTGTGGACGTCGGTAGCACAAACCATTCTGACATGCATTTTTAAATTTATTTTTATTTAACCTTTATTTTACCAGGGAAGTCCCGCTGAGATTGAAATCTCTTTTTCAAGGGAGCCCTGGGGGATGAGGTGGAGAGGGAGAGGATAAGTTGAATAGCCAATTAGATCAGGGGTTGATTAGGTGACAGAGTGAAAGAGCCAGGTTGGGAATTTAGCCATGACACTGGGGAACCCCCTGCTCTTGCCAAAGTGTGTCATAGGATTTTTAATGACTACAGTGAGTCAGGCCCTGGGTTTAATATCTCAGCCGAAAGACGGCGTCTCCTTCAGTACAGTGTCCCCATCACTGCACTGGGGCATGGGGAATTATGCCACCAGAGGGCAGATCACAACCTACTGGCCACCAACACCTCTTCCAGCAGCAACTTGGTTTTCCCAGGTGGTCTCCCATCCAAGTACTAACCAAGCCCACGCCTACTTAGCTTCAGCCACGCGGCTGAAGCAGATTGAGTATGGTATGGTATGTAATATCTTGACAAAAATCGTTCACATAGTAATCTCTTTATTTTTAATCAGTTGCATGCGCTGCTGCTCGTCCCTGCATGGGTATTATGCAACAAGTCTACATGCATTGTGCACTCACCTGCAAAGACGCACAATGCTATCTGACGATGCGCCCTGAAGTGAGCAGTCAAATACTGACCATTGACTTTAGACCAGGTTTTTGTTAGTCAATGGCGCAAACGCTTTTTGCGGTCTCAAGATAGCAATGTGCTTCACCACGTCTCAGTTTATTACCAACACACCCATGGCGCTCAATTTGGTGCAAATGCATTCCCTACTGAGGCAGACTGGACGCTGAACGGGTTAATGGCATTTGCATCAGTCAGAAAGTAGCAAAAATACGTGCTTTACGCTTTTCGCTGGGTGTAAGATAAAGGTCTAAATCTTTAATTACTTAAAACCGGAATGCATCTACTGATTTTATTCAGCATAGTTGCAAAGCCACAGGTGAAATTACCGTAAAAAATGAGACTGTGATGCAGGGTATACTTTACTTTAAACATCAATAGTCTCATGCTTTAGCTGGTAGTTTTGTGATCTCAAGGACTGCCTGTGTCATGCTTGCTCAGAATGTTCCAGAGCATTGCTCAACCAGAGTCACTGTGAAACACAAATGCTTGTCATTTTGTAATGAATTGTTAAACCTGATACATCAATAGTCTCATGCTTTAGCGGGGAGTTTTGTGATCTCAAGGACTGCCTCTGTCATGCTTGCTCAGAATGTTCCAGAGCATCGCTCAACCAGAGTCATTGTCAAACACAAATGCTTGTCATTCTGTAATGAATAGTTAAACCTGATACGTGTCCTGCCTGAACTGCCAGGATTGTGATGTTTGCCCAAATTAGCTCATTTGATAGGTTGACAACTTGAAAGAATTTTTTAATTACTGGATCTTTACTGAGGTAAGGACATCAATATCAACTTATTGACAAGCATCAACATCTTACATACAGCGGGGAAAATAAGTATTGAACACGTCAACATTTTTCTCAGTAAATGTATTTCTAATGGGGCTATTGACATGAAATTTTCATCAGATGTCAGTAACAACCCATGTAATCCACATAAAGAAATCAAAACAAATAAGTGCATAAATTAAGTTATGTGTAATATAGTGGAATGACACAGTGGAAAAATGTTGACTCGTCATTAAACAATCTGAAATACTATGTGCGCTAAAATACTATTTGCACTGTCATGTTTGCATCATGAAATTCCTTCAGGAGTTAAAATGATAAGTACCCCTGGCAACGATTAGTAAAAGGGTTCAACTTCTGGACTTTACATCACCCTGGCGAAATGAGAAAAATCCAACCTTGAATTGAAGTATATGTATTCTGAGAGAACTGAATCCTTCATCAGAAAATAAATATTTGAGGGAAAATCACTTGTGCCACAATTATTGGCATACCTGCTTATAATACTTTATACAATCTCCATTTGCCAGTAAGACAAGGTTTAAGAATACAATGCAGGAAATTTGAGACCATTCTTCTTTCTGAATCTGTGTCGATCATCCGAGGTCTTACGTCCTCTGTTGTTCACTTTAGCTCACCAGATAGGATTTCAACGGAGTTCAGGTCAGGAGACTGAGATGGCTGAGGCTTCTTGACTTTGAGTTGAGTTAACCATTGTTGAAGTTAAATGACAAAAGGGTTTTTTTTTTTTTTTTTTTTTTTGTCTTGCATGCCATCCAAATCTGTTTGCATGGAAGAAGAGTGTCGAATAATATTTTTGGTGATTTGACCCCGAGGTGCAACAATTTTTTTCTGTAAATCTCCAAAAGTGATCTTTGGGGATATTTTTTCGCCCCTCATCATCCTATGGACGGACACATTATCGTATCCGGCACTAATGCTTCTCTCATCCTGTTCAATGCACCATGCATTTGTATCAGCATGAATAAGGGAATGGGCAATCAAAGTCTCATGTACTGTACTTCTTGCCTTAACAGGGGTGATTAAAAAGGGGAAGCAGGATCAGACTATTACAGCAGTGCTCTTGTGGATGAATGGACTGTGCAGTCAGAGTGCAAATCCAGGCCATGCTGGCTCTCTGAATCGCAAGTGTATTTTCCTTTTAGAGTAGATCCAACGGATCTCAGAGGACACTAAAATGTAGAATCATTCCTCTTGATTTTGTTGCAAAGTAAAATGTTCTCCGCTATATCATCTCCTAGAGAGTTAATGTGGTCCTAGTAAGACTCTGCTATCTGTATTCAATCAGACAAGCCCATGTTTTACTTCAAATTTGTCTGAACCTCAGTCCTTTGAGAAGATTGAGTGAGAGGTCAGGGAGTATTAGTGAAGAAACTCCTTTGACATAAAAACATTTTCTTTTGTAACACTGTCATCTATTTAAATTTTTCCATTTTTGTGTTGGTCTGTGCATTTTGTATTCAAACTGCATTCAGATATTCTCTTTTATATTTATCTATTGATTAGTTGGGGGTCAGTAAGAAGTGATGACATGCATTTGTGTGCTTTGTACCTCCCCTTATCTTGGATGCTTAGGGTTATGAGCCTCGCTATTCGCACCAACAGCCCTCAGTCAGTACTGACACGGTGGAGATTTGTCCATGTTTTAGACAATTTGCGCAAACAGAATGCCTCAACAAAATAAAACAGTCCACAAAGTTCTGCTGCCATCCTCCTTTAAACTGCTGAAATTTTTTAAAGGACTTAATTTTTGCTAAATTATTCAGTCTTACTGGCAACCATTAATTTCATATTGCCAATTGTTTTGATTGTCAATTTCCATTTCAGCATCCTACTTCACCACACGTTCCTTCCTTCACGCGCAAAATTTAATGGGATCAATTAAATATTTGTCATTCTGCGAATGTCTTACTAAACTTGTTCCATCTAATTAAGAAAAAACTGTCCCATAAGCACTGAAACCTGATCTTTGGGATTATATTTCTGTGCTGAAAGACAGGAGGTCAAATTTTCTTGAATACCAACTCAAACACATCATGGGTGAAGACAATGGTCCCTGAATTTATTCCTGAAGTTTAACATGATCCCTGGAAATGGCTCAAATTACATCTTCATGTGAAATGAAATACTTCAAAGCAGTTTAAATCTTGGATGCTGGGTTATGAGCATTTCACCAGAATCTTTTGTCCAAACAAATTTTTCCACTCTGCTGGACAAAACCTAATTTCATATTGCGATTCCTCTTCCATTTTAATGGCATCATTAAATATTTACAATGGGTCCATCTGAATTTATGAGGCAGAGGATACCACCAAACACATCACAAGCCCATTTATGTCTTTGCATTGACTTTGAATGTAATCTGTCAATTAAATACTCCACTCTGCTGCCATCCTACTGCTGAATTTTTAAAAGGACTTATTTGAAGTCTTACTGGCAACCTAATTTCATATTGCCAGTCATTTCAGCAAAAATTTGTTTAAGCAGTGAAACTGTCCAGTGTTTATGAAGTTTAGACCCTTAAATTACATCTTCATGTGAAATGAAATACCTTAAAGGCCCAATATGTAATTCTCAATGCCACTAGAGGGCGACTTTGAATAACCAAACAATAACAAGAGGCCACTAGAGGGCGCTTAAACAAACAATTTTTGATGACGCAATGGGATCGCGTGGAATCATGGGAGTTGTTGTTTTCATCAATTTACACGCAATGCTGACAGCTAAATTCTCTGACATGACTCAAACAGGAGCGGCAAAACCATGTACATGGACGAGGTAAGGTTATATTTCTTTACTTTTATACAACTTCATCTTATTTCATTCAAATAAAAAAAAATGTAAGGGATAATGATAAGTCGGCCGTTTACAGCGCTTATGATGTGCTGCAGGTCAGAGGCTGAGATAAGGGGGTGGGGCCGGCTCATGTTGCCCATCTTTGTAGAGAATAATAACAGATGTGAACACTCTGTTGCTGAATGCAAATGCTAAAGGTAACAGATATCGAGGAAATGCCACTGTCAGCTGGCAATGTACACTTTCAGTTGCTCCTGCCACTATTGCTATAGCTTCCTTAGCAACGATGTACTCAACAGACCAGCTGGCCAGCGGTTATCTGTCGAGACACGCTGATAGACCAAACTGAATCAAGTATTCAAGGGAGCCGTGTTCTAACTGCAAGTAATGTAGCTAACGTAGTGCTGACTTGTCATAACGCGCAAACGATGTGCCGTACACATCAGCTTTCTGTTTGTCATGAGGCATCACAAGAAAAATGTTTTGAAGTGGAGTAACGTTACGTTTATGTTACCATCTTGGCTTGAAACTCTTTGGCAATGGCGAAGCATGCATGCGTGGAGGGTGATTTTCTCGCTCTTGTGCACTCTTTTTGTTGGGAGTGACGTCAAATATGTGACAAAAAGTAACGGCCCGTGTCCCTAAATTGATAATACAGATATCTCTGTCTTTGATAATCATTAAATACATCACGGATAATGTAAGTACACAACACCAAAACATAAATAACATATCTATATATTTTATCAATCTTTGAATTGGGAAATTTTACATAATGGGCCTTTAAGTCTTGTGTATAAATGTGTATTTAAAATACATAGCACATGCTGTATATTTAAGACATTTTTAATGTCGGCAGTGTGATATCCAACGAACCCCAACCTCTCACCAAGAGCAGAACATGGTCAACGCAAGCACATAAACTCAAACTACATTGGCCCAGCTGGCTTGAACATGCGTTCCCGGGGAGCAAGCTCAAGGAACGTGCTGATGCAGTGGTAAAAGTGACAAACGTCAGTCCTCAAGCGGTTACAGACTGTAGAGCTAATCAGCATTTCCATAACCACAGTAGTACACAAACGGGATCAGCATTCTCTTATTGTTTTATGCAATGGCGCCTACCAGCTGCAAGGCTCAGACTGCAGCTCGTGCTTGCATTGCGTCACGATTTTCAGGGCAGACCATAGACTGTATAAAAAGATGGACGAAAGCAACCCGTGACATCACCCATCGGTTTCAGCATACCATTTAGGAAGCCTCGATTTTGGCAATTAGAACAGCGCCATTTTGTCATTCTGAAACTGGATATGATTCCTATTGGACAAGAGCGTGAATTGAACATCCAGGGAGGAGCGAGGGGTGTATCTACGGGTTGATCTGACAGTATCTGACGAGGACCAGAGGATAGCCACGCCCCTAAAGCATATTCTGGCTTTATCCTTTATTCTAGTCTATTTGTCTCCCATAATTTACAAAAATGAACATCATGATATATCAAAGGAGACTTGAAACTTGCAATAGACACCATAAAATAATGTGGAAAATCATTATTGTAATAATAAATCAGGTGGGAAAGTGGGGTCATTTTCTCATAGACTTCCATAGCATTGAACTTCTTTTTGCAACCACCGGGTCACCGTCTGCTGGCCATTAAATAGAATGCCATTTTTAGACATTTCCACATTGGCCTCACTTTTCAGACCTGGGTGCTGTGTCCATCTTTTTATACAATTTATGGGTGAGATACTCCAGAACGCAAGGACATATGAATCTTGTGTGGCTTGCAGCATCTGCATTCATGTTCTTGCATGGACCATGTTTCTAGCCTTACTCTCCTGTAAAGTCTGAGAGAATAATAATGATAAAGAACTGAAAGGAAACACTGCCTCAGCAGTAAAGTGCTTTGACAAGGAATATGTTTAGGTGCCCTGATACAGTTAGAAGTCATGACTGATGTCAATCATAACTTATCACTTAATGGAACATGGCAATCATCTCAAGTCAATCTAATTTCTAGCGAGGGCTGTCTTTGATGATGACTGCAAATCCATCCATTAAGTACTATCATGAAAACACCTCCTATTCATAAAGAGCACATGATTTGAATGAGTTTTATTTAGCGGATCTGGCATCCATTGTGTCATTAAGAATGTGTGGCCAGGAGTCAATGTTGGTCCAACCGCTTCTTGCTTATTTCTCCCAGTAATAGGGAGGGAGACTGTCTTGAGACGTGGCATTTTTCAGTTTTCTTTTGCTTGACTGATAGATGTTAACATTACACATACACTAGGTTAGGGCACAGATCTTTATCTGTAGGTTTTTAGCTTGAATTTGGCTTTGCATCAGATAATAGCTGGACTATAGTAATAAGGTCTTAAGTATTGAGAGTTTGTGGGATATTATGGAATGACACCAAGCACAGAATTGTGTCATTTCCATGACATAAATACATTGTGAGTTAAATTGACTTTTTTGAATTAGTGTGTTGCTGTTGTGACAGACTCAATATCAGTATCATATTTAATCCTAAATGTTTTAAAATCTGCCACAGTGACATCTCTTTATCTACATAAGCTGCAGATATGATGTCTGCCCATGTTTATCCACATTCAGCTTTATTGATTTCCTGGCTCTCGGTCTGCAAGGAGCTTTGTATACAAACCTCTTGATAACGAAGAATGAGCTCCGTGGGTATGGACGAGAGTGGTAAAACCCAAACACGTGCTTGCATTCGTGTACACACATTGGCTGTGAATGGAAAAAAAAAACATTTGTTTGAAGAAAAATGAACAAATAAAACATTATATGCTATGTTACATTTGTGTGTCAAATTGGTCAACAAGTAAACAATGATGTTTTCCAAATGTTGGACATTACCGCAGGACAACACATTTGTCAGTTGAAAAAAATTACCTTTGTTGAAAATTTTTTGCAATTACTTTGGATCAAAGAACTAAAAAAAATTAGCTTGTCAACAATTTTTTAGTTTTTCTCAGTTGAAAAAAAATTTTGTAAAAATTTTTTCAATCCAAAGTCTCAATTTTTTTCAGTGTGGACAGCGTGAGTAATTCAAGCTGTCATCAAGTACTAATAAACTAATTAAGCTTGCTTCTTTAGTTTGGTAATATAATTACTATACTGCAAATGAGAAAAAATATTAAAAAGTTAAATGTATGCTTCATTTAGCAATATTTTCCAGTTTGCTAAGTTAAGATAATCTTTTTCCATCTGTATTAAACCCTCTAGGATTGAAGATGGCGTATACATCAAAGCACTCTGTATAAAATATTACGTTGTAAAAAATCTGTAGAACACAGTAGGCAATCGATTTTTTGCCCAGATGCTAAGCAAAACCCCGTTTCAACGAGGGCTCAGATGCGATCCTATCCCTTCCAAAAGTTTTATAAGATAGAGATAAGTATAAGATAAGATAACATTTTCCAGTTTGATTGACATTTCTAGCTAAAAGTATGACAGAGTAAAAAATAGCTGAAAATAGACAAATTTTGAATAATCTGTCCCATTTTTTCCTATGGGGGAAAAATATTGACAAAAAAATTTAATAACTCATAAAGTATGAAACATTTCAAAACGTTGAATACAAGCAAAATAATTAAAAACAATCAGATTTTTTTTAAAGTTTGAATGAAGTTTCTAGGTGAAAGTATGTAGGACTAGTTAGTCAGCAAAAAACGTGGAAAATTAAGAAAGAAAGGAAGCAAGAAAGAAAAAGTGAGAACAGCTTCCTCCTTGCCCACTAATGAGTGAATTAGCTATTAGGACTTATGGGATTCCACATACAGTACAGGCCATAAGTTATGAGACAGAGATAGCGTAAAAAGGTCCTCATTTCCTGCAGTTTGTGCAATGCAGATGGGAATACCCACCTAAAGATTTTGCCATCTCTACAATCTCACTCTTATTCATTGTTTTCAAATCCAATTAACTTGACTACTCAAGTCAAAAAGTAAAACTTACGTCACTGCACAAATATATACAGACTGCTCTGTACATTTTAGACCAATAAAAAATACATATGGGTCTGTCAAATGCAGCAGCTGAATTCAAACCATTGGAACATCAGGCAAATTTTAAATTCTAGAGGAGATTCCCAGGTTTCCACCAATCCCAAACATAACCTGCTGAATCACAGGGAACTGAGTATAAAATGATGTACAGAATTTCCCATGTTATTTTGTAATTTGGCCATGAAAACATGACTTCCTGAGTTTGAATATTTCTGTCAATATAAGGGTGATGTAGCTTTAGTGAAGCATTGCAACCAGCAGATACAGAATATGTTTGTAACATTGTCCTACAATGTGAAAAAATGCTTTTTCTTACATTGAATCTACTTGAGGGAAAACGTAAGTGAAACGGTAAGAGTTTAAGGGGTTAAAAATGTGAGAATAGACATACCAAATAAAAGATGGACACCACTGGAGTCACACACAGTGAAAGAGCTTTATATTTTATTGTTCTTACAACATTTCTGGAGGCAGCTTAGACTTCCGCAGTTCTTCTTTTAAACATAGAGACATGAAATCTGTGAAAGCAGTGATCTCTTGTTTTACAAGTAGTTTTTATAGGTTGAAAAACAGGCATGCCTATGACAGGCCTGCATTTTAAGCATTGGTCATTGTCATAGAAACCTGATGACACTTGCCAGACCTAAAGAGATATACAGGTAGAGTCTGACGGTGGGCGGAGTCTTTCTGGGCAAATCATGTTAGGACCACAGAGTTGACTTTTAGAGGGGCAGCTAATGTCCAAATGAAATAAAGCTGTATTTCCATTTATCCAGAGCACTCTGAAAAAAGTTAACCAGTTCAACACAACTGAGTTAAGGAACTTAAAATTAATTTGATTAATTAAAGTGGCAACAAATGTCAGAATTTCATTAGAAGTTATTTTAAACAGTTTTGGGGCACTGTTTCAATTTCTTTAGTGCACCATCTATCCATCTAGCAAACTCTGACTAATTAAATCGATTGATTTTTTCAGGACTTGTCTCAAGTCCTCAACTCAACTGGATGCAGAATTTGTTGCATTCAAATACTACATGATCAACACAAGCCATTTTTAAAATGGTGTTGCCATCCAGTGACATTTATAACAGAACTGTAAAACAATGCACTGACATTGCACATCAAGAATGCTTGTATTTCTTCGTCGAAATGTTGAACATATGAATGCAGTTGACATACTTCGATGCAAAGTAGTTTTCGCAAAACTTTGTCTTTGGATGTTCTTGAGGAACCATTTGCTATTGGCTTTTTATAGTTATAGAGTTTTAAAAAATTTCAGACACTTCAAGATCCACATGGTCTCATTACATGTTCTCCAATCCTAACTCATCATATGGTGCCTCTCTAATGGTGCTCTGCCCAAATGTCGAAACACAATGCAAAGGGAATCTTTTCGTGCCTTTAATTTACGCTGCTGCTTAACGGGACTGAGGAGAGTGAACAGTCAACACGTTAAGTTATTACACTGATTCGAGATTCAGATGTGCGTGAGGTACAGTATTCTTGGTGTGCAACCCAATTAAATAGATGATATACAAATCAAAAATGGCATCTGGTGCGAACAATAACAGTGATACATCTACAAATTTTTTGAAATATTATGACTCTCTGGAGTCCTATCAAGATACAGAAAAAGGTTGAAATTTGTGGTTTTGACCCATATTATGTTAAAACCGTCTGATTATATGGAGGATTTGGCAACATTACCAGTGATTGTACCCGATATAAATAAACCATCTCGTCATTCAAACCTCGTGGCCAACTACAAATGAAGGCTTATAAGAGTCTAGATGTGTATAAATTTTTTTTGTGTCTGGCTGGGTTGGTATTCTTCTCACTAAAAAGTGAAAAGAGAACAGGGTGCTGGTTTATGCTCGGGTAAACCATTCTCAAGAACTCAAAAACACCGCTCAAGCCGTGGTTTGTGAAAGCGATAAGAATGGCGATGTGATCCTCGGGATTGCATGGCTGGATTAAGCAAGGCTTGTTCCCACATTGGAGCTTTGCTCTTTGCGACTGAAGCTGGATATAGAATCGACTTCTGTACTGAAGTAAAAAGCAAGTGGCTGCCAGCGCACGTAAAACAAAGTGCATTGTTTTCTTTTAAAAGGAAGCGCAAACCCGAAGAAAATCATGAAGCGTTGCAGGAGCTCAATGGTGAAGCGCAGCTATCTTGGTTGTAGTTATCATCCATCATGGCGGACTTCCTGTTTGGAAATTATGCGTGACGTCACGTGCACGCCAATAATATTGCCTCCCAATAAAGAGGTTCTGGGTTTGTGCCCCGGTTGCTGTATTTTTTTGTTGTTTACCACTGTCCTCAAATACTGACGCTGTCCGTTTTGTTTTGAAGCTTGTGGGGATGCCTGTGGCGTCCAGACGTGACACAAAAGGACTTCTTTTTCAACAAATGGTGACGCCCAAGGAATCTGTTCTTTGACGCCTTGGGAGTGAGAATAGGCTCCTCTTTGCGTAACGATTTATCATGGTAAACTGCAGCTGAAACCAAAAGAACTCTGCCAAGCCATATGAATGGATGGATGGTACTCCAGGTAAATGTAACTGCAGCTTTATTTCATTTTGGAAGAACTGTCCCTTTGCTGTCCTTTTGAGGTATTTGCAGCTCGCTCTCTCTCTCTCTCTCTCTCTCTCTCTCACTCTCTCTCACACACACAAGCACATACAAGGACAAACCATTCACTGACAGGACTAAATCGGAGAAAGTGTTCATTTAAAACTTAAAATCATGCTCTCACTCGTACCTCATACCTCATATAGATAATACAATTAATTGTCTAACGTGATATCAGTACCATATCCCACATTTCACTGACAAAGATGTCAAAATACCTTTTTAATAGAATAACAGAAAAACTAAATACATGGTTAATCATGTCTCAATTCTGCACAATTAATGAGCAGTATACAGTAACAATAGCAAGAATAATACTATTAATATACACAAATCACATACAGAATTCACTAAGTACTTTACCCAAAATGACAAAAGCTACAAGCAGATATTTACATGCATTTCACTGAATACTGCAACAAGAACAGGATTATATGTAAAACGAGTATCAGCTGGCATTTCCCCCATGTGCACGAAGTTCAAGAATGTCCATCTCCCATCTTATTATTTTCAATCAATGTGACAAATAGCAAACACACAAACAGACACAATTAAGGCATTGGTGGCCTATAGATTTCAACTTCAAACAATAGTTATAAAACTTTTGATGGTTTATCCTGATATTCATATAAAAATAGAGTATGTATATTATACACATAATGGGCCCCATTCAGAAAAAAGTACATTCTTGCAACTTTTGTTCTACATAAATATGTCAATGAAAAACCAAAGAAGGATTCACAGCAGATGCGCAGGTCTTTGATTTCCCATGTCCCCCTTTTATCTGATGATGAATGGCAATCCATCCTAAATGAAATGTGACCAAGCATGCCATCTGCAGGGTTATGAGCAAACATCAACCATTCATTGCTCTCAGGAAACATGAGCATGGCCCCTGAAGACAGGCACTTTCTAAATTGCGGAAGTAAACATTTTTCAATACCCTGTTGCAAGGATTTCACCGTCTACAGCACATACTGTTGAAAGACCTTCATGCCTAAGGGACAAGGCCCAAAAGCAATGCTAAGTGGTTGTGATCTCCGATGCTTCACATGCCAGTGCATTGAAAACCAACAGACCTTTGAGATGGATATAACCCCACAGTCCTGGGAATACTTAAGAAATCCTTTGTAAATAGAACCATTCTTTTTGACACTAAAATATCAACCATATGCTCATTTTGGGTGCCACAGTCCTTAGATTTTATGAAAGAGCTCAAGAAAAAAAACATATTTAACTTGTTTTATCATCTTCATATTTCGCATTTCTAACTGGATGAGAACAACTTAGAAATATGTTTTTAAATTTGATAATGTTTTAGAAGTGCCGTTCAAAAAAATTATATGTAACTTTTGTTTGCTGGCCTACTTTGCTTGCCAATTCCGAAAGAATGCAGCAGTTATTGCAAATTCAGATTGTGCTTTGCTCAGAAGAAGCCATATGTCATCATTGTCCAGAAATACTACTGTCTGCCCTTGCATGAAATGCACCAACAACAGTGGAAACATGAGCTGCAGTCTTTAAGTCAGCCTTTCCAACTGTTTCTGGTAATAATGGATGTTGAGCCCTCTTTCGAGAGCCTAAACACAGTCGGCAAATGTAAGACCTAAAAGTATCGCAGATCAATACTGAGCATGTCTAACTCCACTCTGGTAATTTTGTGAAAGGAGGTAATAGGGCAGCTGTAGCAGTGCTGCCAAAACGGTTGATCTACGATGAAATAATTACTTGTTGTGGGGCTTTGGGTCCATTAAGGCCAATCAGAGTTGCTGCAGTCATTCCCTTTGAAACAAGTGTGTTATTGCCATAGTAATCCAGGAATTTCCGCAGGTGAAGACCAAGCATCTAAGCTGCTTTACCGCTGCCTCTGTCAGACCTCTGAGAAACGTGGAAGATCTTTGGGGGGATAGACGTCATTCAGAAGGTAATACATTTGGTATGAAAAGATGTGGGTGATTTAAAGCATATATAAAACGGCACTCCTGGTATTAAAACAATGGAACAATGTGTAATGGAAAATGTTGCCAAATAAAAAAATTTTAAAAAAAGACAAACATGGAAAAATGACGCACAGAACAAACAACTGTTTTCAACCCCTGTATATTCAATACAAAAAACACAACCCCTCTGAAAACCCACAATACGCTTTAGTTCTAAACCATTCACCAAAATGGAAAAAAAAGATTGATAAGCATAGCATTCAATCCTGTGTCAAATACACTGATTTTCAATACTGGAACGAACAAAAGGCACACAATCTAGCAGAAGAAACAAAAATAATCCATATGGAATCAAAAACCAAAAGTGAAAGTTCTTCATCCAGACTAAAAATACAAAAAGCCCAGTCAACGAGAGAAAAAAAAAACTATCAAAAAGTAAAAAAAAAAAAAAGATCTTAACAGGCATAGGGGAGCTTAACTTCTGTTCTCATAAATAGTGTGCATTATAAAAGATATCCAATCTTTATAGTGCCTTTAAAGTGTATGGCACTATGCCAGTTCCACCATAGCATGTTATTTAACAAAGCTTCGTCAAAATATAATAGTGCTCAGGTCACTCACAGACTCCCCAAGTTTTCACACATCTCTCTCTCACCTGCTACTTCCCTACTTTTTTAAAAGTTCTCCTTACTTTGTGGGCAGAAGCGGTATGATAGTCCGCTGATGTTCTCTGCCATATCAAAAGAAACAAAAGATAACAAAAAACACTGCACAAATACGAGGCTAAATATGCTGAATGACGTAAAATAGGGATAACACTTATAGTTTTAAATACCAATATTCAATGCAGCAGTTTTTAATATGCTTGTGCGTCCTCATAAATATGTGTGTTTTACCTTAATTATGGGGTGGAGCTACAACAAGGGTGAGACTGAAGATAATTATTTGTATTAACCCCCCACACACACACACACACACACATACACACACAAAAATATTTACATGATATTCACATGTATAAAAATACCTGTTCATCCACCCTTCCAATTTCACCCCACCACCATTTTGTTGGCATTAGATATAAGGTACATAATGAAAATTACTGAGGAAAGCAAACGATATGCTTTTATTTGCGAATAGCTCCACCAGCTTCTGTTCAGTTCCATTAAATTACCATAAACCAACAGAGTTTGCATGAAAAGGTGGTCTGTATGAGTCAAAATGCCAGTAAGGCCATTGACACGAAAACTAGGCGGTGCCCTCCTCGTTCATTGACACTCCCACCAAATGCGGACATGCCCCCTACTTTGTTGCGCATGCATTCATGGCAGAGCAGGAACATACTAACTGACAAATATGTCATTTTTGACAAAATTGTGAATAACGTTACTGCCACATGCATTTCCGTTTGCAAAGGCACACAAATTAAGCCTGTTGTGTTTTCAGGGTAAAAGAAGAGAAGGACCACCCCAGTAAATAGCGAAAAATTCAAAAGTCAGCATCTGTCCTGGTAGCGGGGTGTGTTATTGCTCTTGGCATGGGTAACTTGGTCATCATTTTATTATTTGGATTTTACAAATCTTCTCAATTGTTAAAAATAGAAAAAATTAATTGCATACATTTCTTAAAAAAAAAAAACTTTTATACTGAAATAAAAACAAAAAGGAGAGTTTTGGAAAACATTCAGACGGTAACAGAGATGCAAAATTTTTTACTATAAAACTGAACTGAAATCAAAACTTGGGAAAAATAATTACTGTTATTGAAATCAACAGCCTACTTTTATCTATATATTGTAATTTTACTATAATAATTTTATCTCAGTTAGTTCTGTGGGTAATATGAAGCATTGAACCATTTTATATGTTTTAGCATAAATAATAAACCTTTTTAATCAGAAACATCTTATATTGTATGCTTTTCAACATTTCCAAACAAATATTTCCAACAGATATTGTAATTGTCAAAAAAAAAAAAAAAAAAATTAGAAAAAAAAGTGAATGCAAAAATGCATGTGGAATCCATACACAGTGAACACTAAGTCTGATGCAATGCATTTTGTATGTAAAGTCCTTAGGTGGGTAAACTGGATGCTCTCAAGTGTAACTGTGGGTTGTCTGCCCAACACACATACCAGACAACACTACATTGAAAATTGGTAAAACCTGAAGTGCCCACAGCTGAATATCTGAATGTATTTCCGGACTATAAACATATTTAACTGGGACAGCTGAGTGGATGAGAATATTTTGGTTCCATCAACATAGTAGGCAAGGAAAGAACAAGCATCTGTTTCGCTTCAACAAGAAATCCATTCAGTAAGATTGCGCTGCAGTGCAATGCTGACCATTTCAAATAAAAGTAAATGGGGAAGGTCCCCTGCTAGAGTAACAGCACATTCATAACACACTCACAGGTATAAAACATGCCTTCCTCAATAATCACTCTGTGACAGGAACACTGCCTTATATATGGGCTGTAGCTATAGGTCTGTCTCTGCCTGTGGCGGCTTTAATGACTGACGGAAAACATCTCCTCACATACTCTGCCTTCTGTGTAATTTTAAACGGGGCAGAATCTTCACAATGTCGATTTAAATAGACAAACTTCCTAAACTTGATTTATCTGTGCAAAACACCTTCCTGTTGTTTTGAAAATTTGCATGCTGTCAGGGATTCAAAACCCTCTCTGCTACAGAGATGGACATTAATCCTGCATGGATGACTGTTAACCATGAAGAACAGCTGGGTTCACAAATGGACGTCAAATAGCAGAATGAATCATAATTTTCTGCATGGTAACACCTTAAAGTTTTTTTTTTTTTTTTTCTAATAATTTCAAACATCCAATCCCACCTAAATCTGGAATGTCTAATGATTCTCATCTGCAACTCATCCCCACTTGGGAGAGCGCAAACAGTTTTCGATTCTCCTCTGAAACACACGCCTGGTGGCCACAACTTCTTCTCAGTCACATTCGCAATCCTCTCATGTACAGAACAAGCGGAGAAGAAAGCTGAACATGCACTTGCTCAGAAAGCAACTGAAAAGTGCCCTGACTCCCGAAACAGGCACTTGAGCAATAAGCAATGCTAACTCAAACCAACTGTATCCCTCCTAAATCCCAGAGCAGCACGAATGGTACAGTCACCACTGGCGAGGCTGGATTTTATTGCGCTTTCCCCAAGTTTTTAAAATAATTTTAGAATTAAAATAAAACTAATGGAAGTCATCTTTAGTTTTTCAAAATAAGTTCTTTATGATCCATAGGAGAAAAAAAAAAAAAAATTTTTATGAAACCAAATGAATCAAAAGTTGTAGTCCAGTAAAGCGAAAAGAATGACTTCATATGCTTTCAGTAGCATCACTTTCCGACCGATGAGGGTCATTTTCGTTTCAGTCTTTCAATGTTATGAGCAGATGGAATAGGAACCAACTTCTCTTTAGTTGTACAACTACAATAATATAGTTTTGGGAGCGCAAAATATTAAAAAGTTTGATTACTACAGGATTCCCCACTATTTTCCCCTGAAAATTTATGCTAGACCGTGCTTATTGGTAGTACATACTATCTGCCAAATCCAGGTTATTTAATCATATTTTAATAAGGTATAGCCATGTTCAAATTTCTTTTACAAATAAAGTGTTTGTAGGAGGATGTACTAAACATCATCGTACAACTTGCAGTTGACATATTACACTACCAGTCAGAAGTTTTACACACCCCAATATTTTCTGTAATTGTTAAAATTTTTATATTTTGTTCTTGTGTAATAGTCACATACTGGTTGTATAACAGAGAGGTAGGAAAACTGATGCCCAATATATAAACCATGTATATAACAAAACAAATTAAGAAAAACCAGGATCAGTCATTTTGTCAATATTTCAGCAGATCAGTAACGATGGTCTAATCCAGTGCTTCTCAAACCTCTCCTGGAGTCACACCTGTCCTGCATGTGTTAGATCTCTCCCTGCTCCAGCACAGGTGATTCAAAAGATCTACTCATTATCACGCAGCTTCAGGGGGTTGATAGTGAGCTGATCTTTTCAATCACCTGTGCTGGATTCCTTGTGGATTTTTCTTGTAAATTTATTATTTGTAATAAACAAGTATTGGGTTCCAGTGATTTCTTTGTTGTACATACACATGTAAGATAAAGACCTGACAAGATCTTAGGGTGTGCAAAAACTTTTGCCTGGTCGTGTGTGTGGTTCAAGAGGAGATGTTTTGAAAGGAATGGAGAGTGCAGAGCACATCTAATCTTGAGGCAGATGGCCTGCAACTGCAGATGACCGCACTGAGTTTCAGTTCTGTTAGCCAAGAACAGATATCTGAAGCAGGAGTGTGCACAGGTGCAACTGGACTGTGGAAGACTGGATTGGCTCAGTCTGATAAATCTTGAGGCTCTAGACTCTTTGTCCCTGGACTTTATGTTCCCAGACTCTTCGTCCCTGGAATTTTTCACCCCACTAATGCTTTGCCCTCTTCCTGCATTATAACCTTAACCCTAACCCTAACCCTCATATCATGGTGATCTGTCTGTCGTCTGTCCGTCCATCCGTCTGTCAACAATGGTGGCTCGTTTTATTATCATTAGGAGACTGTTGTGATTCTGCCTGTTTGTTATGTTTCTGATCTGTCTGCCATGTTTATTCTGTATTGCCTGGTTATTGTTTTGTCATTTGGTAACTTAGAATTGTTCATGTATTGTCTTAGTTTAGTTTTTCCATGTTTTGCATTTTGCCATAGTTACACTCCGGTCCATGTTTTTGTTATCACCATGCATTGCACTTTGTCTCCCCCTGTCTGGTCTCTTGTCTCTTGTCTGCTCACAGCCCCAGTATTGCGTGCCACTCTTTCGGGTGATTTAATGGATTCTGGTTTTCAACCATTCCTTCCAATCTCGTTTACTTCCTTCATCTTGCTTTTTCTGGATTACTAACCAATACTAACAGTTTGTTGTTTTTGTTAAATTACTAACCAAGACTAACATTGTACATAGTACTAACACTAACAAGCACTAGGGATTTTATAGCTGCACTCTACTAATTGACTAACGATCTCTCAGCATTCGCCCTGTTCTAGGCCTCTTGCCTTCACTCAATTTACTTTGCTGTGCTTCTAGCAATTCTCTGCACCTGTCTAATCACTGTTCTGCCACTCACTCTGTGCACGAGAAAAGGATCTGTTTGTTCTGTCTATAGGCTGTCTTGTGATCCCTGTCCTGCGTTTTGGCTTTTTGCCTATTTCATGTGATTAGGTTCTCCCTCATGTTTGCTTCCTTTGTAATTAGCCTCATTTCCTGCACCTGTGTTCTATGTATCATGTGATCTCCCAGGAGTGTATATTAGGTGTCTTTTCACAGCACTTCCTTGTCAGAATGTTTCTCTTGTTTACCTGTGCTGCTATTGTCTTCGCCTTGTACTCATAGTGTTACTCTTCTGACTGGACCGTCCAACTTATGATTTTTGGCTCTGCTTTTTGGTACTATTGTCTGCATCTGTTTACGAACCCTTTTTGCCCGACTGAGTTTTGTGTTTGCTGCCCTGTTAACAGTTTGGATTACGCCCACTGGATTTTGGCTTTTGCTTCTCTGACAAACCTGTGCCTGCGTACCGAACCGGTTTTTGCCCGACCACGAGTACTGTGATTGCTGCCCTGGTTTTCGACTCTGATTCTGCCCTACTGGATTGTGATTTTTGGATTGTGGACTTTATACCTTTTGCCTTCTGCCCTGCGGGGGTTTCCCCCCTCGTTTAATGAACTCATCTACTGCACTGCTTGGTTCTCGCGTCTGGTTCCTGAGCGTATCCTCACAGAGACAAAAAATCCGGGGACGACAAGTCCATGGGGACGTAGAGTCCGGGGACAAAAAGTCCATGGGGACGTAGAGTCCGGGGACAAAAAGTCCATGGGGGCGTTCCGGGGACAAAAGTCCATGGGGGCGTAGTTCCGGGACAAAAAGTCCATGGGGACGTAGAGTCCGGGGACAAAAAGTCCATGGGGACGTAGAGTCCGGGGACAAAAAGTCCATGGGGACGTAGAGTCCGGGGACAAAAAGTCCATGGGGACGTAGAGTCCGGGGACAAAAAGTCCATGGGGACGTAGAGTCCGGGGACAAAAAGTCCATGGGGACGTAGAGTCCGGGGACAAAAAGTCCATGGGGACGTAGAGTCCGGGGACAAAAAGTCCATGGGGGCGTGGAGTCCGGGACAAAAAGTCCATGTTCCGGGACAAAAAAACTCCATGGGGACGTGGGAGTCCGGGGACAAAAGTCCATGTGGGTCCGGGGACAAAAAGTCCATGGGGACGTAGAGTCCGGGGACAAAAAAAGTCCATGGGGGCGTGAGGGGGACAAAAAAAGTCCATGGGGGCGTAGAGTCCGGGGACAAAAAGTCCGTCCAAGTCCGGGGACAAAAGTCCATTTGAGTCGGGGACAAAACCATGGGGCGTAGAGTCCGGGGACAAAAGTCCATGGGGGCGTATCCGGGGACAAAAAGTCCATGGGGACGTAGAGTCCGGGGACGGAGAGTCCAATAATCTTGAGTTCTGATCTAAACCCAGATGTTAAGTTTAGAATTTTGCATCAACAACATGAGTCCATAGACCCAACCTGCTTTATGTCAACAGTTCAGGCTGGTGATGGTGGTTTAATGGTGTTAAGAGTGTGTGCTTAAAATTCTTGGGGCCCTTAAATACCATGAGCAGCTGGCAAATCCAGAGCATTTGTGTGATGCACAAATGGACTAAAATGAGGGAATGTTCCCAAGATTTTGTGAAACCCATGCCATAAAGCATTGAGGCTGCTCTCAGAGCTAAGGGAGGCTGTACCCAGTATTCATATGGTGTTACAAATAAACTAGTCGGTGTATGTGTGAAAATATACAATCTGCCATAAGATTAAAAACCACTCATAGATGCAGCGATGTACTGAGTAATGCTGATTATCTCATAACAATGACACATGTCAAGGTCTGCAGACAGATCTTAGACGGAAAGTGAACGTTCGGTTCTTGTATTCAACATGCTGGATGTGGAAGAAATGGCAGCTGAACGACTTTGACAAGGGGAAAAATCACTATGGCCAGGCCAGTGGGTCAGAACCTTTGAAGTGCCAAGACATCTGGGGTGCTCCCTGTCAGTAGATGTGAGTACCTACTGACAGAGGTCCAAGGAGGGACAAACCATGAGCCGGCAATGGGGCTTTTGGCATCCAATGCTCATCGCTGCACAAGGGCTATGGCATCTGGTCCAAACCGACAAAAGGGTAACTGTGGCACAAGTCACTGAGAATTTCAATAATATTTACATACTGGTTTTTGGCCTTGTCACGTGTGTGCAGAGATTTCTCCAGATTCTCTGAATCATTTAATTATATTATATGCCGTAGACTATGAAATCCCTAAAGCCTTGGCAATTTTACTTTGAGAAACTATATTCATAAATTGTTTGGCTAGTTGCCCACACAGGCTTTCACAGAGTGGGGAACCCCTCACCATCTTTACTTCTGAAAGACTTTGCATGGTCTTTTTGTACCCAATCATGTCACTGATGTGTTGCCAATTAACCTAATTTGTTGTCAGATGTTCCAGTAGATGTTTTTTTTTTTTAAATTTATTATAATAAAACTTTTCCAGTCTTTAGTCGCCCCTGTCCCAACCGTTTCAAAACAAGTTGCAGACATCAAATTCAAAATGAGCAGATAGTTTTCAAAAAAAAAAAAAAATCTCAGTTTCAACATCTGATATGCTGACTTTTTACTATTTTCAATGAAATGTAGGGTTTTAGTGATTTGCAAATCATTGCATTCTGATTTTGCACAGCGTCCCAACTTGGTAACTGGGTTATGTATATATTCCCCTAACATGGAAATAAAGTCCAATTTAATGAGATATGCAGGTTTGAGATTTCTGGCTGTAACAAAGGGTTGTATTTAAGGATAAAAACAGTAATATTCAAGCCTGGGGATGTTTTGCCTACTCACAAAGGAGTACCACTCCATTCTTCAGACTACAGAAACATACTGTATCTTGCACCTTATCGGCTCATACGAGCCAGAAGATCAGGGATAAAAGTAATTGTGAACCAAGTCCAGACAGTTCAATGTTGTTGATTTGCTACAGTGCCACCATCTGGCCATTTTGAGGTAATGTTGTAGGTGACAACTTGTTTGCTCAATGATTTCGTTTTTGCTGTGCTGTGAAAAATTAGGGGAGAAAAAATACAACAAGTAAGTCATATCAAAATAAAACTCCTCGCTCCATGCAGTTAAGACCTCTTAGGAATTCACAGTATACAAAACAAATAGCTCACTCACAGCATGGACAAAAACACACGCATTCACTGACACACATGAACACGCACACACACATACGTGCACACTCACACACACATAAAATACAGGTATGAGCTTGCCTGATTTTGAATGATTTAATAAAGCTTCTGTGCATCACAAGGTTGTGTAAATTTAGCCCAAGAATTCAAAAAGTCGTTGCAACTGTTTAAATGCTACAAAGTGCTTGCAAATGAGGTAATGTATCAATGTAATGTATGTTGACACATGTTTACACAACCTATGCACACCTTTCAGTGAAACAGACATATCCATGTGTACACTTCAACTTCTCTCAAAGCTCAGTTAACCCTTGTGTTGTCTTCAGGGTCAAAAAATGACCCACCAATACGCTTAACAGCAGTGAAAATCCCCTCAATGAGAAAACTCCCCCTCCATAAGTGACCCTAATATCAGAAAAAGTGGAAAATTGCATTTGTTTACATTGCAAAGAAAGCTGTACTCCACCAGGGTACTTAAAAGTGTTGAGAGCTATTGAATGATTTATGTTCTTCACATTTTTGCATTTTTATATATATATATATATATATATATATATATATATTTTTTTTTTTTTTTTTTTTTTACTAATTTTTGTTGTTTGTGCACCTTGTGGGTTGGGGCCATGGCTTAAAAAATGGGAGAGGACTAGCATTTTTTTAGTTGAATTTCTGATTGTACAGTATTATTGGTTCCTTTCAATAAAATTAAAATTACTTTCTGCACATTCATACTACTTTGATTTACAAAACTAATATCGCTCGCTAAAAAATAATGTTTATACTAATGCAGTACATTTAATAATAATAATAATAATAAATCCATCCATACATTATCTATGCCGCTTCTTCCTCAATAGGTCCACTGGAGAGCGAGAGCCTATCCCAGCTGACTGTGAGCACAGGCAGGGACCCACCCTGGACAGCTCGCAAATACATCACAGGGCTCACACACCACTCACACACCATTCGCACCTCGTCCCATGAGCAACCCAAGGTCGTAAGTGACATTTTGTATTTTTTTCTATTTTTACGAGCAAAAGAGGGCGACACTGCCATGTCCATTTTTATTGAAAGCTCAATTTCCACTGAATGGTCACTTGTGACCTTGTGTTGCTCATGGGACACAGTGTCGCCCCCCTTTGCTTGTAAACAAAGGTAGTAACTGACATACAAAATGTCACTTACGACCTTGTGTTGCTCATGGGACGACCTGCAATCACACCTATGGGCAATGGAGAGTCTCCGATAAGCATGGCGTGCATGTCTTTGGACTGTGGGAGGAAATCGGAATACCAGGAGGATACCCACACAAACTTAGGGAGAACATGCAAACTCCACACAGAAAGGTCAAACAATAATACTTATAATAATAATAATAATAATAAAATAATAATAAAAACCTTATTTTAGTAAAGAAAACAATTATGACACATGTGGTGGAATAAAAATGAGTAGTGTCCACTGAATAAATGCAGTCTCTCTCCCCTGTGAAGAGGAAAACTCAGATATTCACAAACTTTTTGATGTAGGCCTGGTTGTTTCTTCATGTAAAGTATATTTGAGGTTTAAAATTCATTAAGCTGCTTGATTTTTGGGGTTTAGCGAAGGCAGGTCATTTTCGCTCCTTATAACAAGGGGAGTACACAAAATGTTAAAACTGCACAAGGGTTAACCTTCACCTACAAATAAAAAACAATATCACAATTTACATTTAAAAAATGTTATCACCAAGAACAAGATCTTCAGGACAAGAGGCCAGAAAACTTTCTTCATATTTCCTCAAAATGAGAAATAACAACTAAGCCATGTATCAGATAAAGCTGAATGCATTTTTGATTTGCAGTTCATGAAAAGGCATGAGTGATAGGTGTGTGCCTTGAAATGGACTGGTGGACTGTCCAAGATGTATTCTGGCCTCTTGCCCCTCGGATGCAGGCGAAAGCTCTGGCTGCCCTCGCATCCCTGACCGGGAATAAGTGAGTCAGTTAAAATGGATGCACTGTAAAAAAAAAAAAAAAACTTGACTGAACTCAGAAAGTGAGGCAAGCAGCTACAAAGGATTTAAAATTGACTCAACTTCAAGATCTAAGTTATTTCAAAAATAAGTCGAACTTGAAGTTGAGCAAACTCAAAAATGTTTTGCAACTGGTTGCCTTACTTAGTTAAGTCAAATTTTTATTATCACAGTGTGGATGGATTTTATTTACAGATCACACTCTGTATGTATTTAAATCAGACTTAAGTTATTGTTAGAGAGTACCAGGATGGATCAATATAAATATTTTACAGCAAATTATTAAAATTAAGGCAGTTTCTGTGACATGGTCTCATATTGACAGATCTGGGGTGGCATACTGCACATCACAATGGAATTCCACCTTGACATTTTCCCCAAAACACCACCCCATCCCATGGACTCAATGAAAAACCAAGCAGCAGTGAACCGGTTGGCCTGTGAAGATGCCATATGCAATGAAACATCGAGCCGCCCGAAAAGAGGAACAGATTTTCAGAAAAGCAATAATACAGATTTGGAAAAGGCAGCACTGGAGCATGTTTCATGCAGCATCTGGACCGTTCGGCTTGAGCTGTATGTCAAGCGTGATGCAGACCAGAGTCTCTTTTCTCCCTCCCCGTGTTTGTGCCGCAAGGGATGACAGTGGAATGAGGAAGGGAAGCAAAGCGTGGAGAACACCGCTGACCGACACGACAATTCCGGTTCCATTTGTAGCCGAAACATCACAGAGTCACAAAGAAGAACAAAACAGGTAATGCAATTAAACACTATATCGTAAAAAGTGTGTGAACACTTTACTGAAACCTCTTTGACATACGCAAAAAACCGATATTTTTACATTTGAAACATCAGACCTTTCAATTAAAATTTGGAATGAACTGGTCAAAACAAGTTGATAGGACAGGCTTTCAGATTTCATTTGAGGATATTTTCAGACAAATCTGCTTCACCATTTAGAAATTGTTGCTTTTTCTGTGTGTATTTCTCCCCCCCCCCCCTTTTTTTTTTTTTTTACAACTTCAGCGAGTTTCCAAAGGAGGCTTCAGTCAGTCAGGGAGAGGGTAAAGGGATATACAAAGCGCTACAAAATCCTGATGGTAAAAGGGATTTTAATTGCAATACCCTGAAATGGAGGCAGAATGTCTATTCTATCTGGCCATACTGAACTATTAATTCCAAATTCAAACAAAATGTCAGATATTTAGAGTTTTAAAATGTCCGTGTTCTGTGCATGTCGATGAGATTTCAGTGAATTGTCCGCACACTTTTGGCTATACACTGTCGGTGATAGTCTCTGCAAAATAGCAGAATTGCGATATAAATTCCCACACGATCCACTCCTTGACGGGCTGACATGATCACCAATCGTAGCACAGAGACACACAGGTACTTACAGAATGCTACAAAGACTGGGCCCGACCCACAGGGAAATGGAACAGTATGGAACTGCTCTAAAGCTGAATTTAATTCCAGAGGAGGATAAATGCAGTGATGTCATCAACAGCAATTTTTTTTTTTTACCCAGCAAAGGGCTGTCACTGCTCCTTCCGCGCCTACGCGGCGTCGCTACTGCGTGCGAGACAGACTCAGCAAGGCCCCATGGTGCTGACGGTAGTGTAACTGAACTTCGACAGCGAGGCGCCGGTAGCGTTGGCTTCTTCGTCGGCCTGTCGGAGGCCCCTGCAGGGTCGGAGGCAGCAGCCGCATGTGGCGAGCAGGGCCTTGCGAAAGCGCTTGTTCATGAAGCAGTAGATGACGGGGTTGACACAGGCGGAGGTGTAGGACAGTAGGTGTATGAAGGAGATGGGCGCCCCCGACAGGGCTCGTAGGGCCGATTGCGGATCGAAGGCCTTCCACGTGTTGACAGAGTAAAGGGGCATCCAGCAGGCAAAGAACATGGCGACGATAATGATCAGCATGCGAATCACGCGCTTTTTGGCCTGCAGCTTGGCCTCCGAGGTGTTGCTCCGCGGGCGCTCTACCTTGGGTGGGAGCACAGACATCTCCATTGTGTTCGGCCGCTTTGCAACCTGGACATAGCAACCATCACTTTCGTCATTCATTGCAGACACTGTGCCATTCACACCGTTATTCATAGCTGCAGAAAGAAAGCAAAAATGGTTATCAGCAATACTGTTTCACCGTACTATTCTACTATGCCACTACTATATTATGAAAACTCTTAATAGCAATGATAATGTTAAAACTTTAACTTTATTATTGTAATGTGCAAAAATGTATGGTAACATCAGTGACTCTTCCGAAGAAGACGGGAGTATTCCGTTGAAACATGTCAAGGTAGGATGAAACCTTTTCTGTCGGAAAATAAGAACGTCAAGGCTAAATGTATGCATACTTGCCAAGTACAGTATGTTGACTTGTATTTGAGGCAGCAAGTTCTGAGAATAAGGTCACATATAACACTCTGCCATACACAATCGTATGCACGCACACATGCATACACGCAGACATACATCACAGCACAGGCAGCACAGTTGATTGACCTACCTCCCCCGACTCAGCAATGCTCACTTGCCTATTTTTAGTAACATGTTTAAGCTGCAGATAAATGTTCAATATCACATACAAATTTCTAGTTTAGAATTTTTGTCATCAGAAAGCCCAGTAATGTATGGGATGTATTTGATAAAACATTTGCCATGGAATAAATAAGGAAGATCAAAACATATCAACTTTAATTTAAGGATGCTTATTTGATACAAAACAGACACCAAACAAAAAAATTTGACAACAAAGCTTGTCGAGAGTAATTTACAAATCAAATTCACCCAACTGCTGCTTTAACCTTTGCAATGTCTCATAAAGCTCCTGTATTTGGCACAAGGATAATTTGTGCACCAGTGAGAAACGCCATAAGCTGTCTATTTGAACAGGAAAGTGCTTCACTAAAACCCCGAAGCTTTCTGCATTTGTTCTCCTAAAGTGCCTGTGCTCTGTCCCCACTATGCCCACAAAAAGACAGACTTGCCTTTGAGCAAGCCTTTTTACAGACGTCAGCTTATCCAATTCACAAGCGAAAGCTAAGCAAATATATTTCGGGACACAGAAATACAGAGGACACGAAAGGGAATATCACGACAGGAATCTATCAGCAGTGGACATTAGCCCTGTAATACCACACCCTGTTTTCCCCTACAGTATTGCAATCAGTCAGGGCCTTACTTACCATTCCTTAGATCTCAATCAGGCTATCCCAACCAATGTCAAGGTAACCAAAGTCAGCTGCTGCTATTCTATGTTAAATGCTCCATCTCAAACTACCAAGGGAAAATCACGGATCAAACGAATGGGACAGCTGAACTATCTGTCAGGAACCAACTTTGACTCAGATATTGGCAAATAACAAAAGTCCATAAATGAATCACATTGTGTTTGGGAAGAGGAAACAAATGACTGCTGATGAGCGATAATGGTACAATCTGAGGCCGGCCCACGTTTAAATGGTGGAACATGATCCTGCGTCACTGCTCAATGCCACTGTCAACATGGAAACATGGTGTGCTATCTCAAATACAGATCTAATAGTGGCTTAGCACCATGCACAAAACAGAAAAATAAAGAAACAATACTAGTATCAAGAGGCGAAGTACAAATGGAGAAGGCATATCATTAAGATAAAACAATATTCACCAAATGCGACAGCAATGCCTGAAGGCAAAAGTAATTAAACAAAATCCTACCACACGCTTCTTTTTTTTGGTCAAGTTCAAACTGTATCCCCCGGTAAAGCTCCCTGGAGATGAGACTGTAGGCGATGATCATCACCACCCCCGGTATGAAGAACAAGACAGACAGCAGCAAGATGTACCTGGTGGAAAGCGGAAGGGAATTAGCAACCTTTACTGAACAATTTTCACCATACAATTCAGCACCACAACATTAACACACGCATCAAATGCAGTTCTTTTCGTAGGCTGTCATCAGTAGTTTGGGTAATAGGGGTGGTAATACTACAGTCTCAATGTGATGAAATCTGTAACATGAAGGCAATAGACAACACATGCTATTGACTCATGCACATCCTTGATGACAGTGTACGGTCTATCCTTCCCATTATTTTCCAAATCTTTTGATGCGCCAATTACTTGTTTGTTCTTGTTCCTTCAAAGTGATAACAGATTTATTGTCTTGGATCTTTCTTATCTCCTCAAGGGAAATGGCTAGGAGTACCTGGATTTGTAGGTAATATTCTCCTGTTTAATATCTTGCCATAAACGCATTAATCACAGCAATGTAGTTGTACTTTTATGGAAATAAAATGTTTAAGACAGAACTCCATAAGTAGTTAAGATGAGAGGATGTACCTAACGTCTGCATTTTATGTTTGCAGGCTTGAATTCTGGTGATAGTTTGTTCCTGATTTCCACAGACTATTCCAAATCTTGTGTGACAGTAATGTGACAAATCACATCAGTGTTCACAATAAGCGATAATCTGGTTGTCTAGACAACCTGAAATAGATCCGGACAACCTAGACCACCAATGAGGCTGTCCGGTTGGATTAAATATGCCAAAATTTTATTCACTTCCCTCTGCTATGGATGTAACCATTTTGGCCATATTTAAGGCCTACTGCGCGTAAGTTTCACGTATCTCAAACACGGCGAGAGTGTGGGTCTTTTTTTCATAACGTACCATGCCAAACAATAACCAATAAATAGACCGCACATGAACAAGCCGGATGAGACCGTAAACAACGGAAGGGGATTTAGATTCAAAAATGAGACAATAAGCATCTTCCTTTTGCGTCAAAGTATTGTATGCATATTTACAGTTCAACTGAAATTACTGCAGTAAATTGAAAAAAAAAATCATAGCAGAACTGTGTCCGAGTGTGCCAGTTTGCGTTCTTCTGGCCCAATATTTTCCTTCTCTTTGTCACCGAGAGGAAAGTTATTTGAAATTATACAGCTTTAAGTCAAATTTAATGAGTATTCATTTGTATTTAGTAATCTAACACCACTGAGAAGCGGGAATCTTTAGATCGTGTTTTGGGCGACGGTGTTTTCAAGTATCTGCAGCCTGTATGCAGTATCTGTCCTCACTCATCCCGAGCCATGTTAAATAGGTTGGCGTTGTTGTAATCCATATAGCTAGCAAATACTGAGTGCAAACAGAAAGGGAAATGCAGTGTCATCTGAGGAAAAACCTGTCTTTGCCTGAGATTGTAATGGAAAAGGGGGCTCAGAAGTATTAAAGAAACGACACACAAATGAATGAAATTTGACAGGAGAATTTATTGTTTTATATTTGACTGCATTGTTCTAATATCATCTGTATGAAGAATTTAAGCATTATTTTGCGTTGTTCAGCTTAATTTTGTCTCTCAAACTGCCTGCTGTAGTCACATAGGTCAGTGTGTCTTTCGGTTTTTTAGACACAGGTTAAATGGTTCAATAAATTGTAAAGGTTTTTTCATGGTAATAACAGTACAAAGGACAACTGGAAATTCTTGCGGAAAACCTGTTTTATTTCCTAGGTTTTCCACTGGTCAACCAAATTTTTTTCCTTAGTTTTAACCCCTGCACAAATACAACCAAATGGGCTTCATTCTTTTCATCAACCAGGTGCTTTGTGAATTTTGAATCCATTACCGACATCAGAGGTTCAACAGAGCAATTGTGACTCATACAGGCCTGTATGTAACTACTATTACGGTTCAGATAAAAGGCAGAGGAGAAATACAGGCATAAATAGCTGTTTCCTGTAATAGCAGACAGAGGATAATGGGGCTGCATGTTCACTTGTTTCTCTATTTAAACAAGAACCAGGCAACACCTGGTGGAGCCAGGCACTGTGGATCAGCTAAATGAGGAAAAATGAAATATCTGGCCAAAATTATGCTGTGTGCCAGCTTGCTACGAACATATTAGAGTAAAATGATCAACATGATTTGGACAATCCAGGTTCAGAAGGTAAAAGTCAACCAGTATTTTTTTTTCTTTCTTTTTTTTTTTACATTTTTGTTCCAACTGCCATGATTCACCGTAGAGAACTACATTTCAGAGCATGAAACACATGGCACTATATACTGTAGTGTCTACGCTGCATTCACTGATTGATTTTGACAAGGGAGGTCTGGTTTCTTGCAGGAAAATAGAATGGGGACCCGCCTGATATCTAAAACTAGCCTGTACGTAAGGTGAACGTCATTCTCCAAACCCGGAAGTCTGGCAAGCGAACAACAGGAGGCAATGTGCTCAGTTAGAAAAAGTAGGTTTTTAGGCATTTTGATCAGCTTTTATTTTAGATCTAACTTGTGTTGACAATGGGGACCTGGGGTGCGTTCCCCAAAAGCATAGTTTTTTAACTACGCTAGCAACTTACGTAGTTCGTCCATTCACTGTCAATGGCTCCAACTATGTAAGTTCGCACCTATGTAAGTTCGCACCCTCTATGGCAGATGCCAGGCGCGTCGCTAGAACAGGGAAATGGGGGGCACAGACATTCACTTTATGAAAAAAATTAGTCCTGGCTAGTTCTCAATCATTTTCCTTTTTACTGATCCAGATTTCCAATTATCGTAACTGGCAACTGAAAACACGGTTTCTCTCCATATGCGATCTAACAGCGATTGGATGATGGGCTAAATTCAGCACAGTTATGGAACAAGAACAGAGAATTAGGTTGCACAAAACATCCGTTTAAAAACAGTTATTAGTCCTGACCTGTTCTCAGTCATTTTAGTGATTAACAAAAGGTTTTACTCGAGAGCACTCCACACTGAACAGGTGCTGCTTATTCTCCCGATTAGGTAAGACAACAATCATTCATCTGGATGTTGTTTGCTCATTTAAATCAATGTTATTCAAAATTGCATACCTCTGTCAAATAGTTTGAGCCGCATGCTTTTTTATAGCCTATTTAACGCCCGAGTGCCACGTTTTGTTTTATCAACCCACGCAATACCGAGAAATGAAAGTTTATATTTCATTGGAACAAAGACCAGTTCAATCAACTCGAAGCATTGGCCTATTAAGACATAAATTATTTTTCTGTACTGAATTTAGCCCATGATTTCATTGCTGTTAGATCTACACATATGGAGAGAAACCGTGTCTTCAGTTACCAGTTACGATAATTGGAAAACGCGCCAACAAAGGAAAATGATTAAGAACTTGCCAGGACTAATTCTTGTCATAAAGGGACGTGTCTGTGCCCTTCCAATTCCCTGTACTAGCGCCGGGCCTGGCAGATGCCCGATGCTTGCCAGACATCCGCATCACGTGACGATTATTCACATTTTTCATGAAGTCATTCGGGCGGGTCCCCATTTTTTTGCAGATGACATTTGTGCACCCTACCAATTAAGAAATTTTAACTAGCACAGTAACAAAGTGTAAAGGCACTTATCACAATCCTAGTGTGTCTCTTCATAACTCAGCAGCATGTGTGTCTATTAGATGTGTGTTGTGATTGGCGCACAGCTTGTGTGTGTCTTCCCCATTGGCTGAATCTCATTACTCGCTTGTTTCCTGATGAGAGAGTGATGGATATTATTTAAGCCTTTCAGCGCACGTGCTCGTTACAGGATTCACACTAAGATCCTGGTCATATGTACAAAACCCAAAACCAGTGAAGTTGGCACGTTGTGTAAATCGTAAATAAAAACAGAATACAATGATTTGCAAATCCTTTTCAACCTATATTCAATTGAATACACTGCAAAGACAAGTTACTTAATGTTCGAACAGGTAAACTTTTGTAATTTTTTTGCAAATATTAGCTCATTTGGAATTTGATGCCTGCAACATGTTTCAAAAAAAGCTGGCACAAGTGGTAAAAAGACTGAGAGAGTTGAGGAATGCTCATCAAACACTTATTTGGAACATCCACAGGTGAAACAGGCTATGGTTGGGAACAGGTGGGTGCGTGATTGGGTCATAAAAGCAGCTTCCCTGAAATGCTCAGTCATTCACAAACAAGGATGGGGCGAAATAGCTCACCACTTAGTTAACAAATCGTGAGCTGATTGAGTAAAACAGTTTAAAAACAACATTCCTCATCACGCCAGCTATTGCAAGAAATTTAGGGATTTCCATCATCTACGGTCCGGGCTAATGCTCGTCAAAAGGTTCAGAGAATCTGGAGAAATCACTGCAAGTAGTTCGACAAGGCCAAAACCAACATTGAATGCCCGTGACCTTCGATCCCTCAGGCGGCGCTGCATCAAAAATTGACATCAGTGTGTAAAGGACATCACCACATGGGCTCAGGAACACTTCAGAAAACCACTGTCAGTAACTACAGTTAGTTGCGCTACATCTGCAAGTGCAAGTTAAAACTCTACAATGCAAAGCGAAAGCCATTTATCAACAGCACCCAGAAACGCCGCCCGGCTTAGAGCTGGGCCCAAGCTCATCTAAGATGGACTGATGCAAAGTGGAAAAGTGTTCTGTGGTCTGGCAGTCCACATTTCAAATTGTTTTTTGGAAACTGTGGACGTGTCTCCTCCGGACCAAAGAGGAAAAGAACCATCCGGACTGTTATAGGCGCTCGTTCAAAAGCCAGCATCTGTGATGGTATGGGGGTGTATTAGTGCCCAAGGCATGGGCAATATTCATCACCATTAATGCTGAAAGGTACATACAGGTTTTTAACATATGTTTGCCATCCAAGCAACGTCTTTTCATGGACGCCCATTCTTATTTCAGCAAGACAATGCCAAGCCACATTAGTGCGTCTGTTTTTCAACAGCATGGCTCCGTAGTAAAAAGAGTGCAGATGACTGGCCTGCCTGTAGTCCAGACCTCTCCCCATTGAAAATGTGTGGCGATTATGAAGCGTAAAATTCATGAAGTCAGACCCGGACTGTTGAACAACCCATACATCAAGCAAGAATGGGAAAGAGTTCCACCTGAAAAGCTTCAAAATTGGTCTCCCTCAGTTCCCAAACGTTTACTGAGTGTCGTTAAAAGGAAATCCTAGGTGATGTAACACAGTGGTAAAAGGGCCCTGTGCCAACTTTTTTGCAATGTGTTGCTGCCTTTAAATTCTAAGTTAATGATTATTTGCAAAAAAAAAAAAATAAAGTTTCTCAGTTTGAACATTAAACATCTTGTCTTTGCTGTGTATTCAATTGAATATAAGTTGAAAAGGATTTGCAAATCATTGTATTCTGTTTTTATCTCGATTTACATAACGTGCCAACTAACTGGTTTTGGGTTTGTATGTTAAACCTCTTTGTCTAAATGCAACCAGTTCTTTTTGGCAGCCAAGGTCTCTTAAAACCATTATCTTCATTATTTCATTTGAACAAGCTTCCAATCCTAATTCAGGGTCCAGGATTGGGACTGAGTTCAAGTGAGCTTCATTCATCCTGTTTATCAACTCAAGTATCCCAGAACAAGCTTCCAATCCTAATCAGGGTCCAGGACTGGGACCGCATTTTTGTTAAGCCTTGCACGTCAGCTCTCTTTATCAAGTTTGTCAAGAAAAAAAAAAAAAAAATTCCAACTCTGAGCTGGGGCCAGGACCAAGACTGAGTTCCTCTTCGTGGGAAGTCCAGTGCTGACAAGCACTTCAACATCTGGCAGCAGCACACTGGAGGTCACTGGCTGGCAACAGCATCCCAAGTAGCCAATTGCCTATTACACCTGTGCTGAACTGTCTCTTCACCTCTAAAGCCCTATTCGGACGGGATTAGTTTGACGTGATGACATGGGGTAATGCAATTATTACCAGGGATTTTACTTTAGTCCCGTCCGAACGCGCCAAGTAGGTAATCATTACGGACATTCTCGGTAAAATTTACGGCCACTTTTACCTTCTGTAAAACGCTCCTGAGACAGTATCTTAGGTAATATTAATCCCGTGCGAATGCGACCCTCGGTAAATGTTGAAACCATGTATGTAAATATTCCGTCATATCCAGTTTAAAAGTATTTTTCCGCCCTTTTATGAAGATGAATGCGCTTGAAGAAGCACTCGGTTTAGCGGTTAACAAAAGTCCGACGCATTCCTTTTTCGACGACAGCAGACGTCTAAGACATATTAAAAAAAAGGTCGAAGGCATTCTTCATAGGAGCGAGACTTTTGGTTGATTTAGATATGCTTAAATGTTAATATATAATCGTTATAAACGATCTTGCTTATGGGAAAACGTTCTAGGCTAACCATTATTATTATTATTATTATTATTATTATTATTATTATCCTTCAGCTGATGTAGGACGCACATGTCGACAGGGAAGAGACGGCGTAGCGTGTAGCGAGTTACTCCTCCTACTTCTGACAGAACTACGGAGATTTCTTGTCCCGTGCGAATAGGCCATTCATATTATCAGACATCCGGTAAAGTTACTTTACCGCAAGTCCCCACGTTAAACCAATCCCGTCCGAATAGGGCTTTAGGAATTCCGTTCCCGCCTATCCTCTCCGGGGTTCTGCCCCAGTCATTACTGTTCTGCTGCCAAATAAATCACCAGTTGTATTGCAAGTCTGTCTCCACAGTTGATTCCTGGTCTGGACCATACCAGGCACTGATGCAAATACAGTATTTGTATTTTTCATTTCATGGACATTATACCATCCATGGTAATGTAAAATAATCGAACTTCACAAACCTGGGCCAGGTGTTATGTGCAATCCACACTTATTTCTGTTTCTAAAGCAAATAATTAGGGAGGGGTATGTTTAAATCGGTGATGTTTATTTGACTGGCAATTTTTTAATCACAATGAAGCATGCTTGCTTTTACATGTAATTGCAACTTTACTTTGTGTTCTTTTTTTTTTTCTGTTGATTTTGGGTCAGTATAGTCTAAGATCATGCTTTTCAAGGGGTGCGCTAAATTTCATCCAAAGGCACTTTTTTGGATGCCCAATTTATCATGAATAGCTATAAAACTGCCAGTAGTTGTGCTGGAGGCAACTTTACGGACTCTGATCCCTGGTTTTCATGCATAGAGAAGCCAGTGAAAGGGTTTGATTATTTAATTTGTTCAGAAATTGAACATGGTTTCCAAAATGCTTCAAAAACACTGAATATCATTGTAAAGTGACCACAATAACTTTACTGCCTCGCTTCATTTAGAATGCATGAAAAATAAATCTGCTGAAAAAATAGTGTGTATGAGAAGTCTGACCTCTCTGTTGATTAATTGGAGTCATATGGATTATTTAACAATTACCACAATCAAAACAGGTTGATTATTGGAACAGCAATGCATGAGGGCATGTATATTTGAAACCGATTCCAAAAAGAAGACAGGTTTTTGTGACTTGACAATTGGGTGCTATAAAATATGCGACAAACAATCTGGATTAGTATGTACATGTATTTTAATGTACTGCCTTACTTCTTGTTTCAGGTTCACTATGCTTTTTTGCTTTGAAAAGATATCATCACTAGTGTGTGTAGCTCAGTCAGCTTCCATCAGGGCTTTCATCTGCATTTCCCTATCCATATCACTCTCCAACCTTCCTACCCCCCAAGTCCCTAGACCGTGTGCTACCCTCAACATAAGCTGGCCCAATGCAAAGGTACCCCTCCAGTTCAGGTGTAACCCATCAGGTTGTATCAGGCTACCACAATCCCAAAAAAAGTTCCAGTGCCCTATAAAGCTGTACCCCTCTTTCCTACACCAAGTTAGTAGCCAGGTGTTAAACCTCCAAATTAAATACTACTTCCCCATGCTCGCACGAGGTATTGCTAGAATCCTGGAGAACAGTACCCTGGAGGATCAGCCCAAAACCTTTTTTTGCTAATTCCACAAATTTGTCTTGCAGAACCTCAAACCTACCCGTACCTACGTCATTTGTCCCAACATGGACCATGACCACTGGATCACTCCCCGGTCTGGCCAGGAGCTTGTCCGCATGCTCCAGGAGGTCTCCTACCTGGGCACCAGGCAGGCAACACACCGTACGAGACTCCTTGTCACGTGAACAGACTATGCTGTCTATCCCTCTAAAAAGTGAGTCCCCCACTATTACTAACTCCCCTTGTCGAGAGGAAGAGGCTACCAGGCAGGGGCGCCGGATTGTCTTAAGAAGTGGGGGGGCCAAAAGGTGCCATGTTGTGTGTTCAGCTCATTCACAGTGCCTCTCTTCCGTGCCCCTATATTGCGACACTTACGGTATAAAAAATAAAAAGACGTTTGGCTCATTCCCGTTAACCCAGACACACATGCCCCAAATCCATCACCTCTTCTTTAAAACTAATGCTTTGGACTTTTCGTTTCAATGTACATCATGAATTAACACGTGGTGAGGTTCTTGGCTGGGTAGGCAGGATCAGCCAGAGCTTAAATCGCATAGTACATGCATGCAAAAATATATATTAAGTAGAACTCATTATTAAAACCTCTGCGAAATTAATCAAGCTTTTGACATCTGCGGATTTTCGCGCGCACACTATTACTTGCAAATTGTAATCGTACACAGCTACGCATGTGTTTTTTCCACTCGGATTAAGGTGTTTCCGATGTTGCTACTTAATAAATTCCAATGTGACCAAAAGAAGTAATGGCACGCTCCTCTATGTGTTATAGACCTACGTAAAACACACTAAGGGTTACTACACTATTTCATTCTATAATATAAAGTTTCCTATTTCTTTCTCAAACAGCAAAATAAAATTATCATTGTTTGTTTTATTAAGCATTTTCCAAAAAGAAATCTAAATTGTTTAATATTATAACGACTTAGGTTCAATTAAAATGATGAATAATGTATCGTGATGACATCGACTTGCCAGCAACATAACTGAGAAATGAATGCAGTTGCGGTGGTATAAATATCCAGGAGCACCACCCAGCGGACGTGTATGAAGAGCAGGTCTTGAATAGTGTTAAAGCGTCATTTTTGAATCATACCTATACTGAGAACGGTCGAGGCCCGCCACTGTCACGAGTGTGCCCTTCATGCCCCCCGCCACTGGGTCCTAGTGCTGTTGCACTCGCTGAGCCCCCTATTGTTACCCCACAGGGCAGAGAAGCGCTGTGCCCAAATGATGCCCATTGAAGACAGCGTGACAATAGACTATGTATGCACAAACCTCCTAAACTGTTTATGCTTAAAAAGAAAGTGGGAGGAGGGTAAAAGTGGGGGGGCCAATGGCCCCCTGACCCCCCCCCTTTCCGGCGCCAGTGCTACCAGGGTGCCCTGATGCTCATCAATCCCTCCACTCTCAGGGTCAGGCTGGAATCGATTGGACATCTCACCCTCTAGAGGAGCTGTCGCTGTACAGCATGCACACCCTTTCCAGCACTGACGTCGTACAGTCACCCAACTTTCTATCCCTGCCTGCTCTGGGGTCTCCCCCCTTCCCAGCTGTGGCATACTTCTCTAAATGACATACTACTCAGTTCCTCTGAGAACTCTACCAAGTGCAAACTATGTAGTGTTGCCAACTGGCTTTGAAGATCAAGGATCCTGCTCTCAAGATGCTCAATGAGCTGACACCGGTGGCAGACAAACTCACCCTGTAAATCTCTTTCCAGCAGTGCGATCATTCTGCAACCATCACATAGTTTTAGCCGCATTTTGGACCCCTACCTACTGACCTCTCATGCCCTGAATAGCAACAAAAAAAAAATTACTGCTGAGACAGCAGCACAGGAACCACAATTTATAAACTTGAGAAGCCCTGACCAGTTGTCATGACAGAAATTGAGTAAATTGATAAACATCCTCTTTTATCATAGGCTTACTTCCTGTTAAGAACAATGAAATACCAACTAAGTACAAACTCGATATGTAATAAGAACTCAGACAGCTGACTTGATTTTTTACAGTCCCTGTACCATGAATATACAAGTCTAACTCTACCACAGAGTTTAGCCCGGAATCAAGATAATCACAGGTTGGCTTTTCTACATACTGTTTTCAAATGTGCACCTCAAATACCCAGCTGACTGATGAACAGGAAATGACAATTACCAACAGAATAATGTCAGCGGTAGTAAGGTAGCTACACTGGAGCAGCTACTACAACCCAGAGAAACCGGGGAAGGGGGGGGGAAGCACTCCAGTAAACCTTAATCTTTAATAATTAAAACCTAACCAAATGGACAACACATGTAACTGTTGCCCTGCCAACTTAATACTGAATCCCAGATCCCAACTGAAAAATGCAAACGGTAGCTATCTAGCTAGCCACGAACAGGTACTACCAAGAGAAACTGAAAAGAGAATAACCCTGGTTAATGTAAATATTTAACCTCTTAAGCCCAGAGCCTCTGGCTCAAAAATGACATGCCTAAAATGAAATGAGTATATCTCTGCACCTCCTTAGTCCATTTGAATAAACTTGGTATTATAATAAAGGTAGCACCTTGGGGATTTTTGTCATTATGTAAAAATTTGTATATATTTTACTGAATTAGAGTAAATGAAGACAGAACACAGCATAAATGAAAGATCTCATCTGCGCCTAAATTTTTTTTTACTTCTATCCTTTTTGTAATTATTTAGTCGCAGTCTGAAACCTCTAAAAATGACAACACAGAATCTCACCATTATCTGTGCCAAAATTTATTCTAATCAAGCAAATCAGAGCAAAATTAGTGAGGTTTCAGTTCGGGAATGTCCAGGTGGCATCTCCAAATAGACAGTGTGTGCCATTTGAGATTATTCAGGTACCAAACTGTAAGTAAGGGATAATGCCCGACGAGGTGTCCATTATCAGAAATTAATGGACGACGCGGAGGCGTGAACTGTCCGACGCGAAGCGGAGGACGGTTACTTCCGCGAAGTCCATTCATTTCTGATAATGGACACCTCGAAGGGAATTATCCCGCTTATACCATGGTCACTTACGAAAGAAATAAATATTAAATCAATTATTAATACGTTAATGTTGTTTTTTACCGTTTTACCGTTAAAATCGTAAGTTTATCTCTCGTTGTGACGCATTGCCAAGGTAACCGGCTCTGGCCACAGAACCTGCAGTTCGGTCGGCCGCAGCTTTCTGTTGCCACGGTTACCAACTAGCGTTTGAGCCAGCGCAATAATTTAGAACAATCAGGCTACTTGACCGGAACTTTTTTATAGGTGTCCTACAACACTTTTTAACGGACACCCTGCAGCCAATCAGAATCGAGTATTCACCCAGACCATGGTATAAAGCTATTTTAATTTCACTTATATGCCACTAGAGGCACACATTCCATCTAATTACAACAATTTTATTTATCTATTTTTTATTCATTTTATTTATTTTTTATTGCAACCAGTCCTGTTTACATTTTCCCATTCAAAGAAAATACATACAAAGGAAATAAAGTTTGACTCCACTGGAGCAAATTTACTTTCAATAAAGTAAGGAAATTAAAAATAATAAAATTAAATAATGCAAAGATAAGTCAAGAAATGGTAAAAAGAACAAACACCCTAGCAATTATTTATACACAAACTATGCCTCTGCTGCTAAAAAAAACCTCACTGAGAACGCAACGCTTTTGCCACTACCCAAACTGATTAGACAGTCTCCAAACTGCCACATTGTAAATCTCAGCGTTCTCTCCGTACTTACGCGAAACAGCGCATAAATTCTTTCAAAAGACTACTTTGAAAAAGACTGTTGAATATATAGCGAATAATTATACTGAAAATATTACAAATAAACCAGTTAAGCGTTTATATTGTTGCGCAACATGTGAATAGCGCATGAACTCTCAGTTCGACGCATCGGGAACGCAAGGCTGTATCTTAGGCTAGGTTTGGGCATTTAAGGTGGTTTAGGGCTCGTTGGAAACGTCAAAGCCACATAGAATTAAATGGCCACGCGCAAAGTCTTACTGACTGCATCACAAGTCGATCACGGACAGGAAAATACATTGCCTGCAAGGGGAATGCTCAGGACCTGACATCCTTTGAAGCAGTTACCCCAAAAAAAAACATGCAGACTGATCTAGTTTTGATGCAACACTGAAACATTGGGCTAACAACAGCAAGCGCAGATTTACCCCCGAACACAGTTTTTTATTACAAAATATCAAAGGCAAGAAAAAAATTTTGCTCATTGCTGTAGAATGTAAAGTGTACACCTGCTGTTCTTTGAGTGTGGTGTCAGTTTAAAATGACATGACTTATATTGTTGGATTCTGTGGACTTTCCTCTTTCATTTGATGTATCGTTTGTATGAATAGCACAAATTCAGTAGAAACGCTAGCGATTGAGCACTGATATTATTTTGTCCTATGTTTTGTTACATGCTTATTTACTTGCTTGGTGCTTGAATTGTGTTTGCTTTAGATAAATATGGTCATCGTGTGCTTTTCGCCGAGTTTCCTCCCTTTATGTGGATATATGACGATGTTGCTATTAGGAAACACGCTGTATTCATGATGTACCAGGGCCGTTTGGGTTTAAGAGGTTAAACTACAAATTCATAAAAAACTTTTCCAGTATAGCTCGTACCTATGATTCCACTATTGCTTATTACCATAGTTAAGTTTCCAACATAGTTCATATAGTTCAAACATAGTTCGGAACAGTAGTCATACTAGAGCTCATAACTATGGTTCAAAATACAGTTCTTCAACTCCATTCGCACACACCGTCATACTTATGGGTAGTTTCCTGTCTCCCATCAGGCTGACATGCATGTCTTTGGACTCTGTTCAAAAACCTACACAAACACGGGGATAATGTGAAAACTCCACACAGAAAGGCCCTTGGCCAGATTCGAATGTGCAATCTTCTTGCTGCACGATGGTAGTGCCAAGCACTGCAGTACCATGCTGACAACTGTTTCTCAGAGCTGTACAGACATAGAAAACCAATCTCATTTCCATCCATATATATATATATATATATATATATATATACCACTTCTTCCTCACTAGGGAGCTGGAGCCTAACCCAGCTAACTATGGGCGAAAGGCAGGAACCCACCCTGGGCTTCGTTTCCCAAGAGCATCCAAAGGCTAAGATGATCGTAGAATCCGTCTAAAGACGCATTTTACATTTGTGGAGTGTTTCCGAAAAGCATCGTAACTTAAGACATTATCAGAAATCGTCGATCTACGAGTACTAAACACCACTTGAAGAAGTCTACACGCGTCTTAAGAGTGGGCTATGGCAACTGCAGGAGTCATTGCGACTTCGGGCAGCATTATATCCTATGATCTGCATTTGCATCAGAAATGATAATCCCAAATTGCACATCAGATGGTTATCAATCAAAGAGGAATTGCTGGTTACAATAAATTTAATTCATTCATACGAATGCAGGCTATGAATTACAAAATGCGAAGCAGAATGTAGTGAGTAAAATGACTATGCCCAACGTGACTATCACACAGGAGCCCGTATTAAAGAGTCTCCCAGAGCCGTTTCTCGCTTCCACCTTGATACCGAAACATTGACGGGAACAGCAAGTCATAAAAATAGTGGCCCAATCAGTAAGAAGCGGCAACAGCAATAATCATGCATGCAAATACTGGCATAAATCATACAGGGATCATGCTTGCATATTTAACCTCTTCGACCCTAGACTTGGCATCAGAGGGATTATAGCCCTGCTCTCACTTGGCCTTAAAGCGGATTACTTCTCCAAATCCGTTTCCATTTACTTTTTTGTAATTAGCAACTAAGTGTTAATTCATTCAGATGGTAGAATCAATCCGTAGAATTACTATCCATTTCTTTTCAACTTGCATAAAAATGTCTTTCAAAGCTTCTGAAGTTGCAAAGGTATATTGTTTTCTGCGTCAATGTCTGCGTATCAAGCATATCGGCGTGATACGCCTCAGACAACATTTTTAAAAATGCGGTTTTGCTGACTCAGGTCTGCGTGTTAAGTTTGCTTATGTAAAAATAAAACTCTGTCTGCAACCAGTGACATTACCATAATGCAGATTGACTCTCAACCTGTGTCTGATTATGAATCGGAAAAATAATTGTATTAATTCACTGAGCAAATAGGCCACCAATAAGCTCCATTGCCATTAATGATTAACCTCTGCAAAGAAGCATAATTGGCCATTTATGCGCTACCCGATTTTAGGCTCTATAATTTAAGGTCTGAGCCTCACAGAGAGGGGGGCACATGGCTTTAATGATACAGAATACATGCAGGATTTAGAATTCCATCGTATTTCAGTTTCTTTTCATTACTTTAGTTCAGAATAAGGGCAGAACAAGCACAAACAAACTTCATGAAAATTCAGCAATGAAATTATTTAAAAAAATAATACCGAGAGTTGAAAAATGGCTGGGAGTTAAAACAATACATTTCTGGGATCATAAACTCCTTGACTACAATTGTACATCATCTGCCAGTGATTTTTTTAAATTATCTACCATTTCTGAGCCAAATAAGGTAGCTCTCCAAGTGGCTCCTCATGCTGTCAGAGCCCTGAAAATTATATGCAGTCAAATCATAAAATAATCACACAAATCAACTCCTGACTCATGAATTTCAGCATGAATTAATGATTTTCAAGCAGAATTTAGCATGAGTTTATCAATATAGGTGCACATGGACTTCATACGTCACCAGTAACCTCTCCAAACCAAAAGCACGCCTTTTCCTCACGATGAAGTTCAGACTTCAGTCCATTTTTCTACAAACCCCAATTCCAATTAAGTTGGGACGTTGTGTAAAAACGTGAATAAAGACGGAATACAATGATTTGCGAATCCTTTTCGACCTATATTCAACTGAGTACACCACAAAGACAAGATATTTCATATTCAAACTGATAAACTTTTTTGTGTTTTTGGAAATATTCACTCATTTTGAATTTGATGCCTGCAGAATGTTTCAAAAAAAGCTAGGACAGGAGCAAGAAAAGACTGGGAAAGTTGAGGACTGGTATTTAGATAAGGTTTAGATTTTGCTTCTCATTAATTAATTTGATAAATGTTGTTCATACAATCTCATAATGTGGCCTTCTTACACCTCTCCCAGAGCCTGGACTATAAAAACCTTATTAATGACTACATGCCATGTGTCAAGCTACTATGAAAGCTTGACACATGGCATGCATATTAAATGATTCTAAATCCATGCCATGCACTAAGCTTTTACAGTGCTCTAATAACTGATTTACTAAATTATCAAATTACCAGTTCTGCGACGTAAGAAGTGTTGGTAACTTAATAAATTATTAACTTAACTTAAATAATTATTATCGCTTTGCGGCAACCAGAGTGCAACTTAGCTTCCCCACAAATGTAGCTTATTCTTTTGAATGCTGAAAACATTTTGATTAAGTGCAATCTTAAAATAAATTAGGTTGCACTGCTGAAAAAAAAAGGCTAGAACAGGAGATGGAATTCAGGGAAAGTACTAAATTATTTATTTTTTTTGTATCCCAACAATGTTACTATTAAGTACGCTGTCAAGGTAGCCCTTTGCAGATCTCTGCCATTTCTTAATACTTTCTTAATATTTACAGCCTTATACAGTGGTCTTGATTATTTCATAAATAAATAGTGTGATTATTATTCAATCGATCTTAAGCAGGAACAGCTTGAAAGCAATTATGCGTTTAAGGGTCAGAGCCTCACGGCATGCCATTGAAAATCCCGTAACACCAGCAATACCATTTTTCCATTGTCCTTTCTCTTTCAGAAACTAACGATGCTAAGAAAAGGATTCATCTTGTGCTTTTGATGTCCTTTCATCAGTACTGGTGAGATGCAAGTCAGCATTTTCTAGCTGTTTTGGAGCAGATTAGCTCACATGCTACAGGAAGCAGATACACACGCGAGTAATCAGCGGCTTCTTCTCAACCCAACCAACCAACCAAATCATGGCACTGGAGCACAGAGCAATATGAACAGCCAATAGTGGTGTTTCAACACCTATTAACCCACCCCCAGTCAAACCATTTTTTGTTTGTAATTACATGAGAAACTAGAAAGCTCTCAGCGCATACCTGCGCCAACATTGGTGAAATTGGTTGGGAAATTTGAGAGGTATAATCTGGACAAACATACAAAAAAACAGTCATGGGTGAATACATGGCCACTGCCCAACTTCGTTCTTTTGGTGGGAATAATCATTACAGCAGAACCACTGGAACTCACCATGACTGCTCTACACGCCTGGAGGGCCAGCTCAGTCGGCACTTGTGGCCGGTGGATTCGTCGGCCTTGGGGAAAGGGACGAGGATACTGAAAACTGGGTATGGAATCATGATGATGAAGGAGAGGATCCATGTCGCTGTGATGACCCTGTAGGCATGGGAGCGAGTTTGCCAGGCCCGGGACTTGAGCGGGTTACAGATGGCGCTGTACCTCTCAATTGCAATGGCCACCAGACTGAAGGTGGAGATGCTCACTGACAATCCTACAGAAAAATGGAGAGTGGAACTGAGGTGATTATTTACTAAGGGCCACATACATGCATCAGGAAAGATTTACACCCTGCACAGCTTGATCAGTGATTTCAATTCAATTTCATGACCCTTACAGTGTTGTTGCTTGGATTTTTTTGAGCAGCAGTGTACTTCCAATGCGCAATTTTCATTGGCACATCTCAGCTGCATACAAACACAAAAATTGCTATGATGACAGTAGCCTAGTGTTCAGGACACTGCAATATAATGCTCTGCAATATAATCCAAGTGCTGGCCACAATTCTGGCGAACACAACAAATTTCTCTTTCAACAAAGCTATTCTGAACTAAAAGAATTATATACTGCCCATCCAAAAAAATTTGGTGACGGTCTGGACTCTGAGGTGGCCAATTCATGAGTGAAAATGAACCACTCTTTTACAATTTAGTCTGACAAATCTTGGCATTGTGATTCTGGAAATTGTCAGAGCCATCAGGGATCAAAAAGTCCATTAATGGATTAGTGGTCAGAGCAGTAATAGAACAGAGCTGAGCCTAGACCTGTCAAACTGAAGCAACCCAAGAGAATAACACTGCCTCCAGAGGCTGGTACACTGGGCCTATGATGGGTGCATTGCTTTGTGGGCTTCCTTTATTACCCTGATGTGCCCATCACTCTGGAATAGGGTAGATCTTGACTCATTAGACCACACAACGTTTTCCATTGCTTCTCAGTCCAATCTTTATGCTCCCTTGCAATCTGAATGCATTTTTTTCCCAACTGGCCTCGCTAAAACGCGGCTTTCTAGTGGCCACTCAGCTTCTTAGTCCCAATCCTCATCATTAAACATAGCCATTTTTCCTGATGATTTTTCAAGATGAGACGTCATCAAGTATTTTACTGATCTCCGATCAGGATCAGTCACGATCAAGGTTTTTTTCTAGCCCATTACTTCTGCAAAGTTGAAAGTTTACTGTTATCCTTCCAGGTTTTAATGCAATGTTGGAAAGTTCACGACCCAATTCTAGCGATTTCAGCAATCCCCTTAGTTGTTTTCTTTGCTTGATGCTGGCCAATAATTTGCTCCTCTTGAAACACAGTAACATCCCTTCATCGAACAAAATCAGTCAGGATTAAAAGAATTATTGCCAGGTGAAACATATTCATCTCTGCAATAATGATTCAGTCATCGGCTCTTGAGTATTTTCTTATTTAAATCCAAGTGGTGATTTATTTATTTATTTATTTATTTTGGATGGGCAGAGTACAGGCATAGCTTAAAAAAATTCTATCAGTGATAATGTTGAGCAGGTTCAGATATGCAGGAAGAACTGGAACATGACTCCAGAGCAAACATGGTAAATCAAGCTGGAATAGCCTACAGATCCTTGAAGAGCAAAGCTTAATCCTGCATCTTATTACCTGAGGTCATTTTCTTTGCGAGAAGAATTGTGAAATCCATATGAAGGGCTTAGAACCAGAGCAGTCAAACCCACAAAACATTGTTTTTGAGATAATGGATGTCAAAAATTTTTTAAATATAAAAATATATAAAGATATTACTCGTAATGTTGTTCACAGATATAATACACATTATCACACTGATTTTGCATTATAAATCATATCAGCATCTGTCACAATATGATCCAAACTCTCATTTCCATTTTTTGGGGTGAGACCACTCTGGTTCTCAACCCTTCATATAGTCCCACTTTTCACCTTCATCAGAATTGAAGGGTTTGCCAAGCATATTGGATATGCTTGCTTGCCTCCATGACCCCAGGTCTATTGCTTTGGTGATGTTCTGAGGACTGAAAGCTAAACAATGTACAAATAGGCCGTTAGTCTTTCACACTACTTCAGGAATAAGATTACCTATGTGTGCAGAAGTTTACTGCAAAAATGAGCAAAGGACAATGAAATGAAAAACTTTCATTTATGTGGGAAAATTACCTGCAACAACAATTGCACTTCACCCATTGATGCGGTGACCTCAGCTCTTTTGATTTGTTTCAACCAGACTTGTAAGAATTATTCCAAAAAGTTAAATATTAACCCTATCTGGTGCCCATTTGATTGGTCCACACTAATCAAAGAAAATTCCAGTCCCATGTTTCTCTTCAACACTGTTTTGGAGTGACAAAGCACCACACTGCTGAACCCTGTGTGCCAATACCATACAGTAGTAATGACAACATTTTAATTTCATTAAGGATCAAATTTCTCACTTCAGGTCTACCCTCGTAAGCACAGCAACACTCAAAATCACTGAAAGCATTCCTACAAAAACATCGGCAGGACCCCAAGTTCAACTAGAATCTTTCTCTTCTATTGAATTCTTTTAATCCACATTGTTGATTTCCTCCTCAAAACCTTCCATGTCTTTTAGACTCGATCCCAATAAAACTCCTCTAGGATGCCCTCCATTAATTAACCACCTCTGCTGTTAATGACTCACTGCTCTCAAGATATGCACCAATATTCTTCAAAGAAGCATTTATCAGCCTCCCCTCAATAAGTTCTACCTAGACCTCAACATTATTGCTAACTGACCTCTCCTCTTTAACACAAATTTTAGAAAGTACTGTTGCAAACAACTTTGTGATACAGTTACAGGATCCTTGAAAATTATCAATAGTGATTTAGGTCACATCAAAGTATAGAGACAGCCCTATTCAAAGTTATCAATGAATGCTCACAGCTTCTGATAACAGATAGGCATCCATACTTATGCTTCTGACCTCTTGTGCAGCTTTCAATACCATTGACCACTTGAGAGACTTGACGTCTTGTTTGGCACTGAGCTGGGTCAGATCATACTTATCAGGTCATTCACAATATGTTGGTAAAAACAATAAATCTTCAATCAGTACCGAAGTAATATTTGGAGTTCCTCACGGGTCAGTACTTCGGTCCTTTCCATTTTCCCTATATATGCCGCTATTGGCAAATGTTATTAGAAAGCATGTCACTGAATTCCACTGCTATGCTGATGGCGCACAGTTCTATTTGTCTGAGAAGCCAGACAAAGTCCATGAACTGGCCAGGCTTAAAGCATGTTTAACTGGTATAAAAGAATGATTCAAAATATCCTGATTCTCAATTCAGATAAAACTCAGGTCATGGTACTAGGCCAAAATCACCCAAGAACCACACTGCCAAGTCATGTAGGTAACCCAGATGATTTTAATGAAACCTCAAGAATTATTGATAAGTAATTAGGCTCATCATTGATCAAGACTACTCCTTTGATTTTTTATGTTAGGATTATCAACAAGATTATATCACTCCTGTGTAATATTGGCAAAATTAGACGAAATTTCTGTCTCTGCATGACGCAGAAAAGCGAGTCCATGTTTTTGTTACCGCTAGGCAGGATCATAATCCTCTCTGGATACACAAACAAGTTCTTAAAAAAATTTCAAATTTGGTAGAAAATACAGCCGCTCACATAATAACCAGAAGTAGAAGTTTTGTACCTAGATCCCCAGGGCTGGCCCTCCTACATGGGCTTCCAAAGAAATCTAGAATTGATTTCAAGATACTGCTCTGAACTTATAGCGGATGTAACTGTTGAGTACCAACATATCTAAGAACTAATACCGCTATATTTTCTCAAAAGAATACTTCATTCACAAAGTGAAGGGTTTATTGTCACTCTAAGAGTAAATAAAATAACAGCGGTGGAAGTGCCTTTTGTTATCCGGCTCCTCTCTAAAGGAACAACATTCCATTCAATATTCAGGAAGCAAACAACCTTTCGCTCTTCAATTCTGAGTCAAAAGTTTCATCTTTAGCCAAGCCTATTGCTCAGGGTGGCCAGTAGTGGTTTAACACACATTATAGAGTCTTTACTGAACTAGTCTGCTTTTGTGGTCTGCCTTCCTTAACTGTTTGCTCTGGTGTCGTGGGGGGTTTTCAGCCTGTCTGGATGATGGTACTGCCTCACCATATTCCATTCCTTAGTCATGCATTATTTTGGAACATGCTGCAGGCATCAAATTCAAAATGAGTGAATATTTCCAAAAAAAAAAAAAAAACAATAAAGTTTATCAGTTTGAACATTAAATATCTTGTCTTTGTACTGTGCTTAATTGAATCTAGGTCGAAAAGGATTTGCAAATCACTGTATTCTGGTTTCATCCACATTTTACACAACATCCCAACTTCATTGGAATTGGGGTTTGTAAACTCATCCTGAACTCATCCGAGAAAATCACTGCTCTTCGCCCCATTTGACTCTGGACTCAGTCAAAACCACCATTTCCCCACAGCCCCTTTTGTTCCAGCCAGACCAAAAGCCTTGCTCTGGGCTGCATTGTACTGCATTTTGTATTTTTTTAGCATAGTGCGCCATATTAAGCTTGCATACACTTACACCATGCAAGACAACTGATTGTTCTGCTGTGCTCATCTTCTCTCCTCCCCCGCGAAATGCTGTCTCCCCATCCTCATTTATCCTCTCCCATCTCCTGTCTTCTCTTCCCTCTTAATTTCTCCAGAGGTAACCTCAGGCAGTTGCATCTCCCTTTTTTGGAGGCAGGTTCTGCCCAAGGTTTCTTGTTATAAGAAACTTTTTCCTTGGCATTGTCATCTTTGACTTTGGGGTTAAGGCCCTGTTCTGTGTAGAGGGCTTTTGGTCAGTCCCAGTTGTGAATAACACTAAACAAATAAAATTGAGTAGGAAAATACTGAATTGGTTCGGGAGTATTGGATGGTTCGTTGGTATATAATACAAACAATTACTGTGTCAAGCCAATTCAGACCAAAGAAACCAAGACAGCAGAGGATTTAACCAGAGGATTTATTACTTACCATTCTCCAGTCAATTGCACATGCGCTGCAGTCAGTGAGACTGCTCATCTTCTACAGCTGATGGAAGCCGACTGCAGGATCACGCCAAGCATCTGGCCACAGATCTAAAGCTTATCTAAGCTAGAGCATTGAAAACAGTGCTCTCTGCACAGTGGTAAACAAAGTTCAGGGGAAAGGTCTATATCTCAAACTAATGATTTTATAGAGATAAAGATTTATACCTGGAAAATCCTGAAATAAAATAAAAGCACTCAAAAAATCGCAAGTGCATGGAAAATATGTGAGGAATAATAAACTGCAGGAGGATGAACACGAGCTAAACTCCTGGCAGACCTGCAATGGGAGGTGTATGCAGGAAAACTGAATATATAATCTACACTTCACATTACCGCAGATTCAATAAGCAGATGAAGAAATGAAGTGCTTCACAGAATCCAGTGATTTACAAATACGTCGTAACACATTCCCAAAACTTCTGTCCAAATATTTGATCTGGCCTTGGATAAGAGGTAGCAGGTACCAGTTATATTTGTACCAAATCATGAAATCCTTTGTGGAAGATATGGGGCTCGCTCACAGAAAGATGTAGTTTCTACATTGATGATAATAGCATATGTCAGCTCTCAGTTCATTCAGCACAAATATCTAGGAACTTATTCTCCAACAGCTGAATGCGGTTATTCTCATGTCAGTGCCAGGACTGATGTGTGGATAGATCTGGAGAGACAGTATCAGCCATAGGCAAGAGGCTGTCATGTCAGATAAAATGATCCCAGCTCCCGTTCTGCTGGGGCATGCTAAATGGGACGATGCCCAAGAGCGTTCACATGCTTTTATATTTTGTGTGCTTTCAAAATATATTTTTAGTCAGGAAATACTTAATCTCTCATTCCTGCCCACAAATGCCTTATGTTTGAGGGAAATGATACAATACAGTATACATACATTTTAAAACAGTATAGGCATTTATCGGCTCGCTGGCTTAATCCTCTTGAGCATTAAGTAACAAAGGTCAGATAACATGTAGAGGAGAGCCCCGTGCGGGACTGTTTTCTTAATCCGGCTCCTGCTGGATTTCTGACCATTATCACCAGCACGATTGAGTTCCATTGATTCTGTGCCTTCTCCCATCCCACAGGTTGTAAACGTTATATTGTGTGCTTGCTTCACTCTATTCTCTTACTTCTTCTTCTTCTTCTTCTTCTTCCGCCCAAATTTAGCCGACTAACTCCTCCTACACCGTTTAAGCTATTGATTCCGTTCAAACTCTAAAAATTTCAGCTTGTTCTGAATTATGTTGCATCTGTACAGATTTTTGATTTTATTATTAGTTTTAGAGAAATTTAATTTTAAATGTAATTTTTTGGGGTCCTATTAAATTAGTTAAATTAAAAAAGTCATTTTTTGTGCTGATTCAGTAGATTCAGCTATTTTCTGCTATTTTTTCACTGTCATACTTTTAGCTAGAAATGTCATACAAACTGCAAAATGTTAGTTAAGCTTGTATAATTTCTTCACTGTTCAAATTTTTTGTAACTTCTATATTTTTTAATTATAATTTTTTAAAATTACAATACATTCTGGGAACTTACAGTGTGGTGATGTCACTGTTAGAGTGGCGAACAGCTGTAAAATCATCAAGAAGTCTTCTCTTAAACTTGGCTCTAACTCCCTAAGTTTTCACTCCCCATAAATATGTTTATATCCACGTTTTAGGAAAAGTTGTGCTGGTCACCAAAATGTAACAATGCAAGCAATCGGACAGACGGTTTTGGCAGTATGAGCCAAAAAGCAATGGGAGCTCAAAACAAAACTCCATTAACTCTCATATTAAATGAGACAGAAAATTCCAGTTGGAAAGTTGAAAAACACAATTTTATAACATGCTCTTGTTCCCACATTCTTGGCACTACACGCACAATATTGACATATTTTGCTTAGCAGACTCTCCTCTTTTGTATGGTATTTCCATTTCATAGATTGGACTTACTATCTTTGAGGTAGGGGCAGTAGTATGTAAGAGACGCCTAAGCTAAAATCTCCATTGGACCAAATGCTTGGGAATTTCAATACTCAAGTTCAACCCATTTCGAACACGTTCTGTGCACTGCGTGTTCATGAGCTAACTAGCTAATAATAGCTCACAAATAAAAAGGGAGCAGTGAATAATATCACAACATGTGTTAACGATATCTTGCAGCTTGCTATTTGATTAGCTATTTAGCTAGCGAATAAACAGTGCACAGAAATGAACAGAGAGCCGCAAATAGTAGCATTTCACTATTTGGCTAGGTCAGCACTGTACAGTTCGGGACTGGGGAGACACTGACAATTAGCTATAAGCAACAATAGCTGCGGCAGTCTGCCAATGTGCCCTGCCATATTTGCTCCGCCATAAAGCTAATTTCTCAGCATGCACTGCATTGACCAAGATATGCACCGAGCCATGGAGAGAGATGCATCAACCTCATTGACTCCAATTCACCATTTTTTTTTTTTTTTTTGCTGGGTTAAAGAAGAGTAGACTCAGTCATGATGCAGCTGAAAAGTCAGAATTCCTTAAATAATTACTGTCAGCTTTAAAGTCTTGTGTTGACATTTCTGCAGTTTCTCAACATTTCTTCAGCAATTTCCTTTGCCTCTCAGTTTCCAAGTACCTTCATTTTATAAGCCAACTCCTTCAACTTTTCTCACTGAAACAAGCACACAAATTTTCTTCAGAAAATTTACCCTTTTCTAGTTTTACTGTTAAGTAGTAATAAAGAGAGACGCAATGCGCATACCTGTCGGTTAAGACATAATGAAATTATTTTCTCCTCCTTTGCACTTTAACACAACATTTGCATTTCTCAAAAATATTGCCCCATAGCACGCAATCGAAAAGCGAACTGACTGCTTTGCAACAAAGTTTCAAATTCCATGCATTGAATGCAGATAAAACTTGAATGGGTCACCATTTAAATAGTAAAGATAATAAAAACTGACAGACAACATCGTGTTCAATTAAACAGACCAGAGGATATGCTTATGTCAAGCTAAAGTAAAGCACCGCACACATGCAGTGCCTGTACCATCCCTTTGACGTGTCTGGATACAGTGGTTGGGTGTGGCAGAATATCTTTGACATCAAATTTGCCAAATTGAATGGCCACATCTACAAAGTGTTGAACTATGTCAACAAAGCCTTTCCCGGTGACCAAGTCTTAAGGCCGAATGTCTCCACAGCGAAGTGCAGCACATTTCGCGACAGTATCATTTTCAACACATGCAGAGAGATCACTTTCTCGTTAAACAGAGCTGACTTTGACCTTGCTTGTCTTGTGTGTTGTAAAATGACCTGCTTTTATCTTCGCTTCAACTTCATTTGCTGACTCCGTCATCCTTCTGGTTAGCTCACAATAAATCCAATTTTGTTTTTGACCCCACAATTCCATCATTACATGACTTGCCATGTAAAAATGGATTTCTGAGATGATAAGTGATAGACACAACAACACACCCTTTGTTTGGCACTACTTGTATCACCATAATTCAAATGCAACAAACGCAGATGAAAATAATTGTCACAGTCTTCCCTGCTGCTGCTGTCTCTCCCTCTGCCTGGTCACAACCCTTCCACTGCAACTGCTCTCAGCTGAGTCTCGGTAACCAGCCAGTATATAAGCAGCTCTGTTTCACTAACTCACCGCCAGATTGTTGTTGCAGCAGCACTACTCTCTAGCGTTTATCTTTGGTCTGACTTCCTGGAATCGACTCAGCCTGCCTCTGACTATGTCCTCTTGTTCCTGCCATGGTAAACCTGATTGTCTTCTGACTCTGACTCTGAATTCCACCTGTGTGCTTCCTGGTTCCTGTCTGCCGTCTTCCAAGCCCCTGTCCAAGCCACCCGTCCTGCCACTTCACTGCCTGCCTGTGTGGATACGACCCCGTCTGCCGCGCCTCAAGCCAGCCTGCTCCAGTGGCCCAGTGGTAACTCTCCTGCCTGCTGTGTGGGCGACCCGGATTCAAATCCCACCATTGGCGCCTGCTCCCTCGAGGTACCAGAGGAGTTTCACTCAAGATCCGCAAGCTCCAGATCCTGTTCTGCAAGAAGCTACTCTGCACTGCATTCTGTTTGCCCCTGCTTTGAAGTCATTAAAAATCTGTAAATATTCACTTGTTTTGATTGTGTTGCATTTGGGTCCTGCCACTCCCCATATCAGTACAACCCAGCACGCAATCCTACTCCCCTGAGCTGACTGGAGAAGATTGAAGCCGTCCTCCAGCACCATGAGGCTGTGATATCTGCTGCCGCCTCAGACACCGGGCAATCCTTCGCGGCCTTAGCCAACCAATTGACCTATGGCTAAGCCCCGCCCTCAAATATGATGAGCCAATCACAGTGCATATTCTCTCCCCACATACTCGGACATTCTGAGCCTTCCTTTGAAATGCATTACGGAAATTCCAAATCGTTTGCTTTTTTGGGATTTAAAAATTGTTAAGTTAAAAAAAAAATGGTCAAACGCTGTGCTTGGGGTATATGTAACTCCAATACGAGGTATTCCGAGAGGCTGGGTGATGAGGTGTATTTTATACCCTTCCCAAAGCCACATCATAACCGAGAGAAGTGTCTCCTCTGGATAAAGCTTTGTGGAAGACCCCACTATCAGCTTAATGTAGCTAACAAAGGTCAACAAGCATGTCTACATTTGTTCCAAGCTAAGTCAACATCGTGTTTAAGGGGACATCTTGTCACTTCACTGGAGATTAACCCTCGTCCAACAGATTTTTTCCTGTCGTACAAAAACGTTAACAGATATGATTTAATGCTTCTAGGTAATTGTTTAATCATCCTTTGCGCTCATTTTCATGAAAAAACGATGAGGGTTCCTCACCCCCCGGGGGTAGGGTAGGCTGTCAAAGTCGAAGGGTGGGGGGGTTGCCACCAGCGTAAATTTTTGCCTGTTTTTGATACAAAATATGCTTACAAATTAGTTGCAAATATTATGCTATTATTATGTTTCATGCTCAATGAACTTTGTAGACCACACTGATTGTCATCCTTATTGATTTATTAATGTAGCTTGTCCTTGTATTAGTAAATCTTGGAATTACAATGACCAGCAGTGACCAGTAACCTTGAAGTGATCTTCACCTGACAATATTAGAAGTGCATGACCAACATACTTTTACTTGCGTGTTTGACTGGTTACTGTACTGTATACTATTTTTATACTGTGCTATAGGCCTACTATTATACAAGTTCATAGAATTGTTCATAAAGTTGTTCTCATAATTCAGAGATAAACCTTTTATGCAAGTGTGTGACATTTTGAAGATATTTGTACATCTGTCTGGTGAAGTTTGTGATGTTTGATTCTTGTTTTGAAAGAGAACATATGTACCAGACATATTACTGATATTATAACCCTTGTTCTATCGTAGGGAAAAATAAAGTAAAGAAAATGTGAAAAATGTTCAGAAAACTATTTGTTTTCCTTTTGTGTGTTTTTCCCAAAATGAGTTATTTATGACATTATAGTTATGTCAAATTTAAATGTTACTCATGAGTTTATAACATTTATAATAATACTAAAATATTGATTGTAGTATCAGTAATTCCAGAGGTTACAGAAAGTTACTTATTTCCAGCTAAAACTAATAAAAATATAAAAAAACATGGATTTTTGTCATTATGATTTTTTTCCTAAAATGGTGTTAGTTATGATGTCACTATGAAGGCATAATGTTGAAATGTGTTTTATTTGTTCTTGATTTGAAGAGAGGACATCTGTAGCTGTACACTGATGCCAAAAAGATGATGTTTATCGCAATTTCGAAATAATCGGGGGGTATACTTTTTCGAGGTTGTAGTAGAAAAACCCTTGATTGGACAAGGGTTAATGTAAAGTTATCTTTTACATCGCTAAGCTAGCTAACATCAGCTAAAGTTAGTAAACTCTATGGCAAACTTCAATGCTGACGGATGTTGGCTTAACGTGAGCTCCTGGCTGCATTGTTCACCATTGATGATATTCAAGCCTTCTATAGCCAAAAATCATCAATGGCATCCTGAAAAAAAACTCTGACTGTGATACCAGCCGTTAGCGCCTGTTCTAAAATGTTGATTGTTTGTCCGAGTCCGTGGAGGGGGCGGGGCTTAGCCATAGGTCAATTGCAGCAGCTGACAGCTATGGTGGCTCAGCCCGCTGCCCCTCCTGCACCTGTACCTGCTCCTGACCCTGTGCTACCCATGAGGGCCTCAGAACCTCAAGTTGGAACCCCTGAGCGATATGATGGAGACCCAGAGACCCGCGGCCCCTTTCTGACAAACTGCTCTCTGCTGTTCTCCCTCCAGCCCCATACTTTCACTTCTGAGCAGGTGAAGGTGGCCTTCACCATAAACCATTTAACAGGCCGAGCTCATCTGTGGGGCACCGCTGAGTGGGAGAGACAGCTTTGCAGGGGAGCTACGTAAGGTCTTCGGTCTGGGGGTCTCCAGTTCAGAGGCCGCTCAAGGACTACTAGCCCTGAAACAAGGGAGCAGGATGGTTGCTGACTACTCCATCGATTTCTGCACCATGGCTAATCAGAGCCGCTGGAATCCTGCAGCCCAGGTGGATGCTTTCCTCCATGGCCTGGCGGACTACCTCAAGGATGAGCTGGTCTCGTACGAGGTTCCCCCCACACTCGACGGAATCATTGAGCTAGCCATCAGAATTGACCTCTGCATCCAGGCTCGTAGGCGGGAAAGACGTCAGGGGGCTTTCCACTGCCAGACACCAGCTCGGTCCAGTTTGGGTCCCACCTGATCGTCCACCTCACCTATTCCGCAGATGGAGGAGTCTGAACCTATGCAGCTGGACTGCACCCCTCTCACCCCAGAAGAACGGGACCATCGACGACGCCTGAACCTGTGCCTCTACTGTGGGAAGGAGGGTCACTTTGTTTCAGCCTGTCCAGGAAAAGCCAAGGCTCACCAGTAGCCAGGGAGGTATGAGTGAGCTCGAAAACACTACCTCCCTACAACCACAGACCGCATCTCAAGCCCGGCTCCTCCTTCCAAACGGTCCCCCTCACCTTGGCTGCCCTGGTGGACTCATGTGCGGATGCCAGCATCATGACTGAGGAGTTGGCCCAGCAGTTAAGCTCGGTCACCTGCCTAGTCCGGTCCACGCCCAGGCTCTTGACGACCACCGACTGGGTACCATTACCCACCAGACCACCCCGGTTCCCATGCTCCTGTTTAGCAATCATCAACGAGACCATCCAGTTCCAAATCCTGAACTCTCCTGGCCTGCTGTTAATCCTGGGCTTTCTTTGGCTTTGTCGACATAACCTCCACGTGGACTGGGAGACCGGCTCCATTCGTGAGTGGGGAACATCCTGCCACCTCATCTGCCTTAAGCAGGCCTCCTCGCCGTTCCACTGTCCTACCACTGATTTTTCACCTGATGTCTCCGGGGTGCCTGCTGAATACCACAATCTCCAGCAGGTCTTCAGCAAGGCCAAGGCCACTTCTCTGCCACCACATTGTCCCTACGACTGTTCCATAGACCTCCTGTCCGGCACTTCGCCCCCTAGAGGCCGACTTTACTCTCTGTCTGCCCCTGAAAGGAAGGCCATGGAGACTTATATCAACGACTCCCTGGCTGCAGGCCTCATCCGCCCCTCCTCGTCTCCTGCTGGGGCAGGCTTCTTTTTTGTGGAGAAAAAGGATAAGACCTTGCGACCCTGCATTGATTATCGGGGCTTGAATGAAATCACAGTCAAGAACCGCTATCCCCTGCCAATCATCTCTTCTGCCTTCGAACTACTTCAGGGTGCCACCATCTTCACCAAGCTCGATCTCCGCAATGCCTATCACCTAGTCTGCATCAGAGAGGGGGATGAATGGAAAACGGCATTCAACACCCCTGCAGGCACTACGAATACCTGGTCATGCCTTTTGGTCTCACCAACGCTCCGGCCGTCTTCCAAACCCTGGTTAATAACGTAGTCCGTGACATGCTCAACCACTTTTTGTTTACTTGGATGACATCCTCATCTTCTCAAAGACCAGGAAAGAGCACGTTCATCATGTCCAATCTGTGCTCCAGCGCCTCCTCGAAAACTCCCTGTTTGTTACGGCAGAGAAATGCGAATTCCATGCCTCAACTATCTCGTTCCTGGGGTACATTGTGGCTACGGGAAGCATCCGGATGGATCCGGCGAAGGTCTCTGCAGTCACCTCCTGGCCTGTTTCTGACCCCCGCAAACAATTGCAATACTTCCTGGGGTTTGCCAATTTCTATCGCCACTTCATTCACAACTACAGTTCAGTAGCCGCCCCTCTTACTGCCCTCACCAGCTCCATGATGCCCTTCCTGTGGTCCCCTGCTACTGACAAGGCCTTCCAGGCCCTGAAAACCAGATTCACCTCTGCGCCCATCCTCCAGATGCCAGACCCAGATCGCCAGTTTGTGGTGGAGGTGGACGCCTCGGACATGGGGGTAGGGGCTGTCCCATCCCAAAGATCCGCCTCTGACCAGAAGCTTCACCCCTGCGCCTTCTTCTCTCGGCATCTGTCTTCTGCCAACAGGAACTACGACATCGGGAACAGGGAGCTGTTGGCGGTGAAGCTGGCGCTAGAGGAAGGGTGGCATTGGTTGGAGGTCACCAAGGAACTCTTCACAGTATGGACCGACCACAAGAACCTTGAGTACAACCGCACTGCCAAGAGGCTGAACTCCCGCCAGGCCCGCTGGTCCCTTTTCTTCACCTGTTTCAACTTCACTCTCTCCTACCGCCTGGGGTCCCGCAACGCCAAGCCTGATGCCCTCTCCCGGCAGTTCCTGAAGGGGGAAGATTCCGCTGATGGGGGCTGCTTCCATCCTTCCCTCCCCCTGTGTCATAGCTGTCCTGTCCTGGGACATTGAGGAGAGAGTGAAGGCCGCCACTGAGGGTCAACCTGGTCCTAGCGCCTGTCCCCCCAACTGTCTGTACATCCCTGAAGCCCTGAGGTCGGAGGTTCTGCAGTGGGTCCATGCCTCCAAGTTCACCTGCCATCCTGGTTCCCAACGAACCCGAGACTTCCTCCTCCAATACTTCTGGTGACCCACTCTGGAGGAAGACACCCGCAATTTCGTTAATGCGTGCCCCATCTGCAACCAGCACAAGGCTTCCCATCAAGCTCCTGCTGGACTCCTCCAACCCCTTCCTGTCCCATATTTCCTTGGACATTGTCACGGGCCTTCCACCCTCTGACGGTAACACAGTCATCCTCATGGTGGTCGACTGCGTTAGCAAGATGGCTCACTTCGTCCCTCTGGCTAAGCTGCCGTCAGCTAAGGAGACTGCACAACTGGTCCTGCTACATGTCTTCCCTTTGCATGGCCTCCCCGTGGATGTGGTGTCCGACCGGGGTCCTCAGTTCTCCTGTCTTCTGCAAGGAGTTCTGTAGCCTGATGGGAGCTATCGCCAGTCTCTCTTCTGGATTCCACCCCCAGTCCAATGGGTAGATGGAGTGGATGAACCAGGAGATGGAGACATCCCTCCACTGCATGGTGTCCCAGAATCCATCCTCCTGGTCCAAGCAGCTCCTGTCGGTTGAGTACGCCCACAATTCCCTCACCATCTCTGTCATAGGCCTCTCTCTGTTCCAGTGCATTTATGGCTATCAGCCTCCGCTTTTTCCGGCCTTGGAGAGAGAGGTCTCCTGCCCATCAACCCAAGCCCTCGTCCGCCGCTGTCACCAAACTTGGGCCCAGGCTTGCTCTGCCCTCCAGCGCGCTGTAGGGCGCTACTCCACCTCAGCCAATCGGCGGCATTTTCCTGCCCGTCTTCCAGGTTGGCCATAGGGTGTGGCTCTCCACCTGAGATCTGCCTCTCCAGGTGGAGTCTAAAAAGTTGGCAACCAGGTTCGTCGGCCCATTCCCCATCCAGAGGGTCATCAGTCCAACGGCGGTGAGGCTCAAGCTTCCTCGCTCCATGTGGGTTCACCCCACCTTCCGTGTGTCCAAGGTTAAGCCGGTCCATGAGAGTCCTATGTTGCCAGCTGTTTCACCTCCTCCTCCCCCTCGACATATTGATGGGGGTCCAGCCTACTCTGTGCGGCGCCTGTTCCGGTCCCGTCTTCGTGGGAGGAGAGTACAGTACTTGGTGGACTGGGAGGGCTACAGTCCTGGGGAGAGGTCTTGGGTTCCTGCTCGCCACATCCTCGACCTCATCACCGACTTCCACCGTCGCCATCCTGACCACATACCTGCCAACAAGTACGGTTTGCCCGTAATGGTTCTGAGTTTTCAAAAGCACAGTCCGTTTTACGGCTGAACAAAAACAAAATCCAGTTTTTCGGAAAATAACGAATAGTATTAAAAGGGGCAATAAGTGGAAATGCATCATTTCTAGATTGAAGGAATTAAAAATCTCTGTGTGAAGAACGAGAGGTGTAATTTCATCTGGAGTATAGCAGGGCGTCACATACCCGCTCTCTGTGTTGATCTCCACCCCTTGTTTACAAGCCCGGTCCGGCTCATGTATGTTCATGTGAGTCCGCCTCCTCCTTCCGAGAATGCATTCATACAGCCGGTGAGCAGAATCGTCTCCTCCTCCTTCCGAGAATGCATTCATATAGCCCGTAAGCAGTGGCAGCGCGTATTTTTTTAAAAAGCGAAATGGCGGAGAGCGGAACGAAACGTTCACCTGAAGATGAGCAGGATCCGAAATTACTTCCAAATAAACAACGGTCGTTGGCGAAGAAGTTGTCGGATAAAGAAAGGGGCAGGACCCGGATTAATATTGGCCTTGCATTTCCAAGGTGGAGAGCACTGCGAGAGCGAAAGGGGCTACAGTTTGACTCGGAGCTAGCTCTTCTTCTCCTGGACAGGTAAGTAACAACATAAAGTCAAATGCCTGCTTTAATTAGTGTTACAATAACGTTAGGCACATGTCGCTATGGCGATTCAATTAAATTTAATGTTAGAATCGTACCATGGGTTAATGCCCGGAGCTTGGGTTGTTAGCGGCTCGGTCCTAGCAATGGGCCAGGCGTTACGGTTGTGTTAGGTGAGTAGCCCGTCAGCCAGCTAACATTTGCAATTAGCGCAAATCTGCAGTTTCATGAGCATTTCAGGTTCGATGTACTGAGTAGTAACGCCGCGGAAACTTAAACTGGCCCGTCATTCTGCCGAATAGCAGAGGTTGAGGGAGGTGTGGCTCATGACACACTAAGTAACACTATGGCAAATTAATGTTGATACATCTTGATCATAATTGAAGTTACTTACCAGTAACACTGTGGCAAATATATTTTGATTCTGGTTGATTACTTTAGTTGAATGTGATGTATAATGATGATGTATTTAATTAACAGATGTTTCAGATATCTTTTGTTTGGTCAGTGGAATAAGTTGTAAACTTGTTGCATACTGAAGACACATTCTCAGATCTAGTTACCCAGTTTCCATTAAATATGACCCATCTGTCTAATTGTTTGAATTTGTTTTTCTTGGTCCTTTCACTTACTGTACTAAAGGGGTTTGGACATAACTAAATAACAATATTCATCACAGTAATCACGGCATGTTACCTGGGCTATGAAAAGTTCTAATTTCTAGGATTTCTGTGTACAAAAGTGTCAAATTGAAGCTGAATTGTTTAGTCAAATTTCTGCCTCAAAAGAGCTGGAAATGCAGTATTTAGCAGCTATTTTTCCAAATTTTTTCCCTGGTTCCCTGTACCCCCACCTAGAGGAGGGCGCAATTGCATGCTAGGATTATTAGGATTATGGTTTTTCACTTTCAAAAGTTGGCAGGTATGTGACCAGCCCTCTGGCACCACCATGCCTTCGAGGAACCCCTGCCCACCGGCCCACACCTCTTCCCGACCTGATCTCCCTGTGATGGATTCTCCTGCTGAGAAGCCATCGATGGACAAGGACTCTGACCACTCGGGCTCCTCTGACGATTTTGCTGAGAAACTATCGGTCGACTTGGACTCTGACCACTCGGTCCCCCCTGTCGATTCAGCTGAAGGGATGGACTGACCCGGCTCAGAAGAGTTCTAGGCGAACAGTATGTAAGAATCTTGCTCAGAATTTTATCCAGTTACCAGTTGCTTATTTTTTCAAATTGGTGTAATCCATTTGTAAATTGGACAACAGAGTTGGACATGGCTGACGTAGCTTTATTTGTTCTGCTGATAATGTAAACCAATAATTTGTTTAATATAGTCCTGTCAGCACCACTGTTAGGCAACGCCAGTACTTGGGTTCAGGGGTACAGTCATACAGGCAATGAGGCCTTGAGAATGATTTGTTCATCTGGCATTAATTCTTTTTATTTTATTTCCTTTATTTTTTGAATCGAGCCTGGGGTCTTTCAGTATGGAGTGTGCATGTTCTGCACGTGTTCAAGTGGGTTTCCTCTGGGTTCTCTAGTTTCCTCACACACCCATGTACATCAGGCTGATTGGAGGAGCTAAATTGCCCAATGGTGTGGGCTAGTCACTAGAATTCTTAAACTCAGGGTTTCCCAGCAGAACATTTCCCAGAGTATCACACTCCCTCCACCAGCTTGTCTTCTTCCCAAAGTGCATCCTGATGCCATCTCCTCCCAGGTAAATGGTACACACATACCCAGCAGAAGCATATGATATAAAAGGAAATGGGACACATTGGAGCAGGTGACCATCTTCAACTGCTCCAGGGTCCAGTTCTGAAGCTCAGCTGCCCATTGGGGGCACTTTTAGAGGTGGACCGGGGTTAGAGTGGGCACTTTTACTGGTCTGCAAGCCAAAAACTGCAATACACAGGAGGATATGATGCACTGTGTGTTGCAACACATTCTTTATGTAAGTATTTCTGAAATTCTCAGCAACTTGTGCCGCAGTCCCCCTTCTGTCAGTTTGGACCAGACGGTATAGCCTTCATAGCCCTCGTGCGTCAATGAGCCTTGGGCGCATGAAACCCTGTTTATGGTTTGTCCCTCCTTGGACGACTGTCAGTAGGTACTCACATCTGCTGACAGGGAGCTCCCCAGCAGTCTCTCGACTTCAGAAAGCTCCAACCCACTCGCCAGGCCATTACCATGCGGCCCTTGTCACAGTCGTTCAGTTCCCATTTCTCCCACATCTAACATGTCAAATACGAGAACCCACCGTCCACCTGCTGTCAATTATTTGTCTGCAGACCTTGACTTGTGCCGTTGAAATGAGATAATCAACATTATTCACTACATCTGTGAATGGCTTTAATGTTTTGGCTCATCTGTGCTTATCTGTCTGCTGAGTGAGTAACAGCATCTGCCCTGGATTACGCTGATTCACAAAGGGTAAATGTCCCTAGAAGGAGAGCAGATGGACTGAAACAGCACACAGCGCAGAAACAAGCTTCTGCAAGTCATCAGCCCTAAGGAATTTTCATCGATTTAACTTATTTATTTGGCTTGCAAGCAACCATCAGCATTTATCAAATGTTATCGCATTAAAGAATAAAGCCTTGTGCACATTTGTGCTCATACAGGACAATAGAGATCCACTTTACCTGCCTTCACTTGAGCTAAATGGGCATTGTATGGACTGATTGTCATCTGACTTCAGTGGCTTGACCGATACGGGGTTACAAGTAAACATATACAGCCAAAAGAAGGGGCTCTTTCCCCATCAAAATAAAACAGCTACAATCTGACTGGTGTCGCACAGGGAAATCGATTATGATTGGTGTCACACAGGGAGATCGATTGTGTGTGTGTGTGTGTGTGTGTGTGTGTGAAACCAGTCATTTCGTGAAATGGCTGAAGAAGTTTTTTGTCATTTGTGAAATGACTGAAATTAGGGATAAAGTAAGGGATGAACCATCTCATGAAATGACTTAAATTTTTAGTTATTTCATGAAATGACTGGTTTCACAATCTGACTGTAACATACAATACCAGTCAAAAGCTTGGACATACCCACATTTTTCTTACATTACATGTTAAATAGGGAAATAAGCATCCTTTATTTTGCAAAAAAAAAAAAAAAAAAAAACCTAATTCTTAAATCAATCAAACTAACCAGCATTTGTTGTCATAATTGTTGAGCATACTCACATTTTTCATTTATTTACTCGGGCAGTTACACGGCTATAATGAGTTAGCAGCCTAGCAGCCGTCTAAATTCCCAAAGATGTGCTGCACTTGCAGTTTGGTTCTCATTGACCTTTTTGCCCAGTAAGTCCCAAAACAGCTAGACTTTAATTTCACCATTGGAAAATGGAAGGAGCTCGTTTGTCTGTTTAATTTGCAAAATATGGTGTCAGTGAGAATTCCAAAATTTAGTACACTATTGTAACAAGTGAATTATTCTTTTTTAACTTCTGACTGCTGACTGTTAACCACTTACCAGATTCCATTCGAGATCACATGCGACCCTCCAGCGCCAAACCGGTCACATGGGTCAATTTTTCAAATATGAGTTTTTGGGCTCATCTGAAAGGGCATTTAATATGAGCCCAAAAACTCATATTTGAAAAATTTTGACCCATGTGACTGGTTTGGTGCTGGAGGGTCACATACAGAGAATTTAAGCCATTCAAATTTCTCCAAAAACAAGAGTGCTGTGACATTAGCAAAGTGTGTCCAAACTTTTGACTGGTACTGGACATACATAAAACCTACTCAAGGTGTCCACATACTGTTGAATGAAAAGCAGGGATTCTATTTTGCCTTTGTGAAAGGACTCCTACCCATGAAATAGGCGACTATCTTGCACATTGCAGCTCCAAAGATGAAGTCCTCCAGCAGGTTGGGTATGAGAGTGAAGGGCATGCAGAAGATCGCCATCATCAGGTCGCTCACAGCCAAGGACAGCAGGAAGGAGTTGGTGACTGTACGCATGCGCTTGTTCGCAATCAGTACAACGATGATCAGCAGGTTACCAAATACACTGAGCAGGAAGATAATGGAGTACAGCAAGATCCTCACAGAATCCATCTCTGAGAGAGTAAGAGAGAAAAACAGAGAGAGAAGGTTATCGCTTGGCTTGTATTAATGAACGGCAATACAGTTTCATTAAATGACACTTTGCATCCCGAGAAAGGTGCCTTCAAGCTAAAATTTCCCCAAGTACGACACAGTGCTATTGCATTATGATCTTTTGGTCACACTTTAGATTAAGTGTTGCTCATAAAGGCTTTATACAGCATGTATAATGCCTTCATAAATGAGACATAATGTCTTCATAAATCACACATAAGCAAATGTCATGCTTTGTAAAGGGTGAAATAACACATCCTTATTCAGCATGTGATGCCAGATGTGATATAACTGACAATGTCGATTAGCTAGCGGCTACAAGCTATAAAGGGTGACATTGTCTGCTGAGTGACATTGTCATTGTCACATCTGGCATCACATGCTGAATAAGGATGTGCTATTTCACCCTTTACTAAGCATGACACTTGCTTATGAGTGACATATGAAGACATTATATCTCATTTATAAAGGCATTATACATGCTGTACAAAGCCTTTATGAGCAACACTTTATCTAAAGTGTGACCGATCTTTTAAACTAACAATACATCCGTTAAACTTCAAAGAAGTTGAAACCAGGCAAACAATTTGAGTTGATACCCATGGGCCTTTCCCCCGTGCCTTACAATGTACTGTTCTTCAAGCAGAGTACTGGTATTTTTTATACAACGTGTTCATTTCTCCTTCAGGTCAGAAGAGTGAGCTTTGCCAACTGTAAACGGGCAGCTATGTGACACAAACTGCAGTAAAAAGCCTAATTAAGTTGCATATTCTAAATTTTTATTCATAGCCTGTTTTGCTCATATTCAGTAAAGGTGCTGTAAGGCCACGCCTCCAGCCCTCAGACTCACCGGTCTATTAAGACCCGGACCGCATTCTTCAGCTCCACAATCATTGCATACTCCTGTTATTCATTTCCATTCTGTCGTAGTGTTGCGTTATTTAAGACAGAGCCTCGCACTTAGTCTTTGCGAAGTCTCGTAAGTAATCATGTAAGTGGATTTACAGTGATGTGGGCTTGCTGGGTCTTTGCTTTGGAAGCTAGCATTCAATTTACCCTCTGGCACTGCTTTAGCCTGAGTAATATGTATGTAGGGTTTGACGGTGTAAGTCAGTTTTCCTTTTGTGTTTATCATAAGTGAAATTAGAACATAGAGAATTAAAGTTAAATTAAAAAAAATAGAGAACTAAAAAAAAAGGTTTTTTAGCAGACACTAAAAGCCTGAAGCCATTTTCTAATTCTATGGTTTGCAAATGCTGGTGAATATAGTGCCTTGGGGTGAAGGGAGTGATGCTACAATGTACATTTTAAACTCAATATTGGGCGCAAATAATGGTTAACATAATGAAGAAATACTTGGCATTGGTTTTCATTTGGCCTGTAGTGGAGACTGGAGTGCAGGGCTGGAGGCCGGGTTGCCATGCTTACATCCCACCTCTAGAACTCCCACACTTTAGAAATCACTGCCACCCCTGCCCCATCCTCCAAGTTCTTGTTGCATCGTTCAAGTGGAAATGCTCTTACCTTCATAATTAAACATAGCCATGAGTTCTACGGATGATTTTTTTTATAATTAGACCTCACCGAGCGTTTAAGTGATCTCCAATCAGGATCAGTCAAGATTTTTCTCCAACCCATTTCTTCCACAAAGTTGACAATCCACCACCATCCTCCCAGGTTGTAATAAATTGTGAGACAGTTCATGGCTCAATTCTTGTGATTTCAGCAATCTCCTCAGCCGTTTTCTTTGCTGCATGCTGGCCAATCATTTTCCCCTCTTGAAACACAGAAACATCTTTTCAACGACCGAGAGATACATCTTCCAACATGGTGGTTGAAGAAATAAGAAGCTACGCACTGACATAGCCGGGATTAAAAGAATTATTGGTAGCTGAAACATCTTCATGACTGTAATAATGATTCAATTGTAGGCTCTTGAATATTTGCTTATTTAAATCCAAAAGGTAACTTTACAGGCAGTGATATGACATTTTCTTTCACCACTGGGGCAGTCATGGCTCTGTGTTCATGCCCTCGGCACGGGGCTGTTGAATTACTCACAGACGTGCCGCATTGTTGCTTCTCCTTGACCATTCTATCCAAAAAATGACTTTGAACTACTTTCTGTTAATTTGCAGAGAAGAATGTGTCAACTCATTTGGATAAATATGGCTTTTTTAATAAACGCAAATCTTTTGGACCCTATCATGCATGGTAAATTATAATTTTTTTTACTTCTGGCTATTTACTTTTCATTTTACGGTTTTCACGGAGCTTAAATCACTTTCACTAGAGAACACGTTAATTAAGCATAATTTCCCACTTGATTTAACTATATCTGTTCTCAATTAATTACATCTATACTGTAAATATTTTCATTGTTGAATTGAATTGAATGCTAAACTTTGGGAAGACACTGTGGAAGGAGCATTTTTCTATTTTTTTTTAAGAAAGTGTAAATCAAAGCAGCTCTGGAAATTGGAAATTGTGGGTAGATATGAAAAAGGAATTGTGGGTAGATATAAAGTTGTGAGTGATGTGATCTCTCATGAGCTGGGGGGGGGGCCTGTATGAGCTTGTATTGCTGACAACTGATGCTGCATTTTAACTGACCTCTGTAATACTCTGAAATATGGCTGCATTTTATCATCAACAACATCATTTATTTCATACAAAAAGGAGGCAATAACTATTATCATCTATGTAGTTGTAACAGTACAATAAGCAATGATCTGCCGTACTTTATTGTGCAGTAAGATGTTAAGAGAAAGCTTAAAGTTTAAGTTGAACGGCACAATTTGGGTTTAGAATGTGTGCTGATGGCTACTTTGTTGCCAGAAAAGTCAGTGAACCTGCAAAACTGCGGTCAGCAATCAATGACTCATCTTACCAAGGACGTTCGCATAATTCTCCTGACCTTTGTTCTTCGTGTGGAAGAAGAAGAAGAATTTACCCCATTCCCAGCCAAGAGATCACACATGCTGATGATTAGGAAGCTCATAGCAAAACAGTCACTCCACCTAGTGGCAGGTAGATGAGTGATATATAATGTACCTTAAACTGCATAAGCACTTTCATTACACATAAGAGAAAGAAACCACATATCTTTACTCTGACCAGTGCAATGATAAGTGTAGTTCAGACATGGTCTCTTTAGCTGGAATGTGGCAGTATCCCCCCAGCCCAGGCAAAGAGAGCGTAATCCTGAGTGCCGTTGGAGGCTAACAAGCCTCATGGGGGACACCGTCCTCAGTATTACTCACCACATAAATAAATAAAAGGGTTTGTGCAGTGTTTTTTAGAAAATATGGGCGGCATCAACAAACACTTTAAGCTGTAGCTGTGCTCTGGGCATAGCCCTCTGCACACAAGAGACACGAAGGTTTTTTTGCTGAGAAATGCCAAATGTCATGTCTTGATAATTATTCATCCCCACCTACAACTAAATGTAAAAATTACTGATGCCCCCTGTATGTATGAAGCTTTGTTATTCAATGAACTGAAATAACACTAATAAACATGAGAACTTACACTCTGACTTCCACAACAAGTTATGGCGCTATGTAGCATGACTTTTCTCACACAGGGATACTCTTAACCCTGCGATTAGAGGGTCATGCCTTCAACCCAACAGCATCTTTTGGAAAGATGCAACTCTTGAATTTTCCCCCAATTTTGACATTAAAAAGGAGTATCTTTAATATAACACATAAAGTAACTTATGAAATGCTTTATCAATGTCCACAAAATAATGGCCAGCACCTTAACTCATGGCATGGCGAATTCTTCCATTCCCTACGGTAAGCCGGTGCCAGAGGCGTGGATGATGTAATTTGGAGTTCTGTATAAAACATGCATAATGAGTACACATGAGTATCGCATCACTCTGACCAATCTGACAGCAGTAATAGCGACCTCGACCATTCGCAGTCCGATGAAAACACAAAATCAGTTGACGATCGCAGTGATGGGCCACCTGTACTTCAACCACAGGAGGGGAGGGGCCGTGGCCGAGCCAGGACAGGTCGTGGTCGAGCACCTAGTCGAGGAGCTGCTCAGCGTCTCGTAGCAGGCAACCAAAATGACAATTGGAATGATGTTACAAATACCCAAAATGACACTGCTAGTTTGACATTTGCATTTGAACCTGCTAGAAACCTTTATTTTGAAAATACAGATGTTTAACTAAACGTGTGTTTATATTGTGTAATTTTCGGGAAAGGTATTCCGTACAATCGCGACAATTTTATATAAAAGTATTCCGTAGGGAATGAGTTAAGGAACGTAAGCACAGTAAATTAGTCTACTTGTGCACTCTTCCTACTTGTGGAGACTCGACACAGGCTACCAGTACTGATATTGATTTGAGATGGCCTCTTTTGACTGATCGCTGCAACTCTTATCACGCCTACCTGCGGCTATGGCATAGTGTGCGCATTTGTTGCAATATACTTGGAAGAACCACTCCCACTGACGGATCGTGGATGAGTGTGCAATGGTCCTTGCATATACCACATATGATAGGAAAATTCGGGCCTTACAAGTGGTAAACTTTACCAGAGGAATGACGTACCTTTCTTTTAAGAGGTATTAATTCACTCATTTGGTGTTTCGATAATGGCAATAGACAACTTTCTCATACATTGGGCCGTGTGAAGCAACATTTTCTTAAAAATTTCTCTTACTTTTTGTTCAGAGAAAAAATAAGTGAAGTCAACTCCTGATTCACCAAATGCTCTCACCATCCCAATCTGCTCTTATCCATGTGCGTTGAATGATGAAATCCATTAAATCATAAATTGGAGGCATGTGGCTGATTGTTTGTTATTAGCATAGGCAATGCCCACTTAACACCATATAAGAGCAGGTGTTGTGCTGTGTGCAAATGCCGAATTTGGTGCAACAGCTGGAGAGATGCCACCAATAAAACCATCGCCCAATCGTATTATAAACCACAAATTAAATAATCCAATAATTAAAATTCCTTTAAAGCATATTATAATCTAAATTTGATTCTATTACATGTATGTCAACTTATACGGATTGCCTGTAAGTCATACAGATTTTGCCCCAATTACACAGTTTATGGGCATACAAAAAAGGTTGCGTGGATTTTTAATTCCAGTTGTGAAGCGTAGCAGGTTAAACCAGCCTCGAAGCGTTGGTCGTATTGGAATTATACTTCGCATCACTGAAAATGCAACGGTGAGGTATGAACTGTATTTGCGGCAAACTGAAGAATCAATCAACTTATATTGCTTTCCCAGTGAGATACGAGTGTAAATAAAGAACAACGCATGCTATTGTAATCCTGATCGCGCACCACATGAATGCGCCAAGCACTTCAGTAATAACGAACAATGAGCTGTTTGTGATGTGTACAGGGACGCATTACTTGTTCTATTGGGTGTAGTCAATAGCCTACATAAAGCCAACAAAAAATGAAAAATGCTACTGAATCAAGAAAATGGAACGGCTTACTACACAGGAGAGAAAAAAGAGCGATTGGCATGTTATGGGCCGGTCTCAGCTGCCAAGAGGTGGTGCGTCATTTGCACTGTCACCGGTCAACGATCTGTTGGCAGTCTGTCCAAAAATGGAAAACGGGCACTGTCGCTGACCGACCCCGCTTAGGGCAGATTCCAGTAACTACAGTAGCTCAAGAGTGCCACACTTGGTTACAGCCTGTACGCGATGGATTCCGAACAGCAACCCAAACTAATCATGAGACGAGGGGTCTGAGACGTCTGAAGGTGAGCGCAAGTACTGTTCGACGCTGTCTACGTGAACCACACATGCGTGCACACGGCCCCTACAGAAAACTCATTTTTTGCTCCTCAAGACACAGCATGTCACTGGCTGGGATAAAAAGGAACTTCAAGTTCGAAAATGGGTATGATAGGTGCGGTAGATTATGTTTATCATGATTATACATGTTTGAATCGAGCCATACTTCAGGCAATCGTCGTGCTGTCACCGCGGCTGGTTCAATTCCAGATAGTCTCTAGTTAGAAAAAACTTTGATCAAAATATTAATTATTGGAAGCGATTCATTTTGACAACAATGTAAGAGCACATGAACACACAGCACAGTAAACTAACAACAACTGGATGTTTCTTTTCGTGGCACAACTCAATTTACTGCCGGCCATAGTGGACTAACTTTTCAGAGCTTCAGCTCATCATGTGTACAGACCATATAGACTGTATTAAACAAGATACTGTCGGCACAATGGCCAAGAGTATCAGTTGCGCATGTACAAACAAAAAAACAAATTATCAAGAGGAGCTTGGATCCCGAGGCTGCACAGTATTAGCTACTATTGGAGGTCACACTTCTCCCTCGTGATATACGAGTGAAGTCATAAGAATATGGAAAAGTGATTAGCAATTTCAGATGAGATTTTCACAAAGTGACGCACAATCAATGATCGCTGACATGCCTGTGTGTAATATTGGCATGAGCGAGACAATTTTCACAGTCCTGGATGAGGCTTTGAAGTTTTTTTATTTTCATACTTGGATAGAAAGCTTTTTACACTGTAACTGGATGTAATACAGGTAGGAACCCAAAGGGTTTGACATGTATGCAGTTATGCATTTTTAATGTTCCTAAAATTTAAAACGTGCCAGTGCATTGAACATACAATTTGTGGACAGTATAAACGGGATTTTTTTCTCTCATCTTAGTAAGAGTGCCCTTGACCTCTCGTAAAAGTTTCTCCTACTTAACCCCTTTGCGCAGAATACAAATAATGCCAATTTTTCCTGTTGTGCACGAGCCCATTTAGGCTTTATAACTCAGTATTTGTGTCACAGAGACTAGGGGAAATTATTCCAGTGAAGCAAGACATTTGGAAATTCAATAACAGAATTATTTAGAATTAAATGTCGGACGCCAGCGTCAATATCTGCGCGAAGCGGTTAAGAGAAGAGCAAAAATAAGACAACATTGGTGAATCCCAGAAATCAAAGGGTACAAAAAATAAATAAAGTAAAATCGTGGAAATGAACACAAACAAGAGAAAATCTGTTCATATATCGCTTCTTGCATGAAGCCTATTGTTTCAAAATATTCTGTATGAATTCAGTTGGTCTGAGATCTAGTGACTGAGAAGGCGATGGTGTATGCTTAGGTTCATTATCGTACTCATGAAACGATTCCGTGATCCTTTGTGCCCTGTGTGGCTTGGGCCATTATCATCCTAGAAGAGACCATTCCCATCATGGCAGGAATGCTTCATCATAAAGGTGATCACACAGAAAAAATCTGCATTAATTTGTGGTGACCCTTGTAACTTAACAGAGATGAGTGATGCCAAACCATGCCGGCAAAAGGAACAAAACCATCTGCATTTGTTACGTTTGTCCACACATTTATTCAGATTTTTTCCTGTTATTTGTCTCCTGTCTGTACTTTCTCAAGAAAAGGTTCCCTTCTCAAGGTAAGAACACTGACTCCGATGTGAACCTACTGTATATAATCCGCTGGATGTACTTCTTGCAACTTACTCATGACACCAGTACTGACAGTAAAATTCCCGAGGCATTTGCCCTACAAATCTTCTCAACATCAGCGAATATTTCTCTGCTTCCTGAGCTTAGCCTTTAATCATCTACCTCCTCTCAAGGGAGGATTTCATTTAAAATGGCTTTGTGTTGAAGATGAAATGGCTCCACAGAGACAAAGAGGGGCTTCCTCTATGATCCTTTCACTGACCAGACTGAAATCCAGAACCAAGTGAGAATTGAACACGTCAAAGCGCACGGCTTCAGAGCAGGCCACTGACCAATTCACATTTCCTCTCAATCTCGCACACAGATACTTGGTTGTGAATCAATCTCATGATGCAAAAAAAAAAAAAAAAAAAATGCTACTTTACTGAAAAGGTTGATTTAGACCATCAGATAAAAGGTATTTTCAAGCTTGACTGCCAAAAACTTCTAAATGTCACATTTTCGAAATGCCTGGAGAAAGGCCAGTGTTATAGTGAAAAACCGGTTTCCATTTGATTCATGGATGAAGATATGTGAGGGGATCAATGCAGAAGCTTGCTCGTTGAATATTCCGTTCCTCAAAGTTCACAAAGTTTAAGAGGGCCAAATCAGTGAAACCTGAGAAGTTTCTACATGACTATTCATGGACTGAGAAGGAGATGACAGAAGAATGGGCTCTGAAAATAGAACCTTCTGGATCTCCCTTCCCTTCATTTCTTGCCCCTGGTGTTTGGGCGATTGGTTAAAGCCGTGAGTGGGTTGGAGGGCTGGGGTCAGTGCCTGCGCTTAGGAAGATGAATGTTCCATCAGAGCCAGTGGATTTGAGGAAAGGTGGAGGCTGTTACTGAAATCTTGAGTCTGATCAGCATCTTTATATAGTTAACCCATGGGTCAGTTTTGAATCCATAGAGCCTTGGCTGCACAATGAGATACAGTGAAAGATTACAGTGCAGCCTGAATTCATACTAGTGGCTTAAGGATGGGGGTCGAGAATGCAATAAACTGCAAAGAGGGCCGAGAAAACACTCTCTACACGCTACTCTATACAATAAAAGCTAGATAAAAAGCACAAATACATAAAGACGTCATGAGCAGACCAGAGAGGTATTTCCTCCAGCACTCGTTATAAGTTCAGTGTGAAACTTTTTTTTTCCAACGAACAATACTGCTCACCTTTGTAAGAAATCTGTTATTTGACGATTTCTCTCCCCAAGTGTCAAAAGACATCCCTAGGCGTCGCTATAAGTCGGAGTCCTTCCGCGTCTTTTTCATTTATTTTTTTATTTTTTATTGGACGTCGTAGGTACCCCCAATCGGCTTCAATACAAAGCCGACTGCGTCAGTATTTCACGACAACGGTAAACATGACTAGGAAATATGCTGACAGACCACCCGCATATTCTTAGGACAAACCAGCTGTGTGATGAGACGGGATGCTAACATGTTGGCGACAAGGAAAGCAAATATAAGATGTATTTATTAATGTAGGCCTACTCATTTCATTGTTTCTGGCGGGTAAAGGTAAAAACCGAGCAGGAACTTATCAAACACTTAGTCTAAACAGAAATTAATGTAACAATGATTTAAAAAAAAAAAAATCATTCGACTGTCTGACACACTTCATATCACACACAAATCAAATTACGGTCTCTTCCATCGAATTTGTGCGTGGAGGAAGTGAAGTGAGGATTCGGCGCGTACACCATTGGAATCTAAGTCACCTTAATGGCTTGTTTCCACTTTCTTGATTAATTGAGCCCCTAAGAGCCATACTGGGCCAACCCATGCTGGGGAACTTCTGAGAAAATGGGACTTAAAGTTGCCAGCCTCCTGCGTCATTTAGAGTATCTGGGAACTAGAAACACTGCTTATGTTATAAACCCAAGATATGTAAAATTACGTTATGCACTTTTTATGTCGGTTTTGGATGCCCTTCTGTTTCATTTAAAGTGAAAGGTACCTCCTTCTGAAGCAGAACCATCATCTTCTGATTCATTTGGGACAAACTCTGGGTCTCCATTATCTTCCACTTCACCATCATCATCAATCATAGCAAGCAGTTCCTCATTAGTGAGATACCGAGCCGCCATGTTCACATTGAATAATGGAAAAGTTGTGGGATGGTCCACTATGGCTAAGGCAGTGCAGTGCATATGTACAGTGGCAGAGAGGACGTTTGCTTGTTTGAACAATCCATGTGGGTAGATTGGGTTGGCTCATTTAGGAAACGTAGATCTCAGTTTTCTGCACATGCTGACTACCTCAACTCAATTTCGCTAAAAGTGTGGGATGGCCCGGTATGGTTCTTAGGGGCTCAATTGTTCTATTCATTCACAGCTCCATGTATAGGCCTTTGTTGACTTTAGATCTTCGTCCCCCAAAAATAATTTTCTCATCAAAAAGCCGGCGTGGCTGTTTACATTACATACATTTATTTGACAGAGGATAAGATCCAGATTGCGACAATAACTACAAAGTGAAGGACATCGCACCTCCTCTTCAAATATAAAAAGTACACCCTCAAAAAAGCTTCGTTTCAATAATCTGGAATATTAATAAATCAGGATCAAATGTGTGGCGTCCAAATACTGAGATGGAGACCTTACGTTCGTTTTCAGGTCGGCTCATTAACGCGCTGAGCCACTTACTGTTCGAATATTAATCGTCTTTAACACCACTTCAGCAGGTGAAGAATGGGGGAAAAAAACACTATTTTTGGTTGCAAGGTATAATGGCAATTCAAGAAGGCCTTTACTTTCACTTGACATTTTTTCACTAAAGACAGAAAATATTCCCGTCGGTGTATTGCATACTGTTTCGTACTTGGAGCGATGTTTTGACAACGTTTTGCGAATGCTGTGTAAAACTGAGACTGTGGCGCGCCGGAGTTAAAAACAGCTTACTTTTCAAGCAGAGAAAAGCGCATCCGCTTTAACTCGTCTTAACTTGCTTATGCGCACGGAACACCTTGAAAAATATATTTAACCGTGAGATCAAGTAACATGGATATTCTTTTCTGCTCACCTTTCTGTCGCGGGGGTTGGATTTTGGAAGAGACGAAAAAATTTAAGCGCCTCTCTGTTGGAGATGAGTGCCGCACGCCGGCCACAGATCCCACGATCTGCCACTGCGGTGCCACGCGCTGGCCACAGACAGCCACGATCTACCACTGCGGTGCCACGCGCCGGCCACAGACAGCCACGATCTACCACTGCGGTGCCACGCGCCGGCCACAGACAGCCACGATCTACCACTGCGGTGCCACGCGCCTGCCACAGATTCCCACGATCTGCCACTGCGGTGCCACGCGCCGCCACAGACAGCCACGATCTACCACTGCGGTGCCACGCGCCACTGCCAGATCTACCACTGCGGTGCCAGCGCCACGAGGCCACTGCAGTGTCACTGCCTGCCAGTGCCACGAGGAGGATCCCGGCCTTGCTGACAGTCTGCACAGAAATCTCGATGGCGCTACTTTTTTGACTTGATGATAATTTTGATAAATTGATGACTGAAAATTTACTGTTGCCAGTTAAATAAACCGCGGCTGTTTGTTTTGTAATACTGTAGCCTATTAGTCCTTTGTTGTGTTCATCTGATCAAACTTAAGGGTAGTATTTTTCTTCAGTGTGAGAAGACTAGATTTCAGCTGAAGTGATCCAACGATGAGCCCGATGGAAGAAGCCATCCTGGTCCAGATAGTGAATTCAGGGACCTCAGGGACAGCACAGCTGTTTTGAGGAGGTAGGTAACCTGGGATCACTTTCACAAATGGTGCGTCACTTCCTGACAGGACAGCTAGAGACTGAGAGATTGCTGTGGATGGGTGGAGAGATGTATTTGAGCAGAGAGTGGTGGAGGGTTCGTTCACAGAAAGGGGAAGGTGGGGACTGAGGATACAAGAGATGGATTTTGAGCGCCAATACAAATGGCTAACGAAGAATAGTGTTGACGCCCTCTAGTGTATAAAAGTGACCACAAAATAACAAGTTCAGAGAGGTGTACTACGCGGCGAGATATTGTGTTTGCAAGGTATGTCGAGCCTAAAGCCAGGGTTTTTCATGGAACGAAGGTGGCTCTTTTTCAACCTTTTAAACTCTGACTTTTCATTTAAGGTTTCCCCAAAGTACGTTCAAAGTCATAAAAAGCATTTTTTTTTTCATATGGTAGTGTAATGTCTCATAAACAGGCTTATTCTGCAACCGCTGGTTGCCGCGCTTCAGTGGAGCTACATTACACTTATATTGAGAGAAATATTCAAACCCAGGGCGCAAGGTTTTTATGGCCACAGCATTACATTAAATGGAGAATATCTATAGCTTGCATCTCATTTTATACTCATTTCACTGTAATACAGTGGGACACATTTGCGATTGTTGGAAACCCAAGGATCTCAAGTAGAATTTATCATAGATCTGAGTTTCCACAGGTCTGAATACAGCAGCTGCATTTGACGGACCCACACATGGGCCCGTAGGTTTTATTAGGTTAACCTGCCACATTGGCTTCTGTAACCGTGATTGCGACTTTTGGGTTTGTTGAGCCTGCTCACGCAATAAAAGAAGAAGAAGAAAAAAGCCTGGCTAATGTTGAACTTTCTTGGTTACATGCCCCTCAGGCTGATAGCTGACACCTGCTTATTTGCTGCTGTTGCAAGGCAATGCTATGCTCGTTTACTTATTTATTCATTAATTCATTTACTTATTTACTTACTTGCTTACTTATTTTAAGCGAAAAAGAGGCTATGTCCCCATGTGATGATAACTTTGAGTGAGAGGGTCGTGGGTTCAGTCAAATGTATTGGAGTATTGCACGCTAGGAGAAAATGCAGCGGAAAACAAAATTCAGGTCACTCCCCCCGAGTCAAAGTGTCAAACAGCATTTTTTAAGTGCAAATGTGTTATTCTAACTACAGCCAAGAAAAAAGTTTAATACAATATTTTGTTTAAATGATACTGTTTTCTGTGAGTTGAAATTAACAGACTGAACGCGACAGAAGCCGAAGTTTGGTGGGCATCCTGTCAGTCTCTCTGCTCCAGATAACTGCACAGGTAAAGTTAATGGAGGAATAAATAAATACATTGCTGAGAAAAATTATTCATCCCCTTCTTGATTTCTTCAGTTTTTGCTCATTTGTCATATTTAAATGTTTCAGATCATCCAACCCATTTTAATAAAAGACAAACACAATGCAAGTAAATACAAAATGCAGCTTATAAATGATCATTTCATTGCATGAAGGTAAGGAGTTATTCAAAACCTACAGCGACCATGTGAAAAAATAATGCCCCCCCCCCAAAAAAAACCTAAAAATTGGTTATGTCGCTGTAGGCAGAGACAACTGCAGTCAAATGTTTGTGATAACTGGCAGTGAGTCTTGTATATTGCTGGCGATGAATTTTGACCCACTCTTTTTTGCAGAATTGTTTTAATTTAGCCAAATTGGAGGGTTTTTGAGTACGAACTGCCTGTTTCAGGTCATGCCACAACATCTCTGTCAAAATTATGTCAGGACTTTGACAAGGCCATTCCAAAAGTCTTTTTTTTTTTTTAGTCATTCAGAGGTGTACTTGCTTGTGCGCTGTTGATGATTGTACTGCTGCATACCTCAATCGCTCTTAAGCTTTCTCCAACTGATGGTCTGACAGTCTTTTTCAGGATTTTATGGGAGAGAGCAGAATGCATGATTCAATCAATTTTGGAGAGTCGCTCAGGTCCTGAAGCAGCAAAGCAGCCCCAGATGATCACACTCCCACCACTATCCTTGACAGTTGGTTTGATGTTCTTATTGTGTAAAGCTGCGTTAGCTTTACGCCGGATCCCATGTCTGCCGAAAAGTTCCACTCTTGACTCATCAGTCCACAGAAGATTATTCCAGAGGTCTTGGCGGTCATCAAGATGTTTATTGGCAAATGTGAGAAAAGGCTTTGCGTTCTTCTTGTTGAGCAGTAGATTTTGCATTGCAGCTCTCCCATGGATACCATTTTTGCCCACTCTCTTTTTTTATTGTGGATTGCTGACCTTAACTGAGGCAAGCGAGGCCTGCAGTTGTTTTGATTTTAGCCTGGGTTCTTTCGTAACATCATGAATGAGTCGCCGATGCTCCCTTGAGGGAATTTAATTCGGCCGGCCACTCCTGGGAAGGATCATCACTGCTCCAAGTTTACTCCATTTGTGGATGACTGTGGTTAGCTGGAGTCCCAGAGCTTTAGTAATGTCTTAATTGCGCTCTACAGACGAGTAGATGTCAATGACTTTGTTTCTCATCTGTTCTTGAATTTCTTTAGATAGCAGCATCACGTGCTGCTCTTTGCCTACTTCTCATTGCCACATAGGTTGTATTTAAGTGATGAATACATTCAACAGGGCTGGCAGTAATCACGCCTGGGTATGCTTGGTGAAATTGAGCCCAATCATCAATTAAATGGTTGATTTAGTTGCTAAGGGGGCAATTACTTTTCATACAAGGGATAGTTGCAAGGGAGAGTTGCATGGCTTTTTTCATTCAATAAATGAAATCATCTTTTGAAAGCTGCACTTTGTACTTAATTGGGTCATCTTTGTCTAATTTTAAAATTAGTTTGATGATCTGAAACATTATGTGACGAATATACACAGATAGATTAAATTGGGGAGGGGGCAAATACTTTCGCAGCTCTTTAAACATTACGAACACGATCCTTACTTGAAAAAAATAACTTACTTTTGACTTGACCCCCTGCTTATTAGTTTACATGGCATTCGTACTCAAGTACTTTCCCTTTTTTTCCAAAAGCAAGAAGGCTAGTTTGGATTTTATAGCAAACTTACTTTATTCAGTTATGATGCTGTAATGCTGTGAAAAAGTGTTGTCCTCCACGATTTCCTCTATTTTGCATTCTTGTCACACTAAATAGTTTCAGAACTTCATACAAAATGCAATAAGGAGTTATGAAAGAGAAAACATCCGTATAACTAACACATTTCAAATCACACGGAATTAAAATTGCTGTCTCTTCTATCGAATTTGTGCAACGGGAAATTGGCACGTACAACACTGGAATTTCATTCACATGGATTTTTCCCCCCGCATTCGTAGTGAATTATTTTACACATTTACAGCTCCATGTATAGACCTGTGTTGACTTTAGATCTTCGCCCAACAAAAAAAATTGATCCGGAGGCAACCTTGTCTGTCTACATGAATATAGACTATATTATTTTAGCCGAGGCCAATAAAGAGGAAGAGATGGTTATTAAAAAGAGGCGATAGAAAACATCGCGGCACCACTTCAAATTATTGAAGTGCACCCTGAACAGAGTGTAGGTTTCACAAATCGCTAAAACTGTTAAACGTAAGAAGCCAAGCTTTTTCTTCTTTTTTTCCCCTTAGTGTAAAATTATTTAATTTGACCTTGGCTTAACATCTGGATATGACAACTGGATTTAAGTTGGCTGAAGCAGCAACATGGAGGTCTGTGGCGTGTTCTCGGCCATCAAAGGATTAAAGGTATGGTGTCCAGGCCCGTCAAGTATTAAGAAGGAAATTGTGCATTCGTATTCAGGTAGGCTAATTAACGCGCCGAGGTCAATTATTACACTTACTTCCACCACTTCAACCATCTAACAATGTGTGTGTGGGGGGGCAATGGCAATACAAGACAGCCTTCACTTTCAGAGTTATTTTTACACTAAACAAAGTTAAAAATAAATAAATAAATAAAAAATCAGTGGTTGTCTCTCATTTCTTCTTGCACGCAGTATCGTAACTTCGAACCTCCTGTCAGCTTTCACTTAATGCAGAGAGACTCTGAGATTGTGGCGCAGCCGTGATTAATGCTTTCTTTCCCAGAAGAGAAAGGCGCATCTGCTTTAGCTTGTCCTCCGCTCTTACTATGCGCACGGAAGACCAGGCAAAGTATATTTAATCGAGAGATCTTGTTACATGTTCATTTCCACTCACCTTTCTGTCGGGGGGGTTGAAGTTTGAAAGAGGCAAAGTCATCTCCGCATGTTGCGAAGTTGGCTACCTCCATGGTCATATTCGCGGTGCCGTTCTGGTAGGAGTCGTTCTGCGCCCCCAAACACTCCAGATACGCCGTAGAAATATCTTCCAGCTTTTGTATTTCCATTTTGACGGCCAGATCAGAACTTTCAAACCGGCTTCCAATTTGTAAGGCGCTGCTTATTGTGACTTGACTATGATAATTTTTGGAAAATTGAAAATTTGCTGTTGCCAGTTTGGAAACCGCAGCTGCTTGTTTTGATATGCTCTACTGGTCCTCGAAGTTCATGTAATCTGACTTAAAGATGTTTCTCCTTAAGTTTGAGAAGGCTAGATTTCAACTGAAATGACGCAACAATGAGTCCGGCGTGAAGGAGGCATCCTGGTCTTCATACTGAATTCAGGGACTTAAGGGACACCAGAATAGTTTTGAAGAGGTAGGCAACGCGGGATCAGCTTCACAGCGTACTTTATGGTGCGTCACTTGCTGACAGGATAGCTGGAGACTGAGGGATCGCTATATAGGGGTCGAGAGATGTATTTGCGCAGAGAGTGGGTGGAGGGCCCGTTCACTGTAACGGGAAGGTGGGGGTTGAGGATGATCGAGATGGATTTAGAGTGCCAATGCAAATTGCAGATGAAGTACAGCGTTGACGCCCTCTAGTGTATAAAAGTGACCATAAAATTGAGGTGTACTTGGAGGCGAGATAACTGGGTTGGTAAGGTATGTTGTGCTTTAAAGGAGGAGACCTCACCTCGGCAAAGTATATTTCAGCGAAAAGTAGAATTCTTTAAGTGTCTAAAACAAATATTTTAATTTGGTAATAATACAGTGCGACGCATTTAATGGGCTTCAATATCAGGGGACAGATATTTTAATCGAACGTCAGTTCACTAGACTGTGCCACGGTATTTGTGATATCAGTTATTCCGATTCCTTTCATGAAGGCGTTTGATTGGATAAAATTAGATTCCCCAGATAAAAATGCCTGCCCCCTGATATTGAAGCCCATTTGAAGACTTGCTAGTTTAAAATGTGTCGCACTGGATTATTACCTAATTAAAATTTATAAAACTATGCGTTTTAGACACTTAAAGAATTCTACTTTCAAATGAAATATACTTTGACGAGGTGAGATCTCCTGCTTTAAGCCAGGGTTTTCTATGTCACAAAGGCAGCTCTCTTTCAACTTGCTGTGGTGACTTATGGTATCACTGATTAAGTATGTGGGGTTTGTTGAGCCAGCTCACGCGATTAAAGGCTGGCTAATCTTGAACTTGCTTTCCAGTAAACCTCTCAGGCTGGAGGCTCACACCTGTTTATTTTCTTTTGTTGAAAGATAGTACAACCCCAATCCTGAAATAGTTGGGACGGAGTTTAAATTGTGAATAAAATCAAAATGCAACAACTTTCAGATCACATGAGCCAATATGTTATTTACAACAGAACATGGATAACATTTAAAATGTTGAAACTGAGACATTTTACATTTTTATCCACAAAATGAGCTTATTTCAAATTTTCTGGCAACAGGTCTCAAAAAAGTTGGGACACAGGCAAAAAAGGGATGAGAAAGCAATTAATATATAAGAGAATCAGCTGAAAGAACATTTAGCAAGTAATTAAGTTAACTGGCATCAGGTGTGTAACATGATTGGCTATAAAAGGGATGTCTTAGTGAGGCTGAGTTTCTCTGAAGTAAAGATGGCCTGAGGCTCTCCAACCTGCGAAGACTTGCGTAAAAAAATTGTGGAATACTTTAAAAACAATGTTCCTCAACGTCAAATTGCAAAGGCTTTGAAGGTCTCATCATCGACAGTGCATAACATCATCAAAAGATTCAGAGAAACTGGAAAAATCTCTGTGCGTAAGGGACAAGATCGAAGACCTTTACTGGATGCCCGTGATCTTCGGGCCCTCAGACGCCACTGCATCACTCACCGGCATGATTCTGTCATTGACATTACTAAATGGGCCCAGGAATACTTCAAGAGACCACTGTCAGTAAACACAGTCCGCCGTGCCATCCGCAGATGCCACCTAAAACTCTATCATGCAAAAAGGAAGCCATTGTTAAGCATGATCCAGAAGCGCCGCCGTGTTCTGTGGGCCAAGGCTCATTTAAAATGGACTGTAGCAAAGTGTCCTGTGGTCAGACGAGTCCAAATTTGACATTCTTGTTGGAAATCATGGGCGTCGTGTCCTCCGGGCTAAAGAGGAGAAAAACCACCCCTCCTGTTATCAGCGTTCAGTTCAAAAGCCAGCATCTCTGATGGTATGGGGACAAGTTGCATGTTTTAAAAAAGCACCATGAATGCTGAAAGGTATAAAAAGGTTTTAGAGCAACATAGCCACCCCTCCAGACGACATCTATTCCAAGGAAGGCCTTGTGTATTTCAGCAGCATAATGCAAAACCAGATACCGCAGCTATTACAACAGCATGGCTTCGTAGTAGAAGAGTCCGTGTGCAGAACTGGCCTTGCCTGCAGTCCTGATCTTTCACCGATTGAGAACATTTGGCGCATAATTAAACAAAAAGTCCATCAAAGGAGACCCAAAACTCTCCAGCAGCTGGAAGCCTGTATTAAACAAGAGTGGGATCAAATTCCAATAGCTAAACTCAAGAAACTTGTCTCCTCAACGCCCAGACGCCTCCACTCTGTAAAAAAGAAGAGGGTATGCTACACCATGGTAAACAGGCCCCTGTCCCAACTTTTTTGAGACCTGTAGCAGCCATCAAATTTGAAATGAGCTCATTTTGTGGATAAAATTGTAAAATCTCTCAGTTTCAACGTTTGCTATGTTATCTCTGTTCTATTGTGAATAAAATACTGGCTGGTGTGATTTGGAAATCATTGTGTTTTGATTTTATTCACAATTTACACTTTGTCCCAACTATTTCAGAATTGGGGTTGTACTATCCTGCCTTTCTCATTTATTTATTTATTTGTTTTTACAATTCCATTTCCAAAAAAGCTGGGACTCTGTGTAAAATGTAAATAAAACCGGGATTCTGCAATTAAGGGAGTTTTTCTGTCTCCAGGGCAGATTTTCAAGAGAAATATATATTTTTGAAAAATAAAGGATTTTATTTGCTTGGGATGGGGGTTTTCTTCTATGAAAAAAAAATGTTTATCAAAGATGACATTTAATATTTTTTTCAACAGTTTGAAAATTCAAATGTGCTGTAATTTCACAGTTTTTGACTTGTCCTCAGCCCAGACTTTTAAACATCACCTTGTTGTGTTTTGCTCTGTTTGTCTGCCTGTCTAGTGCAATTTCAGTTCCTGCCATGTTTCTGCCATAGCCATGCCCACAGTTCTTGCCATGTGTCCTTGTTTATTCGTGTGTCTTTCTATTTTCTAGCTCCGGTCTGGTCTGCCAGCTGGGATCCACCTCTCCAGTCCCTGTTCCATGCCATGTTTTTGTTCCTGCGTGCTGCACCTTTCATTGCTTTGGTTTGGCTGGTGATGTTTCCACCTCCTTCACAGCTGTTCAGAATCTGGGGCTGTTCTAAGCTTCATTGCCTCTGGATTGTTTTTACTTATTACTAACATTTACTAACTCACATGGGAGGTGTTTCTTTAGACAGGCACACACTAGTCCTTGCTAATCTAGATAAGGTTTCGATTGGCATGATTTCCCACATTTGCTATTTTCTAGATCTCGTTTGCTTTGCTGCTTACAGTCTCACCCTTCCTTCTCTGCAGCATCTTACATCGGTACTTAAGCTGAACACGCCCATTCTCTTAATGGGCTCGTTAAGTCTTACTGCTTGTCCCATGTCTCATGCTTCTGTGCCTTGCCCCTGTCGTTTTGCCCAGGTGTTCCTTATTTCCCTGATCCCGCCCTGAGCCCATATATTCTGAGGTGGAGCGCCAATCTGGCAGACGAATCCTTGTTTCGCCACAGTCCTGTTTTGCCCATGTGTTGTTCAGTGCTTATCAAGTTCTCGTTCTTTGCCATAGTCTCTGTGTCTAGTCCTCGCCATTTTATTATTAGCTTTGTTATTCCCTCCATTTTTATCAGCTCTTTGAGTGTAGCTTTTCGCTAGCCCTTGTGCCGTGATCTATTTGTGTGTTATTTAAAAAAAAAAAAGATGGCTACATTTCGGAGAGTATGGGAACCTTTTATGGACCTCTGATTATAACCAAGTGTTGCCAGATGAGATGTAACCTTGTGGAAAGGGTGGCATATGTACTGTGACCATAGGTAGGGGAATTTATTTATTTATTTATTTTAATTATTCATAATTTTTTTTCTTTCTTCTTCTACTCAATTACAAAACCCAAAACCAGTGAAGTTGGCACATTATGTAAATCGTAGATAAAAACAGAATACAATGATTTGCAAATCCTTTTCAACTTATATTCAATTGAATACGCTGCAAAGACAAGATGTTTAATGTTCAAACTGAGAAACTTTATTTTTTTTTTGCAAATAATCATTAACTTAGAATTTAAAGGCAGCAACACATTGCAAAAAAGTTGGCACAGGGGCCTTTTTACCACGGTGTTACATCACCTTTCCTTTTAACGACACTCAGTAAACATTTGGGAACTGAGGAGACCAATTTTTGAAGCTTTTCAGGTGGAACTCTTTCCCATTCTTGCTTGATGTACAGCTTAAGTTGTTCAACAGTCCGAGGTCTCCGTTGTCGTATTTTTACGCTTCATAATGCGCCACACATTTTCAATGGGAGACAGGTCTGGACTACAGGCAGGCCAGTCTAGTACCCGCACTCTTTTACTACGGCCATGCTGTTGTAACACGTGCAGAATGTGGCTTTGGCATTGTCTTGCTGAAATAAGCAGGGCGTCCATGAAAAAGACGTTGCTTGGATGGCAACATATGTTGCTCCAAAACCTGTATGTACCTTTCAGCATTAATGGTGCCTTCACATATGTGTAAGTTGCCCATGCCTTGGGCACTACTAATACACCCCATACCATCACAGATGCTGGCTTTTGAACTTTATTTTATAACAGTCCGGATGGTTCTTTTCCTCTTTGGTCCGGAGGACATGACGTCCCACAGTTTCCAAAAACAATTTGAAATGTGGACTCGTCAGACCACAGAACACTTTTTCCACTTTGCATCAGTCCATCTTAGATGAGCTTGGGCCCAGCGGCCGGGCGGCGTTCTGGGTGCTGTTGATAAATGGCTTTCGCTTTGCATTGTAGAGTTTTAACTTGCACTTGCAGATGTAGCGACGAACTGTAGTTACTGACAGTGGTTTTCTGAAGTGTTCCTGAGCCCATGTGGTGATGTCCTTTACACACTGATGTCGGTTTTTGATGCAGTACCGCCTGAGGGATCGAAGGTCACGGGCATTCAATGTTGGTTTTCGCCTTGCCGCCAAGTGATTTCTCCAGATTCTCTGAACCTTTTGACGATATTACGGACCGTAGATGATGAAATCCCTAAATTTCTTGCAATAGCTCGTTGAGGAATGTTGTTTTTTAAACTGTTCGACAATCAGCTCACGCATTTGTTCACTAAGTGGTGACCCTGGCCCCATCCTTGTTTGTGAATGACTGAGCATTTCAGGAAGCTGCTTTTATACCCAATCATGGCACCCACCTGTTCCCAATTAGCCCGTTCACCTGTGGATGTTCCAAATAAGTGTTTGATGAGCATTCCTCAACTCTCTCAGTCTTTTTTTTGCCACTTGTGCCAGCTTTTTTTGAAACATGTTGCAGGCATCAAATTCCAAATGAGCTAATATTTGCAAAAAATTACAAAGTTTACCTGTTCAACATTAAGTAACTTGTCTTTGCAGTGTATTCAATTGAATATAGGTTGAAAAGGATTTGCAAATCATTGTATACTGTTTTTATTTACGATTTACACAACGTGCCAACTTCACTGGTTTTGGGTTTTGTACATACACTTCTTGCTACTTGGCAACATGTCTTTAATCTTTTATGTTTGCTGCTTGTTTTGCTGTTTATTTGTTAAAGTTAACTGCTAAAAATCAATAAAGGAATAATTGCAAAAAAAAAGTCATTCAGAAGTAAAGATGTCAATGGGTTCACCACTCTGTGACGGACTGCATAGGCAAATAGTTCATCAATTTAACAATAACATTTCTCAACATAAAATAGTAAAGACTTTGGGGATTTCATCCTCTAGATACATAATATCATTAATCATAAAATGGACAGAACATTTACCAAAAAAAAAAGAATCACCATATGCATATCAATTACAGTTACGTCAGTCTGACACTATAAGTTCTGTATATCTGCAGTACATATTCTGCATCGTTTGAGAATTCCTGTGATCACCCAATACAGAAAATAGACCTAAAGTACGTGCTCTGTAGCATGAATAGATTCCTCTATTCACGCAATGCGCATAATTCCATATATTACAGAGGGCTATATTCTCCTTTTATACTAAGAGGCATTTAAGACACTACAAGCAACAGTGTATGAAATTTTGTCCAAATAATAAGACAAAAAATAAATACAATGCTATTTGAAGTGGAGTATTACACAAATGGTGAATACTAGCAAAATGGTAAGTCAGCGGGCTATGCCAATAGTCCGATACATATGCCACTCCCCAAATGATCCACAAAAAGGAGAGTAAGCAAAGCAATGGTGATGGTCGGGATGAGTGCAGACAGAGTTGCAGCACCCTTTGGAGTGCATCGTGCGCCTGTTTTACGCCTGCAGACGTGATAAAGGTAGAGAGGAAGCACCCAAGATGGACAGTAGCCTGGGCATCCACGTGACCTTGTGTGCACAAGACCATCGCATTTGTGTGATGCATCTCAGAGACCACTTTCGTTCAGTAATATTGACCGCTGCCAAGGTTCCTGGTAGATGCTGTAACCATATCAGCTCCCGTACGGTGCTCAGACGGCTCTGGGATGAAGACATCTCCTCATTTAAGAGCTCATGTAGGATCATTCTGACCGATCTCAGACATGCTACTCATCGTCAGTGGGGACAGGCACTTTCCAACGGAAACTGGCAAAAAATCGTCAATAGCGTCACATTATTTCTAGTGAGGGGTCACACTACATGCTCTTTTGGAATTATGGGAGGTGACGTGTGTATCGGAGACGGGGTCAACACTATGCTGATCCGTGTGTTGTACAAGCGGATCGATTCAGCGGCAGAAGTGTGATGGTGTGTGCAGATGTAGGGTACGGCTGGAGGTCTCCACTGGTATTTGTTGATGGAACACTGACCGCAGATCTTGGAACCACACATCACAGCCTACACCAATCACAACCGTCACGGCATGAAGATGCGTGACAAGGCTCGTCCCAACACAGCAAGGATTACCCGGCACTGCCTGGACACCAACAACATAAGGGTGTTAGATTGGCCTCCTTATTCGCCAGACATGAACCCCATTGAACATCTTTGGGACATTCTGGCTCAGCGAGTTCGCCATCGGGATCACCCTTACACTGCTCACGACAAACTTAGTGCTGCTCTGTTGGCAAAGTGGGATCAGATCCCACAGAGACAGATTGATAATTTGGTGACCTCTATGTGACATAAGATTCAGGCACTGCTTGCAGCAAATGGACACACACGTTATACGCGCCATTTGCCACATGATCCAAGAGGATGTCTGAATTTGTAAATTGTCATGTCTACGTTAAGAAATGTGTCAAATTTGTTACTTGAACATTAAAATTTGTTACTGACAAATTTGCTTACACACAATTGTTGAAATTTGTTATTACCACATTTTGTTTTAAAAAATGCTTTTATACTATTTAACAAAAGTTTACGTTGTTGTGTTTTTAATGCCTTTTAGTATATTTAGGCTACAGGCTAACCCCGTTCGTCCCATTGGTCCAAATCAATTTCTTCACAGATAACAGCACACCAATCTAAATGCACTATAACTGTTCTTACTTCTATGAAATTTAAATAAATCAATTCGCGAGCTGGCTAAATAATCAATTAGGCCACACAGTCAACTTGAACGCGATCCAAGGCAAGTTTCCTTTTGGCTGAAAGAATAATGGAAATAACGTTATTTTACTAGAATGGGAAAGAAAATAAATCATTCAAAGAATTATGAAAATGTTAAATAATGAAAAAAGATCAAAAAAGTCAATTTTGCAATTACCTTCCATACCTATACTAACAAATGTTGCCAGCGGAGATAACAATATGACCGTTATCTCTGCTATTTCATTTCAGTGACATGTTGATAGCATGCTATGGTTTGATCTGGCCTAGTTCTGACACTCTAGCAGTAGTCAGACTCTGGGAGTGGCAAGACAATAGAGTTATCTGATTGGTTAATCCTTCAGTTTTATTTTTTTTACAAAGGGATGCCAACTTCACCTGGCTTCCTCGGTGACATGCCATTAGTTTACAGTAGGAGCGCAATACAATGTTTCACCACAAGTTTACCAGATAAAATTTAGAGGGGCACTGTTTGATGAATTGTAAAATACTTCCTGAGAAATGGAGAAGAGATGGCCGCAACAACACAGAATTGCCAGAACTGCAAATCAAACGGAATTTATGAAGGTGACAAATACGGTCCTAAAAAAACTTGGGAAGCCTGTCTTCACTTAGCCTGCAGGAGAAAATGCCACTGGTCTTCATGCAGGATACTGTTGGGTGGATGCCAGTGCACAATGGGACAATTGGTACTCCAGATGAGTTACACCTGTAGAAGAAACACCTACGCAAAGGCTCAGGGATTCTACAACTCAAGGGAAGTTAACACCAGTAACATTGTACTCTGACAGGCGAGAACATCTCCTGCTTGCTGTTCGGCTCATGTGATCTTGTCACAGGAGATGTGGTCTTGAACCCATACTGTAATGGCACCGTCATGGCAACTGCAAACTCATTTGTCAATTTGCAGTGTGGATCTGGATAGAGACAGTGGGTCCAAACTTTGCAAGATTGTGCGTCCAGTCAGAATTGGCCTTGTCACCATGGTAGACACCATTTCTCTTTCAAAAAAGTTCTCTAGGATCCTTAACCTCTTAAACCTGAACATCCCCGGTACCTGGGGTGATCATTACACTTCATGAATACAGCATGTTTCCTGATTGCAACATCGTCATAGGGCATATCCAATTAAAGGGAAGAAACTTGGCGAAAAGCACATGATGACCATTTTTACCGAAACTGAGCACAATTCAAGCACCATACAAGTAAATAAGCATGTAGCAAAACATAGGACAAAATAATATCAGTGCTTAATCACTAGCGTTTCTACTGAATTTGTGCTATGCATACAAACCATGCATAAAATAAAAGGAAAGTTTGCAGAATCCAATGATATGAGCCATGTCATTTTAAACCAACACCACACTCAAAGAACAGCAGGCATACACTTTACATTCTACAGCAATGAGCAAAAATGTTTTCTTACCTGTGATATTTGGTGATAAAAAACTGTGTTCAAGGGTAAATCTGCAATTGCTATTGTTAGCCCAATGTGTCCGTATTATATCAAAACTAGATCTGCCAGTCTCCATTCATATTTTTTTCTAGGGCACTGCTTCAAAGGAAGTCAGATCCTGAGCATTCAGTTTGCACTCAATGTATTTTCCTCTCTGTGATTGGCTTGTGATGCAGTCAGTATGACTTTGAGGGTAGCCATTTGATTCTATGGGCTCTGATGTTTCCAACAAGCCCTAAACCACCTTAATCGCACAAACCTAGCCTGAGATAGAGCCTTGCGTTCCCGGTGCATCAAACTGAGCCGATTAACCATTTAAATGTACTTAAAGAGCGCGACAATATAAACTCTTGACTGGTTTATTTGTAATATTTTTGGCATGATTATCCGCTAAATATTCAACAGTCGTATACAAAGTGTTTTCTGACTGAGAATCCTTGTGCCATTAAGTGCAAGCACAAAGACTGGCAACAATACAAAAGCATGATGTGTTTCACTCACTCTTTATATGGAGCAGTTTGAAAGCAGTTGATTGGCTAGCTGATAGTCTAGTGGTAGTGGGCGAAGAGCTTGCATCTGGAAATCAAGGATTAGAATTCCGAGATGGCATGCCTTCTTTAGGCAGTAAAAGCATTATTCTTGTACAAGTAATTACTGGGGTTTTTGCTCTTTTTCATTTTTATAATTTTAAATTTATTTTTTTGTATTTATAATTTTGTTTATTTTCTTGTTTCTTTTTAAATGAATCTGCTCCAGTGGAGAAAAAACTTCATTTTATTTGCATGTATTTTCTTTGATTGGGAAAATACATACAGGACTGGCAGAAATAACGATTAAAAATATTTTAAAAATTTTAAAAATGAAAAAAGTGGTTGTATTTGGATGGAATGTATGCCTGTAGTGACATATAAGTGAAATTAAATGAGTTTTACAGTTTAATATCTGAGAAATCTGAAATGGCACACAAGGTACCTGAATTGCCAATTTGGAGAAGCCACCTAAACATTCTTCTCTAATTTTGCTCTGATTTACTTGATCAGACTAAACTTTGGCACAGATAATAATGAGATTCTGAGTTGTAATTTTTTAGAGGTTTCAGACTGCAACTACCTAAGATCACAAGGGATAGAAGTAAAACTTTGTTAGGAGCAAATGAGATCTTTCATTTATGCTGTGTTCCACCTTCATTTACTCTGACTCAGTGACATATATACTGATTTTTACACCACGACAGAAATCCCAAATGGTGTTACCTTTATTATGATACCAAGATTATTCAAATGGACCGAGTAGTTGCAGAGATATACTCATTTCATTTAGGGCATGCCATTTTCGAACCAGAGGCTCAGGGCTTAAGAGGTTAAAAAAACCAAGACAAAATTTTGCTGAATGTCACATCCAATCAGTATTATCTTCAATGACAGCGCATCCCCATCACAGGTCTGGAGTATTTGATCTTATTTTTGATATTTATTTAGATATTTATTTATAGATAGATATTTGCTGAAAATTACATTTCCTAGAAAGTCCCAATGGTTTTCTAACAAAGCTCAGCCCAGACAAGATGTTGTGTGTCCAGATACTTGATCTTAAAAGAACCTTATAATGATAACAGAACCAGAAAATGACCACCATTGTTGGGTACACAATCCTTGTTTTGTTTGCAGATCAACACAGACAAAACAGTGGAGATGCTGGTGGACCCCAGGTCAGCTGGAGATGACATTTCTGTAGCCATACATGGTCATAACATAGAACAGGTTAACTGATACATATATTTGGGTGTTCATATTGATAATGATTTTAGCTGGCACATGCAAGTGGCAAGTGTTTGTGCCCGATTCCACCAGCACCTTCATTTTATCTGTGGACTCATGGTGTTTGGTGTTTGTAAAAATATAATGTTAATTTTCTACAGAACAAGCATAGAGTCTGTGCTACGGTATAGCATCACCCGCTGGTGTGGAAATTTAACAGTGAAATTGAAGGCTCAGATTTTAAATCTGGTAAAGACAGCAGGTAAAATTATGGATATGTCAGCACCTTTTTACTCCCCAAGACCTGTTTGAACAGACCATCCTCAGACAAGCAAACAGCATTTTATCTGACACCTCTCATGTATTGCACTCTGAGTATGTGTTACTGAACTCGGGAAGAAGGTACAGGGTTCCTTTATGTAAACATAATCGGTACAAACATTTGTTCATCCCTTTGTCTGTGAAGCTCATTAATGAGCAGATAGTTCTGGATGAAAAGAGAGACAGGAAGCCTGTAAGGTCATGTAGATAATTGTAAGCCCATACTAACTGCTTACTGTTGGCTGTGTGATCATGTGTGTGAAAGGGGTTGTGGAGCATGTGCTCTTTTAACCAATGTGATGCTGAAATTGCAATATTTTTAATGAATTTGTGTTCTACGCATTGTCATGTTGGTATCTGTTGGATTTTTGTTTTTTTTTTCTTTCATTTATTGGATGATTACTGATGAGTGGAATGTGTTGTCTGTGCTGCAGACCCTCTGTCCGAGACAAATATCCCCCATGGGAGACTAAAAAACACACTTTGACTTTGTTTTTTCTTAAGAGTCTCCTCCCCGTTTCCAGCAACCTGCGTGTGTTTCTAGGTTTTGTCTCCTTTAATTGATTCTGATCTTGTCTTCTTCCCCACGCACAGGTCTAACTCATTATGTGTCCCCGTGTGTGCTCCGCATATATAAGCTGAAGTTTTGTCCAGCAGGGTTGGTGGATTGTAATGATTTGTCCCACTAAAGCTTACCACTCAGTGTATCTTCCAGTATTGTGCAAAACTCTTTTCATGTGTTTATTGGTACTTTAAGGACAAAGAAAAACGTAATTAAAGGAACAAACTCCCAAGCCCTAATATCGACCTTCAGGATTGTAACCGCATTCCTGTAGAGCATCTGTTCCAGTATGTTCCCTTCTGTACGTTTATCAGAAATAGCTCCCAATCCTTCCTCAGTGTTCAGGATTAGAACTGCATTCCTGCCATTCAGTGGACAAGCGGTCCGGCCCCAGTGACTGGAATTCACCACCTGGCTTCTGCCCAAGCACAAGTACGGGTAATGCCCGGGGACATCCCTCCAGTCCTCTTCAGTTAACACGATCAGCTAAGCTGCACTAGCCCTCTCAGAGTTCTGGGCTTTGGCCGCATGACTCCTGCTACCTTATTCCTAGCAATGAATACTCATCTTTGGATTGTACCCTGCATCTCCGCCTGGGTCCTTGTCAGGATCATGACAGTTGTGGCTTGTTCCACCACAAGGCATTTATCACTGTCTCACTCACTATGGTTCATCGTCTTGCCGAGCTCGCTTTGGATTGTTGATTGAAAATTCTTGAATGAAACAGGGACACAGGTGGACCAGCCAAGACGTCCCTGGGAAAGATAAAGATGAAAGGAAAAGGAGGTTGCCAGGTTGCCACCACACTTACATGCTCCATTCTGACCTTTACACTAAACACTGAGCTGTTTTTGTTCAACACATATAAAAGTAGGATGGAACCTCATGAAATAAAACCTGTTCCGTTTGTCTTTGAGTGTAGCATTTGCCTATTTCAGCCGGCAAAATAAATGTGCGGGATATGGGACAGGTCCCTTCTTTGATCTGTACATTTGAGGCTGGAATGTAGAATTAGTCAATATTATGACAATTGTGATACTGTTTTGAGTATACTGGCCCAGTCTGTAGAGCTCTTGGTAATAAATCTCCCCAGCCTGAAATCAATATCTTAGCGTCACAATGGTGCATGATAAACACCTAATCTTCCAAAGCATTGATAAATGTTTACAATACAGCCTACTTTTTCATTACCTTCAGCAACCAAAACATCATATTGCCTCAGTGTTGTTGACTCAAGGACACCATTATCAGTGTGAGCGTATTAATATACTTAATCAGAACAAGGCATCAAATCAGTATTATTGCATTCTTGCCCTGAAAACAAAGAAAATGAGGAGATGTTGGATGAGTCATTCAGGTACATTACTGGGTTCCAGTGAACAATGTGGCCTGAATGCGATCCACTACCTCACTAGCCATGAAACTGATAAGCAATGCAGCACAGAGAGGAGGCTTCCTGCATAATAAGGAAAGGGTTATTTATTTATTTATTTTATTTTAGGCTGAGATGATGTTTGAAATCAATATTCAAACCATATTTGAAGAGCCTTGTGCTAAAAGTACTAAAGTCACAAAATGTCCATTTTGAGAAAAAAGGGCCTAAAATAAAATAGATCCATAAAATCTGCTAATCAAAGGCCCCAGTGTTAAAAGTACTTAAGGCAAAAAAAAAGGTCCATTTTGAGAAAATTGAGAAAATGGACTGCAGTAACTACATATGAAAGGCGTTTTCCCATCCTGAAATCACGATATGTGAAAATGTGACATAAGTTTTTTTTTTGCACTAGGCCCTTCATTCTTTCTCTATGCGATTTTGTTTAAAGCGACGGTAAACCAGAATTGGTCATTCATTAAACTGATATAAATATGATATATAGAGCTGTGCTTTAGGTGTGTATTGGACACCACGAAAGCATGAGAAATCAAATCTACTGCTGTTGAGTTCAATTTGTGTATTCTTATGGACAGCCAATCTTATTTTTCTAAAAACAAAATGGATACTGGTGTAAAGTTTGCACCCATGACATGCAGGTGGTACTGTGAGTGTGTCTCAATCTAAGTTTATCAGCTAACTTCTTCAGGTTCATAACCAGCCAGCACCAGGGAACAAGGTTTCAGTGATCCTGAATGTAGTATATTAGTGTACTTATATACAATTTTTAAAAAACATTTATGGCGAGTATGTCATGGGTATACATCACTGTGATTTTCCTGTATTCCTGTATTATTTTCAGTCTTTTGAATTGAAAAACCATCCTTTAATAAAAAGAGAAAAACCCTTCAATCAGCAAACCAGACTTAAAGGTGATTGCAGGTTGACCAAACTGAGTGCTGAATCAGCAAAGAAATTTACTCCAAAATAAAAAGAGGACATCTCTGAGCCAGGTCAAGTCCTGTGTTAATGTTATTCATTAATGGTTTAAAAAATGGGATGATAGCTGACTGAGATTGAGGGAGAGACTACAAGTACAAAATGAAGAGAAAGTGATACCTTAAACTTTATGTGTGCTTAGCTAATGGATATGCATAGCCACACATTTTTATTAGGCCTTGAAGATACCAGTTTTGCAGGATTTGCTCCGATTGTACAGTTCTTTGCGGTGCTGTCCTTCTGGGAATGATTTGCAAAAGCAACATCGGGGCTTTGGGCTGTTTGTGCATGGTGCCAGTGTAGATATAGGGGGCTGATCATCCTCACTCGGCCTCAAGCCCAACCTGAATCTCCATTTATCTATTCAAACAATGGCCTTGGGCCCAGGCATTAATGGAGCCCTCTGTTTGCAGCATTAGCCCCATAACCCCGTATGTTACAGACAACTAATGCGTGGAGACTCTGTGTCACCTTGCCTCTTACTCCTAGATGCGTGCACATTTATCCCCGGATGACCTCACTCTCACAAGGTGAGCTCATGCAACTTAAGCTTCACAAGAGCTTTACATAAAATTTAAAAAAAATGCTGAATTACAACAAAAAGACACAATTATAGGCTTTCTAGATGCCGATCCTGAAGAGCCTCAGCAGAGTCCTCTGATCTAGCCACACAAACGCTGCGCAATGCTTACTTCTTTCCTCATAATTCAAGCTAAAAGGTTATGTCCCAGAAGGGGTTTGACAGTATACCTAAAAGCCAGCAGACATTAGACCTCCAAGACAATGCTTTGTGAGAATCATTAAGCTGAATTTCTGTTCAGATTGTATACTTCCATAAAATAGTTTATACTTGAAAGAATGGACTGTATAACATTGCAGCAATTATCTCAGGAGTATAAATAGCTTGGTTGGCATATCCTGAAAAGTTCAAAGCATCAGGAATCATATCATTTGTACGCAATAAGTGTCCAGCAGGGGGAGACATTCAACCACTTGACCGTACATTCCTTTTCAGGTACAGGATGAAAAATAGTACTTGGACAAGAAAACCCTTGTGAAAAGCACTTTCTTCCTAATGAGGTAAAACCATGAACAGACCATTCCAGGGATGATCCTGTTGGGGGAAAATTATTTTGATATTAAATCTGGTTTCACTGGTGAATTTACGTATTTGCATTTTTTGTCTAAACCTTATTCAGCAGAAGCTATATTATCATTTTTTTAAGGGGTAGTTCTGGTCAGTGAATATTTGGACAGTGATACAGCAATCATTATTTTGTGTGGCTCCACAAATAATGACTTTGTCAAAGTCTGAACAGTTTTGAACCTGACTGTATGGCCAAAAGATCACTAAATGTTTATCCCACAAAATAAATATGCATGAGAGTGGATTAAACAAAGTTGTCATTATTAAAATGGATTGAGCATAATCGTGACGAAATATCAGGACACATTGATCATGTCGAACCATCACTTTTCCAAATGCCCAGTTAAGTGTACACCAAATCATGGTTTGAGTGCACTATGTCACAGTGTCTCAGCATGCAGGTACTAGCCTAATTTGTTTTTCTGAAATGTCATCAACTTTCTCATCACTCTTGCAGTTCGGCAAACCTCGCTGACTTCTTCATGTTTACAAGCCATGCTGGATTTTCTGGTTCAGGCTTGCTGGTTTCCATTAGCTCAACGGCCGATAGGCTGTGAGCTATTGTGATCAGGCAGCCTCCGGCCTTGCAGTCATGATCGCGATTGTCATCCGTTAGCAAAAACTTTAAAAATCTTCCTCTTTGAAACCTCCGGCCCAATTTACACTTCAAATTTGGTATGCGCCTTCCGAGGCACAAGGTCTACCAAGATTGTTCGCAGTTTTTTTTTTTTTTTATGAATTTTTTTGTGTTTTTTGCTCATCTGAAAACTTTTAAAAATCTTCCTCTCCAAAACTGGCCAGATTTACTCTAAATTTGGTATGGAGATTCCTTAAGACAACGTCTACCTTCTCAAAAATGCTGAGCCATGGGCTCAATTATTGGGCCGATGAGCTACAAGGTCATTGGTATGGTGGCCAACGAGGGCAAACGCGCCGCAATGGCCCAGAACATCTCCAAATGGAGAAATGCACTGCAAACACAGAGATGATGCAAAGTTAGAAACATGCAAACCACAAAAACAAATGCAAGAGAAAAAAGCTGCATATCCCCGTCAACACAAACAAGCTGCAACAGTCCAGGACATCTCCAATAAGAGAAACACACTGCAAAAACAGAAACGATGCAGAGTCAAATATGAGAAAACATAACATAACATAACATGAATGGTGAGAACAGGCCGTTCAGCCCAACTAGGCTCGCCAGTTTCTTTGTACTATCGTGAATATATCACTTCAGATAACTCAATGACTCAATGGTATCTAACTTTAAGTCAAGCCTGCTCTTGGAAACTCCCAAGGTCTCTGCCTCAACAATATGGTCAGGCAAGCTGTTCCACAATCAAATTACTCTTTGGGTGAAGAAATATTTCCGAATATCAGTGCTAAATTTACCTTTGGTCAGCTTCCATTTGTGACCCTGAGTTCTACTAACAACACTTGGTTGAAGGAATCCTACATAATTCACTTTGTTAATCCCTTTAACATATTTAAAGACCTCAATCAGATCACCCCTTAGTCTCCTTTTCCTAAGACTAAAGAGATTAAGGATCTTCAGCCTTTTCTCATAGCTTTCATCTTTAATACCCGGAATTAGCTTCGTGGCTCTTCTCTGAACTTTCTCTAAAGCCTCTATGTCTTTCTTAAAGTATGGTCCCCAGAACTGTACACAATACTCTAGATGTGGTCTGACGAATGTGTTGTACAAAAGGAGCATCACCTCCTTGGATTTGAACTCAATACTTTTGGCAATGTATCCCAGCATCCGATTGGCTTTTTTAACTGCTACGGCACAATGGCTAGAGCCTGTGAGGGTTTGGTCAACAATCACTCCCAGATCTTTCTCTTGTGGAGCACATTCCAGTTTAAAACCTCCCATGAAGTAATCCCGTCTAATGTTTTTATTACCTACATGTACTACTTTACATTTCGCTACATTAAATTTCATTTGCTACATTTCTGCCCAATTCTGGATTCTATCCAAATCATCCTGAATCACTTTAGTGGACTCTAAACTATTTGCCAAACCTCCCAATGTAGTATCATCTGCAAATTTCACTAATCTGCTCTCAATATTCCTATCAAGGTCATTAATGTAGATGAGGAACAGCAGGGGTCCAAACACCGATCCCTGGGGGACGCCACTCCCCACCATACCTAGCTCAGATGAGATACCACTGACCACCACTCTTTGTGTTCTGTCCTGCAACCAGTTTTGAATCCACTTCAGAATACCTCCTGTAACTCCAATGGAGCTCATTTTAAAAATTAGTCTCTTATGCGGTACTGTGTCAAATGCTTTCTGAAAATCCAAATATATGATGTCATAAGCCCTGCTCTGGTCATAAGTCTTGGTGGCCTCTTCAAAAAATTCCAGAAGGTTTGTCAGGCATGACCTTCCTTTACGGAAACCATGTTGGCTATCCCTCAAGATATTGTTATGTTCAAGAAATAAGTCCAGCTCATCTTTTATGATAGACTCCAATATTTTGCATGCAATGCAAGTTAAACTGACTGGCCTGTAATTACCTGGCTCAGTACGGTCCCCTTTCTTATATATTGGTATTATATTACCCTGCTTCCAATCATTTGGTATTTCTCCAGTTTCTAAAGACCGTCTAAAGATGGCGGATAGCGGCTTAAAGATGATCTCACTAACTTCCCTGAGCACTCTAGGATATAAGCCATCAGGACCCACCGCCTTATCTGCCTTTAGTTTATGCAACTTGTCTAATACTACGTTATCCCTAACCTCAATTTCCGCTAAATAATCTTGAGCATTGGACATGCCCTCTGGCCGAATAAAGACCCGCTCTAAGGCAAAATTCTCAACAAAGTAACCGTTTAAGGTGTCCGCAATATCCTTGTTATTATATAGCAGCGATCCATTTTTATTCTTTATGCACTTAACCTGCTCTTTGACTTTCCTTTTTCTACTACAGTACTGAAAGAAGCGCTTAGGGTTAGTTTTTGCCCCCTCTGCAGTTTGTCTTTCATACAGTCTTCTAGCATTCCTCAGCTCTTTTTTGACCACAGCCCGCATTTTACAGTATTCGGCCTTAGTAATCTCATTGTTATCCTCTATGTACATCTTATAAAACCACAAAAGCAAATGTAAAAGAAAAACTCTGGACATCCACATCAACACAACCGAAGTACTCCGAGCCGCTATGGGGAGGGCAAACTAGAACAGCTTTCACTTTTGACCTGAGCAAGACTAGCTAGCTAAGTCGGTGAAAAAACTTTCTAGTTAGCTAGCTAACGTTAGTTTGCTAGCCTAGCTAGCCAACAGTTATATTTGGTGCATGGAAGTCAATAGAAAATAAGTGAATAAAAATTATCCATTATTTTGCTATCTCACTTAGCTTGAGTTGAACCGTGAGCATTTATATTATACCAAATATAATTGTTAGCTAGCTAGGATAGTGAACTAGCTAGCTAAGCCTTTTTGTCGACTTAGCTAGCCATATTTGACACATGTAAATGCTAGCTATCTAACTAAATGGTAAAGTTATGGCAATTCACCGCTATCCATTGATTTCTACGCATCACATGTAAGGCCATAATCGCGAGCGTACCCTTTGCGCAGGCTCGAAAGGTCGCAATCTTGAGCAAACCCTTCGCTGTGGTGTAAAAACCATAGCTCAGCTCAAAAATAAAAGCTATTCTAGTTTGCGCTCCCCATTGGGCTTAGAGCACTTCTGTTGTGTTAATGTGGATATGGAACATTTGTCTCTTGCATTTGCTTTTGTGGTTTACATGTCTTGCCTTTGCATCATTTCTGTTTTTGCTGCACATTTCTCTGATTGGAGATGTTTCAGGCCATTGCAGCACGTTTGTGTTGACGTGGATATGCAGCATTTTTCTCTTGCATTTGTTTTTGAGGTTTGTGTGTTTTTGACTTTGCATCATTTCTGTTTTTGCAGCGCGTTTCTCAAATTGGAGATGTTTTAGGCCGCTGCAGCGCGTTTGCCCTCGTTGGTCACCTACATTGGTCCTATTTTTGTCATTCACATTACTAAAACCTAATTCGAGGATGTGGAGCATACAGCCTGCTGCAGAATTTTTTGGCACCCTTGATAAAAGTAAAAAGGCTGAATGAAAAACACAAATAGTTCATTTTTAAAGCTGTTGCTCACTGTTTCCTAAACCTCTCCCAGAGCACCACTTGTCCTGCATGTTTTAGATCTCTCTTTGCTCTGTTACAGCTGGTACAAATGATCAGGTCATTATCAATCCGTGAAATTACTTGACAATGAGCGGATCATTTGAACCACCTGTGCTGGAGCAGGGAGGGATATAAAACATGCAGGATAAGTGGGACTCCAAAAGATTTGGAAGCAATGCTGTACCATATCACAAAACAATATTCTTAAATGTGTTTATTCTCACATTTCAAATTTTCAGTTTAATTTTTATTGAAACTACCTGTGTTAAAAACTTGAAATTGTCCAATACTTTGTGTGAACACCCACAGCAAAGACAACAGCTGGGAGTCTTTTGCAATAGTTCTGTTCTGGCGAGAAAACATGTTCAGAGGGATTTTACTTTTGGGTCATTCCATGCTATGTGATCACATTTTCTGAAAACTTCCCAGGTGACCATCTAAGATTTTGCTTAACGTCTGTCGAAATGATCCTTAAGGTGTATAATGAACACGTGAAAAATTTCAGCGTCCAATTCCCCCCGGTTTGAATTTCATGGCCCTTCAAATTTTGAGTATCACGCCCACTTTTTCGAACGTGAATGCCCAAAGTGGTTTTGGGAGGTCAATATCTCCACAATGGAGAGTCCCAGATGGTTGTAAATGGGTAGTCGAGCCAATTCTGCCCCAGTCTTTCAGAACCTGTGGTTAGATTTACATTATCTCGCACCATTTAACAGTTGTGGGTTCCCAAAGAGGGAGCTTTCGCAAGATGGACCATGGGGCCCTGGGGGTTTGGAGGGACCCCAAGACCACATATGGTGAAATAACATCAATTTCTTTGCAGGGATATCAAAAATGGGTACAGAACTATGACTAAAAGGCTTATGAACCACCCCTGATAGTGTGGTCATGGATTGGTGGGGGTCTAAAGAGGGTCCGCAATTGAAAATTGCCAATAATGGCTCCACTAATGAGGGCCGAAAATCCACGTGGGACAGTAACCAGCCAAACCAACTTTTTACCCCTGTTTCATATGTTCATAAGCTTCAATATTTCATATTTTTAGCTTTGGTTCTCTCCTCTTTCCCTTCATGTTTCCAGGTCAAAGTTCACTGTTCTGGGGGGTAAATGGTATAGTCCAATGTACATGTAATGCACATAAAATGTACACAAAACATATCGAGGGCTGACTGCAATAAACAGTTATGCCCAGATGTTATTTATTGGACATAACTGTTTATTGCAGTCAGCCCTCGATATATGAATCATACAAAGTCATATTTTGAAATGAAGAAACTTTAAAGCAAGGTATATTTTGCTTTCTTGTACAGGTAAATATATTTAAAATTGCTTGTTTAGTTTTATTAGTGTACTCAGGATGAGCCCCTGGCCCTCCTCCTGCCCCTACCAAGTTCCAAAGCTGAATGTACCTTGTTCTCCAATGTATTATTTCTCTGTCCTGTACAGCAGCTATGCGAAGCAGATGATGACAAGTTGCACACGTTCATGAAATCTGAGGTTCTTGGGATCTCGAACATAAAAATATATAGTCCTATGTGCATGTAATGATGCATAGAGTATATGCACTGGGCTCACTTTCAATTGACCTGGCACAGTTGTCGAGGCCAGTTCACACCTTGGACATTGGGTTGATCCACAAGTTACTGGCATTTTGAAAATAGGGACAAGATGTTGTCAAAGTCGTCCTGAGCTAATCTATACTGGCGTGCTCCCATACCCTCAGCATCAGGAACCTTAACCACACAAATGATATGAACAAATGGCACCCAGCATTCTTCTTTCCTTCTCTGCTGCTCAGAGGGCCAGGAAATATTCACCCAGTGACTTAAAGGAGAACAACATCAGACATGTTGCAGAGCACTGTGACCACTCCAAATCCCACCTCCCTTGTAAAGTAAAAATAAACCATGTGGCATAATGTAAGATATGTAAAATGCGGAACCTACCTTTGATTGCTTTCGTATGTCGTTTCTTATGCATGGCTCCTAAAATTTGAAGGGCCATAAAATCCAGACCGGTGGGAGTTGGTCCCCGAAATATTTCAGGTGTTCATTATACATCCTTATGTTCATTTTGACAGACGTTAAGCAAAATCCGAGATGGTCACTTGGGAGCCATTTGATCACTTGGCATGGGATGACCCTTTTGGTAATTGCACCACTTTTATATTTTGTGAATCACATCTTTGGTTTGACAGTGCTGGACTGCCCTCCTTCGCTCAGACCAAAGATTTTCTGTTTAATTCAAAGACTTGGATAGCAATGGAAGAACTTGAATATTGTTTTCACTTCACCTTTCCAATCTGAATTTTAATGGGTGCTTATGGTCATTGTGTTGCTGGAAAATCCTTTTTTGAGTTTCAGTTTCTTAGCTTAAACAACCAGATTTTCCGCCAAAATTTCATCGGTGGAATTAATTATGCCATTGATCACAACTAGCTCATGTCTCATCTACAGGAGTCATAGTGCTCTCTTCTGGTCATAGAAACAATTATGCATGGCAAAGTCCAGACTGTTGGTTTTGTTTTTTATGCACATTGTGGAGTTTTCTTTGTCCATTAAAAAAGTCTGTTGCTATGGAGATGGCAGTGATGTTCAGAAGATTGTCTTTCCACAAGATGTAACCGATTGCCAAAGTTCTCGAAACAAGATCCTTATTGCCTTGTGTACAACTTCCTCAGTGATCATGGTAACGACAAGCACTTGTGTCTTTTCCTGCCAAATGGAATACCATTTGTTACTATTCTATGTGTTTAACATTATTAGATTTTTTTTCTTTGTGTTCAGGCAAATTACCCAGCCAGATAATGGCAGTTTTTACTGTCTGGGAAGTATGCAACTATCAAGCTGACTAGATTTCTCTAAAAGCAGCCGAGGTCTAGATCTAAAGAACTAAACAAAGGTGTATGTACAAACCCCAATTCCAATGAAGTTGGGACATTGTGTAAAATGTGAATAAAAACAGAATACGATTTGCAAATCCTTTTCGACCTATATTCAATTAAGTACACTACAAAGACAACATATTCAATGTTCAAACTGATAAACTTTATTGGTTTTTTGGAAATATTCACTTATTTTGAATTTGATGCCTGCAACACATTCCAAAAAATGATTGAAGATTCAACTTTGTTGGCTATATATAGCAAGTAATTATGAAATTGAAATCATAAAGAAACCAAATGATTATCGCAAGAGGCGAAATGAAAACCATGTTAACCTACTTTTCGGATGTTTTAAGCACCTCTACTATCAGAAAGAGCGGACTGTAAATGGGGGTGGTTAGGCTGTCTTTCACAAATATTTGTTTTGACACCAGACGTTTTTCAATTATTGCCTCAAATAATTCTCCCTTTTTGTGTTTTTAGTGTGGTGCCTCCAAATCTTTGCATATCCGTCTCAGTTCATAAACCTGGAGTAGAGAGATTGCTCTCCTCTTGCTGACTGCTGGTTTATTAACGGTCTTTGGTTTTTCTTCTGCCATACAAAATGTTCAGTGCTCATGCGCTCTCCAAATCTCACTTTTTCACGCCCTTACACCGAAAGGCCCTATAGGCAAAATTTGGTCATTTCCTGTGGGAAATAGGTCTTCCTAGTACTTTTTTTTTGGCTTTTGATAGGAATAGAGGGATTCAAAGAAGCCATTTCCAGTCACAATATCTGGATTTTCATGTTAGTCACAAATGTTAGGAGGACACAGTGGACAGAGCAGTACTGGGGAGGAGCGGAAGTAACGCAGTTTATCCAGACACCGCTTATTCATGTGAATTGATGTTAATTGTGACTTTACAGCCATAAGCCTTGAAAACTTACCCTATCTGAATGGAGCCATAGATTCAGCGCAACATGAAATAGACTGATAGGAGGGACCTATTTATACAGGGACACGTACTAACGATTACCAAGATTAATTAAACATGCTGGAAAAGAGCAATTATTCAATAATAACAAACAACTCTGACCAGACGGGGAAACACAGGCTTGATGGGGATACTGGTTGAGGCTGGAATGACCAAGGTAAACTCTTCCAATCCTGCCCTGAAGTTTAGGAAATCATATGGTGAGGTGTTCAAAACATACAGGGAAATTTTCCACATTTTTTCTACAGTCTTTGGTTGTCTCACATGCGTCCGTCTCTCTAGTAAATCCCGGATAGCCTTGACGATGCTGAGATCTGGGCTCTGTGAAGGCCACACAATCGGTTCCTTTTTTGATGATATACTAACATTTCTTTTTATGAACAGGCCCCTATTTATAAATCAGATTTATTATTGTGTCTGACTAATACAAATAGCAAAAAAAAAGAAAAACAACTTCTGGGGCAAAATTTGTATGAAAAAAAGTCGAGGTGCTTAAAACATTTGCTCAGTATTGGCTCTGCGTGGATATACTGAAGAAGAAACCACTGCAGTTAATTTCTGGTGGCATTGGATCAATGTTTTATTTGGGAAATGTGATGCCTTCATGATATAAAATGACATGCAACAGGAGTTGTTGTTTAATGTCTTGGAATGGTTACCTCAGTCATAATTAGATTTGAAATACCAATTTATTTGGCACGGAGGAAAAACAACAAATATACCAGTGTGCCAAGATTTGTTTCATTTTAAGCCATTGCCCTCTTCTGGTCATAACAGAATATTACACTCAGACATTATTTCCAAAAATTAGATATTTGAAATGTAATAAAAATACACAGCAGGACAGCATGGTGGCGCAGCAGGTGATGCTGTCACCTCACCAGGGAGTTGAGTTCGTTCCGCGGTCTTCCAGTATGGAGCTCGCCTGTTACCAGCCACGACAGCGTGGGCTGGTGTAGTTTTCTCCGTGTACGTGTGTGTGTTTCTGTGCCAGTGGCGGCTGGTGAACCAGCAACAGGGGAAGCTCAAACCATCTCTTAAAAATAACGATTGGTCATGACCTGTTTTCAAGCATTTATTTAAATTACCATTACAGAAACTCAGAAAACTCTCAACATTATCAGGTGTGGTCAGTTTTCATTAATAACGCATACCTGCCAACTCTCACGCATTCGGTCTGAGTTTTAGTGGCATATTTACGTTCCCCTCCTGTAGTCAGCAATTATTCAACCAACAAGTATGTAAGAGATTCTCGCGCGGAATTGAAGTCCTTGTGCATGAAGATTTATCAGTTATACACGCGTTATGGTGGATTTCACCACTAGTAATTGGAAACCGGACATCTCACACTTTTGTTTACTCAGGGGTTGGAAGCAAGAAATGCGTCTCATGATCGTTTAAATAGCTGAAATGAAATAAGATCATTGGAAGCAATGGAATTGCATAAAGACGTTTCAAATGATCTTATTTTATTTAAACTATTTAACAATAGTGTTTGAGACAAATATCATTGCAGGTGTTTATCAATTAGCTATACTCTATTGCTTCCTTACTGCAATTATTCCTTCTTTGCCTCAGTATATCTTATTGGCCTTTTGCAATTTGAGAAGCTGAGTTTGGACAATGAAAGGCAAATCAGACATTTTGCAGCTGAGAAATAAAAAAAGAAAATGCGCTCTTACTGGCCACTTTTTTTAGGTACACTTCTCTAATGCTGGGTAAGAGCCCCCCCACCTCAGATGGGTTGACTGTTGCCAGAAAGGGATGAACACAGACAGTAACAATGATTGCGTTGGCTGTGGGACTGAAAATTACGCTTGAAGAGGAAATGACATCACCAATCAATCAATCAATTCGGGATGACATCATCAATTAATCAATCAGTTATCAATATTAATTGGTTATTATTCAGTTATATATTATTCAGTTATCCCTATAGTTATGCATGCTTGTTTTATTATTCATTTTTATTGAAGTATTATTTTTATGTATTAGAATATGATTAGGATGTTTGTGAAACTACTATTTGACTGTAAGAGGAGTGCGATCTTTTTTCCTGCTCTGAAGATCTTTGTTCGTGCTTCTCAGGACATGGGCTGTGTGGGACCAGAGACCAGGATGTGTGAGTGTTATTCCAGAAATAGAAAGAAATCATTAGATAGTGTGACAATCTGCATTTTATGACCGACTCCACTACATGAATACACCCCCGTTTACATCCATTTACACCCCCAGTAACACCCATTCTCACCAGTCCATTCACCGATTCGTTCCTGGTTCGCCCCTGAGTTCAAATCCTCAGTATTATCAGTCATTCAGTTTTGAAAGAGAGGAGAGAGCAGGTGTGTAATATATGGGGGCGACACGGGAGACAAGTCCCCGGCACTTTTTGAAAAGGCAGAATTGGACACCTCCCCACTTTTTACAGTCCGAAAACTAATGTTTTATTTTAAAAATAATTTAACGCACTTGGACCTCAAAGGAACAGCACCCCCTCAAACTGCCAGTTCATTTCACTTCCCCCTTCCGTCTCCTCTCCCACTTTGTCGCTAGATCTAGTGATCTTCCAGACACGCTTAGCAAACTAATCCATTAAAAGCAACTAGAGACAAAACTATCAACTTTTTTTAAATCTTTGAGAGGACGTTTGGGAAAGAGTTCCGTATCCAACCTCCACTTTTTTCAGCATTTTATTTGCCAGAATGACTTTTAAGGGCGCACCAATATGTATGACACACGGCGAGCTCCTCTGTGAAACCGGTACGGGCTCGTGCACACACGGCGAGCTCCCCTGTGAAGCCGGTACGGGCTTGTGCACACACGGCGAGCTCCTCTGTGGAGCCGGTACGGGCTCGTGCACACACGGCGAGCTCCTCTGTGGAGCCGGTATGGGCTCGTGCACACACGGCGAGCTCTTCTGTGAAGCCGGTACGGGCTCGTGCACACACGGCGAGCTCCTCTGTGAAGCCGGTACTGGCTCGTGCACACACGGCGAGCTCCTCTGTGGAGCCGGTACTGGCTCGTGCACACACGGCGAGCTCCTCTGTGGAGCCGGTACAGGCTCGTGCACACACGACGAGCTCCACTATGGAGCCGGTATGGGCTCGTGCACACACGGCGAGCTCCTCTGTGGAGCCGGTACGTGCTCGTGCACACACGGCGAGCTCCTCTGTGGAGCCGGTACGGGCTCGTGCACACACGGCGAGCTCCTCTGTGGAGCCGGTACAGGCTCGTGCACACACGGCGAGCTCCACTATGGAGCCGGTATGGGTTCGTGCACACACAGCTAGCTCCTCTGTGGAGCCGGTATGGGTTCGTGCACACACGGCGAGCTCCTCTGTGAAGCCAGTACGGGCGCGTGCACACACGGCGAGCTCCTCTGTGAAGCCAGGCAACAGCCGCTGCACCTTCGCCTTGAGCTTCATCTCCTGACTGTTGAGTCATTCCATGCAAACTTGCCTAAATTTCTGAACTTTTCGCAGTTTACGTCATGGATTTCCCTGAAAAAAAATCAGGCTGGTACTCCTACCTGAGAAATGAAAGCGTGCAAAATCTTAATGCTATATTCCAAATAGTTTTTGAGTAATACATTTTTTGAAATATGACAAAATTTTGAAAATTCAATACAATACCAGGTAATAAATAAATACCAGGAATTTAATTCCCCTATAAAAATTGTTACGGCGAATAAAAAGCCGAAAAATATGTTGATTGGAAACGGAATTCTTTCCAGTACAAGTTATCGATTTGCTAGCTCCACATAAGCAACGCTTACACTGTTTTGTGTGTGTGTGTGTTTTGCTACAAGCTCATTCAGTAGCTTGGTGTCGGCATTGTGTTTTGTTTTGGTAGGAATGGTCATCAGGAGCTTTGAGCAAAGTTTCTTCCGGATAAGTGGGTACATGACTACATAACAGAACAGCTACAACCCCACGCATGCAAGGCGAGATAGTACGAGCAAAACACTAAAATTTCGACTTACCACTCATTGACATCCTGCTAAAGGTTGCTGCAACACCTCAATAAAATCCTCCTTCCGTTCGGGGTTGGATTCGGGATCAAACATGTACGGTCTTACAGCAATAGATGCCGCGGAAAGCTGTCCTGAAATACCTGCCATCTTGGCTTCCTGGTTTTTTGGGCCTGCGCTCTCCCCCAGAATCGAAGCGGTCAGGCAGCCAATCGGAGCAGCATCTCATTTGCATAGTCTCCCGCCCATTTCAGAACGGCTCGTGTTTCAGGGCGGCACAGACACAGAGGCTGGCACAGAGGGAAGATGTCTCACTAAGCCTGGACGCGCTTTGGTTTTTTTTGTAACTTAATTCTTAAAATTATTTTAAAGACCCATTGGACATATTTTGAACGACTACATATTGCATGATAGGGGACCTTTAATGGATAAACAGATTTCTTTGTTGTTGGTCAACTCATTGACTGAATATTACGATGGACTTATAGCTCCCCAAAAATGAGGTCAAAACATCTTGATCCCATCTAGTGGCTGGCTGCAGTACAAATTATAAGTCCACCCCCTCCATGTTTGTGGATGGGACATGGGCCTTACTAAAATATTTAAGTATGTGTCAAATAAGTTCTTACAATGCTGATGTATATTCAATTGTTCATTTTTTTCTGTGAAGTTTTGTTTGATTTAGTTATTTGATGCTATAAATAGGGGGTGTGAAGTCATGATTGACAGCTTTGATAAACAGCTTCTCTTAGAGAAGTCGTTGCCTATTGATTTACTTCCAGGAATTGCACAGAGCTGGAGTGCGACCACTGAGAAGAGATATAATGTTAACATTACATATGCATAATCTGCTACACAAGCGATAATCTGGTACAGTGCATCAAATGGAGACATTTATGTTTAAACTGTACATGGTCCCCTGTAAATAAAAATAATAAAATAAAATATATTAGTTGTTAGGTCCCCGAACAACTGAATATAACCCAAAGTAATTTTGTCTGACAAGTCTGACAAAAATTGATTGTAAAATGGTCTTTGGTCTGAACTTAGCATCATGTACTCTTTGCAGTGATGATGCTGTAGAGAGGTATTGCTAGCAAGCTAGCTAGCTATTTTAGCAACATTTTATGATTAGTCACTGTCGACAACAACGGAAATTGATGGTAAAAAGCTCTTTACTCTGAACATAGCGTAATATAGCTACTGTTTGCAGCGATGTAATGTTTTCAGAGCAAAGGGCTTTCTACAATCAATTTTTTTTGCTTGCATAAGTGACCCAAAACTACCCAACTAACGTCAGTAAATCGAGATACAGTAGGGTCACCTTTAGCTAGGTAGCCAGCTAGTCAGAACTAATGTCAAAACCCACAGTAGTGGGCAGCCTATTCACCCATTGACTCAATTTACCTTCTTTTTAAGGGTTAGCTGGCTCCGATTTTTAAAACTAGGTTTGTATGATGTAGCTAACAAGCTATTTTACCATAGGCAATGTATTAGCCAGTTACTTAGTATCGGACATCTGTCAAGCAATGAACCATCAAGGACAAGGCAAACAGCAAATGTATTTTGACATCATACAAACTGTACTTGGAAAATATCAAAACTATTGAACACTTCCACAAGCTTTCAGTCATAATAGAACCAGTCTGTCGTCTGAGTACAACATGCAGCTTTTACCAAAAACAGAAGGAGCCATTTGGGCAAGGTAAAAGGTTCAGGGGATGTGATTGTGAGGGGGCGGGTGTATGGGCGGGACCTCGATACCTCGGCTAAACCCTCCAATCACTACTGTGCAGACTCTGGCTCTAAATGAGCAAGATGGGAGCGTCTGTATGAAGGGTGTTTTGGCTCCATTTTTGAACAGCGCTAGGAAGTAGAGACATATCGTCCATGTTTATATACTGTCCATGGGTCAACTTAGCTAAAGTCCCAGGATTTGAAACACCGCTTCACCGATATAAATCAATAGTGCTCGTCCTTGCGCGTTAATATAAAGATGATTGACAGTAGGCCTGACAAAGAACACTGTTTGATCTCTATTACCATCAGGAAGTGAGTGATTAGAATTATTTTCGGGCCACCAAGCCAGCTCATTCGTGACATGTGCACCTGATTCAATCCCGTTACACACCAACTGCACTTTACAGGCAGAATGTAATGGCATGGCATCAGTTTGTGTATTAGGAAAGGCACGATGTGTATCCTGTCTTTGATTGGCAATCTCTGCCTTATGTAAACTAAATTTGCAAACGAAATATAGCTTCCCAAAATCTATCACTACACATTAGCATGTCAGCCATCTAATAAAAACAAATGCAAGTTAACAAATGATGCTAATGTAATTAACATTTATTTTGAACTTTAACAACGTCAAACAATTGATAAATCATTACGCGATTTAGTCCGTTTCTGTGAAGCCCAAACATCCCAGGTAGTTTCCGCATGGAGAACAGTTTTAACACTGAGAATTTTCCGAAGAACCCAGATTTGGCCTTTTGGCCTTTAGAGTTCCTTAAGTTCTCCCCATTAAAATTTTCGAATGGAACAAATAGCCAGAAATATATGACAAAATAAAGTCAATGCTGAAGTAGATGGGAAAACTTAATGACAACAAAAATATTGCAACAGAAGAAAAAATAATTCTTTTAATTGTTTATGGCATTTCAACCCATTTCAGGACAGGGAACGAAGCGAACTCTTTCCGCATTTTTGAACCCATGCAAATTTAGTTTACGTGATGTTACACTGATGTATTTTCATCATGCAATGCATTTTTGCAAATCTAAAATCTCCAATTCGGTGTCCACTTGAACGTTTTACTGAAACTGTGTATTAGCTGGGTGCCTAACTTTACATAGAGCTGCTGACTGTCTAGAGTGGGCAAATTCGTTGAGCTGGGAATAATAAACCAGTGTCATCAAAAGAACATAGTCTGATGCAGGCAGAATCACTCTCGGATGGGTAGCATGTTGGCTAATTAACTAACTTAGCTAGCTAGCTAGCACCATGGCTGGCTCGGGTAAATGTCAGTTTACCAACAGGCTCAGGCCATCTGTTGTTCCTCAGGCGCTCCACTGCAGCACATCACATGAGAAGGCAAAAAAAGTACCCAATTTAAAGAGTTCTTGCATTTGATCGCCGATGCCTCCATTTTGAAGTAACATTACTGAGAAATACTAGCTAAACATAGTAGCTTATTAGGGCATTTGATTGTTCACCATATTTCCCATAAATCTCCAAAATCGGAAAGCAAGAGGAAAAATATTTTTCATTATATTAACGCAAAATATGCAACCTAACCACTGTCATTTTTAATTAAAAATTTTCCATTACCCAGGTCTAAGATAGGCCCCTACGTATTCCATGAGTATTAAATATAGACTGATTAAATTCTGTAAAATATTTATCACCGTGAAAGACACTTGTTTGACACTGGTGCAGCTTATTCAGCGGGAATGCAACATTTATTAAGTAACATACAACTGCCTTCTGATCACAGCATGTCAAGAACTATTACAGTCATTGTTTGTGCAAGAGATGACACACGTCACAGTTTTGCCAGTGTCACGTGGTCACTCTCTAATGGGCTCCCATCTCACGTGGGCCTGGGATCAACTGCAGCCCCTGTGCCCCCAGTATTTCAGACCCTGAGCACCACATTCTGCTGGTTCTTTTTGCTGTCAGGGCCACAGATTTGTCATGCTATCTTATATCTAGCACTTATTCCGCCATTCAAACAACCTCATAGATAAGTATGAGATCACACTAAAGTCATATTTTGCCAATGTCCTTGCTTTCCGCTGTCTTCTGTCAAATTAGCTATCTTATATCTAGAAGACTGTTGCTAGTTGATCATGGAAAATAGGCTTGTTTTTTCTGCAGATCAGCAGAGACATTAATTCAGTTGGAGACATTCACCTCTGTAAGCAGCACACTGTGTTAGATTACTGGCTCTCTCTACCTCTGTAAGCAGCACACTGTGTTAGATTACTGGCTCTCTCTACCTCTGTAAGCAGCACACTGTGTTAGATTACTGGCTCTCTCTACCTCTGTAAGCAGCACACTGTGTTAGATTACTGGCTCTCTCTACCTCTGTAAGCAGCACACTGTGTTAGATTACTGGCTCTCTCTACCTCTGTAAGCAGCACACTGTGTTAGATTACTGGCTCTCTCTACCTCTGTAAGCAGCACACTGTGTTAGATTACTGGCTCTCTCTACCTCTGTAAGCAGCACACTGTGTTAGATTACTGGCTCTCTCTACCTCTGTAAGCAGCACACTGTGTTAGATTACTGGCTCTCTCTACCTCTGTAAGCAGCACACTGTGTTAGATTACTGGCTCTCTCTACCTCTGTAAGCAGCACACTGTGTTAGATTACTGGCTCTCTCTACCTCTGTAAGCAGCACACTGTGTTAGATTACTGGCTCTCTCTACCTCTGTAAGCAGCACACTGTGTTAGATTACTGGCTCTCTCTACCTCTGTAAGCAGCACACTGTGTTAGATTACTGGCTCTCTCTACCTCTGTAAGCAGCACACTGTGTTAGATTACTGGCTCTCTCTACCTCTGTAAGCAGCACACTGTGTTAGATTACTGGCTCTCTCTACCTCTGTAAGCAGCACACTGTGTTAGATTACTGGCTCTCTCTACCTCTGTAAGCAGCACACTGTGTTAGATTACTGGCTCTCTCTACCTCTGTAAGCAGCACACTGTGTTAGATTACTGGCTCTCTCTACCTCTGTAAGCAGCACACTGTGTTAGATTACTGGCTCTCTCTACCTCTGTAAGCAGCACACTGTGTTAGATTACTGGCTCTCTCTACCTCTGTAAGCAGCACACTGTGTTAGATTACTGGCTCTCTCTACCTCTGTAAGCAGCACACTGTGTTAGATTACTGGCTCTCTCTACCTCTGTAAGCAGCACACTGTGTTAGATTACTGGCTCTCTCTACCTCTGTAAGCAGCACACTGTGTTAGATTACTGGCTCTCTCTACCTCTGTAAGCAGCACACTGTGTTAGATTACTGGCTCTCTCTACCTCTGTGTTACACTGTTTAGATTACTGGCTCTCTCTCTGTAAGTGTTAGATTACTCTGTAAGCTCTCTCTCTCTCTGTAAGCAGCACACTGTGTTAGATTACTGGCTCTCTCTACCTCTGTAAGCAGCACACTGTGTTAGATTACTGGCTCTCTCTACCTCTGTAAGCTCTCTTAGATTACCTCTCTAAGTAAGCAGCACACTGTGTTAGATTACTGGCTCTCTCTACCTCTGTAAGCAGCACACTGTTCTCTACTGGCCTCTCTCTACCTCTGTAAGCAGCACACTGTGTTAGATTACTGGCTCTCTCTACCTCTGTAAGCAGCACACTGTGTTAGATTACTGGCTCTCTCTACCTCTGTAAGCAGCACACTGTGTTAGATTACTGGCTCTCTCTACCTCTGTAAGCAGCACACTGTGTTAGATTACTCTCTCTACCTCTGTAAGCAGCACACTGTGTTAGATTACTGGCTCTCTCTACCTCTGTAAGCAGCACACTGTGTTAGATTACTGGCTCTCTCTACCTCTGTAAGCAGCACACTGTGTTAGATTACTGGCTCTCTCTACCTCTGTAAGCAGCACACTGTGTTAGATTACTGGCTCTCTCTACCTCTGTACTCTGTAATTACTGGCTCTCTCTACCTCTGTAAGCAGCACACTGTGTTAGATTACTGGCTCTCTCTACCTCTGTAAGCAGCACACTGTGTTAGATTACTGGCTCTCTCTACCTCTGTACACACTGTGTTAGATTACTGGCTCTCTCTACCTCTGTAAGCAGCACACTGTGTTAGATTACTGGCTCTCTCTACCTCTGTAAGGCTCTCTCTCTCTACCTCTGTAAGCAGCACACTGTGTGTTACCTCTGTAAGCAGCACACTGTGTTCTCTCTCTCTCTCTGTAAGCAGCACACTGTGTTAGATTACTGGCTCTCTCTACCTCTGTAAGCAGCACACTGTGTTAGATTACTGGCTCTCTCTACCTCTGTAAGCAGCACACTGTGTTAGATTACTGGCTCTCTCTACCTCTGTAAGCAGCACACTGTGTTAGATTACTGGCTCTCTCTACCTCTGTAAGAGCACACTGTGTTAGATTACTCTCTCTCTACCTCTGTAAGCAGCACACTGTGTTAGATTACTGGCTCTCTCTCTACCTCTGTAAGTAGCACACTGTGTTAGATTACTGGCTCTCTCTACCCTGTAAGTAGCACACTGTGTAAGATTACTGGCTCTCTCTACCTCTGTAAGCAGCACACTGTGTTAGATTACTGGCTCTCTCCTACCTCTGTAAGCAGCACACTGTGTTAGATTACTGGCTCTCTCTACCTCTGTAAGCAGCACACTGTGTTAGATTACTGGCTCTCTCTACCTCTGTAAGCAGCACACTGTGTTAGATTACTGGCTCTCTCTACCTCTGTAAGCAGCACACTGTGTTAGATTACTGGCTCTCTCTACCTCTGTAAGCAGCACACTGTGTTAGATTACTGGCTCTCTCTACCTCTGTAAGCAGCACACACTGTGTTAGATTACTGGCTCTCTCTACCTCTGTAAGCAGCACACTGTGTTAGATTACTGGCTCTCTCTACCTCTGTGTTACACTGTGTTAGATTACTGGCTCTCTCTACCTCTGTAAGCAGCACACTGTGTTAGATTACTGGCTCTCTCTACCTCTGTAAGCAGCACACTGTGTTAGATTACTGGCTCTCTCTACCTCTCTGTAAGCAGCACACTGTGTTAGATTACTGGCTCTCTCTACCTCTGTAAGCAGCACACTGTGTTAGATTACTGGCTCTCTCTAGATAAGCAGCACACTGTGTTAGATTACTCTCTCTACCTCTGTAAGCACTGTGTTACTGTGTTAGATTACTGTGTTAGATTACTGGCTCTCTCTACCTCTGTGTGTGTTAGATTACTGGCTCTCTCTACCTCTGTAAGCAGCACACTGTGTTAGATTACTACTCTCTCTACCTCTGTAAGCAGCACACTGTGTTAGATTACTGGCACACCTCTGTAAGCAGCACACTGTGTTAGATTACTGGCTCTCTCTACCTCTGTAAGCAGCACACTGTGTTAGATTACTGGCTCTCTCTACCTCTGTAAGCAGCACACTGTGTTAGATTACTGGCTCTCTCTACCTCTGTAAGCAGCACACTGTGTTAGATTACTGGCTCTCTCTACCTCTGTAAGCAGCACACTGTGTTAGATTACTGGCTCTCTCTACCTCTGTAAGCAGCACACTGTGTTAGATTACTGGCTCTCTCTACCTCTGTAAGCAGCACACTGTGTTAGATTACTGGCTCTCTCTACCTCTGTAAGCAGCACACTGTGTTAGATTACTGGCTCTCTCTACCTCTGTAAGCACACTGTGTTAGATTACTGGCTCTCTCTACTCTGTGTTAGATTACTGGCTCTCTCTACCTCTGTAAGCAGCACACTGTGTTAGATTACTGGCTCTCTCTACCTCTGTAAGCAGCACACTGTGTTAGATTACTGGCTCTCTCTACCTCTGTAAGCAGCACACTGTGTTAGATTACTGGCTCTCTCTACCTCTGTAAGCTCTCTGGCTCTCTCTACCTCTGTAAGCAGCACACTGTGTTAGATGTTCTCTCTGTATTAAGCAGCACACTGTGTTAGCTCTCTCTCTACCTCTGTAAGCAGCACACTGTGTTAGATTACTGTGTTACTGTGTTAGATTACTGGCTCTCTCTACCTCTGTAAGCAGCACACTGTGTTAGATTACTGGCTCTCTCTACCTCTGTAAGCAGCACACTGTGTTAGATTACTGGCTACTGGCTCTCTCTACCTCTGTTAGATAAGCTCTCTCTACTGTGTTAGATGTTAGATTACTCTCTCTCTCCTCTGTAAGCAACTGTGTTAGATTACTGTCTCTCTACCTCTGTAAGCAGGTTACTGGCTCTCTCTACCTCTGTAAGCAGCACACTGTGTTAGATTACTGGCTCTCTCTACCTCTGTAAGCAGCACACTGTGTTAGATTACTGGCTCTCTCTACCTCTGTAAGCAGCACACTGTGTTAGATTACTGGCTCTCTCTACCTCTGTAAGCAGCACACTGTGTTAGATTACTGGCTCTCTCTACCTCTACCACACTGTGTTAGATTACTGGCTCTCTCTACCTCTGTAAGCAGCACACTGTGTTAGATTACTGGCTCTCTCTACCTCTGTAAGCAGCACACTGTGTTAGATTACTGGCTCTCTCTACCTCTGTAAGCAGCACACTGTGTTAGATTACTGGCTCTCTCTACCTCTGTAAGCAGCACACTCTGTTAGATTACTGGCTCTCTCTACACTTACTACCTCTCTAAGCCACACTGTGTTAGTTACTGGCTCTCTCTACCTCTGTAAGCTAGATTACTGGCTCTCTCTATAAGCAGCTGTGTTAGATTACTCTCTCTCTACCTCTGTAAGCAGCACACTGTGTTAGATTACTGGCTCTCTCTCCTCTGTAAGCAGCACACTGTGTTAGATTACTGGCTCTCTCTACCTCTGTAAGCAGCACACTGTGTTAGATTACTCTCTCTCTACCTCTGTAAGCAGCACACTGTGTTAGATTACTGGCTCTCTCTACCTCTGTAACCACACTGTGTTAGTGTTTACTGGCTCTCTCTACCTCTGTGTGTTAGATTACTGGCTCTCTCTCTCTGTAAGCACCTGTGTTAGATTACTGTTAGATTACTGCTCTCTCTACCTCTGTAAGCAGCACACTGTGTTAGATTACTGGCTCTCTCCTCTGTAAGCAGCACACTGTGTTAATTACTGGCTCTCTCTACCTCTGTAAGCACACACTGTGTTAGATTACTGGCTCTCTCTACCTCTGTAAGCAGCACACTGTGTTAGATTACTGGCTCTCTCTACCTCTGTAAGCAGCACACTGTGTTAGATTACTGGCTCTCTCTACCTCTGTAAGCAGCACACTGTGTTAGATTACTGGCTCTCTCTACCTCTGTAAGCAGCACACTGTGTTAGATTACTGGCTCTCTCTCTCTACCTCTGTAAGCAGCACACTGTGTTAGATGTTAAGCAGCACACTGTGTTAGCTCTCTCTCTACCTCTGTAAGCAGCACACTGTGTTAGATTACTGGCTCTCTCTACCTCTGTAAGCAGCACACTGTGTTAGATTACTGGCTCTCTCTACCTCTGTAAGCAGCACACTGTGTTAGATTACTGGCTCTCTCTACCTCTGTAAGCAGCACACTGTGTTAGATTACTGGCTCTCTCTACCTCTGTAAGCAGCACACTGTGTTAGATTACTGGCTCTCTCTACCTCTGTAACCTCACTGTGTTAATTACTGGCTCTCTCTACCTCTGTAAGCAGCACACTGTGTTAGATTACTGGCTCTCTCTACCTCTGTAAGCAGCACACTGTGTTAGATTGGCTCTCTCTACCTCTGTAAGCAGCACACTGTGTTAGATTACTGGCTCTCTCTACCTCTGTAAGCAGCACACTGTGTTAGATTACTGGCTCTCTCTACCTCTAAGTAAGCAGCACACTGTGTTAGATTACTGGCTCTCTCTACCTCTGTAAGCAGCACACTGTGTTAGATTACTGGCTCTCTCTACCTCTGTAAGCAGCACACTGTGTTAGATTACTGGCTCTCTACTAAGCTCTGTGTTACACACTGTGTTAGTAAGCTCTCTACCTCTGTAAGCAGCACACTGTGTTAGATTACTGGCTCTCTCTACCTCTGTAAGCAGCACACTGTGTTAGATTACTGGCTCTCTCTACCTCTGTAAGCAGCACACTGTGTTAGATTACTGGCTCTCTCTACCTCTGTAAGCAGCACACTGTGTTAGATTACTGGCTCTCTCTACCTCTGTAAGCAGCACACTGTGTTAGATTACTGGCTCTCTACCTCTGTAAGCAGCACACTGTGTTAGATTACTGGCTCTCTCTACCTCTGTAAGCAGCACACTGTGTTACTGTGTGTTAGATTACTGGCTCTCTCTACCTCTCTCTACCTCTTAATTACTGGCTCTCTCTACCTCTGTAACTGTGTTAGATTACTGGCTCTACTCTGTGTTAGATTACTGGCTCTCTCTACCTCTGTAAGCAGCACACTGTGTTAGATTACTGGCTCTCTCTACCTCTGTAAGCAGCACACTGTGTTTAGATTACTGGCTCTCTCTACACTGTGTTAGATTACTGGCTCTCACACTGTGTTACTGTGTTAGATTACTGGCTCTCTCTACCTCTGTAAGCAGTGTTAGATTACTGGCTCTCTCTACCTCTGTAAGCACACTGTGTTAGATTACTGGCTCTCTCTACCTCTGTAAGCAGCACACTGTGTTAGATTACTGGCTCTCTCTACCTCTGTAAAGCAGCTCTCTCTACCTGTAAGCAGCACACTGTGTTAGATTACTGGCTCTCTCTACCTCTGTGTTAGATTACTGGCTCTCTCTACCTCTGTAAGCAGCACTGTGTTAGATTACTGGCTCTCTCTACCTCTGTAAGCAGCACACTGTGTTAGATTACTGGCTCTCTCTACCTCTGTAACACTGTGTTAGATTACTGGCTCTCTCTACCTCTGTAAGCAGCACACTGTGTTAGATTACTGGCTCTCTCTCTGTAAGCTCTGTGTTGTAAGCAGCACACTGTGTTGTTAGATTACTGGCTCTCTCTACCTCTGTAAGCAGCACACTGTGTTAGATTACTGGCTCTCTCTACCTCTGTAAGCAGCACACTGTGTTAGATTACTGGCTCTCTCTACCTCTGTAAGCAGCACACTGTGTTAGATTACTGGCTCTCTCTACCTCTGTAAGCAGCACACTGTGTTAGATTACTGGCTCTCTCTACCTCTGTAAGCAGCACACTGTGTTAGATTACTGGCTCTCTCTACCTCTGTAAGCAGCACACTGTGTTAGATTACTGGCTCTCTCTACCTCTGTAAGCAGCACACTGTGTTAGATTACTGCACTCTCTACCTGTGTTAGATGTTAGATTACTGGCTCTCTCTACCTCTGTAAGCAGCACACTGTGTTAGATTACTGGCTCTCTCTACCTCTGTAAGCAGCACACTGTGTTAGATTACTGGCTCTCTCTACCTCTGTAAGCAGCACACTGTGTTAGATTACTGGCTCTCTCTACCTCTGTAAGCAGCACACTGTGTTAGATTACTGGCTCTCTCACCTCTGTAAGCAGCACACTGTGTTAGATTACTGGCTCTCTCTACCTCTGTAAGCACACACTGTGTTAGATTACTGGCTCTCTCTACCTCTGTAAGCAGCACACTGTGTTAGATTACTGGCTCTCTCTACCTCTGTAAGCAGCACACTGTGTTAGATTACTGGCTCTCTCTCTACCTCTGTAAGCAGCAGCACACTGTGTTAGATTACTGGCTCTCTCTACCTCTGTAAGCAGCACACTGTGTTAGATTACTGGCTCTCTCTACCTCTGTAAGCAGCACACTGTGTTAGATTACTGGCTCTCTCTACCTCTGTAAGCAGCACACTGTGTTAGATTACTGGCTCTCTCTACCTCTGTAAGCACACTGTGTTAGATTACTGGCTCTCTCTACCTCTGTAAGCAGCACACTGTGTTAGATTACTGGCTCTCTCTACCTCTGTAAGCAGCACTGTGTTTAGATTACTGGCTCTCTCTACCTCTGTAAGCAGCACACTGTGTTAGATTACTGGCTCTCTCTACCTCTGTAAGCAGCACACTGTGTTAGATTACTGGCTCTCTCTACCTCTGTCCTGCTCTCTCTACCTCACACACACTGTGTTAGATTACTGGCTCTCTCTACCTCTGTAAGCAGCACTGTGTTAGATTAGCTCTCTCTACCTCTGTGTTGTGTTAGATTACTGGCTCTCTCTACTCTGTAAGCACCTCTGTATTACTGGCTCTCTCTACCTCTGTAAGCACTGTGTTAGATTACTGTCTCTCTACCTCTGTAAGCAGCACACTGTGTTAGATTACTGGCTCTCTCTACCTCTGTAAGCAGCACACTGTGTTAGATTACTGGCTCTCTCTACCTCTGTAAGCAGCACACTGTGTTAGATTACTGGCTCTCTCTACCTCTGTAAGCAGCACACTGTGTTAGATTACTGGCTCTCTCTACCTCTGTAAGCAGCACACTGTGTTAGATTACTGGCTCTCTCTACCTCTGTAAGCAGCACACTGTGTTAGATTACTGGCTCTCTCTACCTCTGTAAGCAGCACACTGTGTTAGATTACTGGCTCTCTCTACCTCTGTAAGCAGCACACTGTGTTCTCTACCTCTGTATTACTGTGCTCTCTCTCTACCTCTGTAAGCAGCACACTGTGTTAGATTACTGGCTCTCTCTACCTCTGTAAGCTGTGTTAGATTACTGGCTCTCTCTACCTCTGTAAGCAGCACACTGTGTTAGATTACTGGCTCTCTCTACCTCTGTAAGCAGCACACTGTGTTAGATTACTGGCTCTCTCTACCTCTGTAAGCAGCACACTGTGTTAGATTACTGGCTCTCTCTCCTCTGTAAGCCTGTGTTAATTACTGGCTCTCTCTGTCTGTAAGCACACTGTGTTAGATTACTGGCTCTCTCTACCTCTGTAAGCAGCACACTGTGTTAGATTACTGGCTCTCTCTAAGCCACACTGTGTTAGATTACTGGCTCTCTCTACCTCTGTAAGCACACACTGTGTTAGATTACTGGCTCTCTCTCTGTAAGCAGCACACTGTGTTAGATTACTGGCTCTCTCTACCTCTGTAAGCAGCACACTGTGTTAGATTACTGGCTCTCTCTACCTCTGTAAGTAGCACACTGTGTTAGATTACTGGCTCTCTCTACCTCTGTAAGCACACTGTGTTAGATTACTGGCTCTCTCTACCTCTGTAAGCAGCACACTGTGTTAGATTACTGGCTCTCTCTACCTGTAAGCAGCACACTGTGTTAGATTACTGGCTCTCTCTACCTCTGTAAGCAGCACACTGTGTTAGATTACTGACTCTCTCTACCTCTGTAAGCAGCACACTGTGTTAGATTACTGGCTCTCTCTACCTCTGTAAGCAGCACACTGTGTTAGATTACTGGCTCTCTCTACCTCTGTAAGCAGCACACTGTGTTAATTACTGCTCTCTCTACCTCTGTAAGCACACTGTGTTAGATTACTGGCTCTCTCTACCTCTGTAAGCTGTTAGACCTCTCTCTACCTCTGTAAGCAGCACACTGTGTTAGATTACTGGCTCTCTCTACCTCTGTAAGCAGCACACTGTGTTAGATTACTGGCTCTCTCTCTGTAAGCTCTGTAAGCAGCACACTGTGTTAGATTACTGGCTCTCTCTACCTCTGTAAGCAGCACACTGTGTTAGATTACTGGCTCTCTCTACCTCTGTAAGCAGCACACTGTGTTAGATTACTGGCTCTCTCTACCTCTGTAGCAGCACACTGTGTTAGATTACTGGCTCTCTCTACCTCTGTAAGCAGCACACTGTGTTAGATTACTGGCTCTCTCTACCTCTGTAAGCAGCACACTGTGTTAGATTACTGGCTCTCTCTACCTCTGTAAGCAGCACACTGTGTTAGATTACTGGCTCTCTCTACCTCTGTAAGCAGCACACTGTGTTAGATTACTGGCTCTCTCTACCTCTGTAAGCAGCTGTGTTAGATTACTGGCTCTCTCTACCTCTGTAAGCACACTGTGTTTAGATTACTGGCTCTCTCTACCTCTGTAAGCAGCACACTGTGTTAGATTACTGGCTCTCTCTACCTCTGTAAGCAGCACACTGTGTTAGATTACTGGCTCTCTCTACCTCTGTAAGCAGCACACTGTGTTAGATTACTGGCTCTCTCTACCTCTGTAAGCAGCACACTGTGTTAGATTACTGGCTCTCTCTACCTCTGTAAGCAGCACACTGTGTTAGATTACTGGCTCTCTCTACCTCTGTAAGCAGCACACTGTGTTAGATTACTGGCTCTCTCTACCTCTGTAAGCAGCACACTGTGTTAGATTACTGGCTCTCACTACCTCTGTAAGCAGCACACTGTGTTAGATTACTGGCTCTCTCTACCTCTGTAAGCAGCACACTGTGTTAGATTACTGGCTCTCTCTACCTCTGTAAGCAGCACACTGTGTTAGATTACTGGCTCTCTCTACCTCTGTAAGCAGCACACTGTGTTAGATTACTGGCTCTCTCTACCTCTGTAAGCAGCACACTGTGTTAGATTACTGGCTCTCTCTACCTCTGTAAGCAGCACACTGTGTTAGATTACTGGCTCTCTCTACCTCTGTAAGCAGCACACTGTGTTAGATTACTGGCTCTCTCTACCTCTGTAAGCAGCACACTGTGTTAGATTACTGGCTCTCTCTACTCTACCTCTGTAAGCAGCACACTGTGTTAGATTACTGGCTCTCTCTACCTCTGTAAGCAGCACACTGTGTTAGATTACTGGCTCTCTCTACCTCTGTAAGCAGCACACTGTGTTAGATTACTGGCTCTCTCTACCTCTGTAAGCAGCACTGTGTTAGATTACTGGCTCTCTCTACCTCTGTAAGCAGCAGATTACACTCTCTCTACCTCTGTGTTTAGATTACTGGCTCTCTCTACCTCTGTAAGCTGGCACACTGTGTTGTGTTAGATTACTGGCTCTCTCTACCTCTGTAAGCAGCACACTGTGTTTGATTACTGGCTCTCTACACTGTGTTACACTGTGTTAGATTACTGCTCTCTCTCCCTCTGTAAGCAGCACACTGTGTTAGATTACTGGCTCTCTCTCTGTAAGCAGCACACTGTGTTAGATTACTGGCTCTCTCTACCTCTGTAAGCACACACTGTGTTAGATTACTGGCTCTCTCTACCTCTGTAAGCAGCACACTGTGTTAGATTACTGGCTCTCTCTACCTCTGTAAGCAGCACACTGTGTTAGATTAGGCTCTCTCACACACTGTGTTAGATTACTGGCTCTCTCTACCTCTGTAAGCTAGCACACTGTGTTAGATTACTGGCTCTCTCTACCTCTGTAAGCTCTGTGTTAGATTACTAGCTCTCTCTACCTCTGTAAGCAGCACACTGTGTTAGATTACTGGCTCTCTCTACCTCTGTAAGCAGCACACTGTGTTAGATTACTGGCTCTCTCTACCTCTGTAAGCAGCACACTGTGTTAGATTACTGGCTCTCTCTACCTCTGTAAGCAGCACACTGTGTTAGATTACTGGCTCTCTCTACCTCTGTAAGCAGCACACTGTGTTAGATTACTGGCTCTCTCTACCTCTGTAAGCAGCACACTGTGTTAGATTACTGGCTCTCTCTACCTCTGTAAGTGTTAGATTACTGGCTCTCTCTACCTCTGTAAGCAGCACACTGTGTTAGATTACACTCTCTCTTACCTCTGTAAGCAGCACACTGTGTTGATTACTGGCTCTCTCTCTCTCTGTACCACACTGTGTTAAGGCTCTCTCTACCTCTGTAAGCACACTGTGTTAGATTACTGGCTCTCTCTACCTCTGTAAGCAGCACACTGTGTTAGATTACTGGCTCTCTCTACCTCTGTAAGCAGTGTGTTAGATTACTGGCTCTCTCTCTGTACCTGTGTTAGAGCAGCACACTGTGTTAGATTACTGGCTCTCTCTACCTCTACTGTGTTAGATTACTGCTCTCTCTACTCTGTAAGATGTGTTAGACCTCTCTCTAAGTAAGCAGCACACTGTGTTAGATTACTGGCTCTCTCTACCTCTGTAAGCAGCACACTGTGTTAGATTACTCTCTCTCTCTACCTCTGTAACCTCTGTAAGCAGCACACTGTGTTACTGGCTCTCTCTACCTCTGTAAGCAGCACACTGTGTTAGATTACTGGCTCTCTCCTCTGTAAGCAGCCTCTGTAAGCTCTCTAGCACACTGTTAGATTACTGGCTCTCTCTACCTCTGTAAGCAGCACACTGTGTTAGATTACTGGCTCTCTCTACCTCTGTAAGCAGCACACTGTGTTAGATTACTGGCTCTCTCTACCTCTGTAAGCAGCACACTGTGTTAGATTACTGGCTCTCTCTACCTCTGTAAGCAGCACACTGTGTTAGATTACTGGCTCTCTCTCTGTAAGCAGCACACTGTGTTAGATTACTGGCTCTCTCTACTGTGTGTTAGATTACTGGCTCTCTCTACCTCTGTAAGCAGCACACTGTGTTAGATCTCTCTCTCTCTCTACCTCTGTAAGCAGCACACTGTGTTAGATTACTGGCTCTCTCTACCTCTGTAAGCAGCACACTGTGTTAGATTACTGGCTCTCTCTACCTCTGTAAGCAGCACACTGTGTTAGATTACTGGCTCTCTCTACCTCTGTAAGCAGCACACTGTGTTAGATTACTGGCTCTCTCTACCTCTGTAAGCAGCACACTGTGTTAGATTACTGGCTCTCTCTACCTCTGTAAGCAGCACACTACCTGTGTTAGATTACTGGCTCTCTCTACCTCTGTAAGCAGCACACTGTGTTAGATTACTGGCTCTCTCTACCTCTGTAAGCAGCACACTGTGTTAGATTACTGGCTCTCTCTACCTCTGTAAGCAGCACACTGTGTTAGATTACTGGCTCTCTACCTCTCTGTGTTAGATTACTGCTCTCTCTACCTCTGTGTAAGCAGCACTCTGTTAAGTAGCACACTGTGTTAGATTACTGGCTCTCTCTACCTCTGTAAGCAGCACACTGTGTTAGATTACTGGCTCTCTCTACCTCTGTAAGCAGCACACTGTGTTAGATTACTGGCTCTCTCTACCTCTGTAAGCAGCACACTGTGTTAGATTACTGGCTCTCTCTACCTCTGTAAGCAGCACACTGTGTTAGATTACTGGCTCTCTCTACCTCTGTAAGCAGCACACTGTGTTAGATTACTGGCTCTCTACCTCTGTAAGCACACACTGTGTTAGATTACTGGCTCTCTCTACCTCTGTAAGCAGCACACTGTGTTAGATTACTGGCCTCTCTCTACCTCTGTGTGTTAGATTACTGGCTCTCTCTACCTCTGTTAGATTACTGTTAGCTCTCTCTCTCTACTCTGTAAGCAGCACACTGTGTTAGATTACTGGCTCTCTCTACCTCTGTAAGCAGCACACTGTGTTAGATTACTGGCTCTCTCTACCTCTGTAAGCAGCACACTGTGTTAGATTACTGGCTCTCTCTACCTCTGTAAGCAGCACACTGTGTTAGATTACTGGCTCTCTCTACCTCTGTAAGCAGCACACTGTGTTAGATTACTGGCTCTCTCTACCTCTGTAAGCAGCACACTGTGTTAGATTACTGGCTCTCTCTACCTCTGTAAGCAGCACACTGTGTTAGATTACTGGCTCTCTCTACCTCTGTAAGCAGCACACTGTGTTAGATTACTGCTCTCTCTCTACCTCTGTAAGCAGCACACTGTGTTAGATTACTGGCTCTCTCTACCTCTGTAAGCAGCACACTGTGTTAGATTACTGGCTCTCTCTACCTCTGTAAGCAGCACACTGTGTTAGATTACTGGCTCTCTCTACCTCTGTAAGCAGCACACTGTGTTAGATTACTGGCTCTCTCTACCTCTGTAAGCCTGTGTTAGATTACTGGCTCTCTCTACTGTGTTAGCTGGACACTGTGTTAGATTACTGGCTCTCTCTACCTCTGTAAGCAGCACACTGTGTTAGATTACTGGCTCTCTCTCTACCTCTGTAAGCAGCACACTGTGTTAGATTACTGGCTCTCTCTACCTCTGTAAGCAGCACACTGTGTTAGATTACTGGCTCTCTCTACCTCTGTAAGCAGCACACTGTGTTAGATTACTGGCTCTCTCTACCTCTGTAAGCAGCACACTGTGTTAGATTACTGGCTCTCTCTACCTCTGTAAGCAGCACACTGTGTTAGATTACTGGCTCTCTCTACCTCTGTAAGCCACTGTGTTAGATTACTGGCTCTCTCTACCTCTGTAAGCAGCACACTGTGTTAGATTACTGGCTCTCTCTACCTCTGTAAGCAGCACACTGTGTTAGATTACTGGCTCTCTCTACCTCTGTAAGCAGCACACTGTGTTAGATTACTGGCTCTCTCTACCTGTGTGTTAAGGCTCTCTCTACCTGTAACACACACTGTTAGATTACTGTCTCTACCTCTGTAAGCAGCACACTGTGTTAGATTACTGGCTCTCTCTCTCTGTAAGCAGCACACTGTGTTAGATTACTGGCTCTCTCTACCTCTGTAAGCAGCACACTGTGTGTTAGATTACTGGCTCTCTCTACCTCTCTCTACACACTGTGTTACATTACTGGCTCTCTCTACCTCTGTAAGTGTGTTAGATTACTGGCTCTCTCTACCTCTGTAAGCAGCACACTGTGTTAGATTACTGGCTCTCTCTACCTCTGTAAGCAGCACACTGTGTTAGATTACTGGCTCTCTCTACCTCTGTAAGCACACTGTGTTAGATTACTGGCTCTCTCTACCTCTGTAAGTAGCACACTGTGTTAGATTACTGGCTCTCTCTACCTCTGTAAGCAGCACACTGTGTTAGATTACTGGCTCTCTCTACCTCTGTAAGCAGCACACTGTGTTAGATTACTGGCTCTCTCTACCTCTGTAAGCTGTGTTAGATTACTGGCTCTCTCTACCTCTGTAAGCACACACTGTGTTAGATTACTGGCTCTCTCTCTACCTCTGTAAGCAGCACACTGTGTTAGATTACTGGCTCTCTCTACCTCTGTAAGCAGCACACTGTGTTAGATTACTGGCTCTCTCTCTACCTCTGTAAGCAGCACACTGTGTTAGATTACTGCTCTCTCTCTACCTCTGTAAGCAGCACACTGTGTTAGATTACTGGCTCTCTCTACCTCTGTAAGCAGAACCCGGTGGTTGTTTCTGGGTTCTCTCTCCTCTGTAAGCAGCACACTGTGTTAGATTACTGGCTCTCTCTACCTCTGTAAGCAGCACACTGTGTTACCTCTGTAAGCAGCACACTGTGTTAGATTACTGGCTCTCTCTACCTCTGTAAGCAGCACACTGTGTTAGATTACTGGCTCTCTCTACCTCTGTAAGCAGCACACTGTGTTAGATTACTGGCTCTCTCTCTACCTCTGTAAGCAGCACACTGTGTTAGATTACTGGCTCTCTCTACCTCTGTAAGCAGCACACTGTGTTAGATTACTGGCTCTCTCTACCTCTGTAAGCAGCACACTGTGTTAGATTACTGGCTCTCTACCTCTGTAAGCAGCACACTGTGTTAGATTACTGGCTCTCTCTACCTCTGTAAGCAGCACACTGTGTTAGATTACTGGCTCTCTCTACCTCTGTAATTACTGCAGCACACTGTGTTAGATTACTGGCTCTCTCTACCTCTGTAAGCAGCACACTGTGTTAGATTACTGGCTCTCTCTACCTCTGTAAGCAGCACACTGTGTTAGATTACTGGCTCTCTCTACCTCTGTAAGCAGCACACTGTGTTAGATTACTGGCTCTCTCTACCTCTGTAAGCAGCACACTGTGTTAGATTACTGGCTCTCTCTACCTCTGTAAGCAGCACACTGTGTTAGATTACTGGCTCTCTCTACCTCTGTAAGCAGCACACTGTGTTAGATTACTGGCTCTCTCTACCTCTGTAAGCAGCACACTGTGTTAGATTAGCTCTCTCTACCTCTGTAAGAGCACACTGTGTTAGATTACTGGCTCTCTCTACCTCTGTCTCTCTACTGTGTTCTGTAAGCAGCTCTCTCTACTCTGTAAACAGCACACTGTGTTAGATTACTGGCTCTCTCTACCTCTGTAAGCAGCACACTGTGTTAGATTACTGGCTCTCTCTACCTCTGTAAGCAGCACACTGTGTTAGATTACTGGCTCTCTCTGTAAGCAGCACACTGTGTTAGATTACTACCTCTGTAAGCAGCTGTGTTAGATTACTGGCTCTCTACCTCTGTAAGTTACACTGTGTTAGATTACTGGCTCTCTCTACCTACCTCTGTTAGATTACTGGCTCTCTCTAGCACACTGTGTTAGATTACTGGCTCTCTCTACCTCTGTAAGCAGCACACTGTGTTAGATTACTGGCTCTCTCTACCTCTGTAAGCAGCACACTGTGTTAGATTACTGGCTCTCTCTACCTCTGTAAGCAGCACACTGTGTTAGATTACTGGCTCTCTCTACCTCTGTAAGCAGCACACTGTGTTAGCTGGCTCTCTCTACTGTGTTAGATTACTGGCTCTCTCTACCTCTGTAAGCAGCACACTGTGTTAGATTACTGGCTCTCTCTATCTCTCTGAAGAGCACACTGTGTTAGATTACTGGCTGTAAGCAGCACACTGTGTTAGATTACTGGCTCTCTCTACCTCTGTAAGCAGCACACTGTGTTAGATTACTGGCTCTCTCTACCTCTGTAAGCAGCACACTGTGTTAGATTACTGGCTCTCTCTACCTCTGTAAGCAGCACACTGTGTTAGATTACTGGCTCTCTCTACCTCTGTAAGCAGCACACTGTGTTAGATTACTGGCTCTCTCTACCTCTGTAAGCAGCACACTGTGTTAGATTACTGGCTCTCTCTACCTCTGTAAGCAGCACACTGTGTTAGATTACTGGCTCTCTCTACCTCTGTAAGCAGCACACTGTGTTAGATTACTGGCTCTCTCTACCTCTGTAAGCAGCACACTGTGTTAGATTACTGGCTCTCTCTACCTCTGTAAGCAGCACACTGTGTTAGATTACTGGCTCTCTCTACCTCTGTAAGCAGCACACTGTGTTAGATTACTGGCTCTCTCTACCTCTGTAAGCAGCACACTGTGTTAGATTACTGGCTCTCTCTACCTCTGTAAGCAGCACACTGTGTTAGATTACTGGCTCTCTCTACCTCTGTAAGTAGCACACTGTGTTAGATTACTGGCTCTCTCTACCTCTGTAAGCAGCACACTGTGTTAGATTACTGGCTCTCTCTACCTCTGTAAGCAGCACACTGTGTTAGATTACTGGCTCTCTCTACCTCTGTAAGCAGCACACTGTGTTAGATTACTGGCTCTCTCTACCTCTGTAAGCAGCACACTTCGCAAGATAACCCTCCAGCTCTAAGTCAGGTTTACCTGGAAATTTGTCAGTATCCAATCATACACCTGGGTCAAGTGAGGCACTGTCGGAGCGACGCGTTTCGCCCAAGAACACACTGCGAAAGCTGTGGCAAGGACTCGAACTCAGGACCTTTTAGTGCCCAGTCAAGCACACTCAACCACTGTGCCACTGCATTTTTATTATTATTATTTATTATGCATTTTATCAATTTGTCATACCATGTATGCTTTTACATATTATAATATGTAATGAATGTTCACTGGTGAATCGTTTAGAATAAATTATACCATATTAGCCTTGTACTCAGCTACATGTCCAGCAGCTGATGTTGTAACCCTGGATATTTCTGCTGCCTCTAGTGGCAGGAGGGCTGTTTTCTGCATGTCTTGTGTGTGTTTGATTGCAGGATTGGTGGCACCTGGCAGGACCCTACAGAAGGAGTCTGGTGCTGTGCTGAAGGGGGACTCAACAGCCAGCTTGTGCTCTAGCAGCTGCTCTATGTCTATAGCCAGCTCTTGTTGGTTTGGGTCAAGGAAGTGGCCAGAGGTATGTAAATTCGCGCCTCATATATATTGGTCCAAAGATACGTACATCTGTATTAGACCATTGTAAAGTCAGGAAAACTGTCTTGAAACAACTTGGTGAGGTTTTGGCTCTAAAAATCGTTTGTTATGTTTAGGGTTGGGGTTAGAATTAGGGTCAGGTTTAGGTTTAGGCTCTGAAACTACTTGGTTAAGTTTAGGATTTGGACTGGTGTGGCCGTGGGGATGTCAATACAGCTTAGACCTGTAGTGTCTCAGTAAGTGTGGTACAGTACTGGTAATAGTGACTGTCTTGACGCTGGAGCCAGGCAGTTGCGATCCGCGAAAAACAGTTCTCTTTCTCATGTTTACTGATGTGGTCAAATACTGTTGGTTTTGTTGAAGTCTATGGGGATACTACAGCATCAAAACTGACAGGATAAGTCTCCTTTTCCGTATCTATACTGACGCCCAGGGCGTCTGCTCAACGTCGCTTTATGACACCTGGGGTGTGAGATGGAAATGCTATCCCTATCTTTGAGGACGCTGGCTATCGATACAGCTCCGTTCCTTTAGCCAGAGTACGGATATCCGTACTCGTAGCCACGGCCTTGGGTCACCTGGATCGGTGAATTCAGTAAGGGCCAAACTCCATGTTGAAAATGTGTTGAGTTGGGCCTTTATTGAATTCACCAATTCAATTGTTTATTGAATAATGTGCTTTCTGAAATGAAATTATTTGTTTTTATAACCATGTCTCCCCATATCATGTTGCGATCAGTCAGTCAGCTGGTTGTAACAACTGGCCAACTAATCAGAATAAACTTGAATATCTTCATTCCCCATGAGATCATGATGAAATTAAACCTGACTATCTTCATCCCCTATGAGATCATGACGAAATGCATATTTCTCCTGTTATCATGGGTCAGGACATGTATTACTTATGTCATTTACTAGCAGTTTCTCATCTTTTAAATATTGGCAGCTTCTGGTTAATATAGCACCTCTCATGAACAGCATGCCTCTCTCCCACAGCACGCTGCTGGTGTCACACACTCCTCCATGCGCAATAGAGAATGCTCTGCACTGCTCTTTACGGTGTGCCTCAGGCATGTCCTGTAAAAAACTCTCGGCAGGAATATTGTTCTACCGATTCACGGTGATCCATTCTTTAGTGTTTTTTTTCCCCCGCTTTCCCTCACTGTGTTGAACAGTTATTGAGTTGGTAAAACGTCTGCAAAGTTACAAAGCCCAAAATCCATGCCAAACTGAGTTATTCTCCAAGACAGAAAACAGAGCTCCTAAACTGCCTGAAACACTGCATTTGAAGCTCAGCCTTTTGTACCGTAACATGTCAACATTGGGCTTCAAAACTACTGGTACCCCTGACTGCCAATGCAAAAATAATGATAAAAATAAATAAATAAATATAAATTTATTGAGAAACTGTAAAAAATGACAGGTGAGAGATACTGTACCATATTAATGTTCCAATGGAACCAACCAAAATCATTTACTGATTTAATCAAAAATCCATTTCCTCCAAATCAAGGTTTCACAATTAATGGCATTACCGTGCTATGAAACGATTAGACAAGGTAATTACAGCAAATGAAACTGAGATGGCGGTGGGGCTGCAGTATGGGTGCTAAGGTGGAATGTTCTTTGGCATTTATAGAATAAATCCACCAAATGATTTGGTAATGAGTGAATGAGGGGTGTGAGTTTCAGTGAGCATTGTCAGATGAACAGCTGCTGAGTATTGTGCAGTATGACTGGCTGGGAGTCAGTATCTTAGTGCATTTGACTGCATGTCCTGTCAGATCTACACCTGCTGTGTTATCTCTGTTTATGAAGCTGATGCTTTTCTGCAGAACGACTGTCAAGAGTTAAGTTCTGAAAAATTGTCTTGATTTACAATTTATTCAGGAATTTCACTGACTCACTGCTGGTAAATAAAAGCTGGTATCATCCAGAATACTGTTTCAGTGTCAGTTTCAATCATTACAGATGATTGTGCTGCTCTGACTGCAGTAAGAAGCTGATTTCACCACCAGGGGGCAGCAGAGAGAGGAGAGGAGAGCTGAAGTGCAGGTGCACAGGTGTGGGAGGGGCCAGGTGCTCTGTGGGAACAGGATGGAACGGCAGCTGAATTTAAGTGCTGCTTCAGACAGATTCTGAGAGATGAAGAGGGAAGATGAACTGGCTGGTGACATCCCAGCAAAGACTCACATTTTCAGTAGATCACAGCTGTCTAAAGGGGGTGAACGTGAGCTTTGGGCTTAACATGTTTATCAATGCTGGAACTGCACAAGCAGCAACCACTTATTTATTTATTTACTTATTTAGAACAGGCAAAAACAGGCCTTTCAGCCCAACAAAGTGTGGTAATGATCCCTTATAAAGTAAAATGTTCTCTTTAAACAGGATCGCATAGAGCACATCTGATTTCTGTTTGAACTGACTGAAGATGATTTGAAAAAAGTAATTTTCATTCAACTCTTGTTTAATCTTATTTGTGTAGAGCTTTTTACAGAAGGACTGTCTCTCTCTCACACACACACACACACACACACACACACACACACACACACACACACCTTACAAAGTGAACAGAAGGCAGGTAACTGACCCAAGTCCCCAGAATAGTGCTGCACTGAGCTTCATACCAAACACTGACACACATGTATAAGAGCAGCTGCTTCATGTCAAGTCACTTTATTTATAGGGAGCATTAAACACAACTTACACAAAATGCAGAACAACTTCAGTAAATAAAAGCAGCAACACAATGTTTTCAAAAAGGAATCAGTTAAAGCAGATAGAAAACATGAGAAAAAGCCACTCAGGATCTGAACTGGTTTAAAAGGACTGTGAGAAAACATGGCCTTTCAGTGGAGATTTAAAAGCATCAACAGAGACAGACCTGATACAAAGAGATAAACTACAGCAGGGCTTTGAAGCAACAACAGTAAAGACACCATCTTTCTTCAGCTTTAAATGAGTCTGTGAGACTCTCTAAAGCGTTTAGTCAGAAGATCTCAGGGATCTAGAAGCAGAATAGAAGCAAAGGGGAGCGTCAATGTAAAGAGGTGAGAATCATTTACTGCTTTAACAAACTATTAATAACACTTTAAATCCACTAAACCTGACTGGGAGCCGAAGAGGAGAAACCAAAATGGAGAAAATGTGCTGAGTGTCTGAGCAGAGATGTAAACTAGCTGCAGGAGAGATGGGGATGAGTGAGTGACTCCTGTACACAGGGTATTACAGTCATCAATGCAGCACCATATGAAGGCATGGAGGACTTTCTCTAAATCATGCAAGTGTGAGATCATGTTCCTCTCTCATTTGAGTGTGTTTCTGCTCTTTTTAATCAGTGCTGATTTTCCCTTCACTCTCTGCTTCATCCCAGATCACACAGTTTTACAAACGATCCTGTCCCATAGACCCTAAACCCAGGATAGAGGGTCTGAGTGAATGTGGTCTGGACTCTGTGCAGGAGGGTCATTGTGTCAGAGACGCTGTAGAAGGACAGAGTTCCTGCCCTGTGATCCAGGTACACTCCTATTCTGGAGGAGGAGGGAACAGGGATTTCAGTTTCCACATTACTGTGAAGGAAATAGTAATGGGAGGGAGAGCAGCACAAAGCCCAGGACTTGTTATTACATCCCAGAACACAGTCATCACCCCGTCCTTTCCTGCTGATCTCTTTATATGACACTGATATATAAACCCCAAAAACCCCACTCCACTCAGCCTCCCAGTAACAGCGTCCAGACAGACCCTCTCTGCACAGCACTTGCTCCCAGGAGTCAAATCTCTGTGGATGATCAGGATATGACTGGATCTGTTCCACACAGGTCACGTCTCTGTTCCCCTCAGACAGATGGAGGCGTTTATATGCTGTATTAGAGTCCAGTGTGAGCTGAGAGGAGTCTGATAGAGAAGAGGAGAGAAGAACAAAACATTTATATTGTAATTATTTCTTATTTTATTGATTATTGCCATTTTCTCTGACTTTGTTATTTATTTTTATTTATTTATGAAGTCTTATTTCAGTGACTTTTCTCTAATTGTTTCCCCTCTGCATTAAATTCTGAACCATAATTACTACAATATTTTCATATTTACCATGTGTTAGTCCTGTAACTCTTCACACAGTTCTAATGTAGGACAGGCATCATATTATAATTTGTGATTCACATGTTGAATAGCAGGATGACTGAGAGAAGCAGAGGTAAGAGATTCCTAAAGCGAGTCAGTTATCAACACAAACAATTATTCAAATCACATTTTTACAAATATTTTCCATTATTTTCATGTTGCTTCATTCATTCAGTTTAAGTGTAACAAACTCACATTGTAAGAAGTCTTCTCTTGTTTTTAGCTCTTGTACAGGGAGGAGAACATTCACTTTTCCCTCTAGAGAGAGAGAGAGAGAGAGAGAGAGAGATCAGGGTCACACTTCTACAGACAACAGCCCCATCCCTGCTGCTGCCGCAGACAGACATGCAGAAGACTCCGCCCCCACCCTCGCCCCTCCCACACACACATCTCCCCTGCTGCCCCTCCCAAACACACACACACACACCCCCCTGCTGCCCCTCCCACACACACAAACACACACACCTCCCCTGCTGCCCCTCCCACACACACACACACACCCCCCCTGCTGCCCCTCCCACACACACACACACACACCCCCCCTGCTCCCCTCCCACACACACACACACACACACCCTGCTCCCCTCCCCACACAGCCCCTCCCACACACACACCCCCCTGCTGCCCCTCACACACACACACACACACTCCCCTGCTGCCCCTCCCACACACACACCTCCCTGCTGCCCCTCACACACACACACACACCTCCCCTGCTGCCCCTCCCACACACACACCCCTCCCCTGCCCCTCCCCCCCCACACACACACACACACCCCCCCTGCTGCCCCTCCCACACACACACACACCCCCCCCTGCTGCCCCTCCCACACACACACCCCTCCCTGCTGCCCCTCCACACACACACACTCCCACACCTGCTGCCCCTCCCCACACACACACACACCTCCCCTGCTGCCCCTCTCACACACACACCTCCCCTGACTGCAGTTATGGGACAGATGAGGGAGAGACTCTCCTTGCTGGAGGTGGATCTGACTGAGCTGAGGATACAAACTGAAATCTGTCCCAATCGAAATTACCAAAACTTCACAGATCAGTTAGACCAGATGAACAAATCACTGTGGGAGTCAAAAGAACAAATGAACAATTTGCTGAGGCAGAGAGAGGCGTTCAGGAAGGAACACACACACACAGCCCCTGTCCCGTCTCCAGCCCCTGCCCCGTCTCCAGCCCCTGTCCCGTGTCCAGCTCCTGCCCCCTATCCAGCCCCTGTCCCGTCTCCAGCCCCTGCCCCGTCTCCAGCCCCTGTCCCGTCTCCAGCTCCTGCCCGTCTCCAGCCCCCTGTCCTGTCTCCAGCCCCTGCCCCGTCTCCAGCCCCTGCCCCGTCTCCAGCCCCTGTCCCATCTCCAGCCCCTGCCCCCTCTCCAGCCCCTGTCCCGTCTCCAGCTCCTGCCCCGTATCCAGCCCCTGTCCCGTCTCCAGCCCCTGCCCCTCAGCCTCCAGCCCCCCTGCCCCGTCTCCCAGCCCCTGCCCCGCCTCCAGCCCCTGTCCCGCCTCCAGCCCCCGCCCCTGTCTCCAGCCCCCCTGCCCCTGTCTCCAGCCCCTGCCCCTCCAGCCCCTGCCCCTGTCCCCTGTCCTGCCTCCAGCCCCCTTGCCCTGTCTCCAGCCCCTGTCCCGTCTCCAGCCCTTGCCCCTGTCTCCAGCCCCTGTCCCGTCTCCAGCCCTTGCCCTGTCTCCAGCCCGTCCCGTCTCCAGCTCCTGCCCCGTCTCCAGCCCCTGTCCCGTCTCCAGCCCCTGCCCGTCTCCAGCCCCTGCCCCGTCTCCAGCCCCTGTCCCGTCTCCAGCCCCTGCCCCGTCTCCAGCCCCTGTCCCGTCTCCAGCTCCTGCCCCGTATCCAGCCCCTGTCCCGTCTCCAGCCCCTGCCCCATCTCCAGCCCCCGCCCTGTCTCCAGCCCCTGTCCCGTCTCCAGCCCTTGCCCTGTCTCCAGCCCCTGTCCCGTCTCCAGCCCTTGCCCGTCTCCAGCCCCTGTCCCGTCTCCAGCCCTTGCCCTGTCTCCAGCCCCTGTCCCGTCTCCAGCACCTGCCCCGTCTCCAGCCCCTGCCCCGTCTCCAGCCCCTGTCTCGTCTCCAGCCCCTCCCCAGGAACCACAAGCTCTACAGCGCTGCTACGCCGACGCCCTCAGAGGACAGCCCAGCATCGCCCAGATGGGTGAGATCAAGCAATAACTGCTATACATTTGGACAAAACTTTGAAATTGTAAAGAAAAAAAAAGAGGTTTATTGTATTTGTATTAGGCTAACAGTCAAATGCTGTTGTATGTAACGTTCATAAAGGGTCACGTGGTCTCCAAGTACAGAAGTCTACTTACATACTATATGTTTATATATGTTAATGTGGTCAACTTTTTATCTATTTATTTCCCTCAACAAAGTCAACAAATATGGCTACAAATTGCATAGTGTATCATATTCTTTCTAAATACTGTACTGTAGATTAATATTATGCTCAGTATATTTTTGTCAGGTTTTCTCTCACTCAATGTGAAAAACACAACTTCAACAGAATGACTCTCAATAAGCATGTGAGGAACATTCAAGGTCTGAACTCGGCTCCTTTGGCCTAAAGAGCCTCAGCACAGAGCTCCACAGCAGCATAAGAGACCTTGACATGATCTTCCTTCTAGAGACATGGTGCAGGACTGACGCTGTCCCTCACTGTCCCTCTAACTACAGAGAGATCATTATTCCCTCATATAAACTACACTCAGTCCGCCGGGCAGGGACTCCAGAGGCCTGATCGTTTGGTACAAATCTGAATTAGAAAAACATTAATTTAATGAAAACTGGTAAAAACCATATATGGCCAAAAATCAGCAAAAATGTACTTTCATCAGGTGAAGACACTTTCTTATGCAGAATTTACATTCCCTCATTAGAATCCCCCTATTATAATGAAGACATGTTTTCTGATCTAGAGAGAGAAACAAGCCATTTTTAGGCCCAGGGAAATGTGATTATATGCAGAGATATGAACGCAAGAACAGCAACACAACCTGACCAAACTAACACCCTCGGCAATAATTACATTCCTAAAACCTTAAAATGCATGAACCATAACTCTATACCATCCCACAGGAACAACCATGACTGTGTCCTCAACAAAAGCGGAAAAGAACGACTGCAGCTCTGTCCCAGTCTGGGTCTGTATATCGCCAATGGTAGGATACGAGTAGCCTTGCAGAGCAGATGGCCCTGCCTGATTCATTGTCTGAAATCCTGCAGGTCTGTCTTGCCAACTACCGTCATCCAACAATTTAACGGCTAAATTTTTTACGGCCCAATCAGGGGAAAGAGAGGCGGGAGCTGCAGACGTGACATCACCAGGAAGCGACTTTATGTTTGAATACAATGGCGGCGTGCGAAGCGGTTCCTGTGGATGGGTCAATATCAGCAGTTTTATCAGAAATAGACTCAATTTCTTCATTAAAAGAGGAGCAAAGAACGTCACTAAAAGCTTTTCTGACGGGAAACGATGTTTTTGCTCTTCTCCCGACCGGTTTCGGTAAGAGTTTGATCTACCAGCTGGCTCCTCTTGTCGTGAAAAAGATGGGAAGGACTCCAAACCTTAATGGCTTAATGTGGATTGGTCGGTGATGAGTGTGACGAGAAGAACCATCGTCCAACCAGCAGCCGCAGATTTTTTGAAGGTTCCTGCTCTGAAAACTTTTTTGAACGGCTCTTTCCCAGATGGACTTGTGAAATATTTCCGTGGAGGATATATGGAACTGTCCGTCTGGCGGGCCAGGTTAGGATATGAGGGGACTCTTTAGGAAGATACACATGTTGCTCACCTCTTGGGAATAGCACAGTTGATCACATGATAACAGATATTGATCCCTCTTTAATCAGAGCATTCACTGTCAAGCCATTAACACCTCTGTCTGATCACGGCCAAATCACTATGTATCTTAAAGAGACAGAGAGTAACAGCACACTTCACCAGCCCAGTAAGCTGTTCCACATCAGAAACTCACACAGATGGGCCCAAAACAGCACTGAAGAATTACAGAAAGCAACTGGCAGCCAAATTATCCAAACACTTTTAGTGAACTTTCTGGAAACCACATATTCTCACACTAAAGAGGGCCTTAATCTGGCCACACAAAACATAAATACCATTTTTGAAAAAGCAGCAGAGAAGACATTAAAAATTAAGAAATCATCAAGAAACAAACTAAAAAAAGAAAACAACTGGTTTGATTTGGAGTGCCATAATATTTTGTAAGAAAACAATTGAAACAACTATCCAATCAAAAACACAGAGACCCGAATAACCCTGATATACGCCTTCTGTACTGAGAAACCCTCAAACTATACAAACTTACACTCAGAACCAAAAAAGCTCAATATACTCAAAAGCCATGAACATCAGTTGAAGAATCGATCATTACAAACCAGTTTTGGAGCAACTGGAACATCCTAACAAAACCAAAACAAGAGGAACTAGCAGTATAAAATGGTGACACATGAACAAATCATTCTGCCTCATTATTCAAGACAGCTGACATAAATGGGAATCCAGCAAGACTCTATATCAACAAAAAACTTACAGAATTAGAATTAACTATTAAAGACAACCAAACCCCTTTGGACACCCCAATCACTGCACAGGAACTAAAGGAAAAAAACTGAAGACTACAAAAGCAGCTGGATTAGATGCATCCGAAGTGAGATGCTTCCACTAGTAGCACCTAAAAACCGAGAAAGTGCACCTTTTTCAGAGAAATTCCTATAAAAACTTAGAATACACCGAGGTTTCCTGAAGATTTGAGGCCAACTCGGTAAACCCTGGAAAAATTTTATCGAGGTATCCCGAAGTCTGTCCGGTTTACTTAAGTTTGGACAACACCTCAGTAAACCTCGGTTAAATTTTCCCGAGACACACCGAGGATTGTCTGGCCCACTGAAGCTCAGAGACCACATCGGTATTCCTCGGGAAAATTTCACCGGGGTAGACCGAAGTTTGTCTGCTAGGCCTATGCTCACAGCAGAACAAAGGGGAGGTGTGAAGACAGTCAAAACACATGCCTCATTAAAGACCTCCCTCCAGTACTGCAGTCCAAACACCAATTAATTATGCAAATTACCAGTACTGCCTGTTCAACGAGGTTACAGTGTAATTAAGCCAGGCCCTAGATGCAGTCCAGATGAAGGACAGTGCTGATTACAAGAAATTTTTGTGATTATTGGTCGCTGTTTTGGAGCATTAAGCCACGTTAAGCTTTCTCCTCATAATGAGCGTCAATGGAGGGGAAAACACTTAATGTGATATAACATCCGTTTTCCTAGGATTTCGGTTTTGAGGTTTAGGTAGGAATAAGTGTTCCTGATGA